>JAKSZU010000013.1:90234623-90965456 GCA_026018925.1 Tupaia tana
ATGAAACTAGAAAGAGATGCCTTGAGAGTTCTGTCTGTTCCATTCCCAAGGGCCTGAGACCTCAGTGAAGAAGCCTTTCATATGATCATAGCCCCAATCAATATCTGTCCTAAAGTCTATGCAGAACCCGAGGAAAATTATCTAGCTGAGCCCAGTCAACTGTCGATACCATAAGAGATGATAAAAAATGTTCTTGCTCTATGCAACTGAGATGACTGGCTATGGAATAGCAGAAGGGACTGTTCTATAATCTATGTGACTATGGACAATTCAGCTTCTAATTTATACTATGGTAATACCAAACCTTTGCATTGATGTGTTGTTTTCAATACTAACTGAGATAATCTTAGAATAGTGCCTACCTAATAGTTCTGAACAGTTGTAGCTAGTAAAAATATTAGTACTGATTTAAAGTAAGGGCACTCGTACAGTAGTTCCAATCATATAAAGGAACTTAGAAAATCCTTCTACAAGGTACTTTATAAAATAAGAAGACTGCATTAATAGACAAGCTCAAACCAACATGTGTAAAAACTACCTATACTGGGACCAGAAAATGGCATAGGGTTATGTTGCTTGACTCCCACATAGCTGATCATGGTTTGAGGCTAGACCTGGTGGCATAAAACTCAAACCGAGCACATGTGAGAGTGTGCCCAAAATCCCGAGAGGAGAATGGCAGAGAAGGTATCGTGGCATGGCCATTCCCCTCGGGGAGTGATTTCTCACTTTCTGTCTCTCTGTCTCTCCAGTGAGTGCATACACCCTGTATCAAAAATCTCTTAAAAAAACAAAGAAACAAAAAACCTATACCAGGTGCTTCAAGTTGAATTAATGCATTACATCCATTTTCCAATGGAATTTTTTTGTACTTTTTTTTTAGACTTATCACCATGTGTCAATGTCCTTTGAGAAAAAAAAAATGCATGCGTATGATCTATTAATGGCAATATTATAAGCAGAGATTCAGAAATCGGAAATCACACCCTGTTAATCATCACTGCCCAAAGTTCCTGGAAGATGCTATAGACAGAAGATACAAAACAAATGTAAATAAATATTGTGTTACTAATAGCTCAACAGGTTTCCAAAAGCCCTTAATTATTTTGGCCCAGGATGAAATAAAGGTCTCTTCAACTTCAGGAATGCCTTTTTTGTTCATGCATGTGGGAGGAGAAAGCCTCTTATACAGCCAGTTCCTTGCCATAAAAGAAAAATCTAAGATTATCAATCTTACCGGGGGGCAGATCGTACCAAAGGCCAAACCAGAGATGTAATGGTAGGAAACTGGGATTCTTCACTTAAGGAAGAATAAACCTGCCTTCTAAAGCAAAGTCATAATGAGTAGGAAAAACGGTAACTCTTCCCTTAGGAGAGAGTTAAGTGTTAGGTGGTAGGATCTGGGCCTGTCATGGAAGAGGAGACAAAATATTTTGTTCCTGGACAATGAGACCAGGTGATTTTCTCGGAATTATGTTGCAGAGGTCTGTGTGGTTTGCATTGGATGAAATCAACTCTCTTGTCCTTTTTACCACTTAATACAACAAATCAGTATTGCCTGTAGAGCTGCACAGAAGACAAATATATTTGGGGTGACTTGCTATGAAACTGTTCCCAATGGTGGCAATATCAGTTAGATGTGGCACACTGATCTGAGACTCTCACCATAGGTGGAAGAGACACTAAATACATAGGTAGAAGGGTTGGGGGAATCATTTAGACTCAGATTTTACTCCCTAAAAAAAGGATATTTTCTGCTTCCCATAATATTTACTACAACTCCTAATTTCGGGCCCAAAGTGATTGTAGTGTTAAGATATCTAGGATATCTCATGTTTTCTGTCTTGTTTCTATTTTTAAATAAAACTTCATAACTTTATAAACAATAACATCTTTGGCCTATCCCTTCAAGGAGACTTAGAGACCTAGCTAAGATATTTATAAGTTTCTCTCTCTTTTCAAAGTACAAGTTACCAAAAGTTTGGTACTTTTCTTTTTCTCCAACTTTTCATGAATCTAAAACCAAACTTAGTGTCTTATTTAGTATATATTCTATAAATTGTTTTGGAATTCTCTTGTATATTATCTGAAGTGCTAAAATTAATTGCCATTTTTTTCATATATTTTTTCTTCCTTTGTATTTTCTTCTGCAAGGAATCTAGAGATAAATAATCCTTGAATGTCTCTAGAAGGTGGAAATATCAACTTTCTTTAGCTCTTCATTTATTTTTTTAAAACATTTTCCTCCTCTTTTTTAAATTTTTACCAAAGGGCACATGCATTCATCAGAGACAAAGAAATTGTGACAGAGAGGAAGAGGGAGAAAGCACCCTCATGGGGAATGGGCACACTGCAATTTCTTCTTAATTTTTCTATCCTGTTGGGATTTTGGGCACTCACGCAAATATACCCAGCATATTTCTCAAGCCATTAATTCTGAGCCTTGAACGTGGGGTTCATCAAGTGGGATCTGCCTGACTTAATCATTGGGCTCTGGATCCATCGCAGCTCTTTATTCTTTTTTTTTTAATTTTTAAAATTTCATTTTCTTTTATACATTAAATCACATTATTTAACTTAAGCTATTTATTTATTTATTTATTTGGGGGGGTTGCTATAGGGCACGTGCGCTCGCTGGACAGACAGAGAGAGAGACAGAGAGACAGAAAGCGAGAAATCACCCCCCCAGAGGGGATGGCCATGCTGTAATCCCTTCTCCTCCGTTCTCCTCTTGGGATCTTGGGCACACACGCACATGTGCCTGACGTGAGTTTTAAGTCACTGGGTCTGGGACTCGAACCGCAGTTGACTACATGGAAGTCCAGCGACATAGCCATTATGCTAACTGCTGGTCCCAGCTCTTTATTGTCTTTAACATGATATCTTTCCTGTCCTTCAAATTACCCACACTCTTCTCTTGACCTTCTCCAGTTATTCTCCATATTCTGAAGGATACAATGATAAAAAAACAGGTATTTTAATAACAACCTAACATACCTAAAACAAATAACAAGGTCATTTCATTAGGCTTGACTGCCATATTTTTTGTATAATTTTAATGTAATTTTTAATATCTTCACCCCAAAATTTTTATTATGTTACATTGTAACATAATGAAAGTCTATCATAATTATCCTTGAAAATGGTAGACTGATCCATCAGAGAACTTTCAATCCATACTGTTCTCTATTAATAAGTAGTCAACCACATCTACTTCTTTTGCAGATAACAGTAAATAAATTCTAATTAAAGAACCTACATACAATGCTGCAGAAAAATTATTCCATTTGGCAAAGTGTTTTTAAACAAATAACTCTTAAAGAAATCATTTTCGATTAATACTGCTCTAACTTTTGGAAGCTTATGATGAATTTGGGTATCTCTGGAAAATATAAATGTCATAAATCAGTCCTACATCAATTGTACATCATGACTTTGAAAATGGATGTCTTATATTTTTATATAAAATTATAGAGGTTCAGAAATGATCCTATCCAGTTGTCATCCATAAAGTTTATATATGTGTGTGTGTATATATATCCCCAATATGATAGTACATTAATAGAAACAGAGAAAGGTAGATGTGGAGTTGTGTGGGAGATAACTGATGAGGGCCATGACATTTCCAAATTTGACAGAACCTTGTTAATATAATGCCTTTGACTGGAAGATGAGGAAATGCAGCTGTAAAGAAGTCAAATCACATTGGAAATTAGTAGCAAAACAGAGACTAGAACTAATATTTTGTCTTTATTTTAGTGTATCTCCTTCCAGGTCCCATTGCTTTTGAAAGCTGTAGAAAATTGTTTTAACTTTTTATTTCATTTTCTTTTGTACATTCAATCACATTATTTAGCTTACAAAGTGAATATTTCAACATGTGAACATTTTTCCCTTGTCCAGTTGATAAAACTATAAAATGATCTTCAACAGATAATGCTACCACACTTCTTTGTCCCATTAGTGATTTGCCTCTCTATTTTTCTTCTAAATCCCTAGAAAATTTTTCTCTATGTCATAACTATAGATCCAGAGAGGTCTCAAAAGAAACCTGATGGCTTTTCTTGGTCTGAGTTATAGCTCCAGTTGGATATTGTGCTTCATAGCTCTTTTCTCATCCAACCATGGTTCTGTCAGGGTCCAGAAAAGAATCAGGACATTTCGCCTTTTCTCCCCATCAGCCTTATCTTGTATTATCAGGGAATGAGGTCTGCCTCTTTAGATGCTGAAGAACAATTGTGCTTTCTGTAGTTCTTTTCCATTTTCTCTTCTCTAGATAAACTAGTTTAACTTAGCTCTGTTTGAAAGTGGCTCCTTCTCATTAGCCTTCTTTAGTCCTTTTCTCACCTTATCTATTGTCTCACAGATTCCATCTCTTTGCATTTTAAATACAACGGACACTCTTGGTTAAAAATCTGCATAAGAAGAGTATGAACTGATACTTTCACTTATGCAAACATGCGCCACTGATGATGTCTGTAATATAGCAGGGTTCCCAGGATAACACATTCCATTTCTGCTACTCTGCATATTTCCCTTGGGGCCAGCCGGAAAACTATGCTGTCTTTCAGTATATGATAGACCTGGATTCTATTTCGGGTGCATAAAAATAAGAAATACTCTCCTGGGATTTGTTTATGTCATTACTGTGCCAAACTCTAAAAGGGAAATGGCACTTGATATCCATCCCTTACAGACGTAAGGGAAATTTATTTTTTAGGAGCAAACACCCTAGCTATGGGAAGTGATTATATCCAGATATGAATGCTGTTAAAAGAAAATTTATCTAGTAGATTATATACTAAAACCCTTTCCCAGACTTCCAATTCTTTCTCTAGAAATGCTTTAACAGGGAGCATGGTCTATGAGTAACAATGCCTCTTAGAGCTGCCGTTTATATACTCTTTCTTCCTACCTTGGCCCATAGACTAACCCCATGCTTGATTGGCTTTCATAGTCATTCCATTCACCGGGGTGATTTACTCATACAAAATGTAAAATTGAAATAGAACTAGAACTGGATACAACATAGTCCACTTTTTCTATTTTGTCAAAATACCTCAGCTGCTCATGTTTTTATGGCCATGAGTTGAAATAAATAAAACTTCCCAGCGGCAAAACTTCTCTAAAATCAGATTGGAATATATTGATTAGCTCTTTGAGGGCTGATGGATTGGAGGTTCTTGCTTTATAAACACATTTACAAACATGCCTTAAGAAACAGTTGTTTAGCGCTGGGTAGAATGATTGTGTTTATTTAGAACGGCAGGGAAGGGTGTACCTGCAATCCCTGATTTTAACTTATCTATGTTTTCATTGTGGATCAATGGTGACAAGTGAAGTGTTGTTCCCTTAGTGACTTCTAAGACCAGCTCAAGGCTGGCTCACCCAATAATGTGTCAAGTAATATATCAAAGTCTCAGCAACAACTTAACTTGTCATTGAATACTAGAATATTAGAGCTTGAAGGGGCTTAAGACATCATCTTCCACAGCCTATGAACCAATTCCTCTAGTGGTTTAATATATTCAAGTTACAACATAAATGTCTTTAGAGTCAATTTTAGACTTAGAAAGCATTTTTAACATTTTTCTATTTCAAGGCTTAAAAATTCAAACAGCTATAATTGTATGTAAGCTAAGTAAGTTGAATGGATTTGGTAGTCAGGTCTTGAGTGGAGAAGAGGAGCTTGCTCTAAATGGGGCAGCTTGTCCAGCCATGGGAGTGTGGGAAGCCCAGATCCAGTTCCTGGGCCAACCCGAATATGCTAGACATGATAACATAGGTCTGTAATCCTAGCTAATTGAGAGGCCAGAGCAGAAGGATCATGACATGGTGAGCTCCTGTCAAAAATACTTGTCTCTGGGACCAGCAGTTAGCGTAATGGCCATGTCGCTGGACTCCATGTAGTCGACCGTGGTTCGAGTTCTGGACCTGGCGGCTTAAACTCACGCTGGGCACGTGTGCATGCATGCCCAAGATCCCGAGAGGAGAATGGAGGAGAAGGGATTGCGGCGCAGCCATCCCCCCCTGGGGGGTGATTTCTCGCTTTCTGTCTCTCCATCTCTCGCTGTCTTTTTGGTGAGCACACGTACCCTATAGCAAAAACCTCTCCAAAAAAAAAAAAAAAAAAAACTTGTCTCTGTCTTTGTTGTGCTCTCTAACCCCCCTCTCTCTTTTGTCCTCTCTTATAAAGGAAAATGAATAAATAAACAAATGGGATGGCAGCTCTTCTATTCCACATAATAATTTCATAGAAGAATATGGACCTAGTATTTTCAAATAGACTGATTTTTCAAACTAGAACCCAGATATATAGATATTATGAGCCTAATTTCATTCCTTAAAACAAAATAAAACTCCTGTAAACAAAATTCAATTGTAGACAAAATTTAGTTTAAGTGCCCAGTCTCTTGTTTTTTCCAAGATAACACCGAGTGTAAGAAAAAACAGAGAACAGGTTGATCTAGTGCTTCTATGTGCCTTTCTAGACAACTAGGTTTTATGATTTGTTAAGACTTCCCAGGTTCTGTATCAAGCCATGAGATTACAAATAATGACTTCAAAGCCCTGTTTGTAATCAGATCTTAAACAAGATATTTTCAAGTTAGTTTTACTTGGAAATTCAAGGTAGTTATAAACAAAAATTTTTCTTGTAACTACCTGCCCTAAACAAATTTGACTTTTTATTAATTTGTTTTCCATTCCATTCATCACCTCAACAGTATTAGGGCTACTATCTGTGTCATGATCTTGGTCTTTCTTTTATGATCACTAATGGACATTGTCACTTCAGGCATCACAAAAACATTCAACTAGTAAAGGGTGATGTTCTCCTATCAGTCTTTTTATCAGAAAAGCATGAACTTTCTAAGGCACTCTGACAATGGATGCCAACTTACATTCATTACTTACATCTGTCCGGCCTTAAATGTGTTTGCATCTACCCCTAGTAGCTAAGAAGGCTGAGGAAGAGGGTGTGCCTCTACTGGAGGTTGAAAGTTGATGTAATATTTGAGAGTGACTATTAGGTTCATCAAACTGTAGGCTCTTCCATGGGAAAGAACTCCAACAATTTAGGAACAGTTACAATTAGGTTTGAAGAAAAAAATATTGTGGGTTCACTCCAAGTAATAATCAGAATGTCCCTTTCTACAAATAGGTGAAAAAAGTTGATTCTATAGCTTTCTGATCCCTTGGACTATATCTTTTTATGCTATCATATAAGTACTTGCTAGATCACCTTTGGCTCTGCCCTACTGAGCTGCTTCCACCCTTCATTGAAATGTACCCTTTCTAACGACTTGGAGATGATTATTGGCTTCACAGAAGAGAGAGTTATGAAGCACATCGGGAACACTCGGGGAAAGAAGATGTGATTCTGCTCAGATTCTATTAGAGTAGAAAGCATGCTGGATATCAAAGGGAAATTTATGTAATGTATTCCAGCATTGTTCGAAGTAGAGCATCATGTTTTATGCAAGCAGAGGCAGTCAGGGCGTGCAGTGTGAGAACTCTGCTACACACACTGAAACAAACAATAAAACAGTGAACAGGCAACGGGCAGAAAATAAACCCTGGTTTTTATGAGCAGCGTTCACAATCCTCATTCTATACCAAGACTTCGTAGTCTATCTCAGAAAGAGAGTCTTTTTAAAAGCCTGTAAGAAATCTCCTCTATTGTTTACTTAGATGGATTCTAAGTGAATAAGTACCTAGCTTCTTTAAGAATCAAGATGGTGTGATTTAAACAAATGGTGCAGTCTTGAATAAATGAATGGGAAGCAATAGAGAGATATAGTGGCTCTACATTCATCTCCTTTAGGAGAAGGTTCAGAATGCTCAGAAGCAAGGAAATGAGAAAGAAGTCTCAGAAGACTAAGATTTTCAACTGCAAGTGTATGAGATTGAGTAGGGGGAAACTAAAAGCGGATTAAAAAAACGTAATTCTTAGAAGGATCAGAGAAGTTATAGATAGGTATTATACATGTAGTTGGCAGACAAAGCTCTAATCTTCGGGAAGCTAGGCAAAGCCAAGGATTTCTTCATTGAGTCTTTCCAGAAGATGGAGAACATTTTCCTGGGCTGACGTAAGGTTTCAGAATTTTGACACTTGAGAGACATAGAGACAATGTGAGAAAGCAAGCCACCAGGTCTAGGACATGAGCAGTGGTGTTGGTCATTTGGGAATTTGGGAGTCCAGTGCCTCAACCACCATGCCACCTGCCCGTGCCTGTACTTGCATTTTTAATTAGATTTTTAAGAGAGTACATTAGAGCATCAGTATTATCTGTTGAGGTAGACATAATTGTATATTAAAATAAATTAAAACTTATAATATTATGCCTTCAGCATTACTTCTTTGAAAAAATGATGATAACAACTTGCCCTTAGGTGAATGTGCATAACTCACATTTGGGTTAATTAGTTGATTCACAAATTCAATCAATTAGAGATCAAAGATTCCCTGATCCTATCTGGTTTTACAAAGAGTATTATATTTACATCACTGATGAGAAACATCTGACAAACTAGTAACAACATTGAATGTGGCATATATGTAACAATAAAGAACAATCTAAATTTTAATGGACTGTTTGACTAATGTAAAAGTATAATCCTGTATACGCCATTTACTGATGCTATCTATGAAAATAGAGAAAGAATGTGAAAAGGATTATGAATACTTAATATTTTTGGGGGAGGTAGTTTACTATGTCCCTGCCACTTCTCTAAGCAGTTAAGTTTAAAGCTCATCTAACAACTTTATAGAGTACATACTATTAATATATTTTAGGTAAGAAATGTGAGATATTGAGATTATGTATCTCACTCAAGTCACATGTATTAAGTTCTGGCGTTGCATTTGAATACAGACTATATGACAACAAACCTTATGTTACTATGCTCTGACACAACCTAGAATGATTTCAAAATATTCCATCAGCATATTAAAAAATATAAATGTAACTTTAAAAAAATTAAAGTTTCTTTATGGGCAACTCTCATATACAGATTTACCTGTTCTAAACTCACTTCTGCTAAAAGCTAAATACAGGCAACAATACATAGAACCTGTAAGTTATGATATGATTTTAAAGCACTATTAATTATAATAGCTACTAATGTAAAAAAACAATGAGATCCTGGCATTTGATAGAAAGTGGACAAATATGAAAGATTTACTGCTTAAGTGAAGCAAGCCAGACATTGAAAGAGAGGCACTGTATGTCCCCACTCAATATACACTGAATGAAGGCACTCTGTGGCAGAAATTGAATGACTGGAAAGTATATAAAAGCATGGAGAGCAATGATTATACTGGAGACGGTGGGGGAGGAGGGTGGAACAGTGAGAAGGGCGAGAGCAAGGGAATCAAGGTGAAGAAAAAAGAAGCAAAACATTTAAGAGTCCCAAAATTGAAAAAAAAATCTGTTGATTATCGTGTTTATTTGTAACGTTTTTGAGTGGACCAATACATGGTGTATTTATGAAGGGAAAATTTATTTAGTATGTTGTAATGATACACAGTGATTATATGTATAAAATAATTAAAAAATATATAGCTACTGGTGGACCAGCCTGTGGCCTACTGGTTAAGGCAGCTGGATCTCACATGGTTGAATATGCAGTTTGAGTCCTGGGTCCAGAGGCTTGCAAAACACACAGGGTGCCAGTGCTTGCATGGTCAAAATCCCAAAAGGAAGGAGACATGGACAAGAGATTTCATCATATCCATTCCCCATGGTTGTTGCTTTCTCCCTTTCCCTCTCTCTCTTTCTCACTGACTTTCTCCAGTGAGTACACATTCCTTTTGGCACATAAAAAAAAAATAATAATAGCATAGTGGCTAAAGTGCCAGGCTCCCACATGGTCACTGCAGTTCGAGTCCAGACTCAGCATTTTGAAACTCACTCTGGGTGCATGTATGTGCAAACCCGAAATCCTAAGAGGAAAATGGAAGAAAAGAGATTACTGCATGGCCATCTCCCCTCAGGAGTAATTTCTTGCTTTCCCTCTTTCTCTTTGCCCCCCCCCACCTCATTTTTGGACTAGCGCACATGCCCTATAACAAAAATCTGTCTCTCAAAAAAAATAGCTACTATTAACTGTGTGCCTATTGTGTACTCAGTATCGAACTTCTTGTTTATCTCTCATTTAACTCTCACTCTCTGTTATCTATTATTTATCTGCATGATGCACAAGAGAAGACTAAGGGACAAGGAGAGTAAATAACTCACCCAGAATCATTTGGTTTATACCTGGAAGACTAGCAATTTAACTGCTATCTACTTGATTTCAAAATCACTAACTCTCAACTTCAAACTACATGTTAGGTACTGTGTTGAGTACTTTATACACATTGTTAGATTCTACACTCTTATCTCATTATGAAATAAGTATAATAATTCTTTATTTAACAGATACAAATCTTGAGACATGTGGTAGAAAGGAAGGTTTAAAGAAGCCTTATTAATCCATCAATCCATCAAACTAGTAGAAAAGAATAGATTTTTTATTTAACTTCATGCTCTTTTTCCCCTTCCCAATGATGAGGAGCAGCATATTTCTAAATTTATAAGTCACGTATTACAAAAAAACAATGATGTGCTTTTATTTCACTTTTTAATTAAGAAAACATAACACTTTTTTTGAACCATGCTTTGATCCCTTCTTAGCTTACATTCGAAAGATGAAATGTTACCAATCTTATTAAAATGCTCCTTGGGGCCAGCAGGTGGAAACGAGAATTGAAGAGAAGGGATTGCTATATGGCCATCATTCCTGGGGGAGCGGTGATTTCTCAGTTTCTCTCTGATGAGTGCACATGCCCTATGACTAAAATCTAAAAATAAATGAATAAATAAATAAATAAGAAAAAGAAATTCAAGAATTTCAGAAATGGTCAGAATTTCAAGACCAGCAATTAATTGTGGAGGGCTACACTGAACTCATTCCAGTCCACATACTTTTATTGTTTTCTTAGTCCTGTACAGAGCCTTTTTCTTTGGACCTGTCCTGGGAAGGTCTATTCTTGCCATGCCTGCAACTGAATTGGAAAGTTAGACAAGCACTGGCTGTGGCAGAACCAGGAGTGTTTATAATCAATGCGGAAGATGCAGAAAGCCTCACTTAGACCTTGAGCTTGAGCTACATTTTTCAAAGCACCTTTACAAAATAACTCATCAATTAGTGTTGAGTACTTACTCAGCTACTAAGAAACAGCATTTCATCATCATTCTGTTTTGCTGCTTATTGAATATCTCTGAGTTCAGAATTCCATGGAGAGGGGTTCCTTTCATCATAATAACATCAAATCTCCACCAATAACTTTAACAGTCTAAATTTCTAATAAGTCTATCCATAGTGTGTAACCTTGAACTGCCGGGACCTCTTGAGGCAGCTCCAAGTAGGAAACTAAGGTGTCACTGAAAGAATGGCAACCTTCTGTATGCTTGCAACCTTCAAACTTGTTAAGGTAGAGTACTTTTTTTTTATTTGGAGAGTTTTTTTGCTATAGGGCGCGTGCGCTTGCCAGACAGAGAGAGAGAGAGACATAGAGACAGAAAGTGAGAAATCACCCCCGGGGGGATGGTCACGCCGCAATCCCTTCTCCTCCATTCTTCTCTCGGGATCTTGGGCACACATGCACACGCGCCCATCATGAGTTTTAAGCCACCGGGTCTGGGACGCGAACCGCGGTCGACTACGTGGGAGTCCAGCGACATAGCCATTATGCTAACTGCTGGTTCCCAAGGTAGAGTACTTAGAAAGAATAAAAATCATTCCTAAGTTTTTGTTTGCTTGTTTTTTTGAAAACTTCGATTGGTTTAAGTGTTGAACCTTTTACAGAGGGAGATGAATCATTCCATGAAGGAATGAATTAAGATTCTAGATTTCTGTAATGGAACTGCAAGACCAAGGGAGGTAGCTAGATCCTGGATGTCAAGAAACCTGCCCTGCTGTGTTAATGATCTGAAAATGGGACAAACATCTGCTGTAGAAGAGCATCTGAGCAGGTGTAGCAATCTTTCCTGCAGCTAATAGTAACTAGGAATTCCCTTTGTGGGGCCAAGTATGGCTCACCATCATCTGTCATAGGGATTGGCTTATCCTGTCATTCTCTTACAAGCCCCCATCTGTCAGTTTACTCTATTTCTTTTAATTTTTGGAAACCAGGCAAATTGAGAGGTGCTTAAACCTCTCTTGACCAAGCATTCTACTTTCATCTGGCTGGAACTAGTCTGAGAAATCTTCACATTTCACACTTCATTGGAGAAGTGTTTGTGGCCCTCCTTAAAATGCAAACAGACTTCCAAGTGGAAAACTTATGAAACCATCATTATTCATTCACACCTTGGTGTGAATTAGCTCATCAGAGCCATTACCTAGCAACACTAGTATAGCCTGGTGATTTATGATCTGAGATGAAGGATAACTTGGTATTGATTAATGGTAATGACCTGGAGAATGGAAGAATGTTGAGAAGGGCATCGGACCACTCAAAGAGCAAGGGCAAAGCAAAGAGAAGATTTTATAAGAAAAGGCCATGAACAAGGGTTCTGAAGCCAGTCTACATGGGCATGCATATTGTTTTCACTGTTTCTCTCATGCTACCACTGTATGCAATGAAGTTACAGTTGCTGTGGTCACTGTCTCAATATTGTTACTTTAATATTAAATGAGTACTCTCCAAAATAATAAAAAAAAATTATATAGTTCAGGAAAAGTGAATAATCTTTTATATAGAGTTTTATGTTTTTTTTTTTTTTTTTTTGTTTGTTTGATTGTTTGGTTTTTAGATGGTCATGCACCAAGACAGCAGTGTTTAAGAAAAATGGCCTTAGGTTTATTGACTATAGTCAAGATAGAAAAATTCTGAGCCTCAATGTTTCTTCTGTAATTTAACACAGATGATTCTTACCCAAAAGTGTGGCAGTGAAGATTTAATGAGATAATTTATTTGAAATTTTGTATAAAACCAGAAAGATTGTGTCTAAGTGCTACTAAATAATTTTATAGAAAACAAAATACTAAATAGAATATGTTGAGATATATTCATGTTTTTGAGATCTTACTGTTAATCAAAATAGTGAAATTATACCAATAGAAATACTTAGGTTATGTGTGGTAAATCCCGTGTGGCTGACCATGTGGTTCAAGTCCTGGACCTGGTGACTTAAAACATATACTGGATGCATACACTGTGTGCCCAAAATCTTAAAAAGAAGGAGAAATAGATAAGAAAGGATTACAGTTTGACCATGTTTCATGAGGGGTACTTTCTCACCCCTTCCTCCAAAACCCATCTCTCCCCAGTGAGTACACACACCTATTGGAAAAGTTTTGTTTTGTTTTGTTTTTTAAAGAAAAAATAAACACTTTGCCCTTTTTCGTCATCTTCATTTCTATTTTTATTTATTTATTCTTTTCTTTATTTAGAGGAGACATTTTTTGCTATAAGGTGTGTGTACTCGCCAGAGAGACAGAGAGAGAGAAAAACAGAGAAATAGAAAGCAAGAAATCACCCCACCAGGGGGATGGCCATGCCATAATCTCTTCTCCTCCATTCTCCTCTTGGGATTTTTGGGTGTGCGTGCACATGAACCTGGTGTGAGTTTTAAGCTACTGGGTCCGGAACTTGAACCACAGTCAACTATGTGGGAGTCCAGCCATGTAAACATTTTACTATCTGCTGGTCGCATCTCCATTTATTTTTAAATTGATGGGTATCCAGAGACAAAGTATCTTAAGTGCCAATGTAACTGCTTTATCTTTTATATTCCCATTTGTTCAGCTAATTGTTTTAGAAGAAATCTTTAATTTTTTATGTATTTTGTACCTATTATATTCATACTAGAGACTAAACTTTCCTCTAGCTGAAAAAATTTCAAAGATTAAAGATTCTCAAGTTTTGACTCCAAGAAGTCAGAGATTATTGGGAAAAGTCCAAGTCATAGGTTCTTCTAGATGTCACAAGGTGTATAATAGACCCCAGGAGAAATAAGGTTATGAAACCCTCTTCTAGAAAAAAAAAGGTCTTTGTGAATTATAGGAACTTGAGCCAAAAATGTACACCTTTAAAATATTCTGTGAAGTCAAGTCATAATCTTCTACAGAGGAAATCATTTTAGGAGAATAATACTATTCAGTTAATGTGATCTCCTTTGCTTTGACTTTTTTCAGGGTTATCTTGAAATTCATAAGAGAATCTAGTACAGGGGATCTGTCAGTCTATTCAGACTGCTATAAAAAATACCATAAACTGAGTGACTTATAAACCATAGAACTTTATTTTTTACTGTTCTGCAAGCTGGAAAATCTGAGACTAAGATACCAGCTGGGCCCATTTCCTGTTCGTAGCCAGCACCTTCATGCTGTGTCCTTACAAGAGCAGATGGGTGGGGCCAGCAGATGATGTGGTGTTAAGGTCTTGGATGCCCACATGACCAACCATGGTTTGAATCCTAAGAGTAGAGGCTTGAAAATCATGCCAGGTGTGTATTTATGAGTGCCCCAAATTCCAAGAAGAAAATGGAGGAAGGGTTGTAAGGTGCTATCCTACCTGAGGTTAACTTCTCATTTTCCCATTCATTCTCTCTCTCTCTCTTTGGCTATTGCACATGCTCTATGACAAACAAAACAAAACAAAACAAAAAAGAAAAAACAAAGAACAAAAAACAAAAAAAAAACAAAAAAAAAAAAAAAACAAAAAACAAGGCGGGACCAGTAGTTAGCGTAATGGCTATGTCACTGGACTTCCACGTAGTTGACCGCAGTTCAAGTCCTGCACCCAGTGGCTTAAACTCACGCCAGGCATGTGTGCGTGCGTGCCCAAGATCCCAAGAGGAGAATGGAGGAGAAGAGATTGTGGTGTGGCCATCCCCTCTGGGGGGTGATTTCTTGCTTTCTGTCTCTCTGTCTCTCTCTGTCTCTCTGGCAAGAGCACATGCCCTATAGCAAAAACCTCTCCAAAAGAAAAAGAAAAAAAAAAAAAAAAAAAAAAAAAAAAAAACAAGGCAGACAGAAGAAGAGTCTCTCTCTGATCCTTGTTTAAAGGACATTAAATCTATTAATGAGGCCTTCCTTCTCATGATATAATTACTACATCTCAAATATCCTGCCTTAGAGTTAGAGTTTCAACATACAAATTTTGGAAAGAATGCAATATTCAGACCATAGTACATTCTCAATGAGTTCATTGATTAAAATGAGCAAAAAAATCATGTTTAGAGGCCAATAGGTGGTATAGTAGTTAATGTGCTGGACTCTAACGTGGCAGACCATGGTTCAAGTACGCAATCCAGAGGCTGGAAACTATGCCTGCATGTTTGCATGTGTGCCCAAAATCCCTAGAGGAGAGGGAGAAAAAGGGATTGTGGCATGGCCATCCCCATGGGGGGGTAGGGTGGGATGTGATTTCTTGCTTTCTGTTTCTCTGTTTCTCAAAAAAATATGATGTTTATTTTTGTTTTCATAACCAGAATACAAACCTAACATTCTGAGTCATTGTTCTTTTTATTTTTTTATATATAGAGAGATTTTTGCTATAGGGCATGTGTGTTCACTGGAGAAATGAGAGACAGGAAGTGATTAATCACTTCCTGCAGGATTAGCCACACCACAATCCCTTCTCCCTTCTCCTCTCAGGATGTTGAGCATGCATGCACACACACCCTGCATGAGTTTTAAGTCACCAGGCTTGGGACTCGAATTGCAGCTGAGTACATGGGAGTCTAGTGATGCAACCTTTATGCCATCTGGTGGCCCCTAAAGTCATTGTTCTTAACTACTGTTTCATTTGCTCCAACAACCACACGGAGGATGAAAAGGACAATGGAGAGACTGAAAGTGGGGAATATAATTTGAGACACATAAAATAGCCCAGGCAGAATGAAAGTTGTGGAAATTATGTGTATTTAGAAAGAGTGAGGAAGGCACTCTTTTTTTTATTTTATTGAGAGGTTTTTGCTATAAGGCGTGTGCGCTCGCCACGCAGACAGAGAGAGACATAGAGACAGAAAGCGAGAAATCATCCCCCAGGAGGGATGGTCACCCTGCAATCCCTTCTCCTCCATTCTCCTCTCGGGATCTTGGGCATGCATGCACACACGCCCGGCGTGAGTTCTAAGCCACCGGGTCCGGGATGCGAACCGTGATTGACTACGTGGGAGTCCAGTAACATAGCCATTATGCTAACTGCTGGTTCCCAGGAAGGCACTCTTTTAGAGATAGAATAGAGTTTAGTTTGGTTTGGTTTGGTTTTGGGTTTTTATTTTTTTGTCATATGAAATGTGAGAAATGAATGTTTGGGTTTAGAGACTAGTTTGTGGCAGATGAATCTTTCTTCCAAGAATAATTTTAAATGTAGAAATAATAGGGACCAGCAGTTAGCGTAATGGCTATGTCGCTGGACTCCCACGTAGTCGACCGCGGTTCGCGTCCCGGACCTGGTGGCTTAAACTCACGCCGGGCGCGTGTGCGTGCGTGCCCAAGATCCCGAGAGGAGAATGGAGGAGAAGGGATTGCGGCGTGGCCATCCCCCCTGGGGGGTGATTTCCTGCTTTCTATCTCTCTGTCTCTCTCTGTCTGTCTGGCGAGCGCACGCGCCCTATAGCAAAAACCTCTCCCAAAAAAAGAAAAAGAAAAAAAAAAAAAAAAAAGAAATAATAATAACCACAAAATATAATAGCAATAATAAAATAATCTGTTTAAAGGTATTTGGCAGGTACCAAAAGAGCCAGAATTCTGGAACAATGAGCTCAGGAAAAAAGAAACAAAATGAGTTTTGTTTTTGTCTTTGTTTTTGTTTTTACTATAGGGCATGTGTGCTCACTGGAAAAAGAGAGAGGAGAGGAAAGTGAGAAAGCACCCCCCCCCCCCCCATATTGGTGGTTATGCCACAATCCTTCCTCCTCTATCTTCTCCTGTCTTTAGGATTTTGGACACGCATTCATAGATATGTGCCCCTGGTCTGGGACTTGAACCATGGAGTTGGTTCAAATTCCAGTTCAACCATGTAGGATCAATTTAAGCCATGAGGGTTAATGTTCAAGTTCAAGTTCAACTATGTGGGATCCAGCTGCCTTCACCTCCACACTATTGGTTGATGCTGATGAGTAATATCTTAAATTTCTTTGCTCATCAAGGCATTTTCTTGTTAAAACCATATGGATGAAGTTCGAGAAACTGGACAGACAATAGATACTAATAGGTAAAGAAAATGAACTGTGGTTTTGACATTTACAGGGCCAGGGCAGTACAAATTTTGTGCTAAGAGCTACCAAAATCCTAAAACTTGAGTGGACAAAATTCTAGAGAGCAAGGAATACAAAGAAGTAAATTCAAAAGGTGACAAAAAGGAAGATAAAACAACCGCAAGGCAAATGAAACAATAGAACACAATCAAAGATTTTAAAAATGAACATACGTATTTTAGTAATTAAATGAACTTTAACTATAATAATAAATCATGTATTATAAAAAGACCATCAGATAAGGCATAAGTATACATCATGCTTATAAAAGAAAATAATGACTAATAGAAAACAAAGATGAAAAATAATGGGACAAAAAATCTATACAATACAAATACTAATTAAAGAAAATAATGTAAGTCTTCTAACATCTAAAGAGTAGATTAAAAGGAGAATAAACAAATTCATATCCTTACTGGACATTTTTAAACTAGCCCTATTAGGAACTGATAGAATGAACACATATTAAAACTGTACAACCTCCAAAGATTTAAAGAACCAAGTTAGTGAACTACATTTAATTTATGAAGAAGAATATTGGCCCCAACAGTTGCAGTTTGCATATTCTTTTTAAAAACACAAGGACTCTTTAGTAAAGTTGACCATATATTAGAAAATAAATCAGGTTTCAAAAATTTCCATCAGGTTGAAATAATACAGATTATTCTCTTTTCCCCACAATGGAATTAAGTTGGAAATTAATAATAAAATGGTAATTAAAAAACCTATGAGTCCCAACAGGCTTATTCCCATGGGAAAGCTGCTGATTCTTATTTAGAGACCTTCCTGAGTACACCAGAAAGACATTTGCCGTGATCTGGGACTGGCTAGGGCTAAAGGTAGATCTCATAATTGGGACCCTGTTGGAGATTCTCTCTTTCTCTGTTTTGCCCATTAAATAAATAAAGTTATAAAAACACCTAAATGATTGAAAATTAAACAACACACTTCCCAAAAAAGGTAAGTCAATTAATTTTCAATGGAAATTAAAATCAACAAATCCCCCCCCCCCCATAAAAGAGGTGGGATACATGTTTATGTAGTGAAAGAAAAATTATTGTAAAGATGTCTCTTCTCCACAAGTTAATTTTTAGGTTTACTGGTCTCCTGATCAAGACACTAGGTATATTTTTTTAAATAAATGAATAGGTATATTTTTAAATTTATGACAAAAGATCAAGAATATCTGTGTAGGGCCAGAAGGTGGCAAGGTGGTTGGGGCACTGGATGTCCACACGGCCTATCAGGGTTCAAGTCTCAGACCTAGTGGCTTGTTTCTCACTTTCTCTCTCTCCCTGTCTGTCTCTCTCTAGTAAATGTGTGTGTACTGTAGCAAATTAAAAAATAATAACAATGATAAATAAGAAATTAAATGAATATTTTTTTAAAAAAAGAATATCTGTGTAAATCTTGAAGAAAATGAACAAACTTGAAGAACTGCCTACCATGTATCAGGACAGCATGCAATTAAATACTATATTTACTATAATATAATATTAGAATTAGAATAGAAAAGTAGAAAACAGAAAAGAATAAATCTAGTAGCAGATCCAGATACAATTACTTAGGGCCTATTAATTATACTAATATCATAATAAAAAGTGTTCTTTTCAATATATTGAGCTGGGTCAATTGGGCATCCTTGGTGGATAAGAGGAAAAGAATCTTGATTCTTACTTCAAAATGTTAGAAAATTAACTTGCAAATGGATCATAGATATTCATATGAAAAATAAATCAAGAAGAACAAGACATGGCAATATATTTTCATGAATTTGGCTTAGGCAGGGATGTTTCTATGGGACACAAAAGATTTCAAAGGTAAATTTTATATACTATATTAAAATGAAAGATAATAATCGCCAAAATATACCTTTATAAAAGTGATAAATCAAGCTACTACATGCAAGAAGACTTTGCAGCACATCTATTTATAAAAAAGTTTTGGGACCAGCAGTTAGCGTAATGGCTATGTTGCTGGACTCTCACTTAGTCCACCGCAGTTTGCGTCATGGACCCGGTGGCTTAAAACTCACGCCGGGTGCGTGTGGGTGCGTGCCCAAGATCCTGAGAGGAGAACAGAGGAGAAGGGATTGCGGCGTGGCCATCCCCCCTGGGAGGTGATTTCTTGCTTTCTGTCTCTCTGTCTCTGTCTGTCTGGCGAGCGCACATGCCCTATAGCAAAAACCTCTCCAAAAAAAAAATTAACCAAAATGAAATTAAAAATGTTAAAGACACTATAAAATGGTGGTCAAGAGACTCAAGAAGACATTTTACAAAAAAGTAAGCTTTAATGAAAATAAGCATATTCAAATATACTGTCATTGGTCATTAGGAAATACAAATGAAAATGACAATAAAATTTTACTTCATACATGCCAGCTTCATTAAATGATAAAGACACAGTGACAAATTTTGATGGATATAGGCCAACTAGAACTCTTATATACTGATATTAGAAGTGCAAATTTGACCAATCAATGAAGATAAATATATGGAACTGTATGAGGTGCCATTCTCTTCTTTTATATACACCTAGCAGAAATGGGTAAACACATTTTCTCATAGAAATGTGCATAAATGTTCTTAGTGACAATATTCCTAAGAGCCTCAGATTGGTAATAACTCAAAGGATCACAGTATAATGGAAAAATGTGATGTATTTACAAAGAGGGGCCAATGTAGCAACGTAGAAAAGTTAATGAATGGGCCAGAAGGTGGCATGGTGGTTAAGGCTCTGGACTCACTTTCTCTCTTTCTCCCTGTCTCTCCCTGTCTCTCCCTGTTGAGCACATGCACCCTTAAACTTAAATAACGATACTACTAATAATTAATAAAATAACATGAATATTTAAAAAAAAACTTAATGAACTACCTCATGCAACAAAGTGGGTGAATTCACACAATTTTAGTAAGAAAGTCACACACAGATGATAAATACTATATGAGCCCATTTAAGAGTACTTTATTCCTCTTTCTTTATTTTTTAATTAACAGACAATATTATATGTATTGATCTTGTATGACTTGATATTTTGAAGTAGAGTGTTTCAAAAGTAGGCAAAACTAATCTATACTTTAGCAATAGAAGTCAAGACAGTGTACATTTCTCCCCAGTCCCGTTGATCAAAATATCTTCAACCGATAACACCACACCTCCCCATCCTGTCAATGCTCTACCTCCGTATCCTTTCTCCAAATGTCTTTCTTTATTGAAATGCTCACATTGTAAGCTAAACAATGTGGTTGAATGCATATACAAAAATAAATAAATTAATTTAGAATATAAATAAATAAAAAGGAAACCAATGATATTGGGGAAAAAAATCGGCAAATACAAAAGTCAAGAGTTTATAAGAACAGTGAAAGATCTTCTTTACTTAGATAATATCCAAGTCATGGGAGTGGCTTTTCAAAGCCAATAGTCCAGTTTTAATGTCCTCATTTTACTAGACATTTAAGCAGCATTTTGCATGGTTAACCACTCCATCCTTCTTAAAATACTCTCTCTATGCTTCCCTAGTATGTAAGTTCCATGAAAGCAGGAGGTTTGTCTGTTTGATCCACTGCTATAGTACCAGTAGCTGGAACAGTGCCTGGCACAAAGTAGGTGTTCGAAAGAGTACTTGCTGAATGTTGAATGAAGGTAGATTTTATAAAAATACTCTGTAAGGCAGCCCCAGGGTCTAGTCCTTGGATCTCTTTTCTTTGCTTTTTAAATTTTTTTTTTAAATCATGAACATATATAATAAAGTGCATAAAATCCAAATGCCTTTGATACAAAAATGCAACCATCATCTGGATTAAGAACATTTCCAGCAACCCAGAAGACTCACTGTATATCCCTTTTTAATCACATCCTCTCCCTCCCCACTAGAAATAACCACCACTCTGACATTTATGATAATTTCTGTGCTTTTCTTCATAATTTTACCACTTATGTACACATTCTAAAAGAATATAGTTTTGCCCATTTGTGAAGTATGTAAATGGAAATATAGTGTATATATTAAAAATAAAAGAAGTCAAGACAGTGTTCATCTTGGTGGAGGCTGCTGATTGTGATTCATAAAGGGGTTTTCTGGGATGTTTATAATATTTTATGTCTTGATACAGCCAATTGATATCTATGTGTATTTGTAAAAATGAATTAAGGGACCAGCAGATGGCATAATGATTATGTTGCTGGACTCCCACGTAGTCGACTACCGTTTGAGTCCCAGACCTGGCAGCTTGAAACTCACACTGGGTGCGTGAGTGTGCATGCCCTACCCAAAAAATTATTACTCCATTTACCCATAATTAATATACTTCTTTGTATGTATGCTTACATCAATACAAAAGTGGACTTAAAATACCTATACAGTCACATGTAAAATGTTGATAGACCAACAAAAACATGATTGAAAGAAGCAATAGACTTGTTATTGGCTAGAAGGATGCATCAACTATTTTAAAATTTCCTTGATCCCCATTTCTGTACAGCTGAATAAAACAAGGACAACCAACCAAAGTTTTGTTAACTCAAGGTGCTGTTAGACTCCTGTTGAATCTTATCTCACCCCAAGTCTTAGCTTATCTGAATCTTTCTTTTTAATAACTATCGATAAAACCATTTGCTTGGCCTAAAGAATGAACTCAATTAATATTTATTGGAACTATGATTGGTGCATAAACTTAGGTTCTGGTGCATAATTAGAGAGGCAATAATTTTTTCTTCCAGGTTGTCCCAGTCTTATCTCAATTCTTAATTTACCTGCTGTTTGTACTTATCAACATCTTACTTTCATTCTCATTCTATTCATTGGTAAAATGCCTGAATTGAAAATGAAAAGCCAAAGTGATTGAAACATTCTAGATGTGGATTCTTGACAGACTGCTCCCTTGTGGCCTGAAGTTTACTGCACAATTTAAATACGAGGTCAGTGGTCTGGGTGTATAAACAAAGCTCCAAGATCTATAATCACTTTTCTTTTTAATTTATCTATTAGATCTCAATTTAAAGTAATTTTTCTCTGTAAAATTTTTCTCTCCTAGACTAGGTTCTCTGATTTATACTAAAAAAACAAACAAACTAAAAAACTTACTTCTACATGGTACTTACTACAACTTGTTGAATATTTAATTGGGTATTTTTTAAAAAATTATTTACTTCAAGTCTAGGAGATTAAGGAAGACAAGGCCCTGTCTATGCATTTATCTTTGAAATTTCACCACTCAGTTAAGTACTTATGCTTTGTTGAAATAAAAAACAATTGTAGTACATACTCGAATAAAAGAATGAATGGGCTTGGACTCACTGGGCTTGCGGATTCCCGTGCCTTGTCTTACATGCTTAATTGGAGACTTAATACTTGACATTTGGAATTTGGATTAGTCTTTCAGCATCTTCCCTGCCATTCTACTGGTTCACATAGATGCACTTTCCCAATTTAAATCCTGAAATCAATCTCTTTTCCAATGATTGATTCACTCTCTCTGGCTAGTAACATCTCTGACTTCTGAGGCAGGAGTTCTCGAACTTGGCTCTAAAGAGACTTTAGACCAGATAACACTTGGTTGTAAGGAGCTGTCCTGAGTGCTGTAGAGTGTTTAGTATTATAGTATCTCATACCCTCTACTTACTGGATGCCATTCCTGCTTTCTCTAACTATCTCAGCCACAAATGTTCATAAAGGCTGACTCAAATGTTTCAGGTACCTCCCTTGTTGAGAATCACTGCTGCTAGGGAAGTTCCAGCTTTAAAACATGACATCAAAACACACTTTCACTGCAATCCTCAGATCTCTTGGCGTATAGGAATGGAGCTGAGAAGTGCTAGATACATGGCATTGTTCAGTTAAGGTGCATACCCTTGGCTTTGTAAGTTTTTCTTTGTTTTCTTTTTAAATATATTTTCTTTAGTATAAGGCATGTGCATTTGTCAGAGAGATTCAGAGGAGAGAAAGAAGAAAAGTGAGAAATTATCCCACAAGGTGGATGGCCATGCCACAATCTTTTCTTCTCTTAGTATTTTGGGCACGCACGCACATGCACCCGGCATGTTTTTCAAACCACCGGTGAGACTCAGACCATGCAGTCAGCCATGTGGATCCAGCCTCTTTAATCTCTGCACCACCTGCCAACTTGGCATTGTATGTTTTTTAATTGGGAAGAAGCTGCTGTCTGTGGTCATGGTGTGTGCCTCAGAGAGTTTGGGATTACTGAGTATTATCCACGGTGTTCTGTTTTCCTGAAATACTTGTGTTTAAAAAGAAAAAGTCTAAATACTAGCATAATCCTTTTTCCAACTCCCACATAGACACTCTGTTTGATGCATCTCTTAAAAGGCTCAACAACCTCCCCAGGCTAGTAAGTCGTAGGAAGTTTGAATATAACCAAGAGACTTAAATCTTTTCTTTTTCTTTTTCTTTATTTCTTTGACCTGAACTGCCTCTGTGTGAGTGTGAATACCTATACACAACAAAGGGAAGGCACATTAAGAGACAAAAGGAAATTTCCATTTTCAGAAATTATTACAATGTAAAAAAAAGCTTGAATTGCCATGGAAACAGCCTAGTCACATAATATTGAATGGTTATCTTTCAAAAGGAGTCCTTGAGACATCTTTTTTTCTTTGAAATGGGGTGGAGATGGGTCATGTATGACAGAGAAGAGGGGCATAAGCGATTTTCCGTCAACACGTTTGAGAGCAGGCATCTGCTGAGGGAGATATATTCCACGCTGCTTCTTCTAGAAGAATTTTTACCCCCAAATGAGAGGAATAGGTATTTTACAGGTAGAATGGTGAAAAACAGCAGAATGTCTTTGAAAATGAAGATATTTTGTTTAAGGTACAGTATTTCAGTTATTGTATGAAGGTCACAGAAGAATGTGGAATACCTGAAGATCTGAGAATAACTCTGTCCTGGGCTGTGCTTTTAATTCATAGCTATACACTCATGAGTGACCCATGAGTCTGAAACTCATTCCCCTGACCATAGTTCAAGTCTAGGTCAATAGCAGTTCTTTGGGTGGTTATAATGAAACTCCCAACTCAGCTTACCAGTATTGAGCTCATCTAGTTCATCCCTTCTCAACTATTTTTCTAATGGGGCCATAATGGTCTTCTAAACAATTGAACTCTGGTCATATAATTGCTCAGATTAAACTCATTCATAAACTACCCACTAACCACAGTCTTGATCCAAGTCCCTGCAAGCATGTTTAGGTTTGACTTTGGGTTTACCAAAAATTTAAATTTCCCTTCTTTGTTCAAAAAAGTCTTCCCTGTTCATATAAATGCACACCCCTATATTCTCTAACATAACAATTCTTTGCATTCTTTCAATGTATGCATTATTGTTGATAACCATGTATTTATTTATGTCTGCTTCCCCACAAGAATTTAAGTTGGATCCCTGAGTCCTGATCCAAGACCCTTTGATCATGTTTGGGTTTGTCTTTGTCTTTGTTCTTACTTTGTAAATTCCAGCAGAACCAAAATGCTTTCATTTTCTTAAACTCAGTGTTTTTTTATCTCCTTTGCCCTGCATTAATTTCTCTGGGCTAAAAGGACATTACACATCTGGTACCCTCTCTGCTGTACCCCTCGACTCTCCCTTGTTGCCCACTGTGGGCTATCACCTGCATGCCAAACACACTGCTGCCCATGTATCTCATAAGATCAAAAGAGGCCCTCTTTTTCTGCTTTCATATTCTTGAGGTACTTGTTCTGTATACTATTGACTTTACATCAACTTCTCTGTTGTTCATACTGAATATTCCTTGAAGACAGTAGCTATGCTTTATTCATTTTTTTATTTTTCTGTTTTAAGTTTTTAGTGTCATGGTACAAAACTGATGCTCAGTAGCTGATTGTTGAAAGAATAAACAAATGATTTAATAAATAAGTAATTATATATATATACAGATATATACAGATATATATATATATATATATATATATATATATATATATATATACACACACACATACACACACACACAAATGAATGAATCCAACATTTAGTAAGTTTCTGCTGTCTTGTTCCATTCATTGATGAAACTCTATATTCTTTTACCTCACTACTACTGTGCTACATATATTCTCAATTCCTGAACTTAAGCATTTCTTTACCCTTAGAGAATCTTCCTTACTTATTTCTCTCCCTTCTCCCTTTCTCGTTTCCTGCCTTCTTTTCTTGTATGCTCCCGATTGAAACCCCAAAATGTATGATTTCCATGTCTTTCTTCTTCTTCAACTCTCTTTCTTTCATTTAATATACTTTTTAAAAAAATTATCATTTTCTAGGTGCTGTACAAGGCCCCAAAGAAATAGCGATACATCTTAAATTCTTGTGGAGAAGCAGACATAAATAAATACACAATTATCAACAATAATGCATACATTGAAAGAGTACAAAGTATTGCTATGTTAGAGAATATAGGGGTGGGGCATTTATTTTATATGATCATGGAAGACTTTTTTGAAAAAAAGGGAAATTTAAATGTTCTTGAAAGGTAAGTTTCCATGCATCTAGTGGGAAAAGAAAACCTCTTCAGCAAATGGTGCTGGAAAAACTGGGTATCCACCTGCAGAAAGATGGCACTGGGCCCCTATCTCTCACCATTAATAAAAATCTACTCAAAATGGATCAAAGACCTAAACCTAAGACCTCAAACTATAGTAAAGGAGATGTAAATCAAAATTACAATGAGATACTACCTAACCATAGTCAGAATGGCTAAGATTCAAAAAAAAAAAAAGAATAAGTGCTGGAGAGGTTGCAAAAGGGACCTCTCTTACACAGTTGGTGGGAATGTAAATCAGTACAGGCACTATGGAGAATAATATGAAAGTTTCTAAAAGATCTATGAACAGAACTACAATATGATCCAGCAATTCCACTCCTGGATATCTACCCAAAGGATAGGAATGCATTCATTTGGAAAGGTATTTGCACATCCATGTTTATTGTAGCATTATTTACAATTGTTAATTGAAGCACAAGTAATGGTAAGACATTGTACTAAGCCAAATACCCACAAACAGAGGAATGGATTGAAAAAGTGTAGCACATATACACTATGGAATACTACTCAGCCATTGGAAAAAAAAAAAAACACAAAAAAAAACCCTGTCATTTGACAGAAAGTGGACAAATATGGAAGATTTACTTCTGAGTGGAGCAAGTCAGTCTATGAAAGAGAGACAGGATATGTCCCCACTTAATATATACCGAATGTCCACATTCTATAGCAAAACCGGAAAGATTAGATGATACAGAAGCATGGAAAACAGTTGCAGATACTGGATACAATGTGGGAAGTGGTTGGTAGCTGGGGGAGGTTGAGAAGAAGGAAATCAAAGAGAAAAACAGAGAAGCAAGACATCTGGGGGACACAGAAGTGGAGAACTGTTGATGATAATGTGTATAGTGTACAGTATGCACATGCTAGGAAAATTCATGTTATAAGCTGTATTGATGTACAGTGGTTAAATATATAAAATAAATTTTTAAAAAATTAAAATAAAGAAATTTCCAGGCATGTGACAGATGAGAGTCATATACACAGATGAGTGTACTACCCTCTCTGTCTGAGGGAGTAGTTACATGCATAGCTTTGTTCAGGGAAGAGAGAACGCCAGTGTCCTGTATCACAGGGAGGATTTTGAAGAACGATTATAATTGAAGTTAGAAAGACCAACAGAGGCCTGAACATGTAGTTCTTGGTGTTTTTTTTTTTTTTTTTTTTTATTTGCTAGAGGAAGCATGCAAAAAACAGAGGTAAAGGAAGAAAGCACCTCCATGGGAATGGTATGGTATAGTCCCTTCTCCTCCATCTCTCTGTCATCTCAGGATTTGGGGTACATATGCAGACACACCTGGCATGTTTTCCAAACTGCAGGGTCCAGGACTTGAACCATGCAGCCAGGCATGTGGGATCCAGCTGCCTTAATTACCATGCCACATATTGGCCCAGTTCATTGTATTTGTGCTAAGAAGTGTGACATTTTTACAACATATGAAAGAAAAGACATTTTGCTCAATTCTTTTAATTCCTACTTAAGTTCCACTCCTTCTACTCCCCCATTTTCCTTGTTATTAGAAACTTGTTTTTGTCAGAATTCCAACACTCTAGGTCCAGCCAGGCCATGAAAAGGTAGCACCATCACTCGTGAGGCTTGAAGCACAAAACTTTGTCATCCCAGACTTTCACCCCACACCATTGCTTCCAAGGAGGCCTGGATTTGGGAATAATTTGGGCATGAACTACTTTGGTCTATCAGTACAGAAGCTTTTCCTAGTACCTAATGAGCGAGTACTGGAAAAAATGCATTAGACATTAGTTTATGCAACCTCTTTGTATTTCACACCTGTAGAAGGAGATATAGAGAAACTGGTTTGTCAAGCATCACCTAGCTCTTTAACAGCAGAGCTGGCTCTAGAACTCATTTCTTTATTATTATTATTACTATTATTATTATTTAGTATTATTAATTCATTTATTATTATCAATGTTTATTATTCCTACTTTGTTCACCAGAAAGACACAGAGTAAGTAATGTAAGATGTCCAAGGTAATGAGGAGAGAACTGATTTTGAAACTGAACTGGATTCTCTAGTACTTTAATTGGTCAGAGCCTAAATTCAATACAATAATGAAAATATTTAAATATTATTCAACACTCACTACATTAATCAAAATAGCACAGATTGCTCCATTTTATTGGACCATCACAACATTAATTTTTATATTCTGCATTTATATTTTTATTATTGGGTAATATACATAGAGAAAAATGCACAATGCAACTGTACAGCTCAATGAATTTTCACTAAGTGTACACTTAAGCATATAACTGCCACCCAGAGCAAGAACAGAACAATTCCATTATCCTTCAAACCCTCTTTGTGCCCCTATTTTATTGCTTAACCCTTGCCACAAAAACAACTGCTTTACTAACTTGTAATTCCACAGGTTAGCTTATTTGTTTTTGCACTGTTCAAATATTTTATCACGTAGAATATATTATTTTGTATGTGGACTTTAGTGCTCAAAATTATGTTCATGATTTTACATGGCTGTATACAGCAATAGTTTTGTTTGTTTTCCTCATGGCTGAATAGTAGTCCTTTGGGTGCAAATTTACAAATGCTCTAGTCTATCTTTTGAAAAAATATTTATTTTATGAGAAAAGAGAGAGAGAGAGACCTCCCTCCCCACAGAATCCTTCCACACTGCAATATTCTCCCCAAGTCTTCCAGCCAGTCGAGATAACGGGAATTCCAGTGTGTTCAGATTAAGCTGGGATCTGAGCCCTGAACTTTCCCATATGGCTTTATGGCACAGGGTCACCCTACTGCCTGTGCTATTGCAGCCAGACCTTTATTCTACTTCTGATGGACATTTGTGTCCAACCTGTAGCTATAAGAATATTATTGCCATGAATGTTCTTGTATATATCTCTCTCTGAGCATATGCTTATTTCACTTGATTTTATACTTAGTAAAGATACCACTAGATCAGATTGTAAACACCTCTTTGGCTTTAGTGACTGGTGCCAGTTTTTGTAAGTGGTTGTACCATCTTAAAAATTCCCTGGGCTTCATCTTCTCATTCTTTCCCTCTTCTCCACACCATTTTTGCAATCGCTGATATATTTTTTTACCATCTCTTTAGCTTTCTCTTTGCCAGAATGTCATATTGTTGGAATCTAACAGCCTTTTCAGATTGGCTTTTTTCACTTAGTAATATGGATTTATGTTTCCTTCCTTTTTTTTTTTTTTTTGTTCCCCTTTTCCCCTATGGCTTGGTTGAACATTGATATTTTCTGCTGAATAATAACCCATTGAATGGATGCATCACACTCTTTGTTAAGAGCCTACATATTTAGGATTATTATGATTTTTTAAATTTTTAATTTTTTAGAAAAGACTCATTTATCTTTATGTAATGCCTCTTTTTTATTCCTGATAAGCATCTCGGTTTTGAAGAATTTTTTTTGCATGAAAGGAGTACAGCTACTCTGGATTTTTGGTGAGTTTTTGTTTGTTTGTTTGTTTGTTTTTTATGAGAGGTTTTTGCTATATGGCGTGTACCCTCGCCAGAAAGAGAGAAACAGAGAGACAGAAAGCGAGAAATCACCCCCCAGGGAGGATGGCCATGCCACAATCCCTTCTCCTCCATTCTCCTCTCGGGATCTTGGGCACGCACGCACACTCACCAGAGTGAGTTTAAGCCACCAGGTCCAGGACTTGAACCTTGTTTAACTAAGTGGGAGTCCGGTGACATAGCCATTACACCAACTGTTGATCCCAGGGTTTTGATGAGTTTTATAGTACTTTTCCCATCCCTTAACTTTAGCCTTTCAGAGTCTTATATTAGCATATAACAGAAATGTCAAAGCCTGGAATCTTTCTCAGATCCTCACAGAGAGCTGTGAGAACGCGGAGTATTTCTGAAATTAAAGTCATAAAGGTATGTAAAGCCTTGTAAGACTAAAGACCCCAAAATTTCTCATTCATATTGTAGGTCATGCTCAGTCTCCAGCAACTGATCAAAATTACCTCTTAATATTTCTACCAGTTTATTGCTCCAGAAGTTTCTGTCTCTGGGAAGCAAATCTCACTTCCCTTTTGAGATCTTTGTTTTTGCCGATTTCAGGATATTGATTTGCCCTGAGACCTCAGATTTCTCATGGGTCCAAAAAGAGTTGCGGAATTTTACTTTGTCCAGCTATTTATTGTTATGAGAACAGAAGTGATAACTCCTAAAGTCTCTTCATGTCAAAGATGAAGCCAGAAGGAATATTGCAATCACTTTTTGCTTTTATATTTTAAATTTGATTTCTTCTTTCCATTTTTTTTTAATAGGAGAGATTTTTGCTATTGGGTGTGTGAACTCAGTGGAAAGACAGAGAAACAGAACGCTAGAAATCACTCCCCAGGGGAGATGGCCATGCCATCGTCCCTTCTCCATTCTCTCAGGCTTTTGGGCACACATGCACATGGGCCTGACATGCTGAGTCCAGGACTCAAACCATGGTAGCCAACGTGGAAGTCCAGAGAGGTAACCATTATGCAATCTGGTCCCATATTAACTTTTTAATTTATTTCTTATTTTCTTATCTTTTTCAGCTTTGAGATTGGCAAATGTCTTGTGGGGAAAACCCAGCAGATCCGGCATAATTTTCTGATATCCATTAGATTAGGTTCCTCAAGCCCTGGCTGCTTTGGCAGATTTAAACTCTAGTATCTGTTCCTCGAGTACCCAAACGTCTGGTTGTATTTATGCGTCTTAGTTTTGACTTTCTATTTGTATTTTCAAACTTGGATGCAAGTCTTAAACTGACAAATGCCCTAAAAGGAAATATGATTTCTTGAATGTTAGTTCATATCACTGTAGCTACTTTTTCTTTTTCATTTGGCCATTCAAATCCCGACTTCCTTGTTCATATTCTTATGCCTTCAATCATATAATTTTGCTATTGTTTAAAATATTTTGTCTATAGGGAACCAGCAGTTAGCGTAATGGCTATGTCGCTGGACTCCCACGTAGTCGACCGCAGTTTGCGTCTCAGACCCGGTGGCTTACAACTCACGCCGGGCGCGTGTGCGTGCGTGCCCAAGATACCGAGAGGAGAATGGAGGAGAAGGGATTGCGGCGTGACCATCCCCCCTGGGGGGTGATTTCTCGCTTTCTGTCTCTATGTCTCTCTCTGTCTGTCTGGCGAGCGCACGCACCCTGTAGCGAAAAACCTCTCCAAAAAAAAAAAAATATATTTTGTCTATTGATACTATTTCTAATTATTCTTAGTGTGCATAGTATGCCATAAATTATTTCATTTCAATTAAAAGTGAATAGTGGGACCAGCAGATGGTGTAATGTTTATGTCATGGGACTCTCACATAGTTGACTGCAGTTCAAGTCCTGGACCTGGAGGCTTGAAACTCATGCTGGACACATGTACATGGATGTCCAAAATCCTGACAGGAAAATGGAGGAGAAGGGATTGTGGCTTGGTCATCCATCCTGGAGGGCGATTTCTAGCTTTCTGTCTCTCTGTATCTCTGTCCTTCTGGCAAGCACATGTGCCCTAGCAAAAATCTCTCTCTCAAATAAATAAATAAATAAACAAATATAGAAAGGAAGGAAGGAAGGAAGGAAGGAAGGAAGGAAGGAAGGAAGGAAGGAAGGAAGGAAGAAAGAGAAAGAAAGAGAGAGAGAGAGAGAGAGAGAGAGAGAAAGAAGGAAAGAAAGAAAGAAAGAAAGAAAGAAAGAAAGAAAGAAAGAAAGAAAGAAAGAAAGAAAGAAAGAAAGAGAGAAGGAAAGAAAGAAAGAAAAAGAAAGAAAGAAAGAAGGCTGTCATTTAAGCTTAAAGACTTAAGAGATACATCTAAAGTCACCTCGTGTACAAGCATGAGAGTTGAATCTGGAAACTGTACTTTGTGAAGTTCCGTCTAGTGTTCTCTGTACTACTGCAGGTCATTTTTAATTCAGCTAATCAAACAACTATTGACTTAGTGGGAAAATGTATATGGAAATGCAAATTACTGGCTGCATATCATGGTATGAAAATGAAATTGGAATAAAATATGTTCAGTGATATCAAATAGTCTGTTTCATAAAGTTCAAATAATGTATTATTCCTCTCTGTGGGTTTATTTCTTCAAGGATCTCACATTTTCTTTCATATTTCTTTCACATATTAAATACTAGATGTATTTTTTTTTTTAGAGGTTTTCGCTATAGGGTGCGTGCGCTTGCCAGACAGACAGAAACATAGAGACAGAAAGCGAGAAATCACCCCCCGGGGGGATGGTCACGCCGCAATCCCTTCTCCTCCATTCTCCTCTCGGGATCTTGGGCACGCACGCACACGCACCCGGTGTGAGTTTTAAGCCACCGGGTCCGGGACGCGAACCGCGGTCGACTACGTGGGAGTCCAGTGACATAGCCATTACGCTAACTGCTGGTTCCCAATACTAGATGTATTTTTTGCATTGAGTTTAGTATTCGTTTTTGTTGTTGTTGTTGTTCTAAAACCATAGCTTAGCTCTGAACTGCATACTCACATGAATATGTGACTATTTTGTATCTTCACTTCAATAAACTACAGATATCTGAAACTTAAGTATTATTGTATGCTACACCTAACTTTCTCATTTCCGTTGCTAACATCAGAAATTTAGGAATTGCCCTTGATTTCTCCATCTCCTTCTTGTATTATATTTAGTCCATCTCTAAGTTATTGATCTACAAAATATCTTTCTTTTTTCAATATTTGTTTTATTTTATACATTCAATCACTGCATATCACCACAGCTTCTGAAATGAATTTTCCCAGCATAAATACACTACACACCAGTCTAGTAAAAAGATATTCTCATACAAGTTATTATCAACAGACAATACTCCAAAGTGTATTTCAAACACATCTATTTCTCCACATGTCCATTGTCACATTTAAGTCTAAGTTCATGTTATCTTTACCTTCTAGCAGCTTTCTAACTGATCTCCTTGCCTTCTTTTCTGCCAAATTTAGTGAATAGGAAAGTGCTGATTCATCATGTGGCAACCACGTCTTTGTCTGTTCTTCGTTCATTGTTGGTTTCCATTTCTGGACAGTGAGTTCCAACAGGAAGGAACTGGTGTCTGATATTCATTAGGCTCTGCCTAGCAGTTGTATCCTGGGCATCCAGGAAATGTCACCACATGAATGAACAAATTAATTGAACCTTATATGTATGTATGTATGTATGTATGTATGTATGTAATTATTATATATAATAATAATTATTATTATTAGAGAGAGATTTTTGCTCTAATGTGCATGCACTTACCAGAGAAACAGAGTGAGAGAGAGATAGAAAGAAAGAAATCACCCCATCCCAGAGGGAATGGCCACACTGCAATCCTTTCTTCTCCATTCTCTTGAGATCTTGGACTTATACACACATGCATCTGGCATGAGTTTTAAGCTTCTGGGTCTGGACTCAAACCATGGTCAACTAAGTGGGAGTCCAGCAATGTAACCATTATGCCTCCTGCTGGTCCCAATTTTTATATAATTTTTAATGTGTGCTTATACCCAAGTTTGTGTCCTCTTCAAAATGTGTCTTTCTGGAACAAAGAGATATTTTTGTATGTGTGTCTTTCTATTTCAATTTCCAGCACAGAGCCTTAGAGATGTTATAAGTCTTCAAATGCGTTTGTGAGGCCAACCATTTCCCACAGACTAATTATACCATGGGTGATGTTGAAAACACACTAACACTTTTCTAATGTTTATTTCACCCTTTATGCAGAACACTTCTGTTGTATTGCCACTTTGTTATTTTAGATCCTTAGGTTATGATGGGATTGATTAGCATATATTTTAGTTAACTATAGAATTATTGGTACTCAAAAATAAGTTATGCTAATTATACTCCTGGCCTTAGATTTATGAACTTGGTTATATTTTATTATATATATTTATCCTGTTTTTCATACTGAATTATGGAAAACCTGTTCTTTTGGTAGATCCATGAGTGATCTCAAAGGCTCAAACACTACTAAATGTATTTTACTTTAAGGAAAATTTCCTCTTAACAACTGGCTGACTTCAACATATTTAATGAATTGAACTGAAATCTGATTTATTTAAGAAAATTCTCTTGATTTAAATGTCAATGATTTATAATTTCTGTTTTGTTCCTAATTTTATTTTTTATTATTATTTCAATTTCTTTCACACAATCAATCCTGTTATTTAGCTTGCAAAGTGAAAATTCCAACATGTGTACATTTTGCACCGGTCCAGTTGACAATACTGTAAGGTTATCCCTCAACAGACAATAACCCATTTCTCGTCCCATACCTGCCTCTTCATTTTTCTCCTTAATGTCCTTCCTCAGACCCTACTCCTTCACCCTCACTCTTCCCACATGGGAACCATTTACTATGTTTCTATATCCTATAGCCATTCAGTTTGGGCCATAGAGTGCGAACAATCAGTATATATTAAGTGGAGATATACAATGTCTGTCTTTCATAGTCTGGCTCATTTCACTCAGCAGTAAATCTTCCATAGTCCCTCCACTTTCTGTCAAAGGCCAGGGTCTTGTTGTTTTTTATAGCTGAGTAGTATTCCATAGAGTATATGTGCCACACTTTTTCAATCCATTTATCTGTTCATGGGCATTTGGGTTGGTTCCATGTCTTAGTAATTGTGAATAATGCTGCAATAAACATGATGTGTAAGCACTTTTCTGACTAAGGATTCTTCTGTCCTTTTGGTAGATACCAAGGAGTGAGATTACTGGATCATATGGTAGTTCTATTTGTAGATCTCTGGGGAATCTCCAAACTGTTCTCTACAGTGGCTGGACCAATTTACTTTCCCATCAGCAATGTACGAGAGTTCCCCTTTCACCACACACCTGCCAGCACCTATCATTTTTTTTATTTTTTAATCATAATCATTCTGACTGGGATTAGGTGGTATCTCATTGTGGTTTTGATCTGCATCTCCCTTACAATGAGAGATTTTGAGCATTTTTTCACATGTCTCTTGACTATTCATATATTATCCTTAGAGAGTGGGTTTTTTTTTTTTTTTTCAACTCATTCTCCCATCTTTTAATAGAGTTGATAATCTGTTTTTGGCACAGCTGCTTGAGTTCCTTGTGTATTCTGGTTATCAGTCTTTTGTCTGGTACATAGTTTACAAAAATATTTTCCCATTCTGAGGGCTGTAGATTTACACTAGTTACTGTGTATTTTGCCACACAGAAGCTTCTTAATCTAATGTAATTCCATTTGTCTATTTTGGGGATTATTGACTGTGCTCTGGGGGGTCTTACTTAAGAAGTCTTTACCTACCTCAGTGTCTCCCAGAATTTCCCCAGTGTTTTCCAGCAGCAGTTTTACAGTTTGAGGTCTTAAGTTTACATCTTTGATCCACTTTGAGTTGATTTTTGTCAATGGTGAGAAGTAGGTGTTTAGATTCATCTTTCTGCAGATGAATATCAAGTTTTCTAGGACTATTTGCTAAAGACGTTTTCCTTTTCCCAGTGGAGTGACTGGTACCCTTTGTTAAAAACCAGTAGACTGTATGTTTGGGAGTTCACTTCTGGGGACTCTATTCTGTTCCATTGATCCACCTGTCTGTTTCTGTGCCAATACCAGGCTGTTCTGATTAACACATCTTTGTAGTATATTTTTGGGTTAGGGAGTAAGATGCCGCCCACTCCACTCTTCTTGTGCAGGATTGCTTTGGTAATACAAGGTCTTTTATGATTCCAGACTAATTGTATGTTTTGTGTGTTTGTCTGTTTTTTTTTTTATTTTTATTTTTAGATCTGTGACGAATGTCTCTGGTACTTTGCTTGGGATTAAATATATAAATTAATTTGGGTAGGATTGATGTTTTAATTATATTAATTCTTCTGATCCAGGAACATGGGATGTCTTTCCACTTTTTTATGTCATTCTCAATTTCTTTTTTTAGCTTCTCATAGTTTGTAATTTTTTTTTTGAGAGTTTTTTCCTGTAGGGTGCGTGTGCACGCCAGAAAGACAGAGAGAGACAGAGAGACAGAAAGCGAGAAATCACCACCTGGGGGGATGACCATGCCGCAATCCCTTCTCCTCCATTCTCCTCTAGGGATCTTGGGCACGCATGCACATGCGCCTGGCATGAGTCTAAGCCACCAGGTCTGGGACTCGAACCACGGTCAGCTACATGGGAGTCCAGAGACATAGCCATTACACTAACTGCTAGTCCCCATAGTTTCTAATTTTAAAGAACACAGATAACTTACATTGGTACCCTAGTGGACTGACTAAGAGATGAGGTGGAGATAGTCAAGATTTAGGACTTAATGTGTTGTCTACAGCAGATCTGGGATTAAAGAAACTGACCTGCAAATAGTACTCAATCTGTTAAGTGACATTTGGTCTCTTTTTAGGATAGATCCCTCAAAATCACTTATCTAAAGGGCCAATTAAGTGAGAGAATTAGACAGTGAATACTATGGTGAGTTGACATACATGTTCAGGGGTCTATGCTTAGCTCCATCTGACATTTGCCAAGGAAGAATGTGATGCCCATCCTATTTTCTCTGGGCCAAACATCCTCAGGCTGTCAGATCGCAACAGAGAAGCAGACTATAAAATTTGGGGCTCTCAGCCAGTATACAAAGCACATTCATGCTGAATCCTAATCCAGTAATTGTTATTTAGAAAGTTGATAATGGAAAAGTTAGATAGCTAAATAAAAACAAGGGGCCAGCAGGTGGCCTAGTGGTTAGGGCACTGGTCTACCACAAGACCTACTGCAATTTGAGTCCCTAGACCTGGTGGCTTAAAACTCACACTGGTAAATGCTCAAAATCCAGAGAGGAGAAGGGAGAAGAAGGGATTAGGGTGGTCATCCCCAACCCCCCGGGAGTGATTTCTTGCTTTCTGTCTCTGTCTCATTCTGTCTCTCCAGTAAGTGTATGTGCCTTACAGCAAAAATTTCTAAAAAAAAAAAAAAAAAAGAAAAGAAAAAGAAAGAAAGAAAGAAAGAAAGAAAGAAAGAAGACAAGAAACAAAAACAAAATGAACAACAACAAAAATAACATCAGTCTGCTGAAGAGGAGTGGAAAGCATGAGACACATGATAGTACATTCTAAAGGGAAGAGAGAACTGTAAAGCCAGGAAGTGTGAAATTTGACTCTCTGAACAAAGCAAGAACTAATTATGGAGATTCCATCAGCAGTTGTTTTTTTTTTGGAGAGGTTTTCGCTATAGGGCGCGTGTGCTCGCCAGACAGACAGAGAGAGACATAGAGACAGAAAGCGAGAAATCACCTCCCAGGGGGGATGGTCACGCCGCAATCCCTTCTCCTCCATTCTCCTCTCAGCATCTTGGGCACGCAAGCACATGCGCCCGGCGTGAGTTTTAAGCCACCGGATACGGGACGCGAACCGCGGTCGACTACGTGGGAGTCCAGAGGCATAGCCATTACGCTAACTGCTGGTTCCCCCATCAGAAGCTATTTATTGAGCACTTATTTCGGATTAGACCTTCTGCTAAATTTAGTGGCACCAAAATTTTGCTGTTGCATCATATAATTTTTCTAGGGCCTTCTTTGATCATTTCTACAAATAGGGTGGTAGAGGCTATAAGAGTAGTAGGCTAGCAGTTGTACAAATGCATTTTATTTTTACAAATTATACCTTGTACTAGATTTTTACTTCTAATTTTCATTCAATTCTTAGCAGAACTAAAAATAATTAGAGCAGCGATACAGTCCTGGCTTACACAGGAGGCAATAGATGTCCAGTAGCATTGAGTGACTTACTCATAGTCACATTAATCAAGCGGTGGAATCTGTAGCTGAGCAAGGATACCCTGGACTCCGCCTGTTGCTTCATCCTGCAAGGTGCCATTTAATTTTCCACCCTAATTTGTGTTGTTCTGGAATACACAGTCTCTCTTGTACTCTTCTCCAAGTCTTTAATTAAGCCATTTGTCTGATTCTCTAATGGGTTACAGCAATCTGCTCCTCATTCCTTCTCTTTGCTTCTTCCAGACTCCCACTTTGATTCAAGACAGCATAGTCTCTGGTTCCTCCAAAAGCATCCTATTTAATATGGAATACACTGACCCAGGAACCAAGGAAGCTGAGTTCTACCTCTCATTAGCTATGTGACTACTATCATCTCTCTGTTCCACACTATTCTCAACCAGAAAAAAGAATCAGTAAAAGCCACCCCACTGAGTTGTTTAGAAGATTGAAATGATCTATGTGAATGTGTATTGTAAACTTTAGAGTTATTGGAATTTGGAAGTTTTATTAATTAACATGGTGTTTTCTTAATCCCCCCATTTCTTCACAGATAAACCAAGAGGTACCATTTCTTGGGATCTCATATCTTTCTCATTTCTTCTATTTCTACTTTCCCCTAGATCTATACCAGTACCAGGCAGATGCAATCTGCAAACAGAGCTTATTTTGGATTCAGCCAGACTGCTTTCTCTTACTGGATAAATCCCAGCATGTACACCTGCACAGTTCTGTGGATCTCAAATGTACCAATTATGAATGCACCAGATACACAGTGAAAGGCAGGAATGTGGGTCCATTGATTACCTCTCTGGAATAACTAGTAACCTATACTCTGCTGACCCTGATGGATGATGTGTGGAAATGAAGGCTGCAGGCAGTTCTTGGATAGACCTATTCCCTGGACAGGATTGGTAACATCTCTTGTGTTTAATTTCATTTGGCTATTTCTACAGAAGAACAAGTACTCTTCTACCCATCCCTACACTATTTTTCCTCTCCCAACAAAAACATGGGGGATCCTTATGTCTTCAATGGGAACAGGGTTTATAAACTAAGGTTTAAGTGTGGTAATGTCTAATATTTTCTTTTTAACCACAAGAAAACAAAATATGCATTACAATGTTGAAGAGAGCCGAATTGTTGTGCCTGACTTCTTCAATTATGGAACTGGCCACATTCACACAAGGGCTTTATGATTGTGCTGAAAATATGTAAATGATGGCTACACAGGTTGCCACCAAGATGAATGGACTTGGGTTTGCAACCAGGTGTGTGATTTCAGGCAGGCTACCTGGCTTCTCATAGCATTGTCTCCTTATCTATAAAATGGGAATAATAACACATACATCACAGGATTACTGTGAAGATCAAGTGAATGAATACTCCTTAGGAGCTAATGGCACCTTAGCAAAACCAGCCTTTTAGTAAGGACACAATAAATAATATATTTTAAAAAAGAACTTCATATTTTAAGCAAAATATCTTAGTTGGTCATAATTCTTTGAATTAGGGGGTGTGTGGAATACCATCTATGCCATTTACAAGGGAAAAAATTAAGAAGTAATGGTACTGAATAAGTGATCCAAAGTTATTTCACTAGAAAGTGACAGGACCGGTTTTCCAAATCAGGTTTTTTGCAAACTCCAAAGTTCATGTTATTGCTACAGTTTTACACTACTGCCTAGAACTTGTAACTTTGATGGATATTTTTTGCTACACAACTTGCTAAATATATATCTCATGAGTAACTTGTATCATTCTTCACATATTATTTCATTAGAAAGGAAGTACATACTCTTGTAATAAAATCTATGTAATAAAATGGCAACACGCACAGTTGCCATTGGTATACAATTTTGCAAGACACAGTATTAATAGTATTAATGACAATGATACAAATAATGACAGTCTTCCAGTGTTTTGCAATTTGTAAACCCGTTTAAAATGATTAAATTGGTGATGGAGTAACTGTTACTAGAATTACTCTTCATTATAAACACAAACAAAATCTTGAAAAATACTAAAGCAATTCAATTAAAAATAGGCAAGGTATTTAAATGGACACTTCTTAAAACATGTTATCTAAATGGTTAATAATAGAAATAAATAATTCTTCTTATACATTGAGAAATGCAAATTAAAAGCTAAATGAGATATCACTACATAATCACCAAAAAGACTACAATGAAAAAGTTCAACAATACTATTTGCGGTTGAGAATGAGGAGCTCTTGGAATACATTGCCAGTGGAAATATGATTAGTTTTGTCCACTGCCAGTAGCTCCTGAAGTTCCATACTCTATGATTCAACAGTTCCACTCCTAGGTTTATATTTCCCTAAACCAGTGCAAATATCCATAAAAAAAAAAAACACATATTAAACCTGTATTTAAAAGATCCCTAACTTATTAATAATATGAAGCCGTTGATAAGATTAAAAGAAAAAAAAAAAACTGCTGTATTTCATAGTGCCATGGTTTGGATAATGGTTTGTCTTCCAAAATTTGAAGTCTTAGAATTTAGTCCCCTATGAAATGGTGCTATGAGGTGGTGAGCTGTTCCACCTACTAGATGGTGTTTAGAGATCATGGAGACATTACCCTCATGGCTAGATGAATGCTGTGTCTTGAAAGACAGTTCTCATTCCCATGGGAAGTAGTTAGGTCCCACTAGAGTGAGTTGTTACAAAAGTAAGATGGCTTTCCTGAGTTTCTCTTTCCCTGCATATATTCACTTTTCTTCCTGTTGTCACTCATATTGTAACATAGGACCAGAGGCCACTTAGGTGCTGGCCCCAAACCTTTAGGCTTTTCAGCCATCAGAATTATGAACCAAATAAATCTCTTACTATTTGCATATCATCCATTCTTGGAGATTTTTCCACAGCATGTCAGCAGAGTGGCACACAGAGCAAACTATGATAATTAGCAACAAGAATGAGTTTCAAGAAACATTATGTTCAACAAAAGAAACTGAAAATGAAAAGTATTTACTGTGTAATGCCTATTTCATGAGGTTCAAGGTTATACAAAAAGAATGTGTGGCTGATAGTAGTCATACCAGTGACTAGTAATTTGAAGTAGGAATGGAATTTGTTAAGCAAAGATAAAAGAATCACAAATACTGCATGAAACTATTTTACTAAAAATTTTTTGTTTATGGGATATTCAAATTTAATTGGATTTCTTATATTTTTTATTTGCTAAAATTTGTAACATTATGTGCAGAACCTTTTGGGGTTATGTGAATATTCTATACCTTGACCTTTGTGTTATTAAAAAAGATACACAATAATTTATTTAGTTATATACTTAAAATTTGGGCACTTAATTGTCTATATGCTAACTCTATTAAGCATGTGACAAATTGAATCTAAAACAAGAAAAGCAAACTAAAAATTCATATCAGTTAATCATCTCAACATTAATTTGACTTACTGCTTCTCATATTATAAAATGTTGAGTATGAATTTGAGAGGTAGGATTATCAGGACTTGGTTTCACAAGCAATTTGGAGAACAGGCCGTGGAAGGGGACTGCCTTATGTTCCTGGTGTTGGTGGTGTCATAAAAGATAAGAGTTGTATCAAGCTCTTTTAAGTAAATCAAAGAAAAGAATGAGAAAGATAATGGTTATATCCCAATCCAAGGGAAAGTTTAAGTCATGTCAGAGGAATAAGTTAGTTCCAGGTTAAAAGCAGTTCATAATCTTTTATGTCAGGGCTTTGCTTTAAGTAAGATTCAACTCCCTGATCTCCAAATCTCTCATGCTTTATTAAAATTATTAGAAAAGATATACTGAAAGCCCTTTGACCAGCCTGCTAAATACATTCTTTGAGCCAGGTGCACAGCCTTATGAGAAATGGGAGGAGTTCTCAGGGAAGAGAAAGGTATCTGCTACAGATGATACCATTATTCATTTGGAATAAGCAAATTGTGACATAGAAGCAGGAGATGAATGAAAATTCTCAAGTCCTAGCAAAATACGAAATGCTCAGACTCAGTATTTGGATGGCTGCCTTCGTTGTCACCTCTGACATTTCCCTGCCATGTTTGGTGCTGCTTTATTCACAACATTCACCACATGAGGACTTCTCAGCACTCACAGATGTGAAGCTGCAACAACCTGGCAGGTGAATCTTAAATTGCTCTCATTGAGAGAACCAAAGACATCTTTTGAACTTCCAGCTTGCAATCAGTATGGGTTGTGTTTTGTGTTTTAGAACAATCTGCAGGTAGATGTGCTTGCAAACTGATGTGTGACCCGTTAACATAACCTAGACTGATGAAATAGTCAGGTAATTGCCTGTGCTTATTGGCCTTTCAGAATTTAAAGTCAGCAGGACCTGGAATAAAGTGATGTGGTTAGAACTCCTCTTAAGTTGCCTACCTTGTCATGATTGGTTTCTAAGCAACCTGCTTAAACAGGAGCTTTTACCCTCAGGTCATGGATTGATTTGGAAAAATATATATAAGAATTACAGAGACAAGTAATTGCAAAGAGGAGAAGAGGGTCACAGTCACATGCTTCTTCTTGCAGGTCCACTTAATAGGTTCTTTTGAAACCTGAGGGTCATATTGGCTGAGGCAGAACCTCATCAGGAGCACAGCTGAGACGAACAATGTTGCATAAGTGAACCTTGACCAATGAAACAGTAGGAGTACCTGGCAAAGAAGGTTCTGTGATTTGGACTGAGCTTCTCGTGTAAGGCACTTGGAATTCTGGAAAAAAGCAGAGTGTTTTATTAGCAGATAGAGGCTTCGGTCCCAGCACTGCCATTAATTTCCTTGGGCGATTATTTGTGCTTTTCTGAACTTCAGTGTGTATACTTGCTAAATGCTAGCAAACATAAAGAAAACTTTCAGAGAGTTTATCCAAAGAGTACAAGAGACAAATGCATGCTGAGTTGTTTAAGAACTGTACAATGCTACATGGATGCTAAGTGTAATTACTTAGCTTTATGCTAGAAGCCATAGATAAAATAAATACCTGATTATCAGGTAAGCATCACACTTTCCTTCTCCTTCATATAAACATCTATTGTTGATCACTGGCCTTCAAATACATACCTGTTTCTTATTGTAATTGGCATATTCTGAACATTTGGCTAGTGTTTTCTCATTTCAGCTTCACCATGTACTGTGAAGTAATTGGCATTATCTGCATTAGAAAGATGAAGAAACTGATGCTAAGAGATATTAAGCTCTTTTTCCAAGGTAGGTGCTGGATTTAGGAATCAAATCCAGGTCTGTTTCAGGCCAACAGCTATAGTCTTCATCATAATGTCATATTTTTTCTATACTCAAATGTTATTACTGTTCCCATGAAGTCCTCTAGATATTGAAAAGCAAAAGTTTTTTTTTTTCTTTAGACCCTCATCGACTTTAATCTGGACTATTATATTCATCCACGTAATTTTTTTTTTCTTTTTTGGAGAGGTTTTTTGCTATAGGGCGCGTGCGCTCGCCAGACAGACAGAGAGAGACATAGAGACAGAAAGCGAGAAATCACCCCCCAGGGGGGATGGTCACGCCGCAATCCCTTCTCCTCCATTCTCCTCTCGGGATCTTGGGCACGCACGCACACGCGCCCGGCGTGAGTTGTAAGCCACCGGGTCTGAGAGGCGAACCGCGGTCGACTACGTGGGAGTCCAGCGACATAGCCATTACGCTAACTGCTGGTTCCCCATCCACGTAATTTTTAAAGTACTTTCTATTGATAAGTCACCTTCTAAGAGTGGTAGCTACAAACATGGTAGAAAGCGTAGTTCCTCATTAGTCAGCCTAGGCTGCGTTACACTGCGGTAACAAAGGTTCTTCAAATTCTCATTAGCTTATCCTAACAAAGAAGATATTTTTTTCATTCTCATTCTACATATCCAGCTCCATGTAGGTCAATGTCAGGTTCTATTTTATGTAGTCCCATAGAAACAAACTGTTAAATCTTCAACTGGCTTTTCTTAAACTCTGTCAAGGCAGAGAAAGTGAAAATGAGAATCATACATGCACTCTTCACTTGTTTACTGCTTCGACAAAAAAGAAACACACGCTAGTTTTGCTGACCTTTCATTAGCTTGGACTATTCAAGTGGTACTGTCTAACAGTACTTTTTTCTTTAGTCGAGAGTTTATGCTGTTGTTTGTTTGTTGTTACTATTGGGCACATGCACGTGCCAGAGAGACAGAGAGAGACAAGGGACAGAAAGTGAGAATCACCTCGAGGGGCATGGCCATGTTGCAAACCCTTCTCCTCCATTCTCTTCTCAGGATTTTGGGCCTGCCTGCACACTCGTCCAGCGTGAGTTTTAAACCTCCAGGTCTGGGACTTGAACCACAGTCTCTGCCATACATTTGCCACCAACTTACAGTTGATGGAATTTTTCTGGAATATAGGCATTGCAGGAACAGAGATCTTTATTTCTGTTGTTCATTAAGCCAACACTTAAGCCACTTAGATATTTGATTCATAGCTATTGATTGAATTAATTCCTATAGAGAGACATACAACAGTAGTCATTTTGTGTTCATATGTTTTGTTTCTTACGAAACTGAAGCTTTGAGGAAGTCATCTCTGTCTTATGCAACATCATCTTTCTGATTTTCTCCACCTAGCATAATATTTTACACAAAGAATAAAATATGACTGATCTACATATTTATTGATTAGTCACATAATGCATTTCTGAGCTTTAAGGTATGGTTGTGATTCTTTCTATCACATCACAATGTGCTTGAAAATGTACACATTATATATTCAAAGACAATGAGTAATTCAATACATGCTGTTTACACTCTGTCTTGAAGTGGTGCTGAGAAGTTGCTAACCCAACTGTGAAGATGAAGATGTTTTTTCTTGGGACCAGCAGTTAGCGTAATGGCTATGTCGCTGGACTCCCACGTAGTCGACCGCGGTTCGAGTCCCGGACCCGGCGGCTTAAACTCACGCCGGGCGCGTGTGCGTGCGTGCCCAAGATCCCGAGAGGAGAATGGAGGAGAAGGGATTGCGGCGTGGCCATCCCCCCTGGGGGGTGATTTCCTGCTTTCTATCTCTCTGTCTCTCGCTGTCTGTCTGGCGAGCGCACGAGCCCTATAGCAAAAACCTCTCCAAAAAAAAAAAAAAAAAAAAAAAAAAAAAGATGTTTTTTCTTCTTTCCTTCCTTCCCTCCATTACCACTGTACCACTATTCAGACTCCAGATGAGTTTTTTGAATCTGGTTGAATGACCTTGGACAAATGTTTTAATTGCCCCTTGTTTTGTAGTAAATAGTATGTTTTGAGGTTTAAATGAGATAATGAATATAAAAGTTTCAATCCAGTACCTTGTCCATGGGAGTACACACTAAATCACAGGAGAGAAAACAAATAAAATACACATAGTAACTCCAGGCATGACCTTGTTTGCTAAGACTTCCTGTTGAACTATGACAAAGAAAAGCATCTTATCTTAATTTGATTTTATTTCTGTCTCTCTTGTTTTCACATCAAGTGTCCAATTATGTCTCCACTTTCAAAATCAGATCAATTAACATCTACAAGGAACCTATGACATTATCATGTTCAGTTATGAATTTTAGTCTCTCATAATCAGTAGCTTAAGTACATCAAGGGTTCATTTTTCTCTCACCCCAGGAAAGTCTAGATGCTGATAGTACTGGATTTGCAAGGACATCAGGGACCTATCTTTTTTTCAGTTTTTGATTATACTGTCTTTGGGATGTGTTCATAACTTTAAAATGACTGCTTGAACTATAGCCATCAAGTCTGCACTCTGAAAAGAAAGAGGAGAAAGAATAAAGGAGGCTAGAACCACTTTCAAAATAATTTTGGAAACCCTTTCTAATAATCTCCACTTACATTTCATTGACCACCCTTAGGCACATGGAAAGAGAAAATGCAGTTTTAATTTAAGCTCCTTTTGCCCTCCTCCACCCTCACAAGTCAGTTTACTTAGGATTAGGAGGGAAAAATGAAAGGGGCAATTGGAGGTGAGTCACAAGTACTCTTTGCCATAGTAACCATTCTCCATTCTTGGAGTCAGTGACTATGGGCCACTTTTATGTGGTTGGGTTGCAGAAGTGATCGTGGGAGACATTACCTGCCCTTACTGTGAACCAAGGTAAGATAACAGGGGATGCAGGTTAGGTGTAGCAGTTCAGAAGATATGTTGTGTATACCCAATGTGTATATCAGATGTGAAGCACTGGCAGGGTCAGAAGCCAGTAACCAAGCAATTATTGAAAGTCTGATGATCATAGCAGAGACTTCAGAGTAAAATAAGCTATGAAGGGCTATAAATAAGCTTGGTAGTACAGTTGTAACATACTATTCAAGCAATGCTGGATCCATATCCTAAGATTACAGATTCAGTTCCTCAGTAGATCTGTCCTGGGCCCATGCTCATGATCCTAAGTGACTTGAAAGTCTAGGGGAAGGCAGATCATGGCATGAGACTCTGCTGTGGGAGTTTGTGTGTGTTCGTGTTTCTATCTCTCTTATTGCTCATGCTCATGAAAGAAAGAAATAAACTTAAAAAAAAACAAAAAAGCAATGATGAGTGTTACACCAGGTAGCACTTTTCTTAATCTTAAATTTCATGTCCTAAATTCTAAAGTGCTTTTTTTCAAAGGGTGAATTACAATAAATCTTTTTTAAGGAGAGAGATTTTTGCTATAGGGTGCATGCACTTGCCAGAGAAACAGAAAGAGGCAGAGAAACAAGAAGCAAGAAATCACCCCCCTCCCCCAGGAAAAAGGCCATGCTGGAATCCCTTCTCCTCCATTCTCGTCTTGGGATTTGGGGCATGCACACACATGCAGTGAGCATGAGTTTTAAGCCGCCAGAACTGGGACTCGAACTGTGGTTGACTACATGGGTGTTCGGTGGTCTAACCATTCTGCAATCTGCTGGTCCTGAATTACAGTGATTAAATGTAATAATTTCATTGTCAATCATGATTTTATGGTAGACTGTATGATTGTTATAAACTATTTCTTTTTTTTTCTTTTTTCATTTATTTATTTATTTTTACATTTTTTCACAAATATTTACTTTACGTATTAAAACATTTTGGTTCATATTCCATAGTTCTTGATAGTTAATAAACAACTTTCAAAATCTCAGAATACTGATAAATACTGGTACAATAAAGATAATGTTCAAAATATTTCTTATAATTTTGTTTAATTTTATGACTCTATAACATCAGAGACAGTAAGGTTTTAAATATTTTTGAGAAAATATTTACATGTCAACTACTCAAATTGTTGAAAAGCAAATGCCCAGCAAACATGTCACACATAAACCTTCTCAATTCAGCCCTGCCTACCAAGTATTCCATGATGTACCCTCTGCTAGCGAAGATCAGTCTCTTTTTCTTCCTTCAAAGTCTTTCTCAAGATAATCCTCTGGTGTACTTGCTCTTTTGCACTCTCTATTGATTACAATCCTGGGCTGGAAAAGTCCAGGTTATTTTATGTTATAAATTCTTTCATATATTTTCTCTAATCCTCTGTGCCAGGCAGAACTATTTATGGTGCCAGGCCATCTTTCTAAGAGCTTCTGTTAGGTTACTTGAGATCCACCTTAGTTTCATAGTTTTCTGATCAATATTCAAGTATGACATTCCAGTCAATGATGAGTATTTCCAATTTCTGACTTAATGCAACAAGCTTTATTGAACTTATGCAAATAACCCTTCTTCCACAAAATAAGAATACTCTTAAGGACCAGCAGTTGGTGTAATGGCTATGTGACTGGACTCCCATGTAGCTGACAACGGTTTGAATCCTGGACCTGGTGGCTTACACTCACACCGGGTGTGTGTGCACGCATGCCCAAGATCCTAAGAGGAGAATAGAGAAGAGATTGTGGTGTGGCCAAAAAAAAAAAAAAAAAAAAAAAAAAAAAAAGAAAGTAAAATGCTTAAATTGGGAAAACAAAGCATAGTAAAAAAGAAGTCAGTAATATTTTACTCAAAGGTCATACAATTCCATTTCTCCAGTTCAGTCTTATGTTCAAACTCTCTTTTGTTGAATATGCTGTGTTGCTGTGGTCCAATCTTTCTGTTTAAACCCTGGAAGTTAACATTCAATGTTATTATTGATATTTCTTGTCCCTAGCATTAAATTGGTCATTTTTTTGGTTGCCTTTCGTTCTCTTATTTCTGTATGTGTCTTTAGTTTTCCTGGCAGAGCACTCTTTTCAGAACTTCTTAAAGAATGGGTGTGCTATTGGCAAATTCTTTCAGGTCTTGTTTATCTGAGAATGTTTTATCCTTTCTTTCTATATGAAAGATAATCTTGCAGGGTATAGTATTCTTGATTGAAACTCTTTTTCACTTAACACTTTGAATATATTTTCCCATTCTTTCCTTGCTTGCATTGTTTCTGATGAGAGGTCTGAGGTTAGCCTGATAGGCTAACCTTTATAAGTAATCTGATGTTTCTCTCTTGTGAATTTTAGTATCTTGTCTTTGTATGTAGATTTGGCCAGTCTGGTTATGATGTGCCTTGGAGAAGATCTTCTTAGGTTGATAATAGAATCAACCTAAAGGGTCCTTTGTAATTCTTGGGTCTGGATATTTGAATGCCTCTCTAGATTTGGGAAGTTTTCTTCCAATATTTCGTGGAATAAATTATTAATGCCTGTATTAGTTCCCTCATCTTCTGGGATACCGATTATCTAGATGTTTGGGCACTTAATGCTGTCTAGTATTTCTTTCTTCTTTCTTTCTTTCTTTCTTTCTTTCTTTCTTTCTTTCTTTCTTTCTTTCTTTCTTTCTTCTTTCTTTCTTTTTTTTATAGGTTTTTGCTATAGGGCACATGTACTTGCCAGAGAGAAAGCAAGAAATCACTCCCCAGGTGTGATGGCTATGCCACAGGCCCTTCTCCATTCTCCTCTTGGGATCTTGGGCATGTTTGCACACATGTCCAGTGTGAGTTTTAAGTAGCCAGGTCTAGGATTTGAACCATATTTAACTACATGGGAGTGCAGCGAAGTAACCAGTATAATATCTGCTGGTTCCAATTTCTTTTTTTTTTTTTTAGTAAAATATATGGTTTTTCTTTGATATTAATAATTTAAAAATTTTGTATTAATTCACTGTATATCATAACAACATACAAAATGAATTTTCCCATTCAGAATATACTGAATATTGGCCCAATGAAAGATAGTACACCTATTATCTTCAACAGATAATTTTCCATTCTGTGTTTCTTAACTGTTTTACTTCTTTATTTTTTTCCTCTTGATTTCCTTCCTCTTACCCTCTGCCATTTCTCACCGGAAGGTGAGATGTCCACAGTTGTGCTCCATGCCTTTATATTGTCCAATATTTCAGTTTCTGCCATAGAGTGCACACGTTCCCTATATATTGAGTGGGCACATACAATACCTCTCTTTTATCGCCTAACTTGCTTCACTGAGCAGTAAATCTTCTGTACTTATCCACTTTCTATCAAATGCCAGGGTCTTATTGTTATTTATGGCTGAGTAATATTCTGTAGTGTAAATGTTCCACACTTTTTCAATGCATTCATCCGATCATGGACATTTGGGTTAGTTCCCTGTCTTAACAATCATGAATAGTGTTGCAATAAATATGGATGTGCAAATGTTTTTCTGATTGAGCATTTTCCTATCCTTTGGGTAGATACCCAATGGTGGAATTACTGGGTCATATAGTAGTTCTATTTGTAGGTCTTTGAGGAAACTTCATATTGTTCTCCACAGTGGCTGTACTAATTTGCATTCCCATTCACAGTGTATGAGAGTTCCCTTTTCACCATAGCCTTGCCAACACTTACCTTTCTTTATTTTCTTTAATCTTAGCCATTCTGACTGGGGTTAAGTGGTATCTCATTGTAGTTTTGATTTGCATCTTCCTTATAAGAGATGCTGTGCATTTTTTTCATATGCTTTTTTGGCCATTCACATGTCTTCCTTAGAGACTTGTCTGTTCAGCTCATTTTCCCATCTTTTAATTAAGTTTGCCCCCACACACACCCCAGTCAGCTGTTTGAGTTCACTCTATGTACTGGTTATCAGTCCCTTAACTGAGGCATAGTTTGCAAACATATTCTCCCATTCTGAGAGGTGTTAATTCACTCTAATAATTGTTTCTTTTGCTGGGGGTAGGGGGAGCTTTTTAATGTAATGGAATCCAAATTGTCTACTTTGGGGATTATTGCCTGTGCTTTGGGGGTGTTGTTCAAGATGTCTTTGCCAACTCCTATGTCTCTAAGAGTTCCCTTGTGTTTTTTTGCCAGTAGTTTCATAGTTTGAAGTCTTAGGTTTAGATCTTTGATCCATTTTGAGTTGATTTTTATTAATGGTGAGAGGGGGTCCAGTTTAATCTCTTTTTGGGTGGAAACCCAGGTTTTCCTGCACCATTTGCTAAGGAAGTTTTCTTTTCCCCACTGAACTGACCACTGTCATTTGTTAAAAATCAGTTGATTGTATATTTTGGAGTTTACTTCTGGAATCTCTGTTCTGTTCCATTGGTCTACATGCCTATTTTTGTGCCAGTACCATGCTGTTTTGGTTATCACAGCTTTGTAGTATATTTTGGGATCAGGGAGTATAATGCCTTCTACTCCACTCTTCTTGCATAGAATTGCTTTGGCAATACAAGGTCTTTCATAGTTTCAGGCAAACTCTATGATTATTTTTCCTAAATCTGTGAAAAATGTCTCTGTAATTTGATTGGGATTCTTATAGTAGAATTATACATCCACACCCTTTCCAAGTGACTTATTTATACTTTTCATCAGAGTAGGTAGAGTGCATATCCAAGCCCAGGGATGGGCTTAGCCATGTGACTTGATTTGGCCTATGAGTTTTCAGTAAACTTAATGTGAGCAGAGCCAGTAAGTGTGTTTCTGTGACTTGCCTTATTCTCTTAGGCTTCTGCCATCTGCTGTAAGAACATACCCAGGGTGACTGTTGGTCACAGAATGAGAAGCATGTTGAGCAGATGTGAACATACATATAACCAAGAGCCAAGTCCCGTCACTCAGAGAAGAATCACAGCCAACTCAGAGGACTGAGAAATAACCTTGTAAGCCACAGAAATTTGAGGTTGTTTATTACACAGGATTGTTCTAGCAGTATACAATGTTTTCTTTCTTTTTTTATGGTCTGACTTAATGCCCATTTCATTCATATATGACATGCTTATATTAGGGATAAGTAATTGAAGTTATTATAAGCAACATAGTTTAATTGAAGGCATAGAGCTAAATGACTTAGAAGAGTCAGAAATGCATGAGTGGCTATTGACCTCTACGACCTATATTTTTCTTGTTTCCTGAGCTACTACTCTTATAAATCCTGGCTACCTTTCTCCAAGGGGTTAGTTATAGTAATCACATAGGATAATATACTGAACATATCTTTGTCCAGCATAAGAAATCTCTGTTTTTCATCTTGTGGGTTTCAGGCAGGTCTGTGTCTAAGCCTGGCTTTATGAGTATGGAGATGACACAGGCCTAGGTAATCAGAACTGGAAAACTTTGGTTAAAATGACTGATTCAGGGATGGGCTATGGCAAGGCCAAATCAAAGAAACCTGAAATTATCTGTAAAGTGCCACTCCTCTTTTCTGAGACAGCAGGCACTAAGGCCTTGGTAAGCTTGAGGCCACCAACAGCTGTCTTTGCCACCCCAATAGGAATAACTTTTTGAGAAGAACCCTACCCAGAGAAAACCATATCTGAGAAAACAACCCCCCAAAATGCAGAAAAGCATCAAACTGAGATGGTATCAATAAAATCTCTGGACTCAGCCTTTTCTGGCATTGTATCTGTCCTGCCACCAGGGGAAAAGGAGAGGGCCATTTCTTATAAATGCACTATTTTGTACATTGCACCTGAGAAAAACTGAACTGTTACAGGTAATGTACGTGAAAGTATTGTTTTAGTACAGACTTCACAAATGTATTTATATATATGTGTGTGTGTGTGTGTGTGTGTGTGTATGTGTGTGTACATGAGTGAGAGAGAGATACTCCCAGCTTCAGCCAACCCTCATCATAGGCATACACAAGCCCACAGTACTCGGGTAGGTCTTTCCATGTAAACTGGGAACTTTCTCATGGAAGTAAGCTTTGCAGAGCCTCATATTTTATCACTGTGTTTCTGGCTCCCACAAATACACAGTTTTTTGTTTTGGGCCAACAGAAGAAAATGGGGGAGTAAGGGAAGATACCCACCATTGAGTTTACTAGAAGTATTGTGAACTTAGGACAGTGCTTTTAGGTTAAAGAAAATGTCAACTGGGCTGGTCTGAGGTGTATATCATGCTGGGTGATGTCTCTTCACAATCTAAATGATGTATAGAAATTTGATGTATGAATAATAATAATTAAATAAATAAAAATTAAAAATATATATATATGAAAAGAAAAAAAAGAAAATGTCCTTGGAATCACACATTGTAACTACCATTTCAAGCCTCTGCCTCTTAAAAGTCTTGGTTATAAACATAGCAGGTTAATTGGGGAGCTGATGGTGTTGGAATCTAATTAAACATTCTTTGTAATTGTTCTTGAAGTGTGCTTAATGGTAACACGTTCTTTGTGACAGAGTGAAAACTCCAGCACACCATCTCTTGCCTTACCACCAAATGAAATGAACCCTGACTACCATTGTCTGAACACTTATAAATAGAAATTTTATTTTTGCCTATACTATTTTAAGCCTTTCTGCTAGGCAGCTCAGTGACCTTCTCTATTCTGGAGTAAACCAAAGATGGGTCTGAGTGTGGAGAACTCAGAGCGTATTATTGGTGACACATTCCCTATTCTTTTAATTTCACATGTCATAGGGCTGGTTTCAGAAGGATGGCTTGATAATTTGCTGCCCTCCCTTTTCCGTTTGGTTCCACCCTGCTTCCATTCAGCTCCTGCCTTTCAGAGCCTGTTGTCCTGTGTAAAAGCTCTTCATCCTGCTGTGGAGTATTGCCAAGAAGTGGAGATCACGAGGCAAGGAAGCAGGGTGTGCTAATTACCAGAGAGAAGACCGCAGATCTAGCCCTAGCCAACAGTATTTGCTGCATTGTTTTAGAATACTGAGAGAATAGGGCAAGAGTATTTCCCTGTTATAAGGGATAGTAGGAAGGTCTGGAAAAGAACACATAATCCCAGTAATGGGAGGGAAAGAGGTCATTCCAGATATACAATGATTCACCCTTTCAACTTGCCATGGGGAATAAAAAGTGAGATGTGTAAGGGCACTTTGGTTTAATATCTTTGGTTTGATAGCCAGAATCACACAGGTAATAATTCAGGAACCAAAGAATCAGACTTGGGTATGTCAAATACAGCATGTATGGGGTGTCTGGGGGATGGGAGAGTCTTTGAATAGTTCATGGAAAATACATATTATGAAAAATAATGCATAGATTAAAAACATTGCTCCAAAATACTCATACTTGCATTCCATTTTTCTATGAAGTTTTTGCTGTTACCCATATATTTTATGGAAGAGTTACATATATCTATCAATTAGTACTACTTACATTTTTAGAGTACAAATAATTGTTCAAAATTGTCTTTTTATTTAAGGGAAAGCCTTTGAGATGCTTCCATTTAAATTTTTATGTTCCTTATAATATTCTCTGGACTATAAATGTCCAATTATTTACTATACATCTTTGAAAACACATTGTGTGGTTACTATTATGAAAATGTAGCTATGATATAACTCATATTTTCATCATATATATTTTTTAAATTTTACATAATTTATACATATATTATACATATAATATACATAAATAACAACTTTTTTCAAAAGGTGCATGCACTCTCTAGAAAGAAGCAGAGCAAGGGAGCAGAAAATTGATGAAATACTCTCTTCATGGGAAATGGTAATACCAATACCACAATCACTTTTCTTCCATTTTTCTCTTTATTGGAGATTTTGGACACACATGCACATGTGCCTACAGTGCTTCTCGATCCGCTAGGTCAGAGACTTGAACTACACAGCCATGTGGGGCCCAACCACCTTAACCACTGTGCCACTGGCTGGTCCCATCATAGATAACATAGATAAGAGCTATGCTATCTTTGGGTGCTTGAGATGCAGAGGAGAATATAATAGACCAAATATCTTTATTTCTTCCTTTTTTTTTTTTGGAGAGGTTTTTTGCTTTAGGGCTTGTGTGCTCACCAGAAAGACAGAGAGAAATAGAGAGACAGAAAGCAATTAATTACCCCCTGGGGGGGATAGCCACACCACAATCCCTTGTCTTCCATTCTCTTCTAGAGATGTTGGGCACACACGCACACACACCCAGTGTGAGTTTAAGCCACCAAGTCCAGGACTTGAACCGCAGTCGACTACATGGGAGTCCAGGGACATACAGCCATTACGCCAACTACTGGTCTCTACCAAAATATCTTTCTATCTGAAATTTATATCCTAATGAAGGTGGACAGATAATAAAGAAAACCTGCAGTAAATTATGGCATATTGGAATGGAATAATTGCATGGAAAAAAAATATGCACATAGTATGTTATCATGCTATTAGACAAACACTTCCATTTCTCCCTACTCCTAGAACAAATGGTAGGATTGTACTTGCAATTCTGACTGATGAATGGTTCGCATGTGAGTGCTGTTTCCAGTCTAACATGCTGAAGTGCAAGAGTGTCTCCAGAGCATCTCTGAGTGACCAGAATCGACCTTAACACACAAGTAGAATGATTGTAAAATCCTGCTTGTCTTTTCAGTACAGTAGTTCTTTTTCTTCTTATTATTATTATCTTTCATAAACAAGAATATCTTGATTAATGCTTGTTCTATTACAAACACTGTAAAAATTATATTGTGTACATTACACAATTTAATGTCTGTAGTACTGCTCTAAGATCTGTATTGTTATTTCCATATATAAACATTAAACATATGAGAGTGTTCAATTTACCTTTGGCCTGTACTGAACAACATTAAAATCTAGTGAACTGTAACAATGGCTTATCCTTCCTGAAGGTTATATAGTTGACGTGGTATCATCTGGGTGGTTCACAACTAAGATACCTCTTATTGTTGCCAGTCAGATGTTGACCGGCACTGCAGTTATCTGAAGGCTCAACTTAGTTGGTTGTCCAACATGGCTCATACACGTGGCTGGGAACTGATGCTGTTCTAGGGCTAGTGATCAGCCCAGTTGCCAACTAATACTCCAACATGTGGTTTGTTCATGTTGGATTTTTCAAACCCGGCAACTGGGTGCTTAAAGGGGAATTCCATAAGACACAGGGAGAAACTTTAGGTGTTATTAGCCTTGGAAGTCCAAGACTATCCCTTCCATCATATTCTGTTAAAGCGGGTTGCTTAGGCCAGCTCAGCCTCAAGGAGAGTATAATTAGATACAAGTCTTAATATACAAGCACAGTATGCTTGCTAAAGAAAAGAAGGAATGGGAAGTGGCCATCTTTGCAGTTTTATATATTCTGTGTAATTTATAAAATACATTCTTTTTTCTGGTTGAACTTAAAATATGCAAGAGCTTATAATACCTCATTAGCTTATAAAAATAATCCACTAGTGGGGGTGGTAACTGAAGCTGGGCAAAGGTGGCATTTGATATTTTGTATGTAGGTCAAAATAAACTAGATTATGTGTGAAAGTAACCCAACTCAAAGCAACAGAGTCTTAATACAATAAATTTACTGTTTTTCACATTACATGTGCAAAATTTGTCAGAGAGGAGTCTGCTTATTATAGCTTAAGAATTTAGGCCAATGGAATTCTATCTCCATTAGATACTACCTCTTGAAGCATTTCCAGTACCAATATAACTTAAACAGGAAACACAATACAATGTATTCTTTTTTTCTTTTTTTTTACAGAGGTTTTGCCATAGGCCATGTGCACTCGCCAGAGAGACAGAGAGAGACAGAGATACAGAAAGCAGGAAATCACCCCCCGGGGGATGGCCACGCTGCAATCCCTTCTCCTCCACTCTCCTCTTGGGATCCTGGGCACTCACGCACACGCACCCAGCATGAGTTTAAGCCACCGGGTCCAGGACTCTAACTGTGGTCGACTACGTGGGAGTCCAGTGACATAGCCATTATGCTAACTGCTGGTCCCTACAATGTATTCTTGATCAAAAAGTCTCTACCTGTGAGTGACAAAAATAATTTTGCTTACATCCCCTGGGCTAATGCCAGTCACAGCACCCTGTTGAAATTTCTGCAATGTGTCCAGAAGATATGCCAGAATGTTTGGAAATAACTTTACTACCTTTGTACCGTGTCAGATGAAATCCTGTACATGTAGGCCAGGTTGAGTGTAGAGAAAACAGGGTACGTGGAAACTACCTTTACATTCTGGCTTTCATCTCTCTTTCAACATTCATAATTTCTCAAACACTGATACCTTTGCTAAGTGTAGTAGGCACAATGATTTCATTACTATTTGATATCTTATACAACTTTAGAACTCTACCAGCTAATACATAGTTGTATAAATTACATGCAAAGCTATATACAAAGCTTTCACATATTCATACTTTCTGATATTTTTGGTTTTATTTATTTATTTATATTATTCCATGAGTGAGAGAAATAGAGAGAGGGAGGCATGTGGCACAGCTAATGGGGTGCTGTGATTCACCCTCAGTGTCGGCTGGCACAGATCATGGCACACCAACCCTGATGTATTCAGGGAGGTCTTTAGACATAAATTGGCAACCCTGCCATGTGGCATTTTGTATAATATGATATTTTTCCTTACAGAGCATTGCAATTTACTGCTGCTACTGCTCCACTATGTGGCCCATGTTTTTCTTTTTTAAGTTTTTGTAGAGCAGTTATTATTTGGTCTGATTAAGGTTCAGAAAGTACAATAATTGGCTCAAAGTTGCATTGGGCAGTTATTTTACCTTAAGACTAGGCATTTTCCATTACATCAGAGATTCTGTACTTGGCGTCTTACAAAGTATTCACAATATTCCATGAAGTTTGTAAAACCACAGCACTGTTTGTGTGAGTGTGTGTGCGTGCATGTTCTTGGGTGGTGGAGAATCACCCTACTGCATCATGTTGCAAACAATTCATAGGTCGATGGACATTGGAGGCTGCAATGTTATTGATTCGCCAGGCTCCTATATATGGCATCTGTCTTTACTTCACAAGATTCATGTAGAGTTCAAAGAATGACATGGCAGGACTTTCTAGACTTTCTCACTTAAGGTCTCACATTAGGGCTCCTTGTTGAATCTTCCTGTCTCTTGCCATTGTTTCCTTCTTAGGAAGCAATAAACAAGAAATTTTATGTTTTTATTGCCAAGCTCATTATTTCCAGAGGGACTCACATCTCAATGGGCGACTGAAATTCTTGATGGCCTGGAGAAGCTTCTAAGAGTACTCAACTCTTGTCTACTTATTTCAGATCACTGGTTAGTTTCCACTAAGTAATCATTTTCATTTAAAACTTTATTTTCACTTATCAGAGCCCTTTCAACTCAATTTACAAAATGATGATTTGTATATATCTAACATAGTGCATCACGGGGTTCAGGTCACTTTCATTCCACTGAATACTTACTTTATGCAATATAGCAAAACAAGAAATTACAAGCAGAAGGCATGGGCCATGTCAGTCTTGCATACAAGTAATCTAAACATCAGTGCACATAAATAAACATGGTGTAGAAGAGTCAAATGGGCTTCGTTTGAATTTCTTTTCTTGCTATCTCTCTGACCCAGCTTCCTTGAGTTTTGGTGACTTCGGCTATACAGATGGGAAAGTGAGCGACCTATTAGAAAGTTAATGTGAAGATCTTATAGTATGCTGCATGCAAAATATCACTTCAAATTGAGGGTAACACAGGTGAAAATACACTGATGAGAGGAAGTGCATGACCTACTCAGGGAATAAATTTTGAGCATAATAACTAGAAGGAAGTTGTAAGAAAAGATGAGAAAAAGTAAGGCTAGAGAGCAAAACTATGATCTTAAATCTCACACTTATCCATTTGGAATTTATCCTGAAGTCAAAGGAGAGACAATAAAAGATTGGAAGAAGATAAAATAATCACTTAAACAATATATATTTAACATTTGCCATAAGGTACCTGGCAGAGAGACAGAGAAAGAGAAAGTGAGGAAACACTCCCTAGGGGAATGGCCATGTTGCAATCCCCTTTCTTCTAATCTCCCTTGGGATACTGGATACTCACACTTATGTGCCTGGTGTGTCTTTCAAGCTGCTGGATCCAGGGCTCAAATCGCTCAGTCGACCATGTGGGATCCAGCCACTCTAACTACCACACCACTGGCTGGACCAAGTTTTAAAGTGTTTTATTTCAAAATAATTTGAGACTTGACAAGGAGTTTAAAACATATTGTAAAGTTCTAGTGTCCTTCATTCAACTTCTCATTATGCTTACATCTTACACAATAGTACAATGTCAAAACCAATAATCTGACATTGCTACAGTACTATTAAATGAACCACGAATTTTATTCAAATTTCACATCTAATATGTTTAAGTTTTTTTTTTCCCCCATAGAGTGCATGCATTTGCCAGAAATAGGAGAGAGAGAGAGAGAGAGAGAGAGAGAGAGAGAGAGAGAGAGACAGTGAGAGGTGATGTGAGAAATCACCTACCACAGGGAGGGGCCACATCACAATTCTTTCTCCTTTATTCTTCTCTTGGGATTTTGGACACACACATGTGATTTTTCAAGCCTCTAGTTCTGAGACTCAAACTACAGTGGACGGTGTGGGAGTCCAACACACTAGCTAGCCACTATGCCATGGATTAGTCTCCACATTTTTAATTGTTAATTGACAAGTAAATTTTATTTATAGTTATAGATTTCGATAGTTAGAAATATGTAAATGTTGTGGATGGCTCTATTAAGCTAATTAACATATGTATTACCTTACATACTTTTTCTGATGAGAACACTGAAAACCCGATTCTCTTACCAAGTTTCAAAATACAAATACAATGCATTGTAACTAAATGTAGTCACCATGTTGTACAATTATCTTTTAATGTATTCTTCCCACTTAATTAAAGTTTTGTCGCTTAACCACCATGTTCCCAATCCCACATCACTTCTCTAGCCCCAGGCAACCATTCTATTTTCTACTTCTACGAGTTCAACTTTTTTAGATTTTGCATGTCAGTGAGGTCATGTAGCTTTTGTTTTTCTGTGCCCAGCTTACATCACTTAACAAAATAAAGCCTTTCATCTGTGACAGTATGGATGAGACAGGACCCTTACCAGATCCTGGTTTTTACACACACTCTTTTCTTTCTTTGGTATATATTACTATGCAATTTTCTCATATATATAGAATTGTTTATCCATCAACATGATCAAGATACAGAACTACCACTCCAAAGAAAATCCTTGGTGCTATTTCTGAATATTTACCATCTGCTATAACCCTAATGCCCAGTAATCACTGACCTCTTTTTCTTCACCATTCTAATCTTAACGTCTTGAGAGTATTAAATGAATGAAATAACACAATATGTAACATTTTGAGATTAACTTTTTTTCTTCACGTAGTGTAAGGCTTTTGAGATCCATATGCTTCGATGGACTGAATAGTGTTTCAGTTCATGGATGAACTACGGATTGTTCATCCATTAGCCCACCCAAAGAAATGCATTTGAGTTATTGCCAGTTCTGAGTTTTTTTAAAATAAATCTTAAAGGTACAATTATTTACATCTTTTTTGTGCACATATTTTAATCTTGCTTTAGCAAGAAAATAGCAAAAATGTCAAAACTTCTTGAAAGAACACGTCTTCAAGGAAGGAGAAAAGTCATCCATATGTTCTTACACTTATTCTTGCATTAATGAGGTGCTGAATTAGGACAGTGGCAGGAGACATAAGGTGGGGAGGTTTGTAAATAGGCCATCAGACTTGTAGAGTTAACTGATTCTAGAAATGGTGGTAGTCTGGATAATATGTAGACAAAGGTAGGTCTAAAATGTCTAGTGGGAAGGTATAGCGTTGATCCTGTCATCAAATAAGCATAAGCACAAGTTTGTAAATGGAGTGAATTCTGTTGCTATTAAATAAGAGAGTTGATGTCATTAATGTGGAGATGCATAGCAGACATTTGAAGATTTGAATTTAGTACTCAGTGGTAGATCAATGTGGATAATATAGAGGTAAGTCATTACTCTGGAAGGATAGATGAAGCTAAGGTTGTAGAGAAAATTGATAGAGAAGAGAGGCAAATATGACAATAGGACAATACGGGATATAATTTGAAATGACTGTTTCTAGCACAGACTACAAGAATCTCTAGATTTTGTTTATCATCAAATATAAAATAACTTCAATTTCCAATTTGTGTTCTATGGATGTTTACAACCGTCTCCAAGGTTTCTACACATTCCAAGGGCATCTTTTCTCACAGTCACCCCTGATATTATGTGAATGTGTTTTCACTTGAGCTGCTTCTCTTTGACATTGTGTTATTAGTTCAGATGCCTTTTTTTTTTTTAATTTCATGACTTATACACCCCCAAACAAAACAAACAAAAAATGACAATGGTAAAACTTTTTCATAAACATACTTGAATAGTTTGTAATCTAAGAAACATTAATTTATCTCTCACTAAAATTTCTAAGTAATTCTTTAGATGCTCTGAGTAATAAAACTATCCTTAATGTAATCAAATAATTAGTGAAAAAGTTTAAAATTTTTCCCAGAATTTGAATGTGATAGTTTTTCCCAGTTCGATACTTTATCAGGTTATTGAAGGTTTAAGATGAAATATCATTTTGAAAAGCTAAGAAAAGAATGACATATCAAAAATGAACTTATAACTTACTAGACTTGTGATTTATAAACCCACTGTATTTTAGAAGAAAAATACAAAGGCAAAGCATTAATGGGGCAAAGAAATGTGGTATTATCTGTTGAAGATATTTTATAGTTTGGAGAGGGAGAAATGTTCATATACTGAAATATTCACTTTGTAAGCTAAACAATGTGATTGAATGTATAAAAGAAAATGAAATAAAAAAAAGAGTCTTGGTTTCCTCACGTTGGAAATGTGTGCAATGTGTAAGTCATTTGCACTGAAGGGCACTTTGAGAGTAGAAGAGGATTATTTTTTCATAAAAAAAAACTTTGAAAAAAATCAGACATGCCCCAAAATGTTAGTGCTCCTTATCACAAATAGATCAGTGTTTATTCCAGAATTATTTATGACATGTTACATTTAAAACACAAAATGATCATGACATTTTCCTGCTTACCTTTGCATTTACCTCAGGATAAAGTGAAAATTTTTATTATGACTTGTGGGGCCACTCATAATCCAGCTCACGTTGACCAAATCCAATTTACCATGCCACCTTCCCACATGTTGCTCCTTCCCAAAATACTCTTTCCTACCTTTTACTTTATCTACCAGGACATTGCTTCCTCTGGCTTGCTCCCATGAAGCATTCTTTTGTTTTGTTTTGTTTTTTAATTTTTTTCTATTTTATTTTTTATTTACATTTGATTGTTGTTGAACATAAAAGTAATACTCTTGACTTGATGATCACATACTGTATGCAGGTATTGTAAAACAAATGAAGCTTTCTTCGAAGGGACTCTTGCTTGTATTCTTATACTATTATTTTGTAATATAGCCCTCATCTCTTTATTTGTGAGGTTGTTTTAGTTTTGCTATGAGATGCACTTGCTCAGCGGAAAGAGACAGAAAGTGAGAAATCACCACCACCCAGGGAGGATGGCCATGCCACGATCCCTTCTCCATTCTCTTCTTGGAATTTTGGGTATGCACACACAGACAGCAACATGTTTCTACATTTTTCATGCCTTTGGGTCCAAGACTTGAGCCACTGAGTCAGCCATGTTGGGATCCAGTCACCTTAACCACCATACCACCAGTTGACCAGCATTCTTTATTCAACTTCTTTTTAGTTGTAGTGTCTACCCTTTTGATAGAAAATTTTCTGAGTATCAGGATTATACATACCATTCTTGTTTACCATCATACTTCTAGTATGGTATAGAGCACTGTTGGTAGGATGAGAATTCATAGCTCTTCTTTAGGAGGTTAAGAAGTATGGAGATGAAAGTGATATAGATCCTTACTTCAAAATGTTCACAGTCTGCTGACTAACTTTTTTTTTATTAATTACTTTATTTATTTTTGTATATACTTTCAATCATATTGTTTGGCTTACAGTGAGACCATTTCGATATGTGAACATTTCTCCCCAGACCCGTTGATCGAAATATCTTCAACAGATAACACCACACCTCCCCATCCCGTCAATGCTCTACCTCTGTATCCCTTCTCCAAATGTCTTTCGTTGGGCCCCACTCCTCCACATACACCTCATCTGACATTCACACCCATCTCTTGTGTTTGTTCAACTGTTAGTCAATCAGTTTCAGACATAGAATGCAGACAAACGGTATATGTTAAGTGGGGACATACAATGTCTCTCCTTCATAGCCTGGCTTGCCTCACTCAGCAGTACATCTTCCATATTCTTCCACTTTCTGTCAAAAGCCAGGGCTCTGTTGGTTTTTATGGCTGAGTAGTATTCCATAGAGTATATGTGCCACAGTTTTTCAATCCATTCCTCCATACGGGGGCATCTGGGTTGGTTCCATGACTTAGCAATTGTGAATAGTGCCGCAATAAACATCGATGTGCAAGCACTTTTCCAATGAAGGATTCTTCTGTCCTTTGGGTAGATACCGAGGAGTGGGATCTCTGGATCATATGGCAGATCTATCTGTAGATTTTTGAGGAATCTCCAAATTATTCTCCACAGTGGTTGGACCAATCTACATTCCCACCAGCAGTGTAAAAGAGTTCCCCTTTCACCACACCCCCGCCAACACTTATCATTTTTTGTTTTTTTAATATTAGACAATCTGACTGGGGTTAGGTGGTACCTCATTGTTGTTTTTATCTGCATTTCCCTTACGATGAGGGAGGTTGAACATTTTTTCATATGCCTTTTGGCCATTCGTATGTCATCTTTAGAGAGTGTTTTCTTCATCTCCTTCTCCCATCTTTTAATAGGGTTGCTCATCTTTTTTCCAAACACCTTTTTTAGTTCCTTGTGTATTCTGGTTATCAGTCCCTTATCTGATGCAACATTTACAAAAATATTTTCCCATTCTGAGGGCTGTCGATTCACACTAACTACTGTGTCTTTGGCCATGCAGAAACTTCTTAGTCTGATGTAATCCCACTTGTCTATTTTGTGGACGATGGACTCTGCTTTGAGGGTCTTCTTTAGGAAGTCTTTCCCTACACCAATGTCTCCCAGAGTTTCCCCTGCATTCTCCAGGAGCAGCTTTATAGTTTGAGGTCTTAGATTTAGATCCTTGATCCACCTTGACTTGATTCTTGTCAAAGGAGAGAGGTAGGGGTTCAGATTCATCTTTCTGCAAGTGGAAGTCCAGTTTCTCCAGCACCACTTGCTGAAGAGGCTTTCATTTTCCCACTGAATTGACTGGTACCCCTTGTCAAAGATCAGTTGACTGTATGTTTGGGCACTTATTTCTGGGGACTCTATTCTGTTCCATTGGTCCACATGTCTGTTTCTGTGCCAATACCATGCTGTCTTTATTACCACAGCTTTGTAATATATTTTTGGATCGGGGATTGAGATGCCACCCACTCCATTCTTCTTGTGTAGAAGTGCTTTGGCAATACGGGGTCTTTTATGATTCCAGACAAATTTTAAGATTGTCTTTTCTAGATCTGTGAAGAATGTGTCTGGTACTTTGATTGGCATTGCATTAAATAGGTAGAGTAATTTGGGTAGAATTGCCATTTTGATTATATTAACTCTTCCAATCCATGAACATGGGATGTCCTTCCATTTTTTTTGTTTCATTTTCAATTTCTTTTTTTACCTTCTCGTAGTTTTCCTTGTGGAGGTCTTTAACTTCTTTGGTTAGATTTATTCCTAAATATCTTATACTTTTAGTGGCTATGGTAAACGGAATAAGTTTTTTCAGTTCTATCTCAGTCTGCCTGTTATTCGTATATAGAAATGCTATCGATTTCTGTATATTGATTTTACATCCTGCAACTTTACTGAATTCATGTATTACTTCCAGTAGTTTTTCCATGGAGACCATTGGGTCTTCTATGTATACAATCATGTCATCTGCAAATAGAGAGAGTTTCACCTCTTCTTTTCCTATTCGAATGCCCTTTATTTTTTCCTCTTTTCTGATTGCGTTGACGAGGACTTCCAGTACTATATTGAAAAGGAGAGGAGAAAGTGGGCATCCTTGTCTTGTTCCTGTGTTTAGTGGGAAAGCTTTCAGCTTTTCTCCATTCAGGATGATGTTCGCTATGGGTTTTTCGTAGATGGCTTTTATTGTATTGAGAAATGGCCCTTCTATGCCGATTTTGCTAAGAGTCTTGATCATGAAGGGATGTTGTATCTTATCAAATGCTTTTTCTACGTCAATCGATATGACCATATGGTTTTTGTCTTTCTTCCTATTAATATGGTGTATTACATTTATGGTTTTGCGTATGTTGAACCAACCTTGCATTCCTGGAATAAAGCCTACCTGATCATGGTGTATGATCTTCTGTATAAGTTGTTGAATACGATTTGCTAGTATCTTGTTGAGAATCTTTGAGTCTATGTTCATCAGAGATATTGGTCTATAGTTTTCCTTCCTTGTCCTGTCCTTATCTGTTTTGAGGATGAGGGTGACAGAGGCTTCATAGAATGAATTAGGGAGAGATTCACCCTTTTGGATCTTTAGAAATAATTTGAGCAGAATGGGAGTTAACTCTTCTTTGAAAGTTTTGTAGAATTCAGAGGTGAATCCATCGGGGCCAGGGCTTTTCTTTGTTGGGAGGTTACTTATTACTGATTCAATTTCCTGGCTTGTTATGGGCCTATTCAGACTTTCTATTTCTTCCTGGCTCATTCTTGGTAGATTATATTTGTCCAGGAATTTGTCCATCTCATCCAGATTATCTTGTTTCTTAGCGTATAGATGTTCAAAGTATCCTCTAATGATGTTTTGAATTTCTACTATGTCTGTTGTTATGTTACCAGCCTCATTGCAGATTTGATTCACCTGGTTCCTTTCTCTCTTCTTCTTAATAAGTCTCGCTAGTGGGGTATCAATTTTGTTTATCCTTTCAAAGAACCAGCTTTTGTTTTCACTTACTTTCTGTATAGTACGTTTATTTTCTATTTCATTTATTTCTGCTCGGATCTTTATTATTTCCTTTCTCCTGTAATTTTTTGGATTTTTTTGCTGTTGCTTTTCCAATTCTCTAAGGCTTGATGTTAGGTGATCCATTAGCCTTTTCTCTGTCTTCCTCTTATGTGCACTAATTGCTATGAACTTCCCTCTTATGACTGCTTTGGCAGTGTCCCAAAGATTATGGAAACTTGTATCTTCATTGTCATTGGCTTCCATGAATCTTTTGATTTCGGACTTTATTTCTTCGGTAATAGTGGAGTCATTCAGGAGTAGGTTATTTAGTTTCCATGTTTTTAGGTATTTTTGAGGGTTTCTCTTGAAATTAAACTCGAGTTTAATTCCATCATGGTCAGAGAAGATGCTGGAAATAGTTTCTATGCCTCTGAATCTGCAGAGGCTTGCTTTGTGTCCTATGATGTGGTCAATCTTCGAGAAAGTTCCATGTCGGGGTGAGAAAAAACTATATCTTGTGGTTTTTGGGTGGAAAGTTCTATAGATGTCTGTTAAGTCCAATTGATTTATGGTATCATTTAGGTCCTTGATCTCTCTACCTATTTTTTGCCTAGATGATCTGTCCAGAGGGGATAATGCGGTGTTGAGATCTCCAACAATTAGTGTGTTGCAGTCTATCTCCCCTTTCAGATCTAACAATCTTTCCTTCACATATTTGGGTGCTCCTGTGTTAGGAGCATAGATATTAATAAGCGTTATATCTTCTCGATCTGTAGAGCCTTTTACTATGATATAGTGCCCTTCTTTGTCTCTTCGGACACTTTTTGTTTTAAAGCCTATTTTGTCAGAAATTAGTATCGCAACTCCAGCTCTTTTTTGGTTCCCAACTGCATGGAAAACCTTTTTCCAACCCTTCACTTTCAGTCTATGTATGTCTTTTTCCATGAGGTGGGTTTCTTGTAGGCAACAGATAGAGGGTTTCTGTTTTTTTATCCATTCAGCCAGTCTGTGTCTCTTGATTGGAGAATTTAACCCATTAACATTCAATGTTATTATCGATGTTATAGGGTCTGTACCGACATTTAAGTTAGCCATTGTCTTAGTTGCCTGTTATTTCTTTGTTTCTGGCTGTTGCGTCTTTAGTTTTCCTGGAACAGTACTTTCTTCAGGATTTCTTGAAGAGCTGGTCTGGTGTTGGCAAATTCTTTCAGGTTTTGTTTGTCTGAGAAGATTTTAATCTTTTTTTCCCAAATGAAGGATAATCTTGCAGGGTATAATAGTCTTGGCTGAAATTGTTTCTCTCTTAACACTTTCAGTATGTCTTCCCATTCTTTTCTTGCTTGCATTGTTTCTGATGAGAGGTCTGGTGTTAGTCTTATGGGATGGCCTTTGTAAGTTATTTCTCGTTTCTCTCTTGCCAGTTTTAGTATCATGTCTTTTTCTGTGACGTTAGACAGCCTGGCTAAGATGTGCCTTGGGGAAGATCTTCTGGGGTTGATTCTATTTGCGGTCCTTTGTATTTCTTGGGTCCGGATGGTTTGGTGCCTCTCTAGGCTTGGGAAATTTTCTTCCAAGATGTCATGGAATAGATTTTCCATTCCGCTATTAGTTTCTTCACCTTCTGGGATGCCGATTATCCTGATGTTTGGGCGTCTAATAGAGTCTAGTATTTCTCGTATATTATCCTCATGTTTTTTAGTTATTTTCTCGATCTTTTTGTAGTTTTTTTCTAGATCAGAGGTTTTATCTTCTACGTCAGAGATTCGATCTTCAGCATGGTCTAATCGGCTCTTAATACTTTCCAGAGAGTTTTTGATTTCTTGTATTATAGACTTTATCTCTAATAGTTCCACCTGATTCTTTCTCAGAGTATCCATTTCTTCTTTCATATCCTGGAAGGACTTCCTAATTTCCTGTAGTTCGTTGTCTCTTTTTTTTTCCAATTCACAGAATTTGGTCACCATGAATGTTCGGAATTCTGTGTCTGTCATTTTGGTAACGTCCTCCATATTTACAAGACATGGAGGGGCATTTTCCTTTGTTGGAGACATATTTTCTTGTTTATTCAGACCTGAGGCTCTTTTTCTACCTTTAGCCATTGGAGGATTACTTCCCTTTTAAAGACTTCTTGGGAGAACTTTTGTCCCACGAGAAGTAAGAGTCTTTCCTTTTTGATGGGAATAGCTGTTTGTTGAAGTCTCTCTTCTGTTGTTTTTACCAATGTGTTTTCAGGCGGGGAACTCTACAGAAGTGTCTAACAAGCAGTATCTCCTTTTTCAAAGGGGATCAGTACTAGGGAGGATCCCAAAGACACTTACCTTCCTAGGAAATTTCAGATATATGATTCTAGACCTGTCTAGGTCAGAGGTGACCCTCCCTCAGTATCCCTTGCTGGCCAGAGGCTTGCAGGAGACGCTATTGCCTGCTGGCAGTCCAGGAAAGTCTAGAAGGTGGAGTCTGGGGCTTGGGGGTCTGGAAGTGGGGTGGGGGTCAGAGGTGACCCTCCCTCAGTATCCCTTGCTGGCCAGAAGCTTGCAGGAGACGCTATTGCCTGCTGGCAGTCCAGGAAAGTCTGGGGGGAGCTGACTAACTTTTTTAAAAAGAAGACATTTTGGTATTAAATTTTTAGCTTGAACTTGAATTTTTGGTTTTCTTTAGAATTCTTTGAGTCCTTTTAATGGATAGATTTGCATGGCCACTAGGTCGCTAGAAGACTTGCTATTTGACACTAGAAACACTATAACTAAAATTAACTCTAGATACAAAGGACCTGGGTTAAATGCCTGTAGGAGAGTCCAACAGAGACAGAGCCCAGATTTATGGAGCAGTGTTTACAATGAAGAGACACGACCTATTTTTATTTGATCTGCACCATCCAAAAAGAAAATTGGAATTATAATTAAAGTAGGGGAAATGATAACTTAAGCATTGATTTTCCCATAAACGTGCCAGATCCTCAGAACAGTGGCTGGTCTCTGTGTTCCATATCCTGCTGTGGGACTTTAGATGAATGAAACCATCTTCTTCAATAAGTCTTGTTATACCAGTGTGTAAATTTCAGCTTGCCATGCCCAGATGACTCATCTTTATAGCTGAGATGCTACTCAGGGTTTGGATTAAAGGAAGCGCCCCTTAGAAAATTCAGGGAGAGGTATCCTATTGGGACCAGTAGTTTGCTATTTGAGATTCTTTATAGATTCACCTTTGATAAACATTCAGCCCCATCACTATTTTAGATTTCCCCAATCTTTTATGGAGATTAAACACAAAGGAATTACCATTTATCTGTAACGGTAAAATTTACATCAGCTATAATCCTTTCATAAATAGATATATCAACCACCACATTAATACCAAAGTGCAATCTGAAGGCAGAAAGCCATTATATTAGCTTACTGTCAGACATAGAGCTGCAGTTGCAAGTCACGCATGATTTTAATAAGGTTTGATAATATTCTATCAGTTGGTGGGAGCTATAGATTGAACGTGTATAGATTGTTGACTTCAGCATCCAAATAATCAATCATGTCAGGATATGAAAATCATTTCATTCCCTTCAATTGAAAAGAAGATGTGATTTAAAATGTCAGCCCTTGGATATATGAGTAGGATTCCTGTAATCAATCATGTGAAATAAACCATCTTATTTAGTAGCTTTTTTGAAGAAGGAAAGCTTTTTGTTGGGGGAGGGGATAAATCTTTTTTTTTCCTTTTTTTGCATACTGTGGATGAAACTCACACATCCTATGCATATAAATAATATTAACAAACATAAACAGAGACCTGGGTTTCTCATTTGCTTCTTCTTTCTGCTGGGTAAATGTAAATAACTGAATGGATCTGAAAGACCTTAAAACCTGGAGCATAAGATGGCAATGTCTTCTATTATATCTGAGGACTTAATCCATGAATTAGGAACTGCTTCCAGATCCAGGTCACCTAAAGGCTTTTAGAATCATCAACCTGAATGTAGTCTAGTTCTATCACTGTCTGGCTTGGCTCACATAGAACAACCCTCTAAACTTAAGTTTCGGTGTCCTTACCTGTGACCTGGCTCATTCCATTTGTTCATGTGCCATCCTGTTAGGACACAGATGTGAAAGTCTTTGTAACTAAAACTCACTACACACCTAAGGGGCTGTTATCATGGTTAGATGAAAAATATTAAATGTTACCAGTTACTTATTAGCAAACCATAAGAAAGCAAAGTATACCCAGCTAGACTGAAATTCTACTCAGAGCAGAACCTGTCTGAGGAAATTCCTTGTACTCTAAATCAATAAAACGAACTGGATTTTACTAATTTGCTCTGGGACTTTAGGTAAGTCACTGTTAACGTCTTTGAACTGTAGTTTCCTCATAACTAGAAAAGGAATTTGGATTTATGCTATTTTTTGTTGCAGCTTTAAAAATTGATGTTTTTTTTAAATTAATTGTTAGCCCTGGTAAAACTACAGATCATAGCTGAAAATCATTGCAAATAATGCATAACATATTTACAAGTAAGGCCAAACCTCTTTAATAACACGAGGTTTAAAAAAAATCCAATCTGATTTTGTCATCAAGATTATTATGGCAATAATGACAAGATAGAGTAGCAGGGAAAGAGTGTCTTCAAAAGGTTCATAGAAATGCTTGTTATAAAAATGCTGTGCGTGAAATTAAAACTCCTTTGCATCGAAATAAATACATACTTTAGTTTTGTTTTGTCACAAATATTTGAAGTTCTCTGTATATGTTAAATTCTTTTTAGCAAACAAAATTATTTTGTTGTTTGACAAACATTAATTGTATTACTGTTGCCTCTTTCCAGTATAACCTTTTATAGGTCCTTATTTAAATAATCCTAAAAAGGTGTGGTGGAATAGAAGTTCTTAGGGGACCTAGTTTAATGATTCATTGCAAACACAAAGAATTATTTTGTCAAGCCTTATGTATTGCTAGATACTTTTAATGTGTTTTGAAATATTTAAAAAACGGTAAATTATCTTGAGGTATTTAAATATTTACACAATTGATTTCTCTTTTTATACAAACAAAAGGACTTCCTTAATTAAGGGGAAGTTTTGTACAGTTCTTTTCTGAAATGTTCTTGGTGCCAAAATTTATAGAGGCTGGATACAAAATACTGTTGATAAAAGGTAATTTCATTTCCTTAGGATCAAAAAGTAGTTTGTGAAGGCACAAACTAAGAAAGGCTGTTTAAAATGTATTTGACATCTACTGCCGACATCCAGAAATTTATATGTATGTATGTATAATAGCTTACCTTCTCATCCTCAGCAAATCAGCCTTGAAGCTCTAGTTCTCCTGTCTCACCCTGTATGTGCACAAGAGTAAGAGTATGTGTTTTGCATATTTTCTCTTTCATTTTGACTGGTTGCCAAACGTTACTCATATTTTATGAGGCAGAGAGTGGTATGATAAGGGTTTCTTGCTCCATCATTTCTCTGTACTGGAGAGAGATGGGTTTTTCTTTTTCTTCTTGTTCATTAATGATGCACGAAGCTTAGATTTTTAACTCTCTCTAGTTTTCCCCTCTCTGTTTCTCAGGAATTTCTCACATTACTTGACACACATGGTTATAGGATAAAGACTCACTAGAGTCTTTTTATGCTACTGACGAGTACCCTAAGCAATCTTGGTTCATTGACTGGCTGAATAAGCAGTCTTTGTCATTGCAGAATGACTGATACACCTTGGAAAGAAAAGGAAAAATTTACCATGCCTTGGATGTTCAATCCACCCTCCCTGACAGTGCTACCATTCACTCTCACTTCCAGAAATGGGACCCCAAATTTGACCCTTTCTCCATTCTGCTAAACTAATGGGAAATATTTCAGTGATTCTCTGAGTCAGTGATGGAAGGAAGCTGGAGTTAGTAACCTTGCTCCAATATCCCTCGCGATTAATATTAGAATAGATTTGAGACCTGATAGCAGCCTTAACTAACTTAAGGTGTGATGTCAATGCACTGTTAACGCTCTCCTTTCTGGAACTCCTTACTCAGCTTCCAGTTCATCATAATTCTTGTCTTTTCTGCCAGGTTGCTGCTTCTCAATCTTTCCTTATTTCACTTCATCTCTGAGATTCCTTATGGCTGGAATGAACTAGTCATCAGTCTTCATAATCTACTTTTTCTCCAATCATTCTACTGATTATTTCTGAAATCCCGTGGCTTTATATACCAAATATATTTGAAAGATTGCTCACATTTCTACCTTCAGCCTGTGCTCTATCCTAAACACCAGACTCATATATCCATTTATGTATATGACTTCTACAACTTAAACTTCTCTCTGGCATTTCCAGAGGGCATCAAAAGCATATACGTATATCCAAATGAATCGAGATGTATATATAAGATGTGTGGAATTATTTTTATACGTAAGTATACCTCAATACACTTTTAAAAAGATTGATAAGTTAAAAAAATGAAAAACCCTTGTTCCCCATAGCTTCCCATTTTTATAAGTCATGAATTTATCTTGTCAGTGGTTCAGCATATGTTCCTTGAAATCAGTCCTGATTCTTCCCTTTTCTTATAGCCCCTTTCAATCCATCAGTAAACCCTGCCAATTCAGCCATCCAAAAAGATACCTCAAGTACTTTTCACCACATTTACCAAGAACAGCTTTGTCCAAGCCACTGCTAACACTTGCCTGCATTTTTTTTTTTTTCTCTAGATCAATGGTATTTTTTTGTGGTTGTTTGTTGTTTTGTTTTGTTTTATTTATTTTTTATTTCTTGTTCTTTTATGCATTCAATCATGTTATTTAGCTTACAAAGTGAATATTCCAACATGTGTACATTTCTCCCTAGTCCAATTGATAATACTACGAATTTATCTTCAACAGATTATACCACATTTCTTTTGCACTAGCTCCTCAACTGGTCTCTGTACTTCTGTCCTAATTACCCTATGTCTATTTGAACTTTATTGGTGAGATGTAACACATCCTGTCACTTCTCTAAGCAAAGCCCTTACTTGACTAAGATCATTTTGAGCAAAATCTGAAGTCTTTTAAAGACATGGAGGGCCTCCACAATGCCCCTCTTCTCGGCACCTCTGAGTTTATCTCCTAGAACTCCCGCTCTGGCTTACACTTTTGTAGCCACCCTGGTCTCATCATTCCTTAAAAGTCTAGGGGCAATCTCTCCTGAAGTCTTTGCTGTCACATACAATTTTTCCCCCACTGGATATTGACCTGGCCTGCTCACCTGTCACTGTCAGATTGTCATCTAAAGTTTACCTTCTCCATGAAGCCTTCCTTGATCATTTTATTTAAAACTACTCCAAGACTAACACTTTCAGATACCCAGAGAGAAGGGATTGTCCTCTACTATATTTGAGCTGTACACCCAGTGCCCAGAATAGTATGCAATAGAAAACAATTGCCCCTTAAATATTTGCTGAATTAATGAGAATGACAGCTGGTTAAATAATAGCCCCTCTCTTTCCTTGACACTTGTTCTCAATTGCCTATGATCATTTCAATTACTCTAAAGTGTATTTTAAGTCTGGAATTCACTATATCTTTTTAGCTTACATCATTTTACCTATACCAATCTATAGCTCCCAATTTCTCCTTTGATTGAAGATATTTTCAGATACAAATGACAGATACTACAATGAACAGTGGCTTAAAGGAAGATTTATTTTCCTCACTTAAAGATGTGCTTAAAAATGTCTGCTAGTATTGACATGATAAACCCAGGATATAAAGGAAGACGAGATTGGTTTCATGATTCTCTTGGTCCTTGCCTCTTTTTCACAAGGTAGCTGCAGCAGCTCCACTCATTATGTAAGTGTATGCAGAGACAAGAAGCACCTTTCCATGCAGAGAAGAAAATTTATTACTTTGCATTTACCCCTAAGCAAGCAGAAAGCATATGTGTGTGTGTGTGTGTGTGTGTGTGTGTATGTGTGTGTGTACACACACACACACACACACACACATATATATATATATATATATATATATATATATATATATACACACACACACACATAGTTTTTTTGCTATAAGACATGTGCAGTCTCCAGAGAGAAACATACAGGGAAAAGGGGAAAGTGGTGTGAAATCATCCTTCCCTTCCCAGTCCAAGAGGATGGTCACACAGCAATCCCTTCTCCTCCACTTGAGATTCTGGGCACACACACACATGCACCAGGCATGATTCATGCACCAGGCATGATACTCAAGGCACCAGTCTGGGACTCACACCATAAAGCTGGCCATGTAGGATCCAGCACCTTAATTACCATGCCACCCACTGGACCCATGAGGATAACTTTTATGCAGGCAAACTTGTCAGTCTCATTCCCTTTAACCTTCACTATCTCCTATTCCTTCTCAGGTCGTAACTCAAACGTTACCTCATGCTGGATGACTTTCCTGAGTGATACTCTCCTATCACAAATCTTGCCTAAATGTCCTTTTTTGGGGGAGGGGGGGGTTATAGACTCTGACATTTCCAAAGCACAGTATTTTAATGATGCATTATAAATCAGTGTCCCTTGGGTATTCCCCACCCCCTCCACACAACACATTATACATTTCAGCCTAAAGAAAGATTGAGACCACTGAATGAAGACTATATTTTGATTCTTTATGTGTGAATCTGCAACATCTAACATCTATCTATAGAATGAATGAATAGAATTAATGCATGAATTTTTTAAAATGAAGGGGCTTTCTCTTAATGGCCTTTAAAATCAATTTCATCATAAAGTAAATGTTTCTAGGATTATTTCAATCCCTTTCATGTGTATCTACAGCTTAAGCCAATATTTAAACTTTTATTAACATCAAAACTCTTTCCTCCTTTATTAAAAACTTGAAGACTCATGATTTAAAAATTTTTAAAACATGTCACTGAATCCTTAGGTGTTAATTGGTCATATTTTTCCCAAATTGTGCCAACTGTCAAAATGTAGGCAAAAAGATTTGAAAAATAAATATTACTTGTTCTCACACTATCATAATATGCGTTTTCTTCCTCTACCATGGATATATCAGGACGTTGTCTGAGACTAAGCGTAGACAAGAGTTGAAAGGTCTCTCTGCCTGTGCTCAATGATTGTGATGGAAACAGAGACAGCATAGTCACCCACTAAGCAGAGCAATTCATGCTAGAGTCAGGAGAAGGCATTTGAGAGCAGATCAAATGTGCAGGCCTTGGCAACACCTGTCTGGGTCCAACTTTCAGCTCGATTCTATATGCCATGTGATAATGGGCACATTAGTTTACCACCCAAGCCTCAGTTTCTTCATCTGAAAAAATAGGGATCATACTTAATACTTCCTGGGGATTAAGAGCTTCAAAATAGATGCTGCTTATACAGAGATTAGTCTAGTGTCTGGCACAGTTTGTTCTCGGTAAATGCCAAAATTTATTATTGTCATTATTATAAACAAGGCACTATTAGATCATAAACTATGGAGTAATTGACTGTACAAAATTATGTGTTAAAGTAATTATAACAAACTAAATCGATATTTGGTTCTACGAATGGATGGGAACAGATCTGTTTCCATTATTTCTATGTCCAGCTAGCCAATGGACAAGTTCTCTGCAAAAGGCAAAATCAACCAAATTCTGTAATGGGAACCACTTTCTCTGGCCCCCTCTGATGTCATTATTTTAGTTGCTTTGCCTCTGCCAACTATTTTATTTCAGGCTCTTGTTTTAGCAACTGTAACACTGATGTGAATTTAAGGGACTTTAAATCAGAGGACCTTTCAAGATAGAAGGTATCTTCGAGTTCAATTGGCACAATCCCTTCATTGCATAGACGAGAAAATGAGCCCTCTTCTGATTGGCTTGAGACTGCAGAACTGTTTAATACAAGAAGTAGAGGTGAAACACAGGTCATTGGAATGCATGCTTACTCCATATCCTACAATGTCTCCTACTGAATTATTTGTGATAGTAGAAATATAGAGGTGGTGCTTTTTAGAAGAGAATCACAAGACAAGGTCAATTCAGGTCATTCCAGCAGGAGTGAGATAGATATATCGGGTACACAATGTGAGGTCTTAAATATTCTTAATGATCATTAACTATTTTTGTTTTCTGCTCAAAAATAGGGCCAGTGCCTAAATTGGTCATTGATTAAGAATGAGGGGAGATACATAATAAACACTACTTGTAAAAAAATAGTAAACTTTATGGTAGACTGGAAGGTCATATTTTATAAAGAAGAGAAAAGGAAATAGAGCAGGGTAAATGGGATTAGGAAAGCAGGGGTAAGGAAGTCACAAGAAGCATTAAAGGTGTCACTGTAGGTCTGGGTAATCTCTCTATCATCCCCAATCTTAGGGACCTCCCATTTTAACATCTTATTGAGCACTATTTTCTGTACAGTACATTTCTCAAGATTGTATTTGAGCATATGTGAGTATGTAAATGTATATGAATGAATATGAATGTATACATGTCTGGAAGAAGAACCTTAAAATAGTCTATTTAATTCCCCAGTCAGCATTTGAATCTCTTTTACAGGAGCATTTTAAGCTTAGATCAAATAATAGGTGAGAACAATTAGAAAGTTCATGAGTCAATGATTTGTTTACACATTTCTGAAGAAGGCTAATTACTTGTTAGCTAAAACAGGGGCCTCTGTTTTAGTTAGAGGCACCAGCATAACAAAGGTTTGGTTGAAAATATGGAACCCTTTGGTCATATGAAAGCTGTCAAGAATCTAATTAGAATGGGCAAAATTCTAATCTTTCACATGTTGCCATACAAGGAAAAAGGCAAATTCTTATAGAAAAACTCTCCGTGCTCTGCACCTCCCAACAGTAAATTAGCCCTTTATACAATACTGAGTTTGTTTTGTTTTGTTTTGTTTTTAACTACCACCTCCTGTCACAGTTAATACTTTCTGATTTCAAATACTAGATTACATTGTTCTTCAGAATTGTCACATACAACAAAGGGGAGAGTCTACCTCATAATATGGTGGTTAAGTGTTATACAGAGTGAATCTGATTCCACGTGGCCAATCATGGTTTGAATTCCAGCCCAAGACTTGAAAAACAACTAGGCAAGTGCCAGGATACTGACCTTGGAGAATAGTGAAGTGGAGGAAAAAAGAAATTCAATGTGGCAAGGCCCCTTAGGAGGCTGGGGTATAATTTTTCTCTCTCCCTCTTTCTCATGTGCGTGCACACACACACACACATACACATGCACACACACACGCACACACACACATACTCTCTGGACAAAAAAAAAGAAAACACAGAATGACCACTTGAATTCAAATTGATTATTTTTTAGTATACATATGCCCCAAGTATTACATGGGGCATATGTATACTAAAAATTATTTATTGCTTATCTGAAATTCAAATATAATTTGATAGCCTGTATTTTTATTTATAATACCTGGCAACCCTATTGCATTTAGGGTCCCCAGAGAAAGTTCCAATTGAACACTTTTTTATTATTATTATTTTTATATTCTAACCCAGCATGGCAATGTAAATTTGAGAGGTAGTGCTGTATGACTGTCCATGTGTCTTAGTCCCCTATTGGTTACTAACAGAAATGCCTGAAACTGGATGATAATAAAGAAATAGAAGTTGGTAGATTCACAATTCTGGTGGCTAGAACGTCCAAAAGTGAAAGGCTGACATACTGGTTTATAACTGGACTGACAAAAGAAAACAAGGTGGCAGGGGCATGCAGCTCCCTCTTTTGTAACAGTGAGCTCTGAAGAACAAACCACTTATGAAAGCTGACTTACTGGATCTTGGCAGACACCATTAATCCATTCATGAGTGTGTTGTTTTCATGATGCAAACACCATGATCTAATTATTGCCCATTAGGCCTCACCATTTCTCAAAACCAAATTCCAAAACATGAGATTCTGGTGGACAAACCATTCTCTAAACCATAACACAATGCTTCTGCCATTCATGTGTGTATTCATGAGACAATGTTTTTGCATGCCTGTTGTGTGTATCACTATGCTGGAATGGAAAGCTAAATGTATCTGATTCAATGGTAAGCTAACTAGATCTGAACCTTGCCCTCAATTAGATTACAGTAAAATAGGTAAATAATCACCTACTAGGAAAATATTCCAAACGGTAATAGTGATACATGGGTAAAGCATGTAAAATACACACAATGTAAATTGTTGATCACAGAGCAAATAACCCCTGCATAAATAAGGCAGGAGAAATATTTTCAAGGAGTAGTTCCAAGTGATTTTGATTTTGCCTTAGTGATGGACCCACTGTGTGGCACTTTTCAGTGCTTCATGTGTGTCGAACACAGTACTGGGCTCAGCACTTCATTTAAAACTCAAAGCAGTGCCAAAAGGTGAATCCAGTTATCCTCCCCATGTTCCTAATGAGCAAGGTGGGGTCTAGAAGGCTGAATAAATTTCCCAGTTTCATACAAGCGTGTGATCAAATTGGGGTTCTTGCAGAGGTCTGATAATCCAAAATAGTCTAACCCCTGCACTCTGCTACTTGAATGTCTTCAGAAACTTGCTAAATATTATTGATCCCCATAATTTCCAAAGTAGTAAATTTAGGATAAGGTTTATAGAATACATTAATACAATGTAATATATAGTAACTACTTTAGCAAGCTCTCTCGGTGATTCTGTTACCAGCAAGATTTGAATCTCACTAATTTAGAAGATCAGGACCTGATCTAATCAGAATATATTAGATCGTAGCCCTCCTCATTTCTCTGCAAATTCCAAAGGCCTCAGCTATAGGAGCTTCCCAATAAGAGGTGGTTGGAGAAAGAGGGGCTAAATATTCTTGGTACCAAGCACACATGCACCTCAGATCTTTTCTTTCAGACCGCATGTTTTCCTGTTTGCATGATTCCTCAGGTGGTCTGGCTCCAATGTCCCTCACTCCTGATTATTCATCTCTAAGAGTATGCCAGTTTATTCAAGCTAGTGTTAGGTTTAGCCTTAAGCATACATTCTTTCCCAGGCATCGCTTCTGTACAGAAGATTAGAAGAGAACTGGATTAGAACATCTGAGGTTGGCCAAATGTATCCATTACCTTTGCCAGAGAGGAAGGTGACAGGTTGCAGAAGAGCCTTGAAAAGGAGATCCCCACAGCCAACAGTGACAGAGTTCCAGAAAAAGCTGGTGAGAATTTGGTGCAGAACTGGACAAGGCTGGTGGTGTGTCTCCGCCGTGAGGTGGTGCATGTCCCAACAACTGAAGAAGAAATAAGGAAAGATGAAGCAATAGCATTTTTCTTTTCATTATTTCTTTTTTCTCCTCCTCCTCCTTCTTAACTCCTCTCTGCTTTCTCCTTCTTTCTTCCTTCAACAAAGAAGTATTTGTTAATTTTTTAAAATAGATGTATTCTTACATTCAGAAAAGTACACAAATCCAGAGAGCATACCATTATGCATTTTCACAAATGTAACACATGTATGTAAACCACCCAGATCTGGAAAGAGCATATTATCAACATACTAAAATCCCACATTAACCTCCAGGCCTGCTAACATTCCGTTCAACAAAGTAAATGATTATCTTGATTCATATCATTAGTATTTAGTTTTGCCCATTTTTGAACTTTAACTAAAGGGAATGATACTGTGTAGTATTTAGTAGGGGCTTATTTAGCCCGTATTATGCTTGTAAAATTTATTCAAATTATGTGGTGTAGCAATATTTGATCTTATTCACTCATAAATATTATTCCATTCTGTACATTTATGAAAATGTGCTGATGCTACTATTTGCGGGCATTTGGTATGTTGGCAATTTGGGGTTATTACTAACGGACTGTAAATACAAATGGTAGTGCCAATATCCATTACTATAGTACAGTTAGAGACATTCCTGTTTTTGTTTGTTTGTTTTCATTTATTTATTTCTTTAGAGAGAAAGAAAGAGATACAGAGAATGAGAGAAAGCTGAGTACCCACAGTAGGATCTCATGTCATGATCCCCTGCACCCAAGCCTTTCCAGCTAGCTGAGACAATGGACATGTAAGTGTGTGCCTGGTATGAGTCTCAAGACACTGGGTCCAGGATTCAAACCATGTAGACAACCATGTGGGATTCAGTGCCTTAAACTCTACACTACCTGCTGGCCCTGTTTTTCTTTTTAAAATTTATTTACAGTTTTATTTACATTATGGAATCTAATTATTTGGTAGATACTCTATTCAGAATAACTTCTTGCACTCTGTGACTTGTCTTCACAGTCATGTCTTTTGATGAACGTTCTCAACTTCAATTTGATCGACTCATCTAATACATTCTTTATATTTGGATTATGTGTGTACTCTCTTAGGAATTTGACTCCACAAAGACATGAATATTTTCTCCTATGGTCTCTTTTGGATGACTTACCATATTATCTTTCACAATTCAATTCAATATGCAATCAACCTTAAATTTACTTTTTGTATGGTGTAAAATGACGGATAATTTCATATATATACATATATACATATATATATATATATATATATATATACACACACACATATCCAATTAATTTATTCAGCACAAGTTAATCAAGAGACTATCTTTTATTTACAAAACTTCTGTTTCATCTTCTCATCTTTCTCTCTCTCTCTCTCTCTCTCTCTCTCTCTCTCTTTATTTTGGTCAGAGGGCAATTGTAGAGAGTGACAAAGAGAGAACATGAGAAAGCATCCCCATGAGGTATGATCATGCCACAATCTCTTCTCCACCATTTCTCCCACCTTTCAGTATTTTGAGCATGCACACATACACCCATGATGTGCTTTACAAGCACTGGGTCCAGGACGTGAACTGTGGTCAGCCTTGTGGAATCCAGCCACTAGAATGAACAAGTCATGGTCTGGCCTCATCTTTTTCTTAAATGAAGTGACAACATATACTCGACCAAAATCGATGTGCACTTACTCTGATCTATTTCTGTATTGAGTCCTGATCATAAACATAAAATATTTATTGATTATGTACTCTAACTCCTGTACTGGAAATATGCCAGAAGTCATTATGTCTCTCCTAACCCATATTTTAATTTGGGTAACAGATAATAAATAACTGAACCATAAAATAAATGAGAAAATTTTAGTATATAAAAAATAGGGAAAAAGAACCAAAGGAACAGGAAAAGAGAGGAAGTGGTAGAGAGATGGAGGAGGGGCAGGTGGAGGAAGGGCTCTCCAGGAAGGTAAGAAGTTAGTATTTAAATGCAGACCTGGAGGAACATGGCAACACTAAAACAATACTTTGTCTGATATAAGACAATCAACTTCACATTCACTGAGGCCTCAACTGGCTTAATTCATTGCTAGAAATGTTAGAAGACTCAGGTGGCAGAAGGCATGAGAATGATTCTGGAAAGGGCATAAGACCACCTAGAGTCCACGGGCAATGGCAAAAGGCTTCTGTTTGCTTCTAAGGGTGCGATAAAACGCCATTGGAGAGGGGGTTTTATTTATTTATTTATTTATTTATTTTTCAGTTCCTCGGCTCTAAGGTACATACACTTGCCACAGAGAGACAGCAGAGAGAGAGAGACAGAGACAGAGAGAGGGAAAATGAGAGATCATCCCCCAGAGGGGATGGCCACACTGTAATTCCATCTCCATTATCTTCTAAGAATTTGGGGCATACATGCACACACATACAATGTGTTTTTCAAGCTGCTGGGTCTGAAGCTTGAACCATGCAGTCAGCCATGTGGGATCAAGCACCTTAACCACCATGCACCTGCTGGTCCCACAACTGGAGAGCTTTAAGAGAAAAAATGTTGCAGTCTGCTTTACATGGATGTGTAGAAAGTACACCGAGTGTGAGGCAATGAGAGAATGTGAAAGAAGTAGACATTCTGACAAAGTGGTACCCCAGATTCATATAAAGTCTTAGAATAGGGATGGTGGGAGTATCTGGGGAGTTGGGGGTAAGCAATGGTTCTCTCATCTTCACTTTAATCAATTAAGAGCATTATTTTCTGATTAGCAAAGAACCTTACTTTTTTTCCTGTCCCTCAGGAATTTAAGCATGGTTAGTCTTTTCCAACCAATCCTGTAAGTCATTGTATGTGATGACACTCTACCTACAGTTGAATCTTGGCTGCTCAATTAACTTTAACTCTTTAAAGAAAGAGCAACTTTCTTCTCTGTATTCTTGAGGATACAGAGGAAGAAGGAGAGGGTTAAGAAAGAAAGAAAGTGAAATTATCTCTTTTAATTCTGGCATCTGAAAACTAGAGTTAAATCTCTAGAAATGAAATCTTCAGGAGATCAGCAGATGGCATAATGGCTATGTCGCCGGACTCCCACATGGCTGATGGTGGTTAGCATCCTGGACGAAGTGCCTTGAAATTCATGCTGGGTACATGTGCGTGTGTACCCAAAATCTAGAGAGAAGAATAGAAGAGAAGGGGCTGAGGTGTGGCCATCCCTCCTGGGAAATGATTTCTCACTTTCTGTCTCTCTGTCTTGCATGCACACGCTATAGCAAAAATCTCTCAAGAAAAAAAAAAAAAAAGAAATGAAATCTTTAGAAATCTGTGGAGCACTCAGGTGGTACTCTGTGAAGTGATGAACTCCTGTGTTTCATGCCCTACAGTCGTCGAAGTACTATTTAGAGTGGCCAGTTAGCTCCTGGCTGGTGGTAAGGAACAGCGCCAGTTGGGGTTGGTGTTTCATCTTTGTCATTTGCTCAATATTCCCTTAAATCATGTCTCTCTGGCCTCAGTTTTCTCACCTGTAGGTTCACACTTAATTGCCCCCTTCACACCTGCTTCTCAGGGTTAATTTGAGGGTGGAATGAGCTATTATACATGAAGATTATTGAGTTCATATTTATTTATTTATTTATTTACATTCATTCACTGTACATCATTATAGCATACAAAATGAGATTGCTCCATTCACAGTACACTGTATATTGGCTCAATCAAGCACATCAACATATGTGTTATTGTCAACACATAATTTTCCATTTCTTGTTTTCTGTATATTTTGCCTTTTTTCCCATCCTTGATTCCCTATCTCACCCTCTGCCATCTCCCACCCGGAAAGGAATTGTTAATACATTCAGAATTATTTGATCCCATAGCAGCCTCCTGTTCACTAATGTCTTCCATTACTATCAAGGCCGTCACACCATGGCTCACGCATGGTGGGGAGCTCGGGGTTTACTTCATTTCCTTGGGAATAGTAATTAAACCATATTAAAGGTTCCTTTTAAACAAGCTGCTTCAGAACCAGCCATCTTCAGCTGTGACCGTCAGAACACGTCTTGTCTCACGGCCACTAGATGGTGCCAGAATTCCTTTCTCTCTCTCCCTCCTCCCTTCGCCGCCACTCGCTCCCACTCTCTCAGTTTGTGCATCTGCGCAGGTTCCACTGAGATTGTGATGAATTTGTTTGCTGGGAGAATCGTTGCTCCCTCAGGAGTCTGTGGGACAGAAAATGCCTTGTGGCCTCAGTAATTGTGGAACTTTCTCTTTTTTTGGTCTTGGTTTGATTTACCTCCTCATAGCTACCCCATCTCCAAAACACTACCCTTCCTAAAATTCAAAAGATAAAACAATGAAGACAGTGGTTTATGGGAGTTTTCACATCGCTGGGAACTCTATTCCTGAGGCCAAATCACACACCACTGCTATTTGTATACATGATGCATGCCAAGCTGTTCCTAATGAAGATATTATCTGCCTGCCTTCCCGCCTCTAAACACCAGGAGAGAATTCTCCCATATTGTCACTGCTTCCTTTCCAGGTGGCCAGAGTAACCCTTCCCAAGATTTTCTCCCTGTGGGATCTGTAGTCATTAGTAAGACCAGGTGATTCTCCTCCAAAGGGCAAATTCAGGTTCCAAGCAGCTCATCCGACCTAGCTTTCCCTCCCACTAGTAACACTGGCTCTCTTTTGCTCTCCCTCATTGAACAACCACGAGATCACATTTCACAGACGGCAGGGCCAAGGGAGCCTTTCATATCTTCTAGTCCAGTGGCTCTTAAACTTTAGCATCAGCATCACCTGGAAGACTCGTTTAAACACAGATTGCTGGGCCTTACTCCAGAGTTGCTGGTACAGTTGGCCTGGAATGAAGCCTGAGAACTGGCATTTCTTACAGGTGTCCTGCCATGGCCAGTGCTGCTCCTTAGGGGCACGCACTCTGAGAACCACTCCAACCCGATTGTTTCACAGGTTTGGAAACAGAGTCAGTGAAATGAAGTAATTGCTCGTGGTCACAAAGCACACTGAAATGAACCAGGACTGGGAATTCAGGTGTCTTTCAAGCAAAAGCTTTTTAAGTCCTAATTCAAATTGGAGCTGGTTAGAAATTTTCTTTCTTACTCATCATGGAGAAAGGATTTGCTGAGCAAATTTACAGATGGAATCAGAATGTAGGGGATTATTACATCTGTAATCACTTAAAACAAGTTTTATTATTTTTGAGTTTAAAGTACAGACTACGAGATACCTGTTCTAGGTAGAGGAACTGACCTCTCTGTATTGCGCCCACCTCGGATGATGTTCTTTCTAACAATGGTTACACTCAGGTAGAACTCCTGGAAAAACTGCTCTGCTAATTGGGACCAGCAGATGGCGTAGCAATTACATCACTGGACTCCAACGTAGTTGATGGTGTTTTGAGTCCCGGACAGGGCGGCTTAAAACTCACGCTGGGTGTAACTGTATGTGTGCCCAAAATCTCAAGAGGATAATGGAGGAGATGCGACTGTGGCATAGCCATCTCCCCTGGAGGGTGATTTCTCACTTTTGGTCTCTCTGTCTCATCACTCCAGCAAGCACATGTGCCTTATAGCAAAAAATCTCTTAAAACAAACAGACAAAAAACAACAAAAAAACACTGTTCTACCAATTGGTTAACTTCAGTTATCCCCAGGACTCACCTGAACCCACCTCTAACCAGAACCAGAATTTCTTCCTTGTAAAAGCCTGAACATATGGTATTATTTAAAAATAGCCAAATGGAAATGAACTAACTTAAGCTTCGCTTAAAAAGGGTTATTCTAATAAAATTTTCCTCAAGTTTAGTGCACCTAGCACTCACGGTAAGTGGCATAATTGTAGGTATGCTTTTGTGTGTAGTTATAATAATAATAGTTGTAGTTATGGATTTATTTATACTGCTACCTTCTATGTGAGCCAATAGGTACTGATTTTTAAGTTGTGATAATGATAGAAAGTTCTATTTCAAATGCACTGTATGAAAAACAAGAGTTAATTTGAAGAAAAAGTATCAAATAAATAATAAGAGATAATGGATGCAAATGCAGCTGAACTCATGCATATAATATTTGAATGAGGGAAGTTTAGTAAATACTTTGCCAGTGACTGAAACCTTTAAATCCTGAACATTAGCAAACACATTTTAATTTTTGGACATATTCAAGTAGGAATGGAATGACCTGAGGAAGTGATGGAAATGTTTCCGTGGATTAGTTGATTTCTAAACCCCAACCAGGCTATCAGTCTTGATTTTCCACATCATTCCATTCATCTATCAAATCATGTCATTTTCCATCATTTTGGATATATTATTCCTTTTTGGAAAGAGTTCTATCTTGTGTGGGTACATACTTACCTCTTACTCAAAGTTCAGTCTATGACCCCTGAAACTTTCTCCAAAATATTTAGTCCCTCTCATTCTGTACTCATTTGGTTTTGTGTCTGACAACATTGATCCAGCTAACATTTATCAAATGCCTATAGTGTTTGACCTATAGCTATTGAGAGTTGACCTTGCCATCAGAGTGCTTCATACTCCAGATAGGCAGGTAGAGAAGCAAATTAATGGGACAGTTATGGGCTAAATTAATGACCTCAAAATTAATATATTCAAGTACCAACCCTCAGTGCCTCAAAATGCAACGTATTTGGAAATAAGGCCTTTAAAAAAGCTGCAGCATATCATATGGATGGGCCTTAATCTAGTACGAATGGTATCTTACAAGAAGCGTAGATAAGGACACAGATGTAGAAGAAAGAGTCCACATAAAGGAAAGACCGTGTGAAGACAGGGGAGAAGACAGCCATCTACAAGTCACGGAGGCCTCAGAAGAAACTACCTGCTGAGACCTCAATCGTGGATTTCCAGCGACTGGAAAATTGAGAAAATACATAGCTGTTGTTTAAATCACCATATCTGTGGCATTTTATTTTGGCAACCATAGCAATCTAATGCAGACACTTAAGTATGAATGTTAAGTATGGTAAATGTCTTCAGAGAAAAGGAATATCTGAATGATTCTCTCAAGAGTGAAGTCAAGTTTAGGGGCCAGCAGATGGTGTAGTGGTTACGTGGCTGGACTCCGGCATGGTCAACCACGATTCAAGCCCCGCATCCAATAACTTAAAGATCATGTATTTCTCACTCACTCCCTCCCCTGTCTCTCTCTGGCAGGTACCCATGCCTTCTGGAAAATTAAAAAAAAAAAAAACAGAAAAAAAATACCCTGTTGTTCATGATTTTTCAAATACAAGAATATGTAAAGAAGAATAAAATGCCTCTTTTCTCATCCATCACTAAATAAGCACTCATAAAATTTTTGATATATTTCTTTTCTATCTTTCTATATGCATTTGTATATATTAAAAAAATTGGCATCGTTCTTCATATTCAAATTTGTACACCTCATATTATACATTGACTATTTTCTTATGCCATAAAAAAATTCCTTGGAAACACTATTTTAATGGCTCTGTGACATTCCATAGCATGGATTTTTTTTGTAATATATGTACAAGATCTCCTAATTTTGGACATTTGTCTTGATTTCAATTTTCACCACTAAAGGTTATATTGCAATGAACCTCTTGGCACAGAGTCAAGGAAAGAAATTTGTAAGTCAATAGTATCAGCTAATTTGTGAGAGTCCCCCTTCCCCAATATACATTGCCAAAATGTTTGTAAGAAATACTGTACAGTTTATACTCCTACTGTTATTTGACAGCTCTTGGTTGGTTACATTGTTCTTAAAAATGGCATCTTAAAAAGTGGGTTCAACAACCAATCTGATTTCTTGCTTCCAGTGTCCAGAAGCTATGAGTCAATTGCACCTCTCATCCATGTATGTCCCTCATTCTGAGATCCATGCTGAAGCAACGGTTCAATCTGAGACACGCTGTTCTCCAGATGGGAGGTCAAAAAGCAATGGCACAATGATATGATGGCTGTTAATGCTGTTGTTCAAAGTGCCTGCCCCTCTGCTCACATCCTATTGGCTAAAGCCAATCACATGGCTATACCTGATATATTAAGGTGGAAAAGACAATCCTTCAGAGAAAGGCACAACCAGAGACCCTATAGAAGTGAAACTGGTAGAAAGCTGGAACAAATGAAATCTAACTTCAAAAACATTATGGAAAAATTAATACAAACCCAAGCATATTTTGTAGCCTAAACATTTTGAAACTCATGCCTAGTCCTTTCATTATACTCATTTTACATGAACACATTGAAGACTCCTCATAGGGAGATCACGTTAATGCAATCTACAGTACTAACACTGCAGTAATTTTAATTTTCTCACTACTTCACTGATGCTGAATATGACAATTTTTAAACACTTAAAAATTCTGGGGGGCCAGCAGGTGATGTGGTGGTTAAGGACACTGGACTCCCACATGGCCAACTGTGGTTCGAGTCCTGGATCTGGTGGCTTGTTTTCTCACTGTCCCCTTTTTCTCTCCTTGTCTCTCTCTGATCAAACTGTAAAATTAATAATAATAATAATAATAATAATAATAAAGTTAAAATAAAATAATCCTTTTAATATTTGAAATTTTGATAAGGAAACAATAACACATCTTATTTAATTGCATTGATTTATTTACTTGTGAGGCTCAGAGTATTTTTCATTTCACTGTTCAATTTTGATTTATTCAGATTCCTTTCATTTCTTTCTATTATATATTTTTTGAAGTTTTCTTTTTTCTTTTTTTTTTTTTTTTTTGGTTTAATGAATAACATCAAGACCTAACCCATCAAGGTTAGTGTCATTTTTTTTTTTCTGATTTCACCTTACATTTATTTATTTATTTAATACATGGCATATTAAAATTTACACACAGTCAAATTTATCACCTTTTGCTAATTTATTCCATGGGTTTTGCTTAGAAAGTACTTCTCTCAGATATATCAGATACATTTGCACCTATTATTGCTTTAACAACTTTCTCCCTTTAACCCTTAATCCAATTAAGAATAGTTTGCAGTTAGAATATGGGGTAAGGATAAAATATGACCTCCCAATAGAAAACCAGCATCTAAATTATATCTTTCTGTACCTATCATTTCCTTGCTTGCCTTCTTAATTGAAAACAGAAGCACAAAGCAGAAAGCATACTGAATAGGAGGACCAGCTAACGTGAATTCTAGAAATAGCTGTGAGACTATCTGGTGGCATGACATCGGGCAATTCAAATAACTTTCCTGGATCCTTACTACTTCATATGTAAAATGAAAACATGGGCTCCCCAAGTGTCCTTTTATCCCCAGATCTCTCTGGCTACCCTGCAGGTCTAGCGTATTCCTATTCCACATCTTACTGTTGCCCACTGTGGTGCATATGAAAGACTAGACTAATGAAGCAGGCCACTTTTCTCTGAGTCTAAAATGACCAGAGAATCCTTGTCTTCACAGCAATCCAAGAAACTGCTGAATAAGCATGTCAACTACAACTCACTTACCAGTAATGCTTTAAGAACTCAGAGCTGCTGTAGATTCCTAATCCAAATATCTATTCTTAGGTAATTCTGCTTATTCTATTCAGAAATAAATTGCCTATTTATCATGTACTTTAAGGTCTATTTTGATCCTACTAATATCCAGCATTCTAATCCAACTGCTCTTGGTGTCATGCTTTATTTTATTTTATTTTATTTTATTTTATTTTTTAAGTAAAACTGTATTTTAAAGATTTGCTCAGATCACTGTGTGGTCGTGCGACATATATAGTTGCTCATATTTTCAGAATTTGCAGCCTAAGCCAGCAGCAGATAATATAAGTGTTCTCATTATAATATTAGTTCAATTTGGCTCTAATAAAAAAGAGTACAAAAAGTAAAAAGAGATATAGTCAGGCAGAGTTGAAAAAAAAAGTGTATTTCATGTATTCTAACCCATTCTAGTCACAGAATAATCTTCTGTAGCTCAGAGATATCAGCGAATCCTCATGACCAGTTCACTATAAAACAGCAACTTACAGGCAACCAGATTTTTTAATTTAGTTCAAGGATAAAACACTAATAGATGGGACTTTTAAAATATCCTATGATAATTGGCTTCCCCGGCATGGGGAGAGTACTTTTAACACGCCTCTTTTGTACCTGAGGTCTGAATTCATAACACCATAAATTGTAAAGGTATTTCAGCTTTGTGCCATTCTGTCTAGCACTAGTACAATTCTTGAGCCTATGTTTTGTCTATACGAGGGGGTGTCAAAATATGAGAAAATAGACATAAAGAGAAAGTTCATTTTGGTGCAAAATGTTTTGAAATCCATACATAGTTTTATTTTTCTAGATTTTTTCTTTTTCTTTCTTTATTTGTTCAATTCCATTTTAATTCTTTGAACAGAGACAGAGAGAGAGAAAGGAAAAGCAAGAAGGCAAGCTACCAGGTCCAGGACTCAAACCGCGGTCGGCCATGTGGGAATCCAGCACCTTTAACCACCCTGACACCTGCTGGCCCCCGTGCATGCATAGATTTTTATAACATACATTTCCATGAACTTTTAAAAGAATACTAATATTTACAGGTTGTATTTGAATGATGAGAAACTCCATTATATCCTCCCCTTTTCTTACTAATAATTCTATACAATTTATTTGATTTAAAAAAAAAAAAAAAAAAAAAAAAACCTGAAAGAATTTACCAGCACCAGACCAGATCTCCAAGAAGTTCTCAAGGGTGTGCTATATCAGGAAAACTAAATACAGACACATGGAAATAAGAGTTCAAAAACTAAGAAAGTGGCCAACTTAATTGTAGGGACAAGTCTGGAGTTGAATATTATATCCCAGAATTTAATCAGGAAAATTGAACCAGAACAGAAGATAAAAGTACATGAGATTGATAGGTTAATGCACCTACCATTTGAACAGAATCCTAACCTGTTTCCTGGCTTTAAGCAAAGTTCCTTGGCATTTCTTTGATTTAAGTTAAAACTGGTTTTCTTAATAGTAACGAGTGAACTCACCATTGAAAGTAGTTAGATTATGTAAGAAATTGTGTGATCAATACAATGTGGGTGGGAAAGGAATGGAAGACAATTGTAGACACCAGAGATAGTGTGAGAAGAGGGTGGGAAAGGACAGAGGGTCAGAAAGAGGGGTAAAAATAATTCTAGGAACTAGAAATGGAAATTTTTTTATAATATGCATGATTAAGTCACTATGCAGTACATACTGGATGGGAAATCACATTTTGTATGCTGTGATGATGTTTAGGGAAAGAATATAAATTAAGTTACAAAAAAAAGTTTCAGGAAAAAAAAAATCTATTCAATGACTGCAGTAAGATATATAGCCCCAGCTAGGTGCTACTTTATAGGATGCATAAAGTTAGACTTGTGTTCATGGAAATGTATATATCACCTGTGTTTGCTATGATAATATTTAGATTAATTAAGGTCTTTAGTGATTCAATAAAATGTGGGGGGAAAACAGTATAGAAAGCAAACATAGATACCAGAGACAGTGTGGGAGGAGAGTGGGAGATGGCAGAGGGTAAGAGATAGGGAATCAAGGATGGGGGAAAAAAAGCAAAACATACAGAAAACAAGAAATGGAAAATTATTTGCTGACAATAACATGTTTGTTGATGTGTTTGATTGAGACAATATACAGTGTACTCTGGATGGAAAATCTCATTTTGTATGCTGTAATGATGTACAGTGAATGAATGCAAATAAATAAATTGAAATAAAAAAAGAGGGATTAAAAAAAATACTAATCTGTTGGTGCTCAACATGCCTGTCCAATTAAGTCCATATTTGTTAGTGACTATGGCATGATATGCTCACACTTGGCCAGGGAAAGGTAGATAAAGGGCTTTTAAGACAAAAATATTTGAAGATTAAAATTTTACTTGTCATATATACAGTGATAGTATTTCCCTTATATTTATTTAATCACTCTACCCTCTGACACAAGACATGCATAGTCATGGTGTTAGGTTGACGGCGCTTAGAAAGATATAATATGAGTATTTATACATTCTTGTGATTCTTCTTTCCTTTGAGTCAGGTTTACTTTTGACATAGACTTTATGTCAGAAAACGGGCTGTGGACTTTGAGCTACATGTTAATGAAGACCCTTCTACCAATGTACTCTGCCCTATTGCACACTGCCTTAGTAGCTTAGTACCCAGTATTCTTCCCAATTACTTTACAATGATGACAGACTAGACAAGCTATTTTAATACTTTTAGTTGATAGATTAAAATAAATAAATAAAAAACTAGCCAAAGGTCTTCTAGGTTGGTAGTGACAGAATAAAGACATCAATCTGGATCTCTAGATTTTCAAATCCAATCCTTCCCCATATGGTTAATATAGTTCCCTGCAAAGTTAATTATAGCTCTTTTTATTCATATTAAGACCTGGAGACATGAGCCTTTCCATTTAGGTGGCCAAGAAGAGGAATGAAACATTGAGTTTTGGTTTTCAATTGCTAGTGGCAAAAGGATATTGATGTGGTTGAAATAAAGCATTAAAGTCAAAATTATATAGGAAATAAAAAAGCAGCATAAATTAGGAGCATTTGCTTCTACGGTGTTAAAAGAGTTAGCATTATGCCAGCCTCATACAATATTCTAGGGGTGCATTTGTGGATGGCTTAGGTAATATATCAAAAACAGTATTAAAGAGCAATGAGTTAGATAAGGCAAAAGGCCATCGTAGAGAAAACCAATGGTGATCAACACAGACTGTTCTCATGGAAGATCAGACCGTTTTTTATTTTTTATTTTTATTTTTTCTGAAATGTAGATAGATAGGGCACATACAATTACAGAGTGGTCAAGGTAGAAGGATCCATTTTTATGCTTTGTTCATTAATTTGAGCTTAAGGTTATGTCACTTTTTTAGTGAGCTGAAAGAACTGTAATAAGTATTTATCTGTTGTGTAGAATATTACTCCAAAATGTAATGGCTTAAAACAACAGGAGACCTTTATTCTCTGCCATAGTTCCTTTTTCCCTTTAGTTTATTTTTATTTATTTCATGAGAAATAATGGTACCCTCAACACAGTCTCGCTAGCTACACTGTGATCCATCCTGCAGCCTCCCAACTACCCAGTATGCCCAGCATATTCAGGTCAACCTGGAATCCAAACTCAGGTCTTTTATGTGGCTCCAGAATCACACAGTGGTGCCCAGTTGCCTACACCACTATGACTGGGCCAGTGTCTGTTCCTGAGCATCATAAATCTTGAGAGAGCTATATAGTTTTATCTCAGAGCCTCTCACAAGTTTGCTATTAAAGTGGTGACTGGCACCATAGTCATTTGAAGTTTTGACTGGGGCTAAAGGATCTGCTTCCAAGGTGGCCCGTATACCTGGCCAGCAAGTTGGCATTGGCTGTTGGCAGGAGGACTTCATTTTATCCCATGTATCACTTCAGGCTGCTTATGCATCCCCTTGACATGGCAGGCATCTGGCTGCCTCTGGAGTGAGTGTCCCCAAAGAGATTGACAAGATTAGGTCCAGCATCACTGGAGGCCCCTCTGATTCTGGCTACCACAGCCCGTGTAGTGTTGAAATGCTTAGAAGAGTGTGCAGCAGCTAATAAGTCCCAGCCAGAGTTACTTGTTGCTGATAGCATCATTATTACTGTTACTATTTTACAGTACATAATTCTAAAATTTATATCTTTGAAGAGTATATATCATAATTCTGAATACTTGTGATTTTAATTTTTCTTTCATTAATTATATTCTACTTTTTGCCAGGTTAACGAAAAGGAAATCAAAATGATGGGTAACAAAACGAGAAGTTAGTTTCCTTGGTTGTGGTCTTTATAAATCTTTGTAAATCTGTCTTTAAAAAAAGATTAGAAAAAAATTGGGGCAGCCAGGGCAACACTGTGATGTTAGACCGACGTGGGAAGGTCCCAGGTTCAAGTTTTGAGGCTATCCTGTATAAGGTGGGTGTGTGCATGGACACCTGTGATCTGGATTGGCTGAGGCTGGGGCTAGATCATGGCATGAAGATTCTGTTGAGGATGCCTGTGTCTTTCTCTTTCTCTCTGCCTCTCTCTTACACTCTAAGAAGAAACAAATAAGCAAACATAATTTTTTAAGTTAGAAAAATAATTGGAGTAGTCATACTTGGACATCTAAAAGGGGATAAATTACTAAAATACACAAAAACAATAATACACCTGATAAAGTAACAACAAGGACCACAACACATATTCAAGAAAAATTCTACGGAAATTCAGAGATTTTGAAATTTTGTGAAATGATGAGAAGCTTTATGGAGAAAGGACCTTGTAATACAATCTTTAAGAATTACTTGATTTTGGGACCAGCAGTTAGCGTAGTGGCTATGTCGCTGGACTCCCATGTAGTCAACTGCGGTTCGCATCCTGGACCCGGTGGCTTAAAACTCACGCCATGCGTGTGTGCGTGCATGCCCAAGATCCCTAGAGGAGAATGGAGGAGAAGGGATTGCAGCGTGGCCATCCCTCCTGGGGGGTGATTTCTCACTTTCTGTCTCTTTGTCTGTCTCTGTCTTTCTGGCGAGCGCACGCACACTATAGACAAAACCTCTCTCCCCCCCCCCCCCCAAAAAAAAAAAAAAAAAGAATTACTTGATTTTATATAACAGGAGATTACATGTGGATGGACAATAAGAAATGAAAAATGTGGTGACAAGTCATGGGGTACTCCTGTAACAGATAGAAAAACTTTGTTGTATTTGGCTGAGATGTTAGATGAAGGCAAGAAGTACGAAGTTCATTCTTCAGGCGATGTGGCAACACTGCAAATGAAGAATGGTTTGATGGAGTAAAAAATCAACAGCAGTTTTTACACTTCAAGCTAGAGAAATAAAAGAACGGACATAGGGAGATCAATTGGGTGGTAATTGTATGAGATACTTGAGATTCAATGAAATCTGGAAAGAGATGTTTCACAGAATGAAACTCACTTATTTTAAAGATAGAGTTTCCAGCATGGGGCATCCGAATGAGTGTGAGCACTGAGGGAAAACCATTAAGCAAACAGTTTTTCTCCTGGAGCTAAATGGGTTGAATTTAGTAGACGTGGCCTTTCTTTTCTTTCTTTCTTTATTCAAAATTTTTATTAGTGACTACTTTGTTCTCATTGCTTTGAAAATTCTGTAAAATGCAGTTAGAAACTCAATTTATGCTCTATTTCTTTGTCCCCTTAGGAGAAAACAACCTCAAAAAATATTATTTACTTCTTGTCTTTAATTCAACTCCTCCTATTTGCTCTGAAACACACTTAGTGTGGTTTTTGTTTTATTTGACTAAACCTGGCCTAATTGGTGTTGAGGTCACCATCCTCTATGCTATTAAACCCAATGGTCAATTCCTAGTTCTCAACCTGCTTGTTCTTTCACAGGTGTTTGACTTAATGTTTTTTGCTGTTTCATGTATTTGACACTTGGCTTCCTGTGTCCTTCTGATGATTTTTCTCCTGCCTCACTGATTCACAACTTACATTGCTGATTCTTTTTCCCTACTTAATTCTAGGATATCTAAGTACTGGTCCCTGTACTCAATCTGAGATTAATACTGACTTTCTCTTTTTCATGGAAACCACTCTCTTGTTGATCTCATGTAAAACCTTGGATGGGAATACTATCTTTGTGCCAAAGATATCCAAATTTATATTTTTATCTTAGACTTTTCTCCCGACAGAAGAACCATGTATCCATCTGTCTACTAAATATGTAGACTTGACATTTCAAATCAACAAGTTCAAAAGTGAATTAATCTTCCTACTCCAAATCTGCTAAATTGGATGTGTTCTTCCTTGGTTTTCTTCTTTGTCCTACGTGGCCACATCCGATAACTATCATAAACCCATTGGGTCTACTATCTCAACATGTCCAAAATCCATTACCATTCTAGTCTGCACCATTGTCATCTCTCAACCAGTTTATTACACTAGCTGATGTGCTTGCCCTCCCTCATTCCAGCTCCCAACACCAACAAATTTCACTTTAATACAAGAATAATTCTTTTTCTTAGAATTAATTTCTTTTAATTAATTAATTAAAATTTGGCCAGAGAGGAACAGAGTAAGAGAAAGGAGAGAGAAAGTGAGAAAATAAGCCTCCAGTTCTGGGACTCAAACTGCAGTTGGCCATGTAGGAGCCCTGCACCCTTAACCACCACACCACCTGCCAACCCCCAAGAGTAATTCTTTAAAATACACGCCATAGCATATCATATCATTGTTCAGAATGCTGCATTAGTTCCACATTTCACTCATTTAAAGCCAAAGTCCTTACAGTCATCTACAGGCTCTATTTGAGCGGCCATCTATCATCACTGCACTCTCGCCTGGTAATGTTTTGTAGCTCCCACAACTTTCATCCTTGCTCATTGTTTTGTGCAAATTATCTGGCCTTTTAGCTCTTCAGCAAAACTCCGAACACTGTAAACAAGTAGGGCCTTCTTCTGTCTAAACACTTGCTATTTTCCTTTTCCTCCTCTTCTTTTCTGTTTCCTCGGTTTAATTGTCTTGTGACTACACACACACACACACACACACACACACACATCATTGTTTATCATTTGTCTGTCCTCATTAGAACATACTCTAACAAGAACAGGGATCTCTTTTTGTTTCTATTAGGTCATCTGGAAAGGCATGACGTATTTTTCTATGCAAAATGTGTTACGGCTTTCCTGACAACCCAATAAAAGAGTGCCTGGCACAGAGTAGACAGTAAATAATGAATGAAACCACAACCGTATGGACAGACAGATGTATAGATATAATATGTACAGCTATGACAGGTACTACTGTAACAAAGAAGAAAGAGATTTACTCCTTACTTCGGTGAAAAAAATCTTCAGAAAAAAAGACTTATCTGACTGAGTTGTGAAAATAATTTTGAGAACTTTACTGTTTAATTTTAATAAAGATGGCAAATCTCTGATCTTTACATCTATCCTGCAAAGGTGTTTCAGGGAAAGAATATCAGAAACGTTCAAGAGTTTTCTATTATGTGAGAGCACACAACTTGAGACCCAAAAAATCCTACTTGAATTGCAACTTAAATCAACAGCTATTTCTCATATGTACTTGCCTGAATTCTACTAATTCTTCAAGGCTCAGGGCAAATGTAATCTTTAAGATGCTCCACTCACCTCTTACTAATCAGAAATAAGCATTTGTTCTTATACTTTTTGACTAGCCTTCAATTCTTCCATATAAATTATAAACTCAGTGCAAATACAGAACTTTAGACCTGCTCTTCCCACCCTATAATTCATTCAAAATGTCCTTGTAATCTGTTGACGATAACAGGTAACACTGAACTATCTCTTAAAACCCTTCTAAACTTAATGATATATTGGAATGTCTTACTCTAATTTCATTGATATGTCTCATTTTGATGAACTTCTCTAGGGCATACAGAAATTAAACTGATAAATTTGGTTTCATTGGCCTCTTCAACAAAGGTGAAGAAACAGAAAAATCTTTCAATACTTCTTATGTTCCAGAAAATATGTTGGGGATTTATACATGTGTTGTCTCATGCAATGTTCAAAATAACACTGCTGTACAAGCGTAATTGTCCTTTTTTGCTTTGCAAATAAGAAAACTGAGTCTCATAAATGTTAAATGACATCTTGAAGGTCACTCCTCCTGTCAGTGATAGAGCTGGAATTCTAACCCAGTTGTGTATGACTCCACTAAATCACAATTCACATGGCAAAATAAATGAACAAACAAAAAGCGATGGCAGATTCAAAATGTGGAAAAACAATGGGATGCAATAAAAGTGGATATGATGAATGTCACATTGGGGCACAGTTTCTGGAACTAATTCCACAGTGCCATAAACAATTGGTTTTGGGGAGAGGTCACACTAACACTTACACAAGGAGCTATTCTTGACTCTGTCTTGAGTAAAACACGGGGTGTTGTCAGAAGCGTTAAACGAGGTTGCGATGCTCAGGCACGATGATGGTTATGTAATTAAGTTTGACATCTTCACTGGAGATCATATCAGGTATTGCTGGCTCAATGAACTTTAAGGGAAAAAATAGCATGAGTTAGAAACTGCCTGAAGGGAAAGTTAGAAAATTAAAATCCATACAATACAGAGGAAATCAGTTTCAGAATAACCTATAAGAATTCCCAAAGGTTTTTCAGCTATACAACAACCAAAACATAGGAGTTAAGAGGTTATACTAGAACTAGACTGATTAGATGTAGAAATAGAGATGAATTCACAGAAACAGAGGGGGATTCACATCATGAAAGCATATTTTTTATATATATATATATATATATATATATATATATATATATATATATACACACACACACACACACACACACACACACATATATGTGTGTATATCTATATGTACATATATTTTTATATATGCATATACATTTCTTATATATATTGGTGTATATATATGTGTGTTTTTTTTTTTTTTTGGAGAGGTTTTTGCTATAGGGCGTGTGCGCTTGCCAGACAGACAGAGAGAGACAGAGAGACAGAAACCGAGAAATCACCCCCCAGGGGGGATGGTCACGCCGCAATCCCTTCTCCTCCATTCTCCTCTCGGGATCTTGGACACGCACGCACACGCGCCCGGCGTGAGTTTTAAGCCACTGGGTCCGGACGCGAACCACGGTCGACTACGTGGGAGTCCAGCGACATAGGCATTATGCTAACTGCTGGTTCCCAGTGTATATATGTTTTTTAAAAGGTTTTTGCCATAGGGCACGTACACTAGCTGAAGAGAGGCAGAGACAGAGACAGTGAGAGAGAAAGTGAGAAATCACACCTCCCCTCCCCTGGGGTAGGGATGGCCACACTGCAATCCTTTCTCCTTTGTGCTTCTTCTGAGATTTTGGGCAAGCACTCACACACACCTGGAGTGATGTTCAAGTCACCAGGTCCAAGATTCAAACTGCAATGGGCCATGTGGGAGTCTAGCACCTTAACCATGATGTCACCTACTGACCTTGGGTGTTTCATATATTTTAAGACTATTCTATGTAATGACAATCATGAGATAGCTATCTAAACACCTATGACCTAGGAAAGAAAAGAATAGCAAAGAAGATTTCAAACACAGTCTTACAAATTTCTAAAATAAAGCCATACACCTTTACAAAGATTAGGTCATTGGAAAAGTCATGACATTTTTTTCTGTATTTTTTATGACTTTTCCAACAACCAAAGACTTTGTAAGGCTCTAGGCATGTTACAGTTACACACTATGAGAAATGATTGGGCAGAGCATTAGCATTTGGGCAAACATCTCTTCTTTTTCCTGAACATACACCTCACATCATTTTTTGTGCAACTTGTGGACATGTCCCCAAGTACTAGCTTGTGAAACATGAGCAGAATTTACATGTGTTACTCCAGGTAGAGCCTACAAAACCCTCCCATGGCCAACCTTCCATGCTCTTTTCCTTTCTATTTCATGTCAATAAACAGGTCATTATTGGCAGGCATAATTGGCAGTAGGGGAAGCATACCATGGAAAAATCCTGCACCACCGAGCTGAACATGAACTATTTTAGCTTTCTTTAAGTAAGAAGTGCATATATTTTGGGATTGTATGTTATAATGGGGAGGATTATGTTAAAATAATACAAAGATTATCTTATCCAATCTCATCAAATAGACAAATGAAGAAGTAAAGACCCCAGAAATTAGGGTTAGGGTTAAGAACAGAGACAGAACTTCTAAATATTTTTGTGTGTGAGGCTCAGAGTCTAGGGCAATGGAAAAATTAAGGCACCGTGCTAAAAACTGTAACTGATATGAGTTAATTAAGACACATTACTTAAGGAAATCTACCCAAACCTTATTGTTAGGGCAGTGGAAGTTGTGGTTTTAGCCTGATTTCCAAAGTTAAAATTAATCTGTGGAAATCACAAGTAAATGAAAGAAACTGACTTGCATAATGCACGAATAAATGTATTCACTCAATGTGATTAACTCTACATGAAAATAATAATGTTGCATTCACAAAAACCACTCAGTGTTTCCTGTAGGTCTCTAATCTTACTTATTGCTATTTAACATTAGGCATATTCAATAAATGTTTTCTTTGGAAATTTAATGGGAGATGATTATAAAGGCAAAATTATCAATATGTTTAACTGGCTAAGGAAGTGAAAATTAAAAAAAAAATTAAAAATCCAAAAAATCCCAAAATACTATAAAATAAACAAAAAGTTAGTACTCACAAAGCCTAGATTTTCATTCTAACTCTTTGATTAATTTTTTTGACATTGAAAGGGACCATCAAATAGTGTAATGATTACCTCACTAGAATCCCACATAGTTGACTATGGTTCAAGTCCTGGACCCTCCAGCTTAAAACTCACACCAGGTGCATATGTGTGCAGGCCCAAAATACTGAGAGGAGAATGAAGAGGAAAGGATTGCAGCATGGCCATCGCCCCAGGAGGTGATTTCTTGCTTTCTGTCTCTTTGTTTCTCTCTGTCTCTCTGGTGAACACACTTGCCCTATAGTAAAATCTCTCTTAAAACAACACCCAAAAAACCTCATTCAAATTTGTGCTTCAGTTCTTTTATCTGTGAAATGGGCATTATGAGTATAGATTTCTGTTTCGTATTCAACCAGACAAGGCACATCGAATCATTATACATAGTACAATATTCCAATATGCCTAACTAAGTTCTCTTACTAATACATTGACTTTTTAAAAATATAGGCAAAAATCGACTTCTGTCTTAAAAATACTAAGGTAAGACCATACTAAAGACTTACATTCATTGAATGGCTTCGATGTGGAAGTTCTAGGACACAATAAAAAGACAGAGAAGAGTAGAAAGTTTCTATTCCCCTATTCCTTAACAAATATGATATAATAAATATGATGTAATAATATGTCTTACATAGCATGACCTGCCTTAACAAAAGGTTAGAATCGTTTTCTCCATGAATCTATCCAATTCTTCAGTTGGTGCTTTTTCCTTTATGTTTCCTTGGACAACAGAAAGGACCTGCCTTTCTTGTGGTTAGGTCTCTGCGGACTTTTTAAAAAGGAGAGGCGTTCTCTGATCCCAGAAAAGAGTTTCTTGGCTAAAGGTAACATCAAATCATAGCTTTCTTAGTTCTTACTGGATATAGAGAGCAAGTTTTACCAGCAAATGAAACTATCTCCAGACCAAAAAAAAAAAAGCCTTAACAGTAAGACTCAGCAGGTTTTACATGTTCCTCTTCCCTCAGCATGTTACGTTTTCTTGGACAAAGCTTACTTACAATGAAACCAAGGAAAAAACCTAGATAATAATAACTGTTAATGCCACCTAGTTGCAGTGGGAAAACAACACAGGATATGGTGGTCGCCAGGTGTGTCAGATAAACATAGAGATCCCCTAGAGTCTCATATAGGGATGTACAGTACTAGGACCTGCTAGAATCTTCTACTTTGTCAATACTATTGGGTTGTTGGCAATGTCATGACACACTTTGTGTAGAAAAACAGAAAAAATACATCATGATTTTCTGATGACCCAATAATTAGGAGTCAGGTGAATAGAGAACATGCTGGTATTATCTATACTGGGAAATAAAGATCAGATGGTGATCCAGCCTAATTAGTGTGAAAGCAATTTGCTCTAATAAAAATAACGAAATGTCTAAATGTCTAACAGATTGGAGGGACTCCGTGCAATAGCGGATGGAATTCTACATACACGAGAAAAGGTGTTGGTTGAAATTATGGTTTTAATGATTCTTTACCTGCTGATGGCTGCTAAACTAGTTGAAAGGTTTCCACGAAAGAGATGGATGAATTTGGCAGGAACTTCAATAAAGACTTCAGAGACTGGTGTGCCCTGACAATTGACAAAGCGGGTTTTATAAAACAGTTTGAAAGACAGAACTGTATTTAGCTGCTACATAAGTCACTCTCACAGATTATATTTTCAGTTTAATAACAGTGAAGAGGAGAAAAAGCAACAGTTTGGGAAAAAGGATTTGACAATTTCAGGATACTAAGGGCATTTTAGGTTTAAGAATTTTGTCAAAAATAAAGAAATGAAAGGAATGATGGCCATGGTGACAAGCTAAAATGTGTCAACAGAGTTGTAATTAGCGAAAAGGACCTGAAAACCATGTCAAAGAAGAAAGGGAGGAAGAAAATGACTAAAATTTTTGAATGAAAAGACAAACTGTGATGGCAGTAAGCTAGCCATAGTCACGTGTGCTAGAGCTCCATTTGAGAAAAAGAAGATTTGGCTGGAAAATGTTTGAACTTGAATTATGAATTAGGCTTTTATTATGCTAAAGGTTTTAACTGAATTATTCCTTTTCATTCTCATAATATACATTGGGAAAGGTTATATTTGTCCTTATTTTATAGGTAAAGATACAAGATTCTTTTTATATACAAATATAAAAAGCTAAGAAACAGCTATTGTGTGAACTGGGTCCATTTTTCCCTTTTTAAGCCAAAAAGCTTTTCATACTATCAGGATATTTTCAGAAAAAATAAAAGTTTGCAAATTATGATCACTAAGTAAGTCACAGTGTGCATCATTCTCTGATACATGCATTTTCCATGTTGCAATCAACAGAATGTATAATGCTTGCACATTTCTGGATACCTCTGTCTAAAAGGTGCATTGCCTTACCATTTTTTAAACCTTATCTTTTTTAAAAATAATTATTTTATTTAACTTTATTTATTTATTTATTTAGATTTGACCAGAGAGGGACAGAGTGAGAGAGATAGAGAGAAGGAAAGTGAGAAAGCAAGTCGCCAGGTCCAGGACTTGAACCGTGGTCGGCCATGTGGGGGTCCACTGTCCTTAACCACCATGCCACCTGCCAGTCTCTTAACCTTATCTCAAGCAGTGTATTTATCATTTTTAAAAATTTTGTAATAAAAACTTTTTCATACATGACTGTTCATACATATTATTCTAAGAGTGATTTTCATCCTGATATTCTTAGTTTTGAATCAGATTAGGGATATTTGTACATATTCAGCAGGCACCAGAAGCATGATCATGTAAAGAGTTAGTCTTTTCTCTCTTTCTCACTCCCCTAAGCTTATGGTATGGAAGACATTTGGCAAATGGTCAGTAAATTCCAATAAATTATGATTGCTTTTCTTATGCCTTGAGCATCTACTAAGGAAATACACACATGACCTTTGTTATAAACAAATGTTATCAATTTCCCAAGTGTGTTAACCATCTTAAAAATGCACAAATATTTTGATTCCAGAGATCCATCCTAGGGAAAAATTTCTAAATATAGAACATGATGGAATCAAACCCATAAAAAATAACCATTTATTTATAACACATTTTTTAAATATCAGAAATCTGAAAGTGTGCTTATAAAATGAAGGATATGCTGATAAATTAAGACAAAACCTGTATGTATAGCATGACTTCAGTTGCTAAATATATGCCCAGAAGAATTGAATAGAATTTCAAATAATAATTTCAAAATATGACCAACAGCCAAGATTTTGAATCATGGAATAATGCAGGAAATTTAGATTTGCATACTTACCTTGCATAGATTTATTATCTTTATAATGCATAAATTTTCAATTAGTTTGTAAATTAATTAACTGATGTTGACATATTTAAGGTATAAAAGACTACGAAAGTTAATGAGAACAAAAGGTCTAGAGTGAAAATCGAGACTCTTTCCAGCTGCCTTTGATGAACTTCCCTAGAGAGAGGCATTTGATTCACTGTTACCTATTTCCAAGGTCTAGTCCATAAGATAGTCTATGGAAACACATAATTTATTCACCTATTCTATTATTGATGTATGTATAGCCAGACCCCTTTTGATCCACTGGTGTTGACAAACACAGTTACAAATAATATTTTGACATTAAATCATTTAGAAGCACATCTGTGAGTGTTGATTATTTTGTAATGATATGTCCTAGTATGGTCTTCAATTAGTGATTTAAGTTATATTTGTAAATTAAAAAAATGCATATCTTTTATTCACAAAATAGCATGCACATGCATAACAGAGAGGAAGAGAGAGCAAGACCCTTTATGGAGTGTGGTCTCACTGTTATCCCCTGCCCCCAGTCCTCCCATCCATCAGTCTCGGGCACTAACACATGTGCCTGGCACGTTTTAGGCTGATGGGGCTCGAGGCTGCAACCATGGTTGCCAAATGGGGTCCAATTTCTCTTGAGTCACACATTCCTGCTGTGCCATCTAACTGGTCCAGTTTATAAGTTATTTCTATTTGTCTTTATTGATTACTGCAGAAGTGAAATCAAGTCTCACTGTGTTCTCCATAGTTCACTGTCTTCATAATCCCTGGCTACCTTGGAGGTGATTTACTTTGTATTGCTGTGAAAAGAATGACCAGAACCAAAGACCTGAAATCATAGGGAAGCGTATTTCAGGATATCATAAGGGTGTGATTTCTTTTCTAAAAAATGTCTGTTTGTTTTATTTATGATAGAAGGTACATGCATGTGCATACATGTGAGGAAGAGTGACCGAGAAGCATATATTTGGTGAGCTTGCAGGCCGACCTGGAAATCTGAACCATTGTGGGCCACATGGTTTCCAACACTGTAATTCAGTTTCCTAATACCTCTGTCACCTAGCTGGAGCAAGAAGTGATTTCGTAAACCAGGCACAGAATGAGAAATAAAACTTTTTTTTAAAAAAAAAGAACTCATAGAAGTAGAGGGATGAAGAATACCTGCTGGAGATTGGGAAGGATGGGTAGGGGTGGAATAGAGTGGTATTGATGAATAGAAACAAAATTACAGGTAGAGAAGAGAAATAATGTCTAGTCTTATGAAATACAGTGAAGTGAATGTAGTTAACAACTGACTATAGATCTCAGAGTATCTAAAAATGATGTTTAATGTTTCTAACACAAATTCATGACAAACGATTGCAATGATAGATATTAAATTACCCCGATTTACTCATTACACATTGTAGTCATGTACCGAAAAATCACAAAGCATATCCATAAATATATACAATTATTATATGTTAATAAAAACATTACATTAAAAAAGAACTGATTTCTAACAAGAATTATAATGACAGTGGTGATAACTTCTATTTCCATAATTATTTATAATATCTCATGACCTTTTTCCTGAATCACCTTCTGAGATAGGGAGTTCTTTAGCATTGGAAATGTTCCCAGAAAGCCTGGAATGACCTACCAAATATGTTGAGGAAGGAATTAAAATGTTTAAAAGGGATGGACTAGAATATTTTTAAATTTAAAGAGCTCTTCTAAATCCAACATTCTTCTGCCTATGTTAGGAAGTTGGGGTTAAGAATTTAGTTAACATCCTAATGAACTTAACTCTGAAGAGTTGGAAAAGTCACTTAGCTGTTCATTTTCTACACTGTAAAAAGAGTGAATGGAATAGCCATGTCAGAAGGATACTACACAGATTAATTAGCTGATGTCTGCACAATGATAAAGATTATACAATACAAGGTCTACCTAATAAGAAGGACAGCCTGAAGGGCAAATTAGAATTTACCCAGCACTTTGTAATGGTAAAATGGAGGGCAAAGGGTGAAATGGCCAAAAAGAATTTTAAAAAAAGTGGACACAAATGCAAATGCTTAAAAAACACACACGCACACAACAACTTAATTAACCTATAGAGACCTCTGCACCTGATGGTCTACAAGCAGCTAGATTAGACAGGATATTTAAAAGGGATTATGGTTCATAAAGAAGAAAAGATCTGCAGTAAACCAGAACATACTGGTTTAGGCTTTTACAATGACCTTCTAATTTTGCACTTTTTGAAGTAAACTTTGTTTTCTATTTTCAACACATATTTATCTTAGTGGATGTGACTATAGTATCCTGTTACAGTCACATCATGTCTACTTTATGATGTCCCACTGAGCAAAAACCGGATGGGAAGAGAAAGGGCCTGATAACCCAGTTTGTGCCACGTGTCCACTTGATTACACAGATAAGAAAATTTTAATAAACTGTACATAAAGTTAACTGAAAGAAATACCAAGGCCAGCAAATGGTGTGATGTTTAAGTACACAAGTACTTTAAAAAAAAATTGAGAAATTTCTAAATGGGCAACTTAATTGTAGGGACAATGTTTGGAGATGAATATTATATCCCAGAATTCAATTTGGAAGATCGAACCTTAACAGAAGAAAGATTAAGTACATGAGACTGAACCGATGAAACGACATTCTGTGACTTGACTGAATTATTGCTGCTTTTCTCCTAAGCTTTGTTTTCCGGTTTTAATGGATTTTTGTCCTGTCTTTAGTTGTTGATAAGTGCATGTACCTACTATTTGAACAGAATACTAACCTGTTTCTAGGCTTTAAGTTTCAAGGAAATATCATTACCAGTTCAAAACTACTCTTCTTGAAATTACCTGCTGAAAGTAGTTAGATTACTTATGATATTGTGTGATCAACAAAATGTTGGGGAGAAAGGAATGGAAGACAACTGAATATAGCAGAGATAGTGTAATAAGAGAGTGGGAAAGGGCTGAGGGTCCTTTCATGGGGTAAAAAACATATATGTACATATACATATGTATGAAAGTAGAAATGGAATGTTATTGATGATAACATGCATGATTAAGCCACTAGGCAGTTTATTCTAGATGGGAAACCACATTTAGTACGTTGTGATGATGCTCAGGGAATGAATGTTAAGTAATTTTTAAAAAAAAAGTTGCAGGAGGAAAAAAAAACGGTAAAACTGATTGTATCGAAATTTTTTAAAAAATGCATATTTGATGACTGCAGTAAGCTATATAGCCCCAACTGGGTACTACTTTATAATATGTTCATTCTACTCACTGAGGTTTATGCCTAAAGTCAGACTTGGGTTCATGTATAGATACATATCAGCTGTGCTAGCTATTGGATATATTTAGACTAATTAAGTTCATTAGCAAATCAATTAAATGGGGGGGGGGAAGGCATAGAAAGCAACCATGGATACCAGAGACAATGTGGGAGGAGGGTGGGACATGGCAGAGGGTGAGGGATAAGGAATCAAGGATGGCAAAACAAAAAACAAAGTATACAAGACATAAGAATTGGAAAATTATTTGCTGAAAACATGTACGTTGATGTGCTTGATTGAGCCAATACACAGTGTATTTTAGATGGAAAATTCATTTGTATGCTATAGTGATGTATAGTGAATTAATGTAAAAAATAAATAAATTTAAAGAGGAAAAAAATTGAGAAATTTCTGTGAATGGAGAAAGCCTATTTTTAAAAAGATTAAAAATTATGGGACCAAAAAACAAAACAAAAAACCTTGGTTTCTTGAACAGCAATAGATTCACAGAAAAAATTGCAAAGATAGATTACAGGAATCCTATAAGTCCCATAGTCAGTTTCTCCTACTATTACCATGTTTATATTAGTAGGCTACATCTTCTATATTTAATAAATGAATACTTATTCATGGTTATTAACTAAAGTTCATACTTTATTCATATTTCCTTCATTGTTACTTAGTTTTCAGTCTGTTCTGTGATCCCATCTAGGATGCATTTACACTCTCATAGCTCCTTAGGGTCCTCTTAACTGATAAGTTTATACAAGTTCTTTTTCTTCTTTTGATGAAGAACTATGAGCTGAACTATGTCCGCTCCATGAATTCAAGCAAAGTCCTGTCCCCTGGTGTGACAGTATTTAAAGATAAGACTTTGGAAGGCTATTACATTGAAATGAGATCATAATGACAGGGCCCTTGTGATGAACTAAGTGCCCTTGTAGGAAGAAATACCAAAGATCTTTCTGTATCCACCATGGAGGACATGCAAGAAAGCACCTATCTATAAGCAGGAAAAAAAACCCTCGCCAGAGCTCAACCTTACTGGAACCCTTGGACTTAGAACCTCCAGAACTGTAAGGAAATAAATTTCTATTGTTTAAGGCATCCAGTTTGTGCTCTTTTGTTTTAGTAGCTGTTTGAGGAGTACTTACCAAGTATTTTGTAGAACATCTCTCAAATTGGATTTCTTTAATATTTTATGATGATTAGACTGGGGTTATGTGTGGAAAGAAAAGCACAGTGAAAAAGTGCTGCTTTCATTACATCAGATCAAAGGTACAGACTATTAATGTGACTTATCCCTGATAATGTTGACCTTGATCAACTGAGTGAGGTCATGTCTGCCAGATTTCTCCATCGTGAAGTTATGTTTCCTCTTTCCATACTGTATTCTTCAGAAGAAAGATCCTTCTTATTCCACTCATAAGGAATGGGGAGATGTGATAGTGGAGAGTTACATAAGTTATCTGAAATTCTACATGATAGATTGTCTCTTTTCCACCATTAATTCATTTATTCCAATGCCTATTTGTATTACTATTGAGTTATGAATTTTAAGAATGATTTTATTTAATTTTATTCATTGTTATTATTTTTTTATTCAACCAGAGAGAGAGAGAGAGAGAAAGTGAGAAAGCAAGCTGCCAGGTGGTCTAGGACTTGAACTGTGGTCAGCCATGGGGAAGTTCAGCTCCTTAACAACCGTGCCACCTGCTGGCCCTGAGTCATAAATTTTACTTTATACTTTGGATTATAGTTCACTATGTTTTTTTTTTGTTGTTTGTTTGTTTTTGTGTTTTTTTTTTTTTTTTTTTTTTTTTTGCTATAGGACGCGTGCTTTCACCAGAAAGACAGAGAGAGACAGAGAGACAGAAAGTGAGAAATCACCCCCCAGGGGGGATGGCCACGTTGCAATCCCTTTTCCTCCCTTCTCCTCTTGGGATCTTGGGCACACATGCACACATGCCCGGTGTGAGTTTAAGCCACCGGGTACAGGACTCGAACCGCAGTTGACTACGTGGGAGTCCAGGGAAATAGCCATTATGCTAACTGCTGATCCCTTCACTATAATTTTAATTGGTTTGTAGTAAATAAAGTTGTCTAGCTTTGGGACCAGCAAATGGCCTACTGGTTACCTCTCTGGACTCTCACCTTGTCAACTGCATTTTGAGTCTCAGAACAAGATGCTTAAAATTCACGCCGGGCATGTATACCTGCATGCCCAAAATCCTGAGGGAGAATGGAGAAAGAGGGATTGTGACATGGCCAACCCCCTGAGGGGGACTTCTCACTTTCTGTCTCTCTGTTTCTCTGGTGAGCTCACATACCCTATAGCAAAAATCTCTCTCAAAAAAAAAAAAAAAAAAAAAATTGTATCCCTTTACCCAATGGAAGCACTTCTAGTTGGCTTGTCTCCTTTATTCTCCTTTGACACCCTCTCACTTTTTTTTTCCCTTGAGTACTTCTTTATATTTTATCAATATAAGATGCTACAGTCATATATATATATATATATATATATATATATATATATATATATATTGCCATAGGGTGAAAGAGAGACAGAGAGAAACAGTTAGTGAGAGGGACAATCTTCTTGGGATTTGGGGTATGCATGCATGCACTCAGCATGAGTTTCAAGCTGTCAGACCTAGAATTCAAACTGCAGTCGGGTGTGTAGGAGTCCAGAGCCTTAACCACCATGCTACCTACTGGGCCCTGCAGTCATATATTATACATATCATGCCTTATTCTTAAACTCAGCCATCTCTCCAATGTTTGATGTTTGCTTTAATTGGTGAATGGTATTAGAAACAAAGATCTGGGTATTACGTGTGCTGTAAGACTTCATTTTTGACAAAATTTTACTTTCTAAAATCTTCAATAGAGTAATTTATTGGAAATTTCTGATGTTGAGGGAAGTAACACTGCTTAGTTCTCATGTCAAGTAAGAGAGTTTATGTGATAGATTTTGATAAACTATAAATGGCACAGATATGCTAAGGATGCCTTGTGTGTATTAATATTATAAGCCATAGGCTAATGGTCCCCCTGGTAGTATTACACATGGACAAATGGGCAGCCTTCACAGAAATAAAGAAAAAATATTACACACACGCAAACACACACACACATACATACACACACACTTTCATTTTTACTTGCTAGAATTGTACAATTCCAATTTATTTAAAAAAATAATAGTATCCTGGATATTGTGCTCTTTCTAAGGAATCTGCTGCTTCTTTGCTCTGTATTCCTAACTCCACACGTACCTTCTACTGGGTTTCAGAATTTTGGGTGCCTCATTTTCTTTTTGTACTATTTCCTTCCTAAGAAGAGTCTTAATATTATCCTAAGCATTTTATGTTGAACAGTGCAAACATTTAATTAGTTCTAAAATATTAAATAGTGCACTAAAATATGTGAGCATATTGGTCAACTTTTTCATGCAGAAAGAAAATGAAAACAGTCTATAACTGTAGGAAAGTAAGAATTGAATATGGAGCGCTCATTGGTCAGTTTTTCAGTTTTGTAAGAGAAACTGGCTAAAATCTCTAAGAAAATGAAAAGCTGAAACATAGCAATTTTCCAGAGGCATCTGTAGGCAGCACACTTCTGAGCAAGCCTGAGAGAAAGCAGATTATATTCATCCGGCAAGATCGTCTTACTTGGTTAGGCCTGAGTTTTATAAATAAGTTTCTCTATTTTCTTTTCTCCCCTATTCTTTTCCTTTATTCTCTCTTTTTGCTTTATGTTAATAAGAGAGAAGGAGAGATCAAGAAAAAGAAAAGAAGATAGAGGAAGACAGGTATCTTTCAACAAATTTTCACTATGCCATAACCCTCGTGCTCTAATCACACACTTAACTAGGAATGTAGGCATGCATTGCTATGTCTGGCATGTTTAAGTTGCTCCTGGAATTCAAATCTGAGTCTTCCTTGTGGCTCCAACATCACACAATAGTGTCCTACTACCTGAGCCATTGTTACTGGGACAGAAATTTTGTTTTTAGTAGGACTTAGGGGGAGGTGTTATCTTTTTCATCTCTATCACTATGATATACAACCTCCATAAATTTACTTATAAGTATAAGAGAAAATAAAACCTTCCCATGGTACTAAGAATCTAACATTTTTCGTCATTGTTTATGAAATTCTACACTGACTTCTATTCTTTAAATATATATATATATGTGTGTGTGTGTGTATAGATATATATTTATATATTTATTTATTATGATTTTCAAACTAGGTTTGGTTTAGGACTCAAACCACAGTCGGCCATATGGAAATCCAGTGCCTTAACCACCACACCTCCTGCCAGCCCCAAGTGCTTCTGTATTTCTCTCTAGGCTTATCCTCTACCCTTTCCCTTGTGTTCACACATCAAGATTACTCTCCTTCAGGTTCTCAACAAATTCTTCCTTCTGTGTGAAATGTTCTGCACACATCAACCCCTGCCCCCCCCACCCCCCTCGCCACTGCCGAGGCTGGCTTCTTCTTATTATTTCAGATCTTATTGTAAATGACTCAAAATATCTTTTCTTAGTACCATGTTGAAATAATGCCCAATTGTTTTCTCTTTACCTCATTGTTCTTTTATTTTCTTCAAAGCACATATCACCATGTGGGTTTATCTCACTGGATTATTTATTTATATGCATGGCTTCATGCAACAAATACCAAAGACTACCTCCTGTGGGTCAGGTCTTGTGTATATAGTAGTAAGCAAAATAGACAATGCTTCCAACTTTGTGATGCCTACCATTATAGCAGACTCAATGCTGAATATGCAAACAGCAAAGTTAATGCATTGTATGTTGAATCGGATTGAGTACAATAGGGACTAACAAAACAGAGGAAAGACAGGACTAGAGCTACCAGGACTTGATGATGAGGGTGACAGTATTAAGGTGACATTTGAGTAGACTTAAAGGGATACTGGAGTCAGAAATAGGGTCTTGGATAAGAAAGTAGCTGGAGCAGTAATGTACTTATATTGAGGAACAGTATCAGAATACAGGTAACTTGACGGAGGGGTGAAGGGGGGAAGCCATCATTGATAAGGTCTGAAAGATATTGGCCAGGTAGAAAATGGAAACCACGGGAACCAGCAGTTAGCATAATGGCTATGTCGCTGGTCTCCCACGTAGTCGACTGCGGTTCACGTCCTGGACCCGGTGGCTTAAAACTCATGCCGGGCGTGTGTGTGTGCGTGCCCAAGATCCCAAGAGGAGAATGGAGGAGAAGGGATTTTGGCATGACCATCCCCCCTGGGGGGTGATTTCTCGCTTTCTGTCTTTCTGTCTCTCTCTGTCTGGCGAGCACACGCGCCCTATAGGGAAAAAACCTCTCCAAAAAAAAAAAAAAAAAAAAGAAAAGAAAATGGAAACCACTGGAAAGAGTTGGCCTTTACTCCAAAAGAGATGGGAAACTACTTTGAGAAAGGAGTGACATGAATTAAGTATTGAAAACATCAGTTTGAAGCTCTGCTGAGGACAGACTGAAAGGATATAACTGGCCTTGCAAGGGAGGCAGTTCATTTCTTTATACTCATTTTTTTTTGTTTCTAGTAGAATGTAAGGTTTTTTTTGTTTTGTTTTGTTTTTTAAGAGAAGAGAGTTTTCTGTCTTTTTCAGTACTTTATACCTCAGGGCCAGTCACAGTGTCTTTTTCTTGGATTTGGTTTTTCTTATCTGTTAAAAAGAAAAAAAAATATTTACTTCAAAAATTTTTGAAGAAATTGGGAACCAGCAGTTAGCGTAATGGCTATGTCGTTGGACTCCCACGTAGTCGACCGCGGTTCGCGTCCTGGACCCTGTGGCTTAAAACTCACGCTGGGCGCGTGTGCATGTGTGCCCAAGATCCCGAGAGGAGAATGGAGGAGAAGGGATTGCGGCTTGACCATCCCCCCTGGGGGGTGATTTCTCGCTTTCTGTCTCTCTGTCTGTCTCCGTCTGGAGAGCGCACGCGCCCTATAGCGAAAACCTCTCCAAAAAAAAAAAGAAGAAAGAAATTAAATGAGATAATAATTATAATAGTGGGTAGTTAGAAAAGTCATGTTGCATTGTTGCTTAGAAAAACATAGAAAAATACATTATGACTTTTCTGACGACCCAATATTTCAAATGACTTTCTCAAAAGCATTAAAATCCTTATTTTTAAACCTCAATGAATAATTAACTCACTAATTTCTCTATAAATATGAAGGTGTCTGCTCTGTAGGTATTTGAAATAATAAGCTTTTCCAGCCTTCCCTCTTTTCTCCTGCTGTAGAAGGAGGGGACAAGAAACTATTCAGTGATATCCCGAAGAACTATGATTGTAATAGTTCCAGGAGTGAGGATGATACTGAGAGAGTGGTTGCTACATCGGATCCAGCCAGTCTAGTTCAATGATCATTTAAACATGTTGCAAAAGCTCTTCAGGTTTAAAAAAAATACACTGGAATATTCTTCCCCAGAGCTCTGTTTGTTTGTTTTTATAAATTAGCACAATTATTTAAATTTAGCATGTTAGAATTTTAAAATTCTTAAAAAATCGAAGCTAGCACTTTAGTAAACAACATAACATTATTAATGAAGGCTTAGATCACATAAACTATTCTCATTATAAATATATTTGTATATGAAGAGATCTTCCAAAAGTTCATGAAAAATATGTATTATTAAAAATCTATGCATGGATTTCAAAAACTATGAATTCCAAAAAATTTTGCACCCAAATTAATTTGCCCTTAATTTTATTTTTCCCCAAACTTTTTGAGGTCCTCCTATGTGTGTTTATATTTGTGTGTGTTCACATTAGTGGAGATATATTCTCTGAGAAGCTAGATTTCTTGACTACAATTTGCTGTAACTCTCATTCTTGGTTCTCTTTAAAATTAGTACCTGCGTTGGATAGATATACTAGCAATGTTCACGGATCATTTATTTAGTATGGGAACTATGAAAGTGGCTGGTTTTTATGAAAAAAGTAATGTTTTGGAATATTTTTTGACATGTCATTTTAAGCAAAAAAGAAAAAAAAATCCAAAATGGTGTTCTACCTTTTTCACCACAAATATAGCAGTAATCATAATTGCACAGATTTTTTCATTTACAAAAGGGAGTCATATATAATTGTATTTGCTCATCCAACTCACCCTTTGAGAAAAATCAAACCTAGTTTTGCTCTCTCAGTTCTACAAATAAAGACACAAAATGGCCCATGATCATCTTGGCAAGTCAACTCATTAGATTCCAACTGAAATTTTTGAAGACCAAAGGATTATGTGTTCCAAGTGAAGTTTATAGTCAATGTTAACATTTAACTGAAATTTTCATCTGTTTATATTTTTTCTCTTTTGGATATCTATAATTGTCGACTGAGAAAGTCTTAAGCGGGTTTATCAGCTAATCTGGGCTGTAATAGAGAACTTAACGTCATACAGAACTTAATTTGCATTTATTAACCTTTTTTTTTTTTTTTTCATTACTGATGTCTCTACACCAGACCACAGTTTCTTTGCTGGGCCAGCATAGCAAGTTTGTATCCCGGGGTAATTGAAAAGTCATAGGTGTGGGACACACACAGGTATCACAACGGGTAACTTATCTTGCCAACTGATTCATTCATATAAAAAAAAAATGAAAGCAGAATTGTCAAGAAGTATAAAATAATGCTTTTATGATGATATTGGACCCCAATTTTATTCCCACCTTGGCCATTTGATCTCTAAAACAAAGCTCTATCTTTCCTTGTGCAATGATGTTGTGATCTGTGCCCAGTTCACAAGGGTTTTGCACAGCTTATTAAACATAGGTAACGTGTTTCAGAACTGTCTTGGGAATGAGTGAGGTTACCAAGATTAATCTCTGTTGTATGGCTGTTCTGAAGCTGATCAAATGCATAACTCATCTTTTTCGAAATGTACATGGGAACATCTACGATACATGCAAATATTACTAAACTTCCCCTAGCTTTTATGATCCCAGTTAGGACATGACATATTTTACTTGTATTGTCAAATGTGTTTGAGAGCCACATTTAGTTGTGCATAATGTACATAGGAGACAAAGGTATTTCCTCAATTGGAGGAAATTCATCATTTTACGTGGAACTGTTGCATCTATGGTTGGGGGAAAGAGGGATGCAGTAAGTATGATATTGGATAAATTTACTTACTTAGGCATCACAGTAACATACTAAGTCTGCTAATATTAGTAATAATTAAAATTATGATTGAGATTATAAAAAGCTATGTTTTTATAGTTAAAAAACTTGAAATGTCTATATTTCTTCTGTTTTTAAAAAATTATATAAAGCTTGTACATATATGCATGAAAGAGGGGAGGGGAGAGAGAGAGAAAGTACTCATAACAGGCAATATTCACACCATAATCCCTTTTCCCCAGCCCTCTAACTTCTCAGGTCTTGGGCAGTCCCCACACTTGAGTCCCACATATTTTTCAGGCCAACCTGGGACCTGAACTGAATGACCATATGGCTTTTAGCTTGGCAAGGTGCCAGTGTTACTGCTGTGCCACAGTGGCTAAGCCAGAAAAAATATATACTTAATTTTTTTTAATTCCATTTTCTTTTTTTAAAGTTATAAATGAATTAATAGGAACTTGTTCTAAGGCATGTATGCTTGCTGTAGAGAGACAGAAAGAGAGACAGAGAAAGCAAGAAAACACCAACCAGAGGGGATGGCAATACTGCAATCCCTTCTCCATGCTCCTCTCAGGAATGTGGGCACACATGCACACCCATCCAGTGTGCTTCTCATGCTGCCAGGTCCAGGACACTAACCACCAGTCATGTGGGATCTAGCCACCTTAAGCACCAAGCCATGAGTTGGCCCCTACACTTAAGTTTTTTTAATAATCCAAGACAAGTTCTGTTTCTCTTGTTAAATACTCATTTCTTCATTTGTTCCTTCAGTCACTTATTCATATCGATGTTCCATAAATATGTTTTTAAACTGCTATATGCCAGTGTCCTCTATAGGCCCTTATAAATACAGTAGTGAATGAACAGAGATAAAGACCCCTCTTCTCACTGAGCCTACATTGATAGTTTCTAGTCTTTCATGTTGTTTATTACGTTATGTAAAGTATGTGAGCTGGCGGTAGCTAACTTGGTAGAAAATAATACAAGAGTTATGTGGCAATGGTGGGAATAGGGTTACCTTTTTAAACAATGTGGTTGAAAAAAGGTATAATGAAAAGGTAACATTAATGCAGAGGTCCGAGTGAGGACAAAGAATGGGCCATGCTTTTCCTAGTGTAAGAATGTGTCTGGTACAAGGGAAGCAAACACACTGAGATCGAAGCAGGAGTGCATGCTGAGCAGGAATTGATCATGTGACTCAAGTGGACCCAGTGACAGAGAGGGTAACAAGAGAGATGGTGAGAGAGAGTAGGGACCAGATCTTACAGGGATGTTCAGGTCATTGTAAAGATCTTTAGTGTTTGGAAATATGAAATGGGAAAAACGAGGAGATAGATCTTGGCATACTAAAAGTCAACAGAGGAGAGAGTGTTTAGGAGAATTTTTAAAGTGCTCAGTACTAAACCTTCTAATAAAAGGATTGCTGATTACCTGTGATATATACAAAACTGTGAGCCTTATGTGAGATACTGCCATGCTTATTTTATTCTCGATCATTTCTGCTATAATTGGCCTGTGTCTAACAATTAGAGAAAATAATAACGATGTACTTTCAAACAGATGAAAACATATTCTAATTTAATGACAGCATTATTGTTTTTATCCTTCCATCCTTTGGATGCGGACAAGAAGACCAAGAGAGTGTAAGGGACTTCAAGAGACACCCTCAAGTCTTCTCAGCCTATGTACATCCAATGATAATATCTCTCATCTTGATATCAGACCCCTCAATTTTCAGAGTAAATGTCTGAAATATGGACCTTTCCCTCCCTTCTTGGATATCAGAAAAATCTGAACCTTACCTGCTGCTCGTTTCTGGCTGAGAATACATGTCTGGGTGCCAATTTTGCCTCCCTGCTCTCAGATGTCACCAGCTACCCTGCTGAATTCTCATTTTGGCCTAGCTTGGGCATCAAATGGCCAGGGTAAACAAACAAGAAATTATCCCTTGGAACAAACATCTGATTATCTCAGCAGCAATTGCTATGAAAACAGAACATGGGGAAGGACAGCTGTCTGCTTTGCTGCTTTCATTCCAGGCTCTGATTGTTATGGAATGAGGTGGCCTTTCCACCTGGCACTGGGTAACAGGGCCAGGTGGTACCAGGTGGCATGGACCGTGGGGAAGAAGTCAGAACATCTGTGACCCACCCATCCAGGCCCGGCTGCGCTGCTTCAAGTCTCCAGGGGGCCCAAATGTGGAAAAAATAAAAACAGAAGAAAGAAGAATCCTAGAGATTTGGTTGGGATCTCGCCTCTTCAGTGTATGTGTCGGTGATCTCAAGCAAATGATTTGACTTCTCTGAGGAATTGTTTCATCAGGGGTGAAATATTGTTAATAATGCCGAATTCATAATGTTGCAGTAAGACTTAATGTGGGGTTATCTAGCTTCAGGTAAGACTCCAAGGTGAGAGTTGAGTCTAATGACAAAGGCATTTGTAATGTCAGCTTAGTAGGGTTTCCATCAGAGTCTGGAACAAAAGCAAATTCAATTAATAAAATATTATCTACATTGCATGGGCATATACAGGAAAACTTTCTGTGGCTGAGAGGGGATTGTTGATATCACTGGTATGTGGTCTTTTGGCTTCCTACTAGAAGTTTGGGGGTATCTTTAAGAAGCCCACTCTCTTACAGCTATGGATGGGTCTTACTTGTTAAATAATACTGATCTGGGATCAACAGATGGTATGGTGGTTAAGGTACTGGACTTCCACATGGTCTACTGTGGCTGGAGAGCTGACCTGGTGGCTTGCTTTATCACTTTCTCTCTGTCTCTCTCTGGTGAGTGCACATGCCCTATAGCAAATTAGAATATAATAATCATAATAATAATAAAATTAAATAAGTAATTATTTAAAACAAATAACATAAATCACCACCGTAAACTGCAGGTGAGTATTATCTTTTACAATTAAGTGAAAGTGAGGTGGGTGGTAAAGGTGAAATAATTACATTTTGCCTTGATTTGTAAAGAAGACAAGATAAACATTTGACTCATAGGGGTCTTAGAATTAATTTTTCTTGTGCCTCTGAGGACAGACAAGAAGTAAGGAGGAAAAAGAAGGTAAGGAAAGATGTGGACAATCTTGTACAAGCTCCTCAGAGATTATATCTAGGGTATTTGCAAAGACAACAGCAATGCCAGTTCAAAGGAACCTTTGTAAAAATCAGAAACAAATGGCCTCTTACCCCACACGCTTTATTTCCATCTGCCAGTAAGTTGCAGTGACTACACAAAAAATGTTATAACTATAACATGAGTGGTAACCCCTAAAGATTTACAGAGCTCAACTTGCACAACTTGATGTGTAGCAGTTCTTAGAACTCAAAACTTTACATTTAGAAATTCGATTGTATTTGGTTATTAAATATTTGAAAGAAAGGGAACATTTTCTGTAGTTAATGTTTTTCTCTTAACTTTCAATAGTCAGTCATGTTTTCTTCAGCAAATTTATTCACTATGTAACACTTCCATATCATATGCTAATGCTAAGAGAAAAGAATGATGTTATAAAATATATATTATATGTCGGTCACTATACCAATCACTTTGTATATATTTTCTCACTTAATTCTTATTAAAAATAACCAAAACAGGCAAGCAAATAAACAAACAAGAACTCAGTAAGGTAGAAGGATTTTTCATTTGATTTCGTTGATGTGGAGACTGAAAAATTAAGAACTTGCTAGCATATGGCAGAATGGCATTTATACTTAAATGTGTCTCATTCCTAAGATACTGCTAGTGAACTAACATATATGAAAACAAAGACCCACTTCTATCAGTCTACGTCAGCTATGCCAGCAAGGCACATGTTAATCCTGGAGTCCATCCTTCTCCTCAAAGCCTTTCTCCTGTCTTTCAAAGGATAGAAGTACATTAGGTCCTTGGTTTTCAGAAAGGAGTCTGTGGCAAAGGAGGATTGGCAGTTCCTGAAAGTGTGTGAGAAATGTGGACTTTAGAGGTGGACCCCATGGCCTAGTGGTTAAGGTAGCTGGATCCCACATGGCCAACTACAGGATTCCAATCCCAGTGCCAGTAGTTTGAAAAACACATTGGGTATATGTGCATGCATACCCCAAATTCCAACAAGATGGGAAGATGGAAGTGAAGGCGTTGTGATGTGACCATGTTCCATTTGAGAGGAGAGTTTTCTACCTGGTCCTTTCCCTCTCTTCATCTGTCTCTCTCTGGTGAGTGCACAGCCTCTCTGGCAATTAAAAGGAGGAAAAGAAGGAGGAGGTGGTGGGAGAGAAGTAGGAAAGAAATATAGAGTTCTTCAGAAACCCAGACCTACTGAATTAGATCTACCTGCATTTTAAACAATATCTGCAAATGATTTGTCTGTATGTTAAAGTTGGAGGAATATTGATCTAGGTCTTTAGATTTTCTTCTTTAATAAGGCAGAATGATATCATAAAAGGTCAAGATTTGGAATCAAGAAGTGCTGGCTCAAATATGACCCACCCATCTATGACCGAAGATTATGGTCCCTAATCTTCTTTTGGAAAGCTGGAAGTGGCCTTAGTCAACAGCCAATTCCTTATGTCCCACTAAAAGGAAGGTCCAGCCTGTCTTCATGACTCTTAGGTCTGAATGTAGAGTTCAGAGTCAGTCAAACTTGTTCATATTTTAGCAAGATGCAAGACATTTATACAGATGCCTCACCACAAGTTATAGAAGCCATCCTGCCCTCTCTTCTAACCCTGAATTCAATTGCTGTGTGATGCTAACAAATAGACTTTAATGTTCCCGCTCTCTGGCTATCACTCAGGGACGCTCTGATTAGCTGCATCCTAAGAGAAGACAAATGGATACATGAACTCTTTCGATTTTGGTGATGCTGTTGCTCTGTGATTAGATTCTGGAAGGAGGGTCAATTTGTGGTGAAGTTTTAGTAACCTTACCCCAATCTTCTGGCAACCAAATTGAAATTTTAAAATCATCACAGTTTTCAGTTCATCTTTTCTAGTCTGGTCATTCCTGCTTTTCAAATCCTATTTTAAACGTTCCTCTGTAGCTAGCAAGTTGTGATAAATATATCAGTTCGTTATCATGATTCATCCTCCTATGAGTCCACCTGTCTTCCTGAGCACATATCTGGAGCCCTAAGGTAAATTGAGACAACAGGTCTACTCATAAGGATGCGACTCTCAGATGTCACAATATGTGACGCAGATGGAAATACTGGAACTGGGGTAAGATGGTGAAGAGGCAAGGAGAACGTGGAAGGAAGAAGGAGATGAGAGACGAGGATGTAGGCACCTTTGAAATTGTATTTTCTGGGGATTCGTATTACCTTTGCAGTGTGTGTGTGTGTTTGGTTCATACGGTGCACCTTAATTTCTATTATGTAAGCCTCAAGGCTTTGTGTGGATCTGCTGCAAAACAATGGGACTGTAGGGAGGGATACACTGATAATGGAGGGCATATGATTAAGGAAAGGAAAATGGTATGCTTGGGATGAGAATTACTTTCCAGGAAATGAAATCTATAAGTCTATAAGTGACGTGAGAGGAAACGATTTTGTGGTCTCTACGTTAGCCAGCAATTTCCACATACTCCTTCATTATGTCCTGTAACAATGTTGTGATTAAGCATTCTTATTAAAAATGTACCCCTGGTTGGAGAAAATAATACAAATACCTAAAATGGTACGCTGAATAAACTAAGATAGGTCAAATTATTTAATAAATCTTTATTCTGCCACCAAGCAATATGTAATATTTATCCCTAATACCACGGCATCATCTCTCCTGTACAATAGTATTTCTGCTGTCCGAGTCCCATTCTCCCATTTTCTACACCCTGTTGTCTTGCTTTATACTCAGAGGAACATGCCTCTCTTCTTTTTAAGAGTGCCAGCATGAAGAAGACCACTCGTAATTCAAATGCACCTTCCCCAGGGTTCCCACAATGTGGCCTCTACTTCAGCTTTGGGTACTCATTTCTTGTTACCCATCCATGCTCAAATTAAGTCTATTTGGTAAATCAAATTACTTTGCCCATTTTTGCCTTGTCATACATTCCTGAAGGCACTATTTCTGCTGTATTTTTTTCAGCCATGTTATTACCCCAGTCTTGCACTATTATAAGCACATAATAGGCTCTTTATTTTTGAATGACTGAAGGAAGACATGAATTCATTCAGAATAAAAAGATTCAAATTAAAGCAAAGATAGAGTCAATTCTCACTACCCAGTAGCAAAACGATCATAGTTAAGTGCATTGGAGACAAGTTCATCTCCCAACTGGGTTCCTTCTAAGACTTATCACTTCAGTGTGAGAGATGAAAAGTGTTAGGAACAAGCTGCAAATGGGCCTGCAAAGCCCACTTTGGCTGACAGCTTGAGAGAAAGGATAAGTCTTTCATCTTTTCATCTCTAGAGCCCAGCATAGTGCCTGGTGCATCCCAACACTCTCAAGTAGTAGAATTTAGCAGAGGTAGCCCAGATGGATTAATTCATTCAACCATTTGCTGTATGTCAGTCCATGAACTGAATTTTAGGTCAGAGGAGTTAGCCATATAATCTCTGTTGTAATTATTATATTAATATTTTTAGTTTCAAGATCCTTTTTAAAAATAAAAAAATACCCAGAAACCTCAATATATGAAATAGATTGAAGAGAGAGTACTCTGCCATGAGGGATTAGGGCAGAGACCTTAACCCAAGCATCCTCTTTACTTCCTGAAATTGTCAAGGTTAATTTCTTGAGCAAAGTTCAAAAACAATTATTAAGGAGTAGAACAAGCTTCAGTTTGCACAGCTTGTAAATTAAGGCCTGGATGTCATCAATCCTGGTGCTAGTACTAGAATGTGATCAAAATCCACAGGTAAGTCTTTCTATTTATCATCTACCTGTCTGTCCATTATCTGTCTATAGACTGAGTACCCTTTATTCAAAATGCTTGGGATCACACCTATTTTGGATTCCAGAATTTTTTTGGATTTGGGGATATTTGTGCCTAAAACATATGCTATCTTGGGGGGGGGGTAACACATAAAATTCGTGTTTATATAAATAGTCTGAAGATAATGTTATTTAACAGTTTTATATTTAAGTGTCATAAAATGCCACAAATACAAAAAATCAGTTCAGTCACATATTAAATATGAAATGCTATACAATGAATGATCAATTGGCTGTGAATCAACAAGACCACATATTGGGGCTGGGCTCTGCCAATTTCTAGCTTTGGTTTATAGCAAAAGTCAATCTGATCCTCAACTTTTTCAGCTATCAAATGGAAATATAATGAAAAATTACTTACAAATATATTCATTACTAATCTTAATAACATATTTGTACAACTAGTTAATGCTGGGTAATGAACTATTATAAAACTTAATGACTCAAAATAGCAATGATCTTTCATTTCTCACTGTGGATCAGTTGAGTGGTTTTGCTGATCTGCACAAAGCACAGCTGGTCAGCTGGGCTGTTCACATGTCTGGGTCAGTTATCAACCTAGAAAGCTGGAGGGGCTTTTAGCTGAGACAGTTGGGGTGACTTAGCACTGGTTCTCTAAAACTAGTTTCTGTTTTTACTCTAATTGAGAAAACTGAAATCTCAAAATGTGCTTGATCTCTCTGGTCTCAATCAGCTTCTGTACTAGGTGTTTGGGAAGGAAGGATGTATTTGGAGAATCCTTACTGCCTCTCATCCTTCCTATGCCAATGTTAGTTACCATTTCCTGCCTTTGGTAGTTTTAGAATATTCTCTAACAGAGTACTACTCTATGTCAGGTAGTCATCACCATCCAAATAGTGATTGATCATGTAGGCATTAGCAGACTTTGCCATGCTTTTTGTTGGTTGCTTTTGTGTTTGTTTCTGTTATTTTAATTCAAAAAGTCAATTATTCCTGAATATCGCTTTTGTGACCCATGTATTTTTCCCATTATCCAGGTAAATATCTAATCCAAGATTTGTATCACTTCATCCTGAACCATTTTAAGGTTTTTATTTATTTTTTTTTTATTTTGCAGTTTCTCTATTTCCAATCTTTTCCCCATAACTATACCAGGAAATTCAAAAGTCATAACCAATTTATAGTATGATGTCAGAATTAATGTCCTATAACAGAGTCAAGATTATTCACCTAGGACACACAGAAGATATGTTCTTCCTTGCTTTCCACATAAATAGGTTGTTAACATGTTCTATAAAGTATGTATAAGCCAGCATCCTTCTGCCTGACCATGCTCATTTCACTTACCTCCTCCTCTTTTCTCTACCTACATAGTCCTTCATTCAGATCCTCAGGTATAATCCTTACTTCTCCCAGCCTCAAATTGTTCAGGTACCCCATTCTCTCTGCCTTTGGCTTCTCCTCCCTCCATTTTGTCTGGATTACTCCTACTCCTATTTCAGATCTCAAATTAGATGTCACTTCTTTGGAGAAGTGTTACCTGGCTTGCTAGCCTAAAATATGCATCCCTGTGACATGCTTTTATACTTCTCTATTGTAGATATGTTGCAATGACAAAAAAATAATTGAATTTATCTACTGATCTCTCTCTCCTAATATAGTTTAAGTCCCAATAGAGAAATTGTTGCATCTCATTCCCTATTGTGTTTTCACCTATCAGCACCTAGAAGGTTCTTAAGAAATATTTGTGAAACAAATAAATGATTAAATAAATAACGAAACTACAATCCAGACTATTTAAATGACCTGTTTTGAACAAATGTGCTTATTAGTAGCAGAACTTGGACATGAATCAGTTTTTCTGACCCTAGGTTCAGGGTTCAGTATATATTTTATAGTCAGTGTATTTACCCAAAACACAAGAGTTTATTACTTGAGAGAGGAAAAAGGTAAAAATACAAAGGACGGAAGAAAGGAAGGAAACAGAAAAAGAAAAATGGAAGAAAGGAATAAAATATCAATAAAAAAAGAAAGGAAGAATCAAAGAAAGAAGAGAGGAAATTAAAGGAAGAAAGAAAAAATAAAAGGAAAAGAAAAGAAAAGAAAGGACAAACAGATGGCCTAGGTATTTAATTAGTTACAGAAGTACTTACAGAGAAAAACATCTCTCTTCTGTAGTTTTCATTAATGGTACCTTTAACATATGACAAAAACCAATAAAAATTCTACTTGTAAGTAAATAAATAGACTAGGATCACCTAAGAAATGTCAGTGATCACCCACAATTTACAGAAATCCTTAAACGAAAGGCCCTTTGGTTTCTGTGCTGAAGGTTATTCCCCTTTAAGACTCCAATCATAGTAATAACAAAAACCAACCAACATTTACTAAGCTGTATATAGTTAGGTACTGCTCTAAATATTTCATACTTATAACTTATTTTAAAATCATGACAACTTAAAACTTACCTCAACTTTAGAGGTATGAGAAATTAAGGCAGAAGCTGAGAAATACTCTTCTGTAGACCTCATGTACAAAATGTCATATCATCCGTTATTATTGAGAATACAAAGAAAGAGCACTATCATATCTTGATGGGGAAGTTTAATTTTATACAACCTTTTTATAGTACAATTTGGAAATAGAGATAAACATTTTAAGTATACATATCCTTTAATTAACAAATATACTTTTTGTAATTATTTATAGACACACCCTCAACAGTGTATATAATAAGTAAGAACAGTAACGACTTACCCTAAATGTGCAATTGAAAAATGGTTGAAAACATTATGTATGTTGTTAATTCCTAGGATTACAGTAACAAAAAATCAAACTGGATGCTTTAAAACAGCAAAGGGACCAGCAGATGGTATAATGGTTATGTGGCTGGACTTCCATGTAGTTGACCACAGTTCTTGTCCCAGACGGACAGCTTAAAACTCATGCTAGGCTTGTGCGTGCATATGCCCAAGATCCTGAGAAGAGAATGGAGGAGAAGGGAATGTGGCATGGCCATCCCCCCCTGGGGATGGTGGTGGTGGTCGTGATTTCTCACTTTCTGTCTCTGTCTTTCCAGCCAGTTCATGCGCCCTTGTAGAAAAAATCTCTCTAATTAAAAAAAAAAAAAAAAATACATTTATTTCCTCACATTTCTAGAGGCTGCAAGTCCAAAGTCAAAGTGTCGGCATGTGCATGCTCTCTCTGAAGAGAGAGCTCTCAGGGAGGATTATTTCTGTTTTCTTTCAGCTCCTAGTGGAGCTGGCAAACTGTGAGTTGTAGGTACATCACACCAGTGTCTGCCTCCTTCATCACATGATGTCCTCCTGGTGGTCTTTCTCCTCTGTGATTGTCCCTAAACCCATCCCCACCCCCATCTTACAAGAAGGCCATTCAATGAGTTAGAGTCCATTCACATCTAGTGTGACTTCCTCTTAACTGCTGCATCTGCAAAGACTTTATTTCTAAATAAGGTCACATTCTGTGATCGCATATGGACATTAGTTTTGAAGGAAAACTATAGAACCCAATATATCCATGCTAGATTTTTTTTTATTTCAAATGCAACTTTACAGATACAAGCTTCAAAGTATAGAGTTTTATGTACCAAAAATACAGGTAATATTTATAATTATCACTTACAGATACAAACTAATGATAAACTATAATTTCACAAAAGATTATAAATATTTTGCACACAAGTCAGCCTCTTGTTTTAGGTAAAATGCTCTTTTGATGACAGGTAAATTAATGGATACACACGAAAGTAACCCAATATTTCCAGACAAAACAAAAAAAGTTTTGATTTACTTTTCTCTCATTAACATATTTTTATCATTTATAGTCTTCAAAAATTATCCACACTTGGACTTGTATAATTTGATAAAGCATTCATGAAACAATCTGAAGACTAGTTTAACAGACAAATAGCATCTTTAATCAAACATAACTGTCCTAATTTCTTTTTCACACCCATCATCCACCTTACATTCTCTACCAACTACTTTCTCTCCCTTACTGACTCTAGCATCTACACCAATCCTCTCCGCCATCTCATCTTCAGATCTCTCAACATCTGACATAAAGTGCAGACACTCAAATTGAGTGGGGATATACAATGTGTATCTTTCAAAATCTGGCTCGCTTTGCTCAATGTTAAATCCTTTTCATTGATTTTGAGTCAAATGATAATATCTCATTGTTTCTTAAAGTTGTGTAATAGTCAAAATATATGCCACAGTTTTTTAACTAATTTTAAAATTTATTTATTTTACTTTCATTCACTGTATATCATTACAACATACAAAATGAATTTTCCCATACAGAATACACTGAATATTGGCCCAATCAAAGATATTGCCTATTATCATACCTATCATTTTCAACAGATAGTTTTCCATTTTATGATTCTTCACTGTTTTACATCTTTCTTTCTTCCTGCCACAGTTTTTTAAATCCACTCATCAGTATTTGGACACTTAGGTTGGTTCTATGTTTAGCAATTATAAATATTACTGCAATAAACATGAATATGAAGATGATTTTCTGATTGAGTTTCTTATTTTTTGAGTAGATACCAAGAAGTGGGATTGCTGGGTCACACAGAAGTTCTATTTGAAAGTTTTTGAGAAATTTCCATATTGTTTTCCACAGAGGTTGGGCTAATTTACATTCCTACCAATCAAGGAAGTTACCTTTTCACCACTGTGTTAAAATAATTCATTGTATAAATAATAATTATTAAGGTAAACAACTCTGAAGTTCCTATGTACCCAATACTGGGCGTAGTCCTTTATACAGATTATGCCCAGATTCTCCACTACACAATTTTTAGAAAGATATACCTTGGATAAGTCCTGTGGGCTTGGTAGTTAAGAGACCTGGATCCCACATAGCTAAACATGGATCAAGAACAATGGCTTGAAAAACATGCTGGACATGTGTGAATGGATCTCTGCAAGAAGATGACCATGCTCCATAGGGAGTTGCTATCTCCCTCTCCCTCTGTCTCTGTATGTTTCTCTGGTGAGTACATATACACTGTGGCAATTAGAAAAAAGAGATATAATTTATTATTGCTATTGGTTTATGAAGAAATTGAAGCTCACAAAGTAAATTAGTTGTGCCAGATCACACAGGTAGTGAAAAGTAGAGGTGGGGTGGGACCAGCAGTTAGCGTAATGGCTATGTCGCTGGACTCCCACGTAGTCGACTGCTGTTCGAGTCCCGGACCCGGCGGCTTAAACTCACGCCGGGCGCGTGTGCGTGCGTGCCCAAGATCCCGAGAGGAGAATGGAGGAGAAGGGATTGCGGCATGGCCATCCCCCCTGGGGGGTGATTTCCTGCTTTCTATCTCTCTGTCTCTCTCTGTCTGTCTGGCGAGCGCACGCGCCCTATAGCAAAAACCTCTCAAAAAAAAAAAAAAAAAGTAGAGGTGGGGTCAAATATGCACCTGCCTGAATACAGAGAGCACCCACACTCTTAACCTTGACCTCATTTAAATGGATGTAAGTTATCTTTTTAGATTTAAAAAATTGAAGCTGTTTCTACTATAATATATCTAGTGTAATGACACTTAGAGTACAATATGTATAGTGTAATTACATTATAACACATATTTATTATTATAAATATATAATAGAAATAAATTAAGTTATATAATATAGAACTGATAATTGATATATAAAGACATATTTGTCTATTTGTCAAATAGCAATAGTAGATCAAGATTGGGTGAGAAGTGAACTATTACATAAATATTTTCTAGTGTGCTGATTATTTTAATTTCTTATTTTGTCAATAACATATTTTTTAAACAGCATATGGTAAAGGGAAAAAATATATATGATCAGTTTTAGCCATGGTAATTGTCTTAACATTATAAGTCTTTACTCAAGAGGACATAAAATGTAGCCCACTTGTGGTCACAGATTTTATATCAGCAATGCAACAAATGACACTAGATTCTCTTATTGTTTTTTTTATAGCAATTTATTATATTTATTGAATGACTGCAGTTTAGAAATTCCTAGACCATTCATAAGTATAAGAACAGACAGTTGTTAACAGACAGTGAAATAACAGAAAGCATTTGTAAGGTGACTATTTATATGAGTTAAGTTTGTACATTTCAAAATCTTTATCCAGTTTTCGTTTCATTTTTAAAAATTTATTGGGAACCAGCAGTTAGCGTGATGGCTATGTCGCTGGACTCCCACGTAGTCGACCGCGGTTCGCGTCTCGGACCCGGTGGCTTACAACTCACGCCGGGCGCGTGTGCGTGCGTGCCCAAGATCCCGAGAGGAGAATGGAGGAGAAGGGATTGCGGCGTGACCATCCCCACTGGGGGGTGATTTCTCGCTTTCTGTCTCTATGTCTCTCTCTGTCTGTCTGGCGAGCGCACGCGCCCTATAGCAAAAAACCTCTCCAAAAAAAAAAAAAATTATTTAGTATGTTTTATTTTTATCATCATAATCTTCTTTATATTACATTGGATTACATATAATTTTACAGTGTATTACATTGCTTTTTCAAAAGGGAATGCCATGCATGTCAGTCAATACAGAGACATTAATCTTCCCACTTCGTCATTCAATATCTTTTCTATGTTGGGTCTTTTGAGCACCAGGAATTCCTTCTTTCACTCAGCTGCTCATTAGCTGAACAAGAATATTTAAATGCCTACTCTGTATTTCTGCTCATGCCATCCCACATCTAATATTCTATGGTTATGTTTCTATGTACATTAGAAAGGTACAAAACTAGGTTATTAATACATTTGGATGAAAAAGATAATGAATTGGGAAATGTTTATAAGAAAATAGAATGTATTTTATATTTACGGAAACATAAAGTTGTAAAAGAGCTAAATGAAAGGTGGAAAAACTGTCTAATACACTTTTTTTCCATGGTTAAGCTTTTTATTTATATTTTCAATGTTTACTCCTCTGAATATAATTTTCTTTTGAATTTTATTAACTTTTGTATCCTCAGAACCCAACAAATTTGTCGGTATATAGTAAATACTCTACATAAACCAGTTAAATTAATTGCCTTAGTAAAAATAAACAAGATAAATGTGAAACATTTTCAGAAGCATAATACACTACACAGGAGGCTATGTTCTATGATGAAAAGAGCTCTCACTTTGGAGTCAGTGACTGTGGTTTCAAAACCGTTAGTCACCTAACTCATAGGACGTCACTCAGCCTATCTGAGTCCTGCTGTACTTAGCAATAATTAGCAGGTCTTGAGACCACAGTTGGCGTAATGGCTATGTCGCTGGACTCCCATGTAGCCCACTGTGGTTAGAGTCCTGGACCCAGTGGCTTAAATTCACGCCGGATGCATGTGTGTGCATGTCCAAGATCCCGAGAGGAGAATGGAGGAGAAGGGATTATGGAATGGCCATCCCCTCCGTGGGTGATTTCTTGCTTTCTGTCTCTCTGTCTCTGTCTTTCCGGTGAGCGCATGCACCGTATAGCAAAAACCTCTCCAAAACAATAAAAATAAAATAATTAGCAGTTCTTAATATTTTACCTAAATAGCTTTATATAGTTATTTTCAAATTCAAGTAAAGTACGCATTGTGAGTTTTAACAGTATTTAAGTTTTCTATAAATATTAGCAATAATTATTACAAGTGTAAAGAAATTCACTTATTAATCACTCTCTCAGCTAAATTCCTGTAGCATATAATGTTACAGGATAATGTTCCTTATCATTTATTCATAAGGGTCATAGCTGGTCCAAGATATTGAGCTCTTTGAAAGAAGGTTTGGTATATCTTGCCCTTGCCGAACATAGAAAATTAACAGGTATATAGTCAAAATATTTACCTTGATATTGCTTAATGGAAATTAAGTACATTTTATTTAATTTATAATAATTGAGTAATGAAAGTGACATGTTTTGCTATTATCATTTATCATTATACAAAAATAGAAAATTCATACAAGCAAAGATAAAGAAAGAAAAAAACCTTATGCCTAGATGCCTTTTTGAAGACAGCCTTTTTTAAAATCTTAGATTATGAATTTTCAGGTCTTTTCCTGTGCTTGCTTCAAAACCAATGAGAGTCAGTCTGGGCTGTGTCATCTGTCTCATGGTTATGACATTGGTCTACTTATACAACATGTGTAAACTAAGTTTTCTCATCTTTAAAATGGGAATAACAGTACCTCCTTCATGATGATTGAGAACTGAAATAACATATGTCTTTGTCCTGACTGATATGCATGGTATTCCTGCTGGAAAAAGAAATGTAATACACTATAAAGATATATGTGATTCAATGCAATATAAACAAGATAATGATAATAACAATAAATAAAATTAAATGAAAAAATAACATATGTGAATTGTTCAGTGCAATACTACTTTTCTTACATTCTGAGAATCTTCACATATCCATGAACCTACTCCTCTAACATTGTAATAAATGATCATACAGTATTCTAATGGAGTTTGTCTAAATAGATGTGCAGATAGTGTGAAATATATCTTAAACCTCCCACTCTTAGATTGCTCTGCCTAGTTTCTCTCAGCTGGGTGATTTCTCATTTGGATTTTGCTTTTAAACTTTATTTGCTGAACTACCATTTTCCAGCATCTCCTCTCCGGCTCAGATCCCATTTCCCAGTGTGTCTCCTTACAACATTCCCACGAAGATAACAAACTTTGGGCCAAGAATCTATACTCACCAAGCAAAATCTGTCTGCTTGGGCTGCCCTTACTCTAGCTCTGTCGAGCTGAGAAAATAGATAGAAAAGGGCCAAGAGTTCTTTGGCTCTAGCCTTTTCAAATAGCTATGTTCACTTGGGAAGGGAATAGAAGGAAATGAGAAATTCAAGATGCCAGTGGTAAATCTCACCTTAATGTGTTCCCAAATTTATTTCTGGTAAGTGAGGGCAATGTCCTTTTCTGTAATGAACTGCAAGGAGACAATTCTAAATATACTCACAAGTACTGATTTAAGTCCCAGGAAGCTGTTATTCAAGAGTGTTTGCTACTTAAAAGGATGACACATTCCAGTTCTAAAATGAGTGCACAAAATCTGGTGTTGGTATAGCAGGGTGTGATTCCTGACTTTGTAACTTATTGGCTATGTGATCTTGTGGGAGTTCATTAGCTTCTCTAAACAGATTTTTTTTTTTAACCGTGACATGGTTCTAATAAGAATTTCCATCTTACTTACTCATGGTGCTGTTGTGAGGAAGAAGGATAAAATCATATTTGTGATCCCGTATTAGCTATTTATACATGCCAGTTTCATTAATCTTCTACTGACACGTTAATTTGTTTTTATTTATTTATTATTATATTAGTCTTTTTAGAACATTCCAGTCCCCTCAGTAAGTTCATGAAGTTCTAGAGGTTCAGTAACTTTTTTTCTTCAATGGGTTAAAGCGTTTCCCAGTCACATCCAATCAGTGTATTCTGTCTTCTATGCTGCTGTAATTGAGGTCTGTTGGGCCAATTTCGGATTAACCTATTTCAAGACAGCTACTGAAACTATTAGAGAAAAGATGCTTTGTTGTTATGGAAGTGCTCTGGACAGTAGGACTTGAGCTTTCATGAGTACCATATATAAAACTCTACCTAGAGTGATATCAATAAAGAGAAAAACACTGTGAATGATAAAGATGGTATTGTTAGAGTTTTTGGATCTAAACAAATTACCAGTAACAAAAACAGATACTTTCTCTTTTGTTCTTAAACTAAAGTGTATTGAGGTATCTATCACTTGTAATAATCTAGACTAATAGAGATATTATAATGCTATATATATTTTTTTTGGGGGGGGAGGTTTTTGCTGTAGGGTGCGTGTGCTTGCCAGAAAGACAAAGAGAGACAGAAAACAAGAAATCATACCCCAGGGGGGATAATCACACCACAATCCCTTCTCCTCCATTCTCCTCTTGGGATCTTGTGCATGTATGCACACACGCCCAGCTTAAGTTTAAGCCACTGGGTCCAGGACTTGAACTGAAGTCGACTACATGGGAGTCCAGCAACATAGCCATTACACCAACTGTGGTCCCTGCTATATTTTTTTAAAGTGAAGAAAATTAGTATAAAAGAAATTAAATTAGCTGCCCAATGCTTACAGCCAGAAAGTGGAACAGATAAGCAGTTTAGCTTGTGGTTTCTAAAGCCAGAGTGCTGGGCCAACATGTGGTGTGGTGGTTAAGGCATGTGTTAAGACTCCCACAAGGCTAATTGCAGTTCTACTCCTAGATTTGGTTGTTTGAAACTTATGCTGGGTATGTGTGCATGTGTGCCCAAAATCCCAGGAAGAGAATGGAAGAGAAAGGGTTGCGGTGTGGTCATCTTCCTTGGGGGTTGATTTCTCACTTTCCTTCTCTCTGTCTTTCCAGTGAGCATGTATGTCCTATAGCAAAACTTAAATATCTATCTATAGATATATAGATACATACAGAGAGAGAGAGAGAGAGAGAGAGAGAGAGAGAGAGAGTTCGAGCCTACTTCCACTGCTTATTACTAGAACAGTTCCATTACTTAAAGCTGTGAGACCTTTGGGAAGGTGCTTACACTGTCTGAGTTGCAATTTCAGTGAGGATCATAGTCCCTACCTCATAGACTTGGTGTCTATTATATATTCCTTAGAATCTTAAATCATTCAATTATTGTTAGCTATAATAACAATAGTAATTATAACTAAGAAATATAAAACACAAGAATATAATGATAATTATTATTTGAGATCCCAAATACAGGACTCTGATTTCTAATCTTATGTTTTTTCCCCCATGACCCTTTGTCTTTTTCTCTCTCTCTTTCTTTATTTTTTTTCAGTTTTGCCATAGGTACATGTGCTCACCAGAGAGAGACACAGAGGAAGAGAGAGCAAGAGAGAGAAAGAGGATATGGAAAGTGAGAAATAACCCCCAAGAGGAGATTGCCAAGCTGCAATCTCTTCTTTATTCTCCTCTTGGGATTTTGGCCATGCACATACACACACCTAGCATGTTTCTAAGGCATTGGGTCCAGGACAGAAACCATGCGGTTGGCCATGTGGGATCCAGCTGCCTTAATTACTATGCCACTGCCTGTCCCAACTCTTTTTGTTATATGTTTTATTCATTTAGTTCCCAAGAAAGAGACAGAGTGAGAGAAGCATTCTTGACGGAGTCCTTGGCTGTGACCCTCTCTCTCAACCCGTAGCTAACTAGAATCAGATGGCCCTGATATATGAACATGGAGCCTTCTCATGTGGTCGTCAGCATTGTGCAATAATAGCACCCTCACCACCTGTGTAACCCCAGTTGAGCCTCAACTGTGACTCTTACTAGGATGGTGATTAAAAAAAAAAAAAAAAAAAAAAAAAAAAGGAGGGATGAAGAGTATGAGTCACTGAATCCCACTAGAGAAAAGAGTGAAGAAATTAAAGTGTCAGGGCACTCATTGCTATAATCGAGGCCACATTCTGGGAGTCACACTACATGGTGGCAGTGGGAATGGAGTGGTGCTATAGAAGAGGCTTTCCCGGCTGTGAAACTTGACTGGTCTGCTGGCAGTCGGTTGTGAACACTGCCATAAATTTCCCTGTGCTTCAGCACCACTGGCCTGACCACCTCCCTTGAGAACTCATCCACTTCCCACTTACGCGAATTCCTCTGAGGGCAGAGCAACAGCATGGAATGGCACAGACACCTCCTTAAATCACCGGCTTCATGCTCCAGCCCAGCTGCTCGCCTATTTTAGAGGCAGCTTGGAACACTGCATCACTGTCTCTGAGCAGCTTGGGGGACGATGGATGGCATGGGCTAAGTCTAGCAGCTGCTGGGATCCATGTTTGTTTCTCCTTCATGGGAGCCAAGTCCTCCCGGTGATATCTTATTCCTTAAGAAAAGAAGAGCCACTCTTGACAGTAACTCCACATAAAAAGAGATGGGACCTGAATGATGAATCTCAAAGTGATCACCCAACTCTTGATCTTACTTTTCAATCCAAAAGTAAAACCCATGATTTATTATACTTAGTACAGTTAGTGGCTCGTAGCACAGGGTGTGCGGTCAGACAGTACTAAGTGGAAATCTCATCTTTCCTATAATCTAACCCTGGTGATCTGGGGCAAATTTCTTACCCATCTGTGTTTTTTTCCCTGTTAGCCAAATCTCAGCATTTGTAGTAGTAAACTTTGCTATTGTAATTGTGCACAGTTGGACAACCCAAAACTCAGCAACAAAACAAAATCACTTATTTTCATAATCACAGGGATCTGGCTGATTGAGGCAGAGCTCACCTGGACTTCAAGCTGCAGAAGTACAGGTCTATTTCTCCTAGTAGGTTGTTGGTTTCATTTCAGCTTCCTTTTTTTCATCTTCTTTGAATTATCAGGTTAACTGAGGGTCATTATTCCCCTGGGATGGAAGAGCTAAAGATATCATATGAAAAGATATAAAGTTTTCTGAGACCAAGATTTGGAGCTGGTACATTATTACAACTGCTTGTATCATTGGCCCCCAAAAAATGAAATGGCCAAGCCTTGAATTCAGAGATAAGATGAGAAGAATTTAGTCCAGGACAAGGCTATGGCAAGAGTAGGGGTACAGGGAAGGGTGAAGAACAGCCCACCCTAAAGAATGACCTTATACTAATGGGCATAAAACTTAAAAAAAAAAAGAAAGAGAGAGAATGAAAAAGAAGGAAGGAAGACAAAAGAAAGAAAAAGAAGAAAGAAAGAAAGAAAGAAAGAAAGAAAGAAAGAAAGAAAGAAAGAAAGAAAGAAAGAAAGAGAAAGAAAGAAAGAAAGAGAAAGAACGAGAAAGAAAGAAAGAAAGAAAGAAAGAAAGAAAGAAAGAAAGAAAGAAAGAAAGAAAGAAGAGAAAGAGAGAGAGAGGGAGGGAGGGAGGGAGAGAAGGAGGGAGGAAGAAGAAAAGAAAAATACTTCATAGGTGACATTGAAGTTATTTCTCCTGTTTTGCTAGTCTATGATCCCTAGACTGCAAACTCAGTGCTGGTCATTTGACTTCTTGCTATCAAATCCATGTTCTTTGCCCTTCTCTTTCTTTGTCCTGAATCACAGGGAGACACTTTATGACAGTTTCCAGATCTCTTACTTTTGGACTTCCTGGTGGATTAGTCAATGTGGAAAATCTCTGGACAATCGGAGGGTAGAATAAAGGAAGCTTTGGAGTAGTTTTCCTTTTCATCTCTCTGAATTGGGTGACTCTCACAATATCTTCATCTCCTCTGATGTTGTACCTCTCACGGGCCTGCCTCTAGCAGCTTTCCAACACTGGGCTCTAGCAACGTCGTGTCCTATCATTGTACCTGCAGCCCTACAGGTGACAGTGACTTCCTTTTCTCAGAATCTTTAGATTGGCTCAATTTCTTTTTAAATTGGCTTTTTAGTGCCTCCCAACCTCTGTATGGTCAATTAAATTCCCTCTATTTGTAACAACCAGCATTGTTTCTGTTTTCCTGACTAGTCTTTGAGTGTATTAGTTTTCTATTGATGTGTAGCAAATTAGTATAAATTTAGAGGTTTAGCACACCACCATTTTTTTAAATTAAAGAATTATTAATTTAATTTTATTTATCATTATTATTTTTTAATATAATTTGATACAAGGTACATACACTCACCAAAGAGAGCTCTCAAGAGAGAGAGAAAGTGAGAGAAAAAAGTGAGAAAGCAAGCTGCCAAGTCTGGGACTCGAACAGTAGTCAGACATGTGGGAGTCTAGCACCTCAACCATCACATTACCTGCAGGCCCCTAACAACACCATTTGTTATCATTCAGTTTCTGTTGGTGAAAAGTCCAGGTGGACTTGACCGGGTACTCTGCTCTAGATGTGACAAGACTAAAATAAGGTGTGTTTGCTGAACTTGATCTCATCTGGAGGCCTTGGGGGAAGAATCTACTTTCACGTTCATGCAAGCTCCTAAAATAATGTATTTCTTTGAAGTTATAAAACTGAGATCCCCTTTTCTTTGCTAGCTGTCAGCAAACTCTGCTCTTCCAGGTTGCCCACAGTCCTTCTCACAAAGTCCTTGCCTTCCCTATTCAAAGCAGCAAACATACATTGGATCTTTCTCAGGCTTTAAATTTCTGTGATTGCTTTTCTGCTATTTCTGGGAAAAAGCTTTCTGCTCTCATTCATTCATATGGTTACACTGGGGTTACTCAGAAAATCCAGAAAGTTCTCCTATTTTTAAAGTCAACCAAGTCATACAATACAATATCGGGAGTAATACACCTTCATAATCACAGGTTCCAGAGACAAGGGTAGAAGAAGACCTCTTTGGATGTCTGTTATGGAAATGCAGCCTATCTCAAGGATCAAAATTTTTCTTGATGAGAGCCAGCCAGTGGTGTGGTGGTTAAGGCACTGGATTGCTACATAGGCAACTGCGGTTTGAGTCCTGGGCGTGGTGGTTTGAAAATCACACTGGGCACATGTGTGTGCGTACCTAGAATCCTGAGATGACAATGGAGAAAAGGGATTGCAGTGTGGCCATTCTCATGGGGGTAATTTCTCACTTTCCCCCTCTGTCTTTTTCTCTCCAGTTAGCACATGTGTACTGGCAAAAAATCTTTTAAAAATATTTCTTGATGATAATATTGCAGAGTATACTATATGTATACCTGGTGTTTATTAGGTTCTAAGTAGATTTTGTGATTATAGAAAAAAATTAATGAATATTTCTGAAGCAATTGTCTGAGTCTTCCCAAGACTCATAAAATCCAGCATATTATATGTATTTTTAATCTTGTCAAAGGTCCTGACTGATACAACCTGATATCATATTTGAAGCTCACTGGAACAAGGCTAATAATTATATTTAAAATCAGATTTGAAAAGAGCTCAATAAGTTGGGGAAAAATATTTTCAACAACTTTAAAAAGAATGACTATAAAGTACTGAATTTAGATTCTTAAAATATCTTCACACATAAGGAAATAAGGCTTACCTGTAGCACATATAAAAAATTAGTTGTCAAGTTCAATGCATATCAGCAGTGTAAAATAGCTACTCTCAAAACTAAAACAATTTAAAGCTAAATTAAAGAAGTATAATGTTAGGCTCCAGGTAGAAGACAGCTCTGCTTTATGCTTCCTGATAAAACCATGCCAGGTTTTAGATAGTATAATTTAAAGGGAATTTAGACATATACAAACAAATCAAGAAGACAAAAATCATGTTAGTGTGGTCCCCAAATCATGCCATCTGTGTAAATTCAGACTAAAATGACTAGGCTCAGGGGAAAGATGAGAAATATGAGCATTGCTAGGAGATAAACTGGGTCAGATGACTCAATGTAACAGCTCTCCCAACGCTGGGGAGAAAGAGATGAGGAACAACAACTGCCTAATGGGCACCAGTTTCCTTCTGAGGTGATGAAAAAGTTCAGGTGCTAGAGAGTGGTGGTGGTTGTACAACACCGTGAAGATACTTCATGCTGCTGAATTAGGCACTGTAAGATGGTTAAAAAGGTTTTTGTTACAGAAACCTTCCCACAAAATAAAAATCAAAAACCAAAATGGTTAAATGATAAGTTTGATGTGTATTTTACCACAATAAAATTAACCTAATGGGGCCAGCAGGTGGTGCAGTGGTTGAGGTGCTGAACTCACACATGACTGCCCATGGTTAGAGTCCCAGATCTGCAGCTTGGAAATCACACCAAGCATGTGTGCATGTGTGCCCAAAAACCTTGGGAGGAAAATGGAGGAGAGAGATTGCAGCGAGGCCATTCCTCCTGGGGAGTGATTTCTTACTTCCCCCTCCATTGTCTCTCCCTATCTCTGGTGAGCTCATGAGCTTTATGATAAAACTTTAAAACTAATTCATGTCAAAAAAGGTTGTTAAAAATATTTACCTAATACTTTACAATGGAGATTCTGATTCAGGAAAATCTTGGGTCATGCTTAATAATTCATTTATTTAACAGATCTTTTGTATCTAATTTGCCCCTGGCACTGCTGCCACTGACCTGGAACATGGACCAGCACTGGAGGGGGAACATACACCTTAAAGCTTAAGTTTCCTATTGATACGGGCGTTCAGACTGTGACACTGAGATGCTATTCCAAATCAAAAAGGGTGAGCCTAGCAGGCCTATTCTTTCTTGTCCAACTTGCAGAACTATTTGAATTATAACATTGCAAGAAATCAATCACAGGTTTATTGTGTATCTTGACTCCAATAAGACAGTGAAATATTCCTCCATTTCTTCTCTGTGCAAATAGTACCATCCCCAAATGGATCTCAGATGTCAGGGAAACAGACATGCTCATTTTCTAAATATTCAATTTGTTATGCTTAAGTGACTAAAAAAGGATACCCCAGAGTCAGCGTACATAGTGATTTAGAGCACTGGTTAGTTAACATGTGGGTTCAAATACTGGTACTAGAATTCATTATCTCCTGAACTGGTGGGTTTTGTTTTGTTTTGTTTTTAAAGAGAGTTTGTTGTTGTTGTTGTTGTTTGTTTGTTTTGCTATAGGGTTTGTGTGTTCACCAGAGAGACAGAAAGAGACAGAGATAGAGAAAGTGAAAAATCATTTCCCAGGGATGAATGACCATACCACAATTCCTTCTTTTCCATTGTTCTCTAGGGATTTTAGGAATGCATGCACCCATGCCCAGTGTGAGTTTTATGCCAATAAGTCTGGGATTTGAACTGTGGTTGGTCAAGTGGGAGTCCAGCACCTTAGACATTGTGCTACCTCCTGGTCCTGATCTGGGCATTTTATTGCTTTTTGTTTGATATTTGTGACAAAGTCCTTGGCTGATCAGTGAATACTTCTGAGACTAGAGGTTGCATTGTCCAATCTCAAGGCCAAAGGGTTGCAATTTCAAACCCACAGATACAGGCCTTGAACGTGAGCTTTCCCAGGAAGAGAATAAGACTTTTGTAGGGTTGGCTCTCTGTATTCAATGATGCTTCCTGGAGAAGCATTCAGTAAAGGGGCATCAGTAACTGACTTTCCCAGTAGATGAGAGAATGGGTTTTCAATTCTGACATGGGAAAGAAGGAATGAATATGAGTTGTACCAGAGCATCAACTGTAATCCCTATGTCTCCATTTTTCAGTTTTAAAGTAAAGGTGGCAATACTACCTCATAAGTGATTGAATAAGATAATGTTTATATAAGGTGATGGATGTACAGTACTTAAAACATTTCCTGTCTCAGGACAACTATTCAAAAATGATACATGCAGTAGCAAGAATTCTAAGATGATCCTCACCTTTTAAAAAAATTCCTTCCCCTTTATGTTTGGATAGAGCCTGTGAGTAGGATGCAGTATCACTTCAGTCATTATATTACATTATACAGCAAAAGAGAGGTTATCCTGGGCAGGTCTGACCTAATTAGATAAAAGCAAAGGGTTTTTCTGGTTGATTGCAGAAGACGAAGCCAGGGAAACACACTTCACTGGACTGGAAGAAAAGAAGGCAGACATCAATCTTGTGAGCTACCTATGGGAGGGCCACTTGGCAAAAGTTTGAGACTGGCCTCTCAGATTATGAGTGATCCTCTGCTAATAGATGGCAAGAAAATAAGGACCTCAATTCTATAGTCACAAGGAAAGGACTTCTGCCATAGCCCAGCAAGCACAAAAGACCACAAAAGCCAGATAACCACAGACCGAGATAATACCTTGAGTTTAGCCTAGTTAAGATCTAGCCACTCCATACTGGACTACTGACCTACAAGGACTGTGAGATAACAAATTCGTTCTCTTTAAATCACCAATTTTGTAATATTGGTAATGCAGCAATTAAAATATAACACAATTTATTACTAGTATCACTACTATTATTGTTATTTCACTTCGTCTTACACTCTCTCTTCTGTTTTCAAGATTGAAGTATTCAGAACTCTCCCAGAGAAGGAGATTAAGACAAGTAGGGGGCCAGCAAGTGGTGTGATGGTTAAGGCGCTGGACTCCCACATGGCTGACCATGGTCTGAGTCCCAGACCTGGCAGCTGAAAAGGCATGCTGGGCGTGTGCACATGTGCCCAGAGTCCTAGGGGAGAATGGGGGAGAGGGGATTGCAGCATGGCTTTACCCTCTGGGGAGTGATTTATCACTTTTCCTTTCACAGTCTATCTCTGGTGAGCTCATGCACTCTATGGCAAAACCCTAGCAAAAACAAACAAACAAACAAACAAACAAACAAACAAAAAACAATGTGGGAAGTATCAATATTGAGCTTTACAGGGTTGTCTTTAAAGATACCTTTTTTGGGGACCAGCATGCTTTCTGTCTCTCTGTCTCTCTCTCTCTGTCTGGCGAGCGCACGCACCCTGTAGCAAAAACCTCTCCAAAAAAAAAAAAAAAGATACCTTTTTTGTCCTCTCTGAAATTTTGTATTCCTACCAGACTAAGTGTAGATAATAGTTGAGACTGCCGTAACATGAAATTCTGATTTGCCAGGAAAAGTTTTCCTTTATTCCCGTTGTCACAGCAAAGTTAACAACTGTATCCACTTTCAGTTTAAGAGTGTATAGGTAGTGATTAAAAAGAAAAAACAATGATGACTGGGTTAGCAGGTGTTGTGAAGGTTAAGGCAACTGGATTTCCACATAGCCAACTCCATGGTTCAAGTCCCAAACCTGGCAACTTGAAAATCACACCAGGCATATGTGCATGCATGCTCACAATCCTGAGAGGAGAATGGAGAGAGGATTGCAGCATGGCAATTCCTTCTAGAGGTGGTTTCTCAGTTTTGCTTTCTCTGTCTCTGTCTCTTTGGTTAGCACATGTGCTCTATAGCAAAGACTGAAAGAAAAAAAAAAAAAAAGATCACACAACTGATTCACACAGTCCTGGCTTCTGCATATGGAGAATACTCCCTTCCCCATTTTTTCCCAGTAAACTGATCATTGTTCTTATTGCAAGATGATGTGGATACAGCAATGTTCAGTACAAGACTAATACCACCCCCACCTCCCACATACATGCATGTACATCTTTTGTGGAGTTTAGTATCTTGTGAGAAATACAGAGAATTGAATAGTATTATACACTATATAAATTTTACAATTGAGAGATGTGAAGACTGTAGGGACAATGAAAAGAGTAAACAAGCGTGGGTTTGGACAAGCACAGGAATCTTCTGAAAAAGTGAGTCAAGTAGAGGTGGTCTAGGCCATTCCCATGGCCTAAGGGTTAATGGGGTGGGATCCCATATAACTGACCATACAGCTCAGTCCCAGACCTGGCAGCCTGAAAATCATACCGGGCACATGTGAATGCATACCCCAAATCCCAGCAGGATGGAGAAATGGAGGAGAAGGGGTTCAGGCATGACCACATACCACTGGAGGATGATTTCTCCCTTTCCCTATCTCTCTTTCTCTGGTGAGTGCATGGGCCCTCTGGCAAACTAAAAAAATAAAAATTTAAAACTTAAAAAAAGCAGAGTTACTCTGATGAAGAAAGAAGAGAAACCTTATCTTCTGAGTCACATTAAAAGGCTTGGACATTTTCTTAAAGTAAACGATGAGCTATTTAAGTGTTTAAAGGAAGGTAATTACATGTTCCATTGTTTTTCTACATTTATAACTTTATTTATGTCATACTGCCAACTTGAATGCCTCATTCCCGGCACTGCCTATCAACACCCCTTCTGTTTAAATTTCACCTTCTCATGATAATTTTATTTCCTATTGGATGTGAACACATCTTACCTGAGTCTCTTATTTTGACATAATATATTCTAATTTTTTTATTTTGGTTATTCAGACGCATTTCTTATTTTTCAGAGAAGACTTAACTATGAACCAATTGGGAACACTGATCATGCCTATAACAGGGTTTGCATGAAGTTTATATATCTCTAATCACCATTACAAACTCACATGCATGATTTTAGCATGTATGTTTTAGGTATTCACTATTTGTGCCAGGAACACAGACACTACAGAGTACAGCATAATCCTCTGATTCTAAGGAGCTCACACTGCAGATGAGATAGATAAATGGTGTGGTTACAGGGATAGGGGCATATATGTTTTAAAATGTAGGGTTTATTTTTATTCTGGTATGGTGGGGCCAGCAGATCAGGAGATGACTGGCACTAAAAAGATAGCTTGTGGGGTAAGCAGGTGGCATGGTGGTTAAGGCACTGAACTCCCACATGGACGACTGCATTTTGACTGGGCTTCTAAGCTTTTAGCCAGCTTCACTCAGAGTAACAATATCTTGATCAATTATACATGCTGGAAACAAGCGCTCCTATTTGTGAGTACATGTATGGACCCTCCTCCCCACCCCTATCCCTTAATACAGACATGAGTCTGTATACAATCTGAGATGGAGATAGCTCTTTCTTTTTCACCTTCTTCCTTCTTCTTCCATGGTTTTGAAGAGATAGTCCTGGAAATCTGGTTGGAAGAGGAGATATCTGAGGCTGGAACAGCTGGCCAGATGTAAGCACAATCTTCTGTAGTGGCTGTAGTGAGAGAAAAGTGTTCTCAACAGTAAACCAATCACATGCTGCAATTTTCTGGGTTCCAGGGGACTCTCAATGCTCTCTTCCTAAATCTGTCTTGCATTACAGCTCCCAGACTCACCCTTCTGCACCGTTCACACATTTCAGCCAACAGAAATCCCCACACCATTAATTCATACGTTGTAAAGTGATAACAGTCTGACTCACCATGGTCTTGACCACAGGACTGGATTGCTATGAAACCACAGCAACAGAACCATTCACAAACCATTCTTTTTTTTCTTTTTCTTTTCTTTTTTTTTTTGGTCAATTCTTTCAAACCTTGCCCCATTTTCATTTCTTATTTTTGATGGCCTACTTTATACCTCATTACCTTTTATCTGGTCTATTTCAGTAGCCTCTGAGAAGGTCTCTCTACCTTCGGTTCTTTTCTCCTCCAAAGCATCTTGTACATACTAGTAATAAAATTTTGGCATTATTCTATGATCTGGATAAAGTATTTCTCCTCTCCGTACAATTTCCTAGCTCCTTATTGACATCACCCTAAGTTCCACAGAACCTAGATATTTCCGTAAATTGGCTTCAATTGACCTCTTTCATCCTTACCAACTTATGCACCAACTATGCTGAATAACGTTCCCTCTGTATTTCTCTTACCCAGTTATCAGTTTTTCTCCTCTCTCAAAGCCTTTTAAATGTTGACTTTATCCATAAAACCATTTCTATTAGTTAAAAGCAACTTATTCTATCCAAGAGGTTGCTCAGTAGTCCAGATACATTTCCACACATCAACTGGAGCCCTCTGTATAGAAGAGTTTCCTGTGTCTCCAAAACTGTATTGTTTAGAGTGGGGATTGGTCAATAATAATAATATATTAAAATTAGTTTAATAATATTTGATAATTACTATGAGTTTTTTTCCATTTTATTTTAGAGACACACTATTATTATGTCTTCACTTTGCCCATTTCATTATGGCAGTTCTACCCAAGTCATCTAATTGGCTACTGAGAAGCTAATTTCTCTAAAATAAATTCTTTCCCTGCCAATAGATGGCAGATAGTAGAGTATTATTCCACATTCTCATCTGCATCTCTTCTAGATGATCATTGGCTATCCTAAGTTGCTATATCCAATTATCACTTCATCCCTTTCCCTTTTTTAAATATTCAGAAACATTCAACACAACTATTTACTTTTTCTTTTTTAAAATACTTTCCTTTTCTCTTGGCATCTAGTGTAACACACTGTCCTGGTTTTCAAATGGCCTTACAAGCACCTCTATTTCAGTTACCATCATTTGTCGCTTTTTCATCTTGATGCTAATTTTTGGGGTAGTCAAGGGATCATCAATTCTGTCCCTTTCTGAACTTATTTTTTAGATAAGCTTACCCAGCTATCCAACCTCATTGCTCTATTATCTGTTTGCCACCTTTTTGTCTCTGGTATTAGCTATCTTGAATGCCACACTCCTACACAAAATATTTTTCTAAATATACTTTCTTAGATATGAAATAACATGAATTTTAAGAACAGAAAATTTGAGACTTTTTTCCACTTAATAATCTGCTTCTACGCTAATCATTATCATTCTGATATGTGACCCTCAGAACCTAAATTCTAGAAGTCACACTTGTCATTAATTTCCCCTTTGGACTCCATTATTCTATTAAGTTCTATCAACTGAACATACAAAACAGTATTCCAAATTAATTAACTTCTTCCTGTTTCCACTATTACTGCCCTAACTCAAGTCACCATCATTTCCTGGGATTTTTTTACTTTTCCTCATTGACCACACACTGCATTGACCCATCAAAATGCATTCTCCACACAGAAGCTGGTGTGATTTGTAAAAACATATATCAGATTATGTAATTTGCCCACTTAAAATCTTTCAATTATTTCTTATTTCACTTAGAAAAGTCTGAACTCTTCACTATCATCAAATAGCTCATATGACCCATTAAATAATAAAGCCTTTGGTAAGAATCTCTTATACACTTTTCTTTCCTGACTGTACTCCAGCCATAATATTCCAATAAGATTGGACTGTCTCTTGAATGGTCCAATATTATTATAATTCTATGACCTATGTGTTAAATCTTTCCTCTTCCTAGATAATTTCACCTTAGATATTTCATGGCTGTTCTTTGGTGCCATTTATATCTCAGTGGCACCCACAACTTAATCTAAAGTATCTAATCATTTATCCTCTATCACATCACCCAATTTATTTTCTTCATAGCACTAATCACTGTCTTAAATTATTATTCACTTGTTTATTCTCCATATATCCTGATTAGAATATAAAGTTTATGGAACCTCCTAACTTTTACTTACTGTTTTCCTCACTTGAAAAAGTCCCTGGCAAATTGCAAGTACTCATTGGTTCTTTCTCGAGTCACTAAATAATCAAGAACTTAATTCGGGAGTCACAGAAAGCTAGATTTAAATCCTAGCTCTTCCGTTTCCTATTATTTTGACATTGGAAAAACTACTTTGACAATTTATCTATTTATTTATGCTTATTTATTTATTCAAAGAGAGAGAAAATGACAGATATCCTTATGGGTTTCACAATGGCATGAACCTCCCTTGCTCCAACCTCCCATGCAGCCAGGATTACTGGTTCATCCATGGTTTCTTCCCTGTAAAATAAGAGCAATGACACTTCTTTTGCATTGTTACGGTGAAGCTTAAATGAGAGTGTATTCAAAAAAATCTCTAAGATGGTATCCAAAACATAAAATGTATTTATTAATAATGGTTTACTTTCTTTTTTTTTGTACTGCATGGTTTTATTTATGTAATATCTGAAAGTAAAAAATTTAGTTACACACACTGAATATATATACCAAAGCTTCACATTTGAAGCTCTGACTTCTGTTATCACTATGATTACCATTATTATATTTCCATTATTACCTCACCACTTGAGATACTACCTCATCATTATTTTTACCACTACTCATTATTTCTTCATTATTATTTTCACTACTTTGGTTTAAGGGTCATGTGTTTCAAGATGTATTACTTATACAAGGTAACAAAACTATTGCCAATCATCATATTATTAAAATCTTCATTGCTAATCTCTGATTCTTGAATGGAAGAAATCTAAGCTCTGAGCAAGTAAAGGATTTAGCACAGGCACATCATGATTTAGAAGACTATAACCAACTCTTCCTCACTCCACTATGTGTTCAAGAAATCCATATTGTTCCTGGAGGAAAAGTCAAATACCCCACACACTCTGCATGATTCTAAAATTGGAGTTAATTTTAGTAGCATCACTCAGTCAGTTGTTGGTACATAATTAACCACTCTAAAGCTTAGTGTATTAAACAGACACCACTTAATTAGCTCATTATTCTATGGTTTAATGGTTTGGGCTGGACTCAGTTGGACGTTATTCTGTTTTATGCTGAGTCACCCATGCTTCTGTGGCCAGTGCTGTCACATAGGCAACCCTGGTTCCAGGGCTTGAATGTTTGTCATCTGGGGCAACAGGGTACCCTGATTTCATGGCTCTCATTATTCAGCAGACTGGTTTGAGTTTATTCATATGCTCATGAAAGGTTATAAAAGCAACTAGAGTGGAAGCTGAAATACCACGGTCTCCTCCTTCCTATTCTGTTGGCTAAAGGCAATCTAAGAACAGATCAGGAGAAAAGGGTTAGGAAACCACCTTTATTTCTTAATGAAAATTGATCCAAAATATTGTAGCAATTTTTCTAATTTACATCAATCAAATTGCCTAGATAAAATGCAATAGATGCTAGTAAATATAGAAAGAGGGCAATAAACAGTCCCTAGCATTCCTCAGATATGTTAGACTGCTCACACCCCAGAAAACCCATATCCTCTGTAGAAGTCCTCCCACACAACTCTAGAGTCAAGCCTTTCCCCATCTGTCTTTTGCATCACTAACCTGTGTTCAATACTCTTACTTTGGTGGCTACTGTCTTCATTATCCCTATCAGAAATGTAAACATTTCCATGTTCTTTTATCTCATCTAATGTCATCTTTCCCCTACCCTGTCCCTTCAGGACTAAGAAAACCACTATGTACTTAATACTCAATTCATTCAATTATATTACTAACTAATGATAATTTCCCATCTTGGGACAAATTAGCAATATTTTGGCTTTCATTTTCCAAAGTGTGTAAAAAACATATTTCCAGGCAAAGTGAGCAGGCCAAGAAAAGGTGGTATTTTAAACTTGTGAATTAAATAAAACATTCTATGTATAAAGTTAACTCTATTTACCAGATTCCAACTGTTGTGGTGGTGGTGTGAAGTTTTTGAAGCAATTATGGCATGTGTTACAAAAAGCTTTTGTCATCTTCCCAGAGAGCCCTAGGGTACACACAAGGTTCTCTATATGAACCACATGCCTGCGTAGCTCCAAAACATCTGGTGAATCCAGTATCCAAATTAGTCAACCTGATGATTTGGCATCCTATAGACCAAGTATCTAAACAATCAACAAAACAGATTGAAATTACTGGGGTTTAGAATGTAATGTGAAGAGACCAACTGGGCTAGGAGATGGTTGGTTGACAGGTCAGAGCTGGCTGGCCGGCTGCCTGAGACAGATGGAGACCCCACTGGTGTATGGCCTTCTTCCCGAAGGCGATAGTGCATGCAGTGGCTGTGGACAGAGGCCTCTTTTTCAATGATACAGTCAGTGTCAGCTGGCTGGTTTCAACCAGCCAAAGCAAATTCTCCATAAGCACCAGCTGTCCCAGAAGGTTCAGCTGAAGGATTCCTACTGAGTAGATAGTCATCCTTCACATGAATATAGTACACTTTACAAAGCATTTTGATGCAAATTGTTTCATTATAATGGACATTAGTTTGTTCTATATTTATCCCCACATCATAAATGATAAAACTCATGAAAGTTTACCTATTTGCCCAAGGTCATTTAGGAAATAGCTAAGCCAGACCCTGCATCTAGATATCCTGAGACTGAAATACTCTTTCCTGTGCAGAGATGAGGGAGGATAGCTTTAGGAGTGATTGTGGTAAATACATAAAGAAAGAATTATTATTCAGCATTCAAGCTACATAAAGGGGTGATCAGAGAAGACACCAAAACAATAGTCCTTGATCATCTGAAGTGGGGATTATTTTAGATACAGTCTCCCTTCACAGTGAGAGATTTTTTCACTTTAATAGTTATACAAATTCAAAAAATGAGGAAGAACAATATGCAGACATTCACATATAAAATAACTCATTAAAAATTATGGAAGCAGGCTAGCCAGTCACCTGGTTGTTAAGGGAGCTGACTCCCACATGACTAACTACACAAAGTATTGGACACAGGGACCAGCAGTTAGTGTAATGGCTATGTTGCTGGACTCTCATGTAGTCGATCGCAGTTCAAGTCCCAGACCCGGTGGCTTAAAACTCACGCCAGACGCATGTGCGTGCATGCCCAAGATCCCAAGAGGAGAATGGAAGAGAAGGGATTGCGGCATGGCCATCCCCCTTGAGGGGTGATTTCTCGCTTTCTGTCTCTCTGTCTCTATCTGTCTGTCTGATGAGCACACATGCCCTATGGCAAAAAACCTCTCCAAAAAAAAAAAAAAAAAGAATTAAGAAAAAAAAGTCCTAGACCCAAAAACTTTAAAAACATAGCAGGCATGTTTATGTACCCAAAATCCTAAAAGGAAGAGAAAATGGAGGAGAAGGGATTGGGATATGATTATTCTCCATGGGGTGTGTCTTTCCCTCCCTCTCTGTCTTTATGACTTTCCCTGGTGAGCATAAACACCCTCTGGCAAAAAATAAAATAAAATAAAATAAAATAAAATAAAATAAAATAAAATAAAATATAAAATAAAGTAAAATAAAATAAAAAATTGCTTTCTTTGGTTGCCCAGAATATATTTCTTCCAGGAAATAGGCTAAAGTCTCTATGTTTGGTGAATTGAAAATGGCCACACTTTTTTTTAAGCTCTTTTCCCCTAGACATTCCTAGGGAAAATAAAAACCTAGTCAATGACCAAATTCCTGGGACTGCTTGTAAAATGTGGTTTCAAGGTCAAGCTTCAAGGGGCATCTATCAGACCCTTTTTTAAGGATCTTAGTTTTAAAGTGATGTCTCTCATCCAGGCACTAAAACTTCGAATTTTTTTAAAGAGATTTTTACCTTAGGGCTTATGTTCTTGCCAGAGAAAGAGAGAGACAGAGATAGTGAGAGGGAAAGTGAGAAATCACCCCCATTGGGGATTGCCATATCACAATCCCTCCTCCTCTATTCTCTTCCTGGGATCTTGGGCAGGCATGCACATATGCCTGGCATAAGTTTCAAGCCTCCAGGTCCAGGACTAGAACCATGGTTGGCTATGTAGGAGTCCAGCGATATAACTGCTATTCCACTTGCTGGCCCCAAAACATCAAATTTTCTGATGAACATTTATGTTATCTATCTCTGTTAGAAAATCAAGGTTCTAAGAAACCAAGGGTATTGTTCCGTAGTACTCTGACTCCCAGCTCAACATAAGAAGGGACTGTTCTCAAAATTATTCGTGGAGACTTAATTGTGGTTGACAGTTTAATATAGACTTTGACTAAAAGAGTAAATTATGAAGTGATATGCAGGAAACCCACTCCATTTTGAAAGGCATTTTGAGAAAATTGAAATTAAAAATATTGAGGCAGTTTAGATGAAAAGAGATTTTTGAGCCTCTAACTTCTTACTGCAGGAAGAAGAAAGATCATGTTAATTGGATGCAAATATGGAGCATTTCTCGTGGAGAAAGAAGGATGTCATAGATGGAAGAGCCAAGACAGTAGAGTCTGGAGACATGGAGAACTATTACCAAGGCACACACCTATAATAAAATAATTGCCACTGTGTTGCCACTGTGTACCAACTTGATTTCAGAATTGCTATAGACCATTGGTATAGTTTTTATTTTCTGACTCTCTGTTTTGAATGAGACAACTTTCTTTTTTGTCATGTAAGAGCCATCTGTTATAATTTCAAGATTTTTGCAAGCTGATTGACAGCACACTGATAGCCTGAAATTGTCCATGGTGGAAGTGTTTGTACCATAGACATTAGTAAATGCTGGGCTGCCCAGTGGTGTTGTGCTTAAAGGGGCTGGATCTCACATGGCTAAGTGTGCAGCTCCAGCCCTGAACCTAGCACTCCAAAAAACACACTAGTGCATGTGTGTGTTCCCAAAGTCAGAATAGGAGAAACAGAGGAGAAGGGATTGTGGTATGACCATCCCTCATGGGGAGTGCTTTCTCATTTTCCTTCCCTTTCTCTCTCTGTCTCTTTGTCTCTCTCTTGTGAGAACACATGCCCTCCAGTGAATAAAAATGAAAGAAGAGAGAAGAAGAAAGAAAAAGGAAGAAAGAAAGGAAGGAAGGAAGAAAGGAAGAAAGAAAAAGAAAGGATGAAAGAAAAAAAAGAATTAGTCAATACCACAAATGAACATTTTTCCTGACCCTAGAAAATATCTAGCAAACATTTAGCAGCCGAGCACTGATGGGAGGGTGAATTGTGGTTTTCTTGTTTGTATCTTACCTTTATATGCTGAGTATGTGGGGGTCCAATTAGTCTCTTTAGTTTATTAGACTTTCAAATAAAAGGAATCACGTACAAAACAACTCATCAGTACCTGGTCTTCATTTAGATGAAAAGGGCCTGTTCTTGAGGCCATCTCCTAAGAGAATAAGACTTTTGGAGTTTTGGGGGCAAGAGTTGGTGTATTTTGAAAGTTAAAAGAATACAAATTAGTGCTGGCTGGAGTACAAAAATGTGCAAGGCTTAAAGATATCCAAAATCTCCGTGACTTTCTCCTTGCTAAGAGTTGAAGTGCTTATTACCCATCTTCTTGAGTCTGGTTTACCCTGTGTCTGCCTACTTGACTGATAGTATGTGGTAGAAATGATACCATGCCAGTTCTAGGCCTAGACTTTAATGGGATTGGCAGCTTGTTCTTCCTTCTTGTGGGAACAGCTGTACTTGGGACAATCTTTCTTAGCTCCCATTCCGAGTCATAGGAATCAGTTCCGCATAAGTCCTGTGGTTGACAGCCTCCACTAACCTCCCAACTGAGAGCCAGTATCAACCACCAGCCACATGAGTAAACCATCTTGGAGTTTAAACTCCTTTAAGCCCCCAAATAATTGTAGCACCAGTCAGCACGACAGGGAGCAGAAGAACCTTTCGGCTGAGCTCAGTAATGCTGTGGAACTGTGAAAGAGAACAAATTGATGGGTTTTTTTAGACATAAAAATTTAGGATGCAACAGTAAACAACCAAAACAAGGAACAATTTTCATATGAAACTATTTGTTTACACTGATTGAGGAGAGAGAAAAAAGTCATGTTTAAGGTCAATGTTATAGTTTAAATCCATTTTTACAGATAAAGATTCTGACATTTTAATTGGTGTGAAGCAGCTTATATGAGGTTACAAATGTTAGTGACTAAACCTGATTTATTTAACCTTATAATACATGTTTTCTAAGTCCTATCTACTATGCATTCCTTTGTATCTGTCACTTTTACCCACTGTCTGACATTTTCTGACTTCATTCTCTCTAATGTTTGCAGTATAAATTATTACAGACCTTACACTGATTCAACTCTTCTGTCTCAAGCTCATACAAGTCATGAAAACTCAATGTCACCTGACCAAACCCAGAAAAAGTGTTAGAACTCAAACACACACATCCATCACCTCAGCTTGAACCATTAACGTGTTGCTAGGCACTGGGTAAGTATTTAACTGAAAGGATTTCTTGCTGAATTATTCTATTTTCTGTGGAGCATGCATAAGGAAATAAGTAAACCTTCTCAGGTTAATAACTAAGGCCCACGTTGGGCCTTCCTGAGGGAAATAAGTAGCCAAGGATTAATGAAAGGGCACAGGATAAGCCCCCAAAATAAGCTTTTACAGCACAGGAAACAAATGCTACCCACCCACAGAGAAAAGAAAATTGCTCAGGAACCCCTGGCACTACCTCTGGCAACTGCTTAAGGCTGACAGACACCCTTCATTCCTGAGAAACAACTAACCCCCCTGGGAACCTGAGTTTGCAGCTTTCATTACCCTCCCTCTATATATGATTAAGACTTAAAAAATAAAAAAAAAAAGAATCCCTGCTTGCCACAAGTCACAAACCTGCTCAGGACTCGCCTCTGGATATTCTTGCCCAGCCTCTCCATGGGCATTCTCACAGGACACCTAATATACCTAACTTCTGCTTACACTTCTGCCTTTGGTAATTTTTTTTTTTTTTTTTTTTTTTTTTTTTTTTTTACCAAAGGCTCTACTACTTCACAGCCCCACTGTATTTTCTTCATTATTTTAAGCAATGTGTGTCCAGTTAGAATCATTTGTCACTTGGTGTTCAGCAAGTATTTATGAGCTTTCTTCCGTAGGCAAAACATTCTGCTAAGCACAATATTGAAGTAGAAATATGTAGTAAATATACTGAAATTCACTTAGAGTGCTTGAGAAAATAAAGAACATATCAATCTGAATATACAAAAAATAGGAACATGTCTGTAATGCAAGAAAAAATTCTACAATATTAACTTATTTATGGACAGTTAGACAAACATAAATGTATTATATATGCTTTTGTGAAATTTGTCAAGAAGCTTACCAGAAAAAGCATTTTATATATATATATATATATATATATATATATATATGTATATATATATATATGTATATATATAAAACAACCATATTAGCACACTCACATATACATATACACATCCTACACAACTTCTTATGAATTATGAGAAAATGACTAAAAAGTTCTATTTCAAGCTGAAAAAGCTGAGGAAATTTTTGGCCCATAAATAACTCAAAACCTAAATGGAAAAATCATACTTCAGAGTTGACAGCTGACTGGAACTCCATGAGGGATTGTCTCCTACTAAGCCCCAAGATGGAAAAGCAAGGGAAAAAGGAATATAAATTTCATGAGCCCAGGAAAAATTGCTTCTGAATTGTGGTTGTTAACTTCATCATGTTGTGAAATAGTTCACATCTATGTCCAAGCAGCTCTTTCTACTTTCACATAATCTTAATGTATTGAACAAAAGCTCACACTCTTTTAAATTTCCAGACAATTTAGTTCATATTTTTTCCAACAAGTTTTTCTCAACTTTTCTTATTTTTAAATCTTCCTTTTTTTAAAGCATTAATGATGCTTCTATACATGCAAACTTCGCTAATTTTTAATAATAATACATTATAATTACATATTAACTGCTCACGATGTACCAGGCACCGTTTATATGTGTTAACTCATTTATCTTACCCCAAATCTCATAGTTTTATCTGATAAGAAAACTGAAGTAAAGTTATGTAACTTTACCAGAATCATCTATCATATGAATGTCCAATAAAGATTACAAAAATAATCATCATTTACTAAGAATCCACTTCATCTCAAGTAATTCTCTCAACAAACCTTAAATAAGGTAAGGATCTAAGAGGTAGTGTCTGTTATGCTGGGAGAAGGCACTGAAGCCTGAATTCAAGTCAAGTCTGTCTTAATATACTGTAAAAGCTTTGAAAAACAGTTATTGAATCTTCCATATGATAATCTGCATTGAATGCTTATTATATTTGAATGAATAAGTGAGAACAGACTAAAGGGCTATTTGGGGGAGGACCTAAAGGGGAGATTTGTGTAACTATGAATGGTTTGGTCAAGTTAACAGTTATGATTTCTTCTTCTTGTGAAGTTCCTAGAGAACAGTAAAATGAAGAGATCTGAACAGCAGATCTCCTGTTTGATTGTCTGGGGTAAAATGCCTTAAGGCAAGGGCTTAACAAATGTGGAAATGCAGTCAATTTGCAGTAGAATGAAAATACAACACGCTGGGCCTCTGGGACATCCTCGCACTGGACATTTTAGGACTCAGTGAAGAGCAATTTTAACTTAGAAATGTTTTTGTATTGTAATGATGTATTTTTGGAACAAAGCAATTCTGTCTACAGCAATGCAATCCACATATCTCAATGAAAAGATTCCCCTATCTAGGGGTAAATGAATGTTATTGGTGTGAGCACTCTGTTTTTTTTTTTTTTTTTTTTTTTGTTTTAACCACATGCTATGATGGAGGTTAAATTAAATTCCTTCTATTTGCAACAACCTGGATGAACCTGGAGAACATTATGCTAAATGAAATAAGCCAAGAACAGAAGTACAAATACCGCATAACCTCACTCATATGTGGACTCTAAAATAGTCAAACTGAGAGAAGCAGAGAGTTGAATAGTGGATGCCTGGGGCCAGAGGAAGGGAGAAATGTGAAGATGTTGGTCAAGGGCCACAAAGTTTCCTTCACGTACAACGAATAAATTCTGAGGCTCTAATGTACTGCATGATGACTATAGTTAGTAATACATTATTGTTTACTTGGAATTTGCTAAGTGGGTAGATCTTAAATATACTGACATACACACATATACACACAAAAAAGAACAGTAACCATGTGAAGGCATGGATAAGTTGATTATCATGATTGTGGTAATAGTCACAATATATACATATATCAAAACATCAAGTTGTATACCTTAAATGTGTGCAATTATTATTTATCAATTAAACCTCCAAAAAGTTATAAAAGTATGAAGATAGGACTAAAATATCTACAACAGACATACTTAAGGAGAGATGTTGAATTATTAATAAAATCTAACATATGAAAATTAACATACTGTGAAAAAATTAGAATTTTTTCAAATCTAAAGTCTTGTTTAGGAACTTTCTCTGACAATTTGCATGGCTCTAGAAGAGTCTTATAAACCATTTGTGATAGGTAGTCAGAAATGAGCAGGAAGTCTTGAGATAAAAGCAAGACGGATATCTACCACATCAATCACAACTTATCAGGAGTTGCAACTAGAACTTCCGTGAGAAATCCTTCCTCCTACTTGGCTCCTGGCACTGGGAATATTATCTTCCCTTCTGCCATCCCAAATATACACACAGAAATTCACCACTGGGCTGGGATGCTAGGTCAACATCCTGATTCTCATTAGGGCAATAAACTAACTAGGCAGTTCATCCATATATAGATACTCATACCTTCGAAGTTCACACTGAGCATGAGTGATTAGGTAATTACATTCCTCACCTGAGAGAAATGCACAGGCACAGGAAAAAGCCCAGAAATTCCATACAAAGAACTCAGATACTGGGACAGACCTTCCCCTGCTAAATATTCATCATTGACTTTCACAATAAATATAACACCTAACCCCATGCCCAGTGCAATTGTCCTTTTCTGGCAGTTGCCTATCTGCATGCCTTTCTGGCATGGGGGTGTGTTTCTTTTCTATTAAACATCTTTACTTTCTTATTAAAACTTCCCTTTTCCTATTTTATAAGTGTGTTTTTTTCATTCTGCGTCTTAGGGTGGGTCTCTAGTCTCAGAGCTCTGGACCTAAAGAATCAAGAATTTGGGGGTCTATAGGTGGCATAGAGGTTATATTGCTGGACTTCCATGTGGCTGATCATGATTCAAGTCTGGGACCCTGCAGTTTGGAATGCATGCTGGGTACATGTGCGTGCATGCCCAAATTCCCAAAAGGAGAATGGAGGAGAAGGGATTGTGGCATGACCATCTCCCCTTGGGGGGGGGGGGAGTGTATTTCTCACTTTCCCCTTCAGTCTCTGTCTGTCTCTCTCCAGACAGCACACATGCCCTAAGGTGAAAAATATCTAAAACAAACAATAAAAGATTTTACACAGGCAGCTTCTCTTTGGCAACCCATTCAAGACTCGCTTTCTGCATCAGAGCTCTGCTCTTCCTTCCCTCCCCTAATAGACTCCTACTTGTTTACCTATGCCCACGTCCATCTCTCTTATTCTTTGTGAGTCCATCTCTCTTATTCTTTGTGAGTCCCAGACCAGAACCTGTGTCCTGCTGTGGGTGCTAGGCATGCTCACCCCTGCACCCCCCATGTTCCTGTGTCACATTCAACTTCCCCATGTATCTTTTTTGCAACTTAACAAGAAGGCAGTTTATAATAGATTACTCAGAATGTCTGTTACTGCTTTGCTAGTTTTGTTGTGATCAAGGGCTCTGGGATCCAAAAGTTCATGGCTGAAACATTGACTCTGTCATTTCCAGCTCTCCAATCTTGGAAACAAAATCATTTATACTCTCTGGGTATTTGTTTTCTTGAATCTAAAATGGTGGTAATAATAGGTGTTCCACAAACATGTTGAAAGGGTTAAAAAATTAGATGACAGCAAAAATGTTTATATCTATGCCTGGGTCATAGTAAAAGATTAACAGCTAATATTATTATACATGTAATATGATAACTATTGTTAATTTAAAGTGTAAACTTCCAGATATTGTTGATGCATAATGTAAGTAGCTTTATAACCTTTACAATAAAAAAAAGAAAGCGACTACTGTAGTTTAATGATATAGGTAACATATACTTTTGTATCTGTGTTTGTGTTTGAGTGCATTAGGTAGGAATTTGTATATACCCAAAAGTTAAGATTTTCTGATGATAAAGGGCAGAGAAAGAGGTATAGGTATTGTGCTATTAAGACTTAAAATCCCCTGCTAAATGTTGCTGGTTTTAGTCACTGATCATGTACATATGTCATTAGCTCAGGGAAAAAGAAGCACAGTAGATCGAATAAGTGGAGTGAATAGAGCTAACTCTTCAATGTCCACAGGTGAAAAAGTAGATAGAGATAAAACTCGCACATAGTACCTGTCTTCACATGAGAGTGTCTATTACAAGATATTCCCTAGTTTGTTATTCTAAGAAGCATAAGTGAAGAACAGATGTGACTGAAGGAAATTTTAACTTCTCACACTCTCTTACAGCAGCGCCTGCACACTTCACTCATCTTCCCAAACTGCCTATGTCTTCGTAGAATTACAAATAATATGTGCATGAAAAAGAAAAAGAAGATGAAAGAGAAGAAGGGGAAAATGAGACTTGGAAGAAGGCATGTAACAATTTAGAAATCATAAAGCACTTTCTGGTAGCGGCTTATTTGATTTGTACTAATTTGCACATATTCCATTTAGATCAGCAGTTCTCAAAGCTCTCCTCGTCTCCTTCCACCCATTACTGATGGTGTGCACATATGCTACAGGCTCTCATGGGCATGTGGCCAATTATAGAGTACTGTAATTCCACCCCTTTCTCCTATATCCAAGAAATAACATCAGAATGCAAATAAGTGTATGATCAGCCACTTTTATTTTTATTTAAATCACTTGCAAACTTTAGGAGTTTTCATATATTAACAAATTATGTGCAAATTGAATCCTTATCATGCTATGTTCTTTACATGAAGTATCTCATTTAATCCTGCAATCATCCTATGAGATAGGGATTAATATCTTTGTGGCATAACTAACCAGCTGTTCAGTCAAGCATGGTCTCTTTTTGCATAGAGCGTGTACTAGTTTCCTGTGTCTACTGTAATATATTACCATCAACTTGATGGCATAAAACAAGAGAAATTTATTTTTCCACAGTTCGGAAAGCCACAAGTCTGAAATCAGTTCCATCGAACCAAAATCAAGGTAGTGACAGAACCATACTCTTCCTGGAAGCTTTAAGGGAGCAGCTATTTGCCTCTTCCAGCTTCTGGTGGCTTCTGCTATTTTCCTAGGTGTTCAGATTATTCTGCAGGACAGAATATGACATCGATATGGACAAAGTCAAAATGCAGATAAGTACTACTCAGAGAAGAGACCAGTGCAAGATGTGAGATTACGAAAAAGAAACACGTGCATATGAGACTCAGTAGAGTGGTTGCTTATAGAAGAGGCAAAAGAGCGCACACAACGTCCAACCCTTGCAGCGCGTTGGTCCGCATGGCAGTGATTTCTTCCTCAGCCAATGGGAGCGGTGTGGACTCATGGCCCACTCGTTATACTACAGTAGAGAGACCCTGACCCTTGCCCATGGTGGTCTTAAGTACAGAAAGCAGGGGGCATGTTTGAGTGCCATTATGCATGCATAATTAAACAGTTTCAAGGAAAGTCTATGAGTGTCGCACACAAAAGGAGAAAGATATACTGGCAGAGCTCTGAGCTCTTTGTATGTAATGAAAGTTGTGAGCTGTGTCAGTGCATCCTGTGTCAAACATAATGCTCTTTAAAACACAAGGGAAATGCTGGGACCAGCAGATGATGTAATGGTTATGTTCCTGAACTCCCATGTAGTTGACCACAGTTTGAGTCCCAAACTCAGTAGCTTGAAACTCATGTCAATCACATGTGAACGCATGCCCTCGGAGAGGAGACTAGAGGAAAAAGGATTGCGGCACAGCCATGACCCCTGGGGGGTGACTTTTCACTTTCTGTCTCTCTGTCTCTGTCTCTCTATGAGCACACATGCCCTATAGCAAATATCTCTCTTAAAAAAAAAAAAAAAAGAAAAAAACTGGAAATGGAAACCTCCACTGAGATCCTTTCACAGCATGACTTGTGGCCACATCATTCCAGTATCTTCCCTGTGATCACATTTCTTCCTCCTTTTAGTTTGTATCAAGTTTCTTTCTGCCTTTTAAAAAAATATTTTTGCTTGTTTATGTACATTGGAAATTAAAAATTGTATATATTTATCATACACAATATATTGTTTTTAAGTGTGTCTGCATTGTGGGATATCTAAAGCAAGCTAATTAAAATGCATTATTTCACCCATGTTTTTGTGATGAAAACACTTAAAATCTATTCTCTAAGCAGTTTTTTTCAAAAATAAAATAAATTACTACTAACTACAGTAACCAAATAGTACAATCACTTGGATCGCTAGAGCTCTTAAACTTATTCCTCCTGCCTTACAAAAATTCTATAATCTTCCACCAGCAGCTCTCTAATCCCAACCCAGGTTTCTGCTCCTGGTAACCACCATTCTAGTCTCTATTCTTGTAAATTCAATTTTTAAAAGTATATTTACTTACCTCTTTCATGAGTGAGAAAGACAGAAAGAGAGAAAGAAAAAGAAAGAGAAAGGAAAAAAAAAGAAAGATAAGAAGGAAGGAAGCAAGGAAGGGAGGAAGGAAGAAAGAGAAAGAAAGAAAGAAAGAAAGAAAGAAAGAAAGAAAGAAAGAAAGAAAGAAAGAAAGAAAAGAAAAAAAAGAAAAGAAAAGAAAAGAAAAGAAAAGAAAAGAAAAGAAAAGAAAAGAAGAAAAGAAAGGAAGAAAGAAAGAAAGAAAGAGATAAAAAGAGAAAGAAAAAGACAGAGATGCACTTTCAATAATATTTTGGTGCCACCACTCAACTGCAGCCTCAGCCAGCCCCAGATCATGGGTACACATGTGCCTGGTGTACTCAGGGAATTATCTTGACACGAACCCAGAACATTCCCATATGGGTTAGCTTCACAGAGCATCACATTTTACCACAGCACTACTCTCTGTCTGCAGAGTTCAATTTATATGTTTTTATTCTGCATATAAGATATCATGTAATATTTGTATTTCTGGTTTTGGCTTATTTCATTTAACCTAATGTCTTCCAGACTCACGTGCATTGTCATGAATGACAGGATTTTCTTCTTTGTTTAAGGCTCAATGCATTTAATTGTTTATGTATACCACATTTTCTCCATTTGTTCACTGATAGATATTTAGGTTGACTTAATATCTTACTGTTGTAACTTATATTTCAATAAGCATGAAAGCTCTCAGACATATTGATTTTGCATCCCCTGAATATTTACCCAGTTGTGTGGTTGGTGGATCATATGTTAGCTCTGTTTTTTGTTAAATTTTAAATTTTTAAAAATTGTTTTATTATCTTATTATTTTTAGTTTTTGCTATTGGGTACATGTGTTCACTGGAAAGAGCCAGAAAGGGATAGAGAGAGCAAGGGGAAATGAGAAAGCATCTCTCAGGGAGAATGGCCATACCACAATCTCTTCTCCTCCATTCTCCTCACAGGATTTTAGACATGCTGCTATGTATGCCCAGAACGTTTTTTAAACTTTAGACATGCAGATATGTGTGCCTGGAGTGTTTGTCAAGTCACTCTGTCCAAGATTCAAATCACACGGTCATGTGGAATTCAGCTGCCCTAAACTCTGCACCACCAGCTGGCTCAGTTTCTTAAATTCTATTCATTTACTTCTTTATGAGAGAGACAGACAGACAGAGACAGTATTCTCAATAGAGTCTCAACACCATGGTCCATATCCAGCCTCAATCAGCTTCTGATTATGGGCGTACATGAACCTATGTATTCAGGGAGGTCTCTGAACACAGACCCAGAAAACAGTCCTACGTGGGCAAACCTCACTAAATTTGGCATTTTTCCACTATCATATGGTTCTAATTTTTAATTTTTTGAGGACCCTATACAATTTTTCATAATGGCTGTACTCATTAATATTCCCTATAGTACACAAGAGTTACCTTTACCTCCAAATTCTCTCTAACACTTGTTATATTTTGTCTTTATTGATAATAGGCATTCCAACATGTATGAGATGATATCTCATTGTGGTTTTAATTTGCAATTTTCTATCATTTAGTGTTTTTTAATAGATTTTAAAAGAAGTTATTAATTTCTTCAATGAGCGAGAGGGAGAGAGAAAGAGAGAGATATACCCTCAATGAGGTCTTGATTTCATGATCCATCCCTGGCTTCATTCAGCCAAGGATCATGTGGGCACACGTGCTTGGCATACTCAGGGAGGTTTCCAGATTTGTAGCTACAGATGTCCCATGTGAGTCCACCTCTCAAAATATCACTTTTTACTATGGGGTCCCCACCTGACCCCTAATTAGTGATTTTGATCATTTTTTTCCATATAATTTTTGGGCATTCATATGTCTTCTTTTGAAAAATGCCTGTTTAGATACTTTATTCATTTTTTTAATTGGAAAACATTTATTGTTCACATCAGAATGTGACATGAAAACCTTCGATTCTGGTGATCCATTAGTTAACACAACTTTCAAAAGTGTGGAAATACATGCACCACTATGAAAAGAAAGTCTCACAGTAACTTAAATCACAAATGACTAAAGTGAAAAATAAAGAAAAAAAAAGAGTCCAAATTTATAAAATAAATTTGGCTGCTTAATGCTGGGAGTGCTCATTAACATTGATTTTTCTCTGCTCTGCGTGCCCTGTCTGGAGGTCCCGCCCGACCGGGGCCCTGCCCCCGCGTGCCGTGGCCGCGGCCCCTGCCCCACGTGCTGTGGCCGGGGCTCTGCCCCGCGTGCCGTGGCCGGGGTCTGCCCCGCGTGCCGTGGCCGGGGCTCTGACCCCGCGTGCCGTGGCCGGGGTCCTGCCCCGCGTGCCGTGGCCGGGGCTCTGCCCCGCGTGCCGTGGCCGGGGTCTGCCCCACGTGCCGTGGCCGGGGCTCTGCTCCGCGTGCCCTATCCAGAGGTCCGGCCCGACCGGGGTTCTGCCCCGCGGGCCGTCGCTGGGGTCTCCCCCGCGGGCCGCATCAGCTGATGGCCGTCTCTGCTTTCCTGAGCCGCGGTCCTGAAACTGTGTTCCATGGAGATTCACCTACATTTGCGGGGCTGCACGAGACCCACCCTTGGTCCAGCCCTGAGTGGAGTCTACGTTCCCTATTGTTGGGAACTTTATGATCTGATAATTGGAAAAAAAAAATCATGTTTATCATAAAAAATAATTAGAATAATAATAATAATGATTGGGGGAAACATAGGAAAGATATTGAATGTTGAAGCGGGGAGATTAATGTCTCTGTACTGACTGACATGCATGGCATTCCCTTTTGAAAAAGCAATGTAATACACTGTAAAGTTATATGTAATTCAATGTAATAAAAAATAGATAATTAAAAATAAAAAAAATTTAAAAATAAAAAAACATTGATTTTTATTGCATTTTATTTTAAAAGTAGTATACTGATACCAATAGAGAGAGAGATTTTTATCCTGAATGAAGATTACCCCATCATGCTAAGACAACAGTTATGATCATTTATATTCTCAACCAATATTACAAGTCTGAATCTGAAGAAACATTAGAGTTAACCCAGAGGAAGATGCCCCTCATCCACAATTCCCTAATGCATATCCCCCTGCCTGTTGTCTCCTGTAATTCTCAGTCACACTTGCTAAAAGACTGATTCTTGAGTTAATAGAAAGTGCATACGAGGATAGAAGACATGAATCTAATTCATCTGTCTTCCATGTTTGGCCATTTCTCAGCTCAATTCATGATCTTGGATAAATACCACTCACTCTCTTGCCACAGTGATTGCTAAGAATTCTTATCACTATGAAATAACAATAAAATAAATTTATGAACTCCTGCACACATATGACTAACTCCATGATCTATCTAGAACTAACAAACATTAATCAATATATCATCACACCTCATGGGGATTTGTGGGTAATGATGAGGAAGATTTAATACGGGCTTAACAAACCAAATGTTATCTGTTCAGAATTTGCTATAGTAGTTCATGCATTTTTAATTACTCAGTTGATGGTGTGAAAGACAGAGGAAAGGACAAGTACCTAGAGGTGTTTGAAGAAGGGAGAAGAGCTGACTTACAACTCCAGAACCCTGCCTGGAAACTGAAGATTATCACCCAGAGACAGTTCCTGAGACCAGACCCAACAGTGAATGAACATTGTTTAGAGCCAGTTTTTCATCAAGACTAAGTCACTAGGCTGATGGAATACTTCTTTTTGGAGATAAATTATGCTTTTAATTTTGCAAATGCATCGGGAGCTGCAAAGGCACACACATCTAGATATAAAATGTAGAGCACTGGTTTAGATCAAGCGCTTTCCTGATTTGCATTATGCTGAGCAGGTCCAGTGGGCTTGGAGTGGTCTGAGTTTCTCACTTTTTGGTATTTAATATTCAGTGACTGTGCTGCAGTGTTTTATTTTCAGTGTCACAATAGAAACATACTTATTTGCTTCTAATTAAAAATACATTCCAATCAATACTATAAAGGAATATAGCTCAAGAGCTTTTTATATTGCAAATATGTGCCAGAACTAGAAAATAGGGTTGTGAGAATATTTAAGTGGCAACACATTTCTCCAAAATCATGTATTTGATTTTCTTGAAGGTCCACAAACAGCAGGAGATAAAATAGCAACTTTAAAGTTTGCTTTTTTATTTTTGTTGCTATAAAAAATAAGCTAAAGCATTTAAAATAAAATAACATAAAATCTTGCCTTGGTAGAAATTGAAAATGGACAGAAGTCTATTTTCTTTCTATCTGAACTTCCCAAATTCCTTCTTCTGTGAATGAAAATCAGGGTGGAAAATAAAAATAATAGCTGTACTCAATTGCACATTAATATGCTCACACATAAACTTTCCACATTTACACAGATATACACATGAACACACATGTAATATTCATGCACATAGGGATGGCACACAACATCCATGTTCTTGTGACATAACCCTGTACTTTACACACAGAAATCAATGGGCATATAGTTATACATACATGTTCCTAAACATAAGCCATCTAACATTCCTTTCAACTCAAATGCCCAAGCCTAATCTAGAAAATCCCCTGATGGGAATTCTAAGACAAACACATTCATTCTTACTATAATATTAATTTCAAAGTACTCTCTCTTCCCAGTTGCTCAACCTTCATTTCTTCTCCCTAGAACTGATATATGTCATTTGCAATCCAAATTTAAGTGTTCATGCGACTTTTGTCAGGAATTCATTTTTCACTAGCATGAGTGACCATTCCTATGATAAGTGTCTTCAGAGACTGGATAAAAGTCATTTAAATGTAGCCTGATAAATTATAAATTCTTTCTGTGTTAAAGACTTTCTTTATATACAGTAGGAAACTAATCTCTGTTGGTTAATTGAATAAAACAAATGATGATGGATTCCTTTTTAGATGTATTGAAGGATTTTTGTTTGTTTTTTTTTTGTTTGTTTGTTTTTAATTTTGGTGTTGATTAAAAGTAATCTAGATCTGGTCTACCACCAATTTGATTTTGCCTGCTTGCTAGGTTGCACTGAGATTTAAAAACATGTACAGAATTGGATCTTACGGTGTCTTGAGGTCAGATAGATTTAAGAGAAGTAATTGAGAAGTTTGTTCTTGTAAAAATAACTGACCTCATTCATTTCTATCATCTGTCAATTCATTTAGTCAATGAAACTCTTTAGAGTTTCTGTTCTTTTTTTTTTTTTTTTTTTTTTTTTTTTTTGGAGACGTTTTTGCTATAGGGTGCGTGCGCTCGCCAGACAGACAGAGACACAGAGAGACAGAAAGCGAGAAATCACCCCCCAGGGGGGATGGTCACGCCACAATCCCTTCTCCTCCATTCTCCTCTCGGGATCTTGGGCACACACGCACACGCGCCCGGCGTGAGTTTTAAGCCACCGGGTCCGGGACGTGAACCGCGGTTGACTAGTGGGAGTACAGCGACATAGCCATTACGCTAACTGCTGGTCCCGAGTTTCTGTTCTTTACTGGAGTCCTCACAGTTAGGCCATGGGGATACAATGTAAGAAAAGGTAGTCATGGTTTCTGGAGGTAAGGAAATTGCGGTGATAAAACACAACCTGCTGCAAGGCCGAACTGTATAGGAAGGGTACCAGTTCGTATCCAGAGACTTTCCTGACTATATCAAGTGGATTCATGCCCAAAACATGGAGCTGAACAATACTAGGGGTGGATCACAGTGTCAAGATCTTATCGGAGGAACTATCAACTATTGCTCTGTCCCTGTCTCTCTCCCTCTCTCTCACTTACTGTCCTACTTGCTCATAGAAGAAGTAAATAAATAAACTTAAAAAGAGCTAAAAATAAGTCATGATTTCCATCCTTATCCTATTAAGAAAATGAGAACATAAAATACAAAATATAGGCTCAGCTTCCTGGCCTGTTCATTAAGGTATCCAGATCCCACATGACTGACCACACAGTTCAAATCCCAGACCTGGAGGTTTGAGAAGCACAACAGGTGTGTGTCCATGTGGTCCCCAAAGCAAAAAAGGAATGAGATGAAGAAGAGATTGTGGCATGACCATTCCACATACTTTCTCTTCTCCTCTCTCTTTCTGTCTCTCTGACAAGCCCACATGTCCTCTAGAAGGAAAAAAATCACAAATAACAAAGGTATGCCCTGATTACAAATATGGAAAATCATACAAATATATAAGGGCATCTAAAGAGTTTTGAAGTAGTCTATATATTTTTTCTATAGCGCCACTTTTGTCTGTAGTAAAATATATATAACCGCATACATACGTACACACACACACACACACACACACACACATACTAAACACTCACACAGTACTTTTCTCCTATGTCAAGGAGGCCTTTTATTCCCACTAATCTTGGCCTCTAGAGCACAGAACTCATTACTAGTGAAGGTTCCTTTGGGATTCATGATGAATGAGTCTATGGCTTTGGTTTAGTTTCTAATGGACACCTGTCGCAGTGACAAATGTCCTCTTTCACAATACGCATACCTGGATCCCTTGGCTGTCAGATCAGAACCTAGGCAAAAAGAATGAGATAAGCTTCCAGTCTCTTAGAAGGCTGACAATATTTGCAGGTCACAGTCCCTCACTTCTATCAAACAACTGTAGATAGCATGCATGTGTTAAGGATGGATTGGACCACATGTGCAAAATTTCAGAAATTCCCAGATTGTGTAAAAAATGCATAGACATCAGGAAAATGTGGTGTGTAAGTTTCAAGGGGGTCAAAGACTACTTGCATCTCCTTATATCAGAACATTGACTCTCTTTCCCCAACTTTTGCATCTGGGTTGTCCTGTGTCTTTCTTTGACTGATAGAAAATGGCAAACATGACATGGCATAGGGTCCAGAACCTGGGTCTCAAGCGATCTTCAATAGCTTTGTTTGCTCTTCTAGCAAGTTTCTCTGAGATCACCATTCAAGAAAACTAGAATCTCAATCTGGAAGATGAGAAAACACACAAAAATAACAAAGAAGTCCCAGGTGAGAGCTTGCACCATCAGATATATAAGTTTGGACAGCTTGGACCTCATAGACCAACTGAATGTAATAGCATAAGTGATCCCAGGTGAAATCAGTCCAGCCAACCCTATGAACTGCGATGATAAATTACCGTTGTTTTAAGTCAGTAGGTTAAATTGTTGTTAAAACAGCCATAGATAACTGATACTGGTCCTGGGGATCAAGTGAAATCCATAGTATTTTTCTGTTTTCTCCCTGAAAAGCAATATAGATAACATAATCAGGGTCTGTTACATCTTTAACATGACATCATAAAGAGGAAATGACCAATTATGAGCCCTACAATTTAAACAGATTTATGCATTTAATTGCTTTATATGGGAATATAGTCGATGCTTGCATTCTCCCTGTACTCTGAAACTCAGTCTTTCTTGTCTGCTTTATTCTTCCCCTCTTATTTCTCCTCGCTTTTTCACTACTACACTGACCAGGGAGCTACAGAATGGTACCCTATCTTATACAAAATAATTCACTTTGTCCTGTTTGTATTCATTCATTTATCTGCCTATCCATTTATTCTTTCACTCACCAAATATTTACTATTTATTTTGTGAGTTAATGTATAGAAATATAATAGTATGATTTAAAAAAAAATCTTGCCATAGTTGCACATTCCAATCCCATCAAGTGCCCAGGAGGAAAAACAAATAAATAGAAGGTACTTTCATTACAAAGTATTTATCCTACTGGAAAGAAAGTTCTCGTTATATAACTGATTTAACTTCACTACATGAATTTATATTTATGTGTATCTATACATGTCAAAGTGTATTATATTGTATATGTAATTTATATGGATTTTTGTGTGAAATTTTTAATGACTTTTGTCAATATCCATGAACGTGCATAGGTATAAATATATGATTTTATATATGCTTTAGCCACTATATGCCAGTGGCTATAGCATATGTGTTCCACCGTGTGTGTGTATGTGTGTGTGTGTGTGTGTGTGTGAGTTTGTGTGTATCTCAGGAAGATAAGAATGTATTCAGAAAATATTCATTCAATATGAATATATTTAGCCTTGAATGTGTATGCATATGGGTATATGAACAGGTGTATGATGAAGAGAAGAGGAAAACATATTTGCGTAAAAACTAATAAAACAAAACTTAGTTTATTTTCTACCTGTTTCTAATAAAGTAGGAATTCTTTGTGTCTTTGATTTAGGCATTCTGGCCTTGACATTCCTGAAAATACCAAAAATAGGAAGAGGAAGAAGACCCACAAACTACTCATATCATATCATCCCGATTCGAAATTTTATTTTTTTTCCATATTTTTAAACTTATTATTACCATATTCTTGCTTATATTACATTGAATCACATATATCTTATTATTATTATTTTTTTTGGAGAGGTTTCGCTATAGGGCACGTGCGCTCGCCAGACAGACAAACATAGAGACAGAAAGCGAGAAATCACCCCCCAGGGGGGATGGTCACGCCACAATCCCTTCTCCTCCATTCTTCTCTTGGGATCTTGGGCACTCACACACACGCGCCGGGTGTGAGTTTCAAGCCACCGGGTCCGAGACGCGAACCGCGGTCGACTACGTGGGAGTCCAGTGACATAGCCATTACGCTAACTGCTGGTTCCTGAATCACATATATCTTTACAGTGTATTACATTTTTATTTCCAGAAGGAATACCATGCATATTAGTCAAGACAAAGACATTACTATCCACATCATCATCAAATAGTTTTTCATTGTTTTTTCCAAATCGTTATTATTATTTTTATTCTCATTTTTTTGAACATTCAATCACTACACATCATTTTAATTGTAAAAATAATTTACCCAAAATGAAATACTTCTCAGACCAGTCCAGTTGAGAATGCTATACATGTTATTGTCAACAGGTAATAAACCATTTCTGTGTCCCACTAATGTCATTCCTCTCTATTCTCTTGCTATACTTCTCTATAGTCTTCCCTTCTCCCACCCTGTTCTACACTGTCTTCACCAACCCTAACTATTTTCACTGCTTTTATGCTCTCCAATATTTCAATCTCTACCGTAAAGTGTGGTAGTCGGTATATATTAAGAATTTCATTCATTCTTAAACTTCACTCCTGGTCACTAATATCTCTCAAATAAGGCAGCAACCATCATTCAATCAGATCATTCAGATCAGACTTATCCGTATCTTTATGAAATAATCAACAAGCAAATATTAGTAACAAAGATGTAAGTAAGTTAGTATTTAACAAAATTGGGCATGGATATTTTATGCTGCTTTTATAGAGACAATAATATCACCATCCAGGCTTTCAGTTACACAGGTTGACCTCTGGAAGGTGCCATATCAGCTTTACTAATTAAAGACCAGGGAATTTCACTGAACTCATTGATGACATGGATTGCTGACAGAATATCCTTTCTATGCTGTTAAATGAGCAAGACCTCGGTTAGCACTCTTCACTCGTTTGAAATGAATCGCTTGCTTCTCTTCCACACTGCACCCTTAGGAAGTCTTAATAGGCAATGTGCTTTATTTTTCTAGATTGAGCAATCACACAAGATAATGATGCAGCAAAGTTCCCATTGTCTTACCTTGGAGACCCCTGCCAGCTCAATGTGTTCAATGGTTATGTTTGGGAGGTCCCAGCCTCATCAACAAATTGTATCCCCTCACAAACCAAACAAACTATTACGTAAGTTGTTGTTTTAGCCTCAAAGCAAACTTTTTAAGAATCAGAAACATTCTCAAAAATCTCTCACTTTACTAATCGGCCTTGCTACAAATAATGTACAAGGTATCATTTGAAATAGAGCTGTACTTATAGCAACAAAGCATTTCTATTTACCATTGATATACACAGGTTATTTCATTTCCTCTTTACAGTATTCATGGTAGGTCATTATTATTATCCTTATTTGAAAAACGATGAAGTGGAGGCTCAGAGAGAATTAACGGACTTACAATAGCACTTGATAAGAACCTGGGAGAAGCTGGACTTAATCCTGGTCTGCCTTATATACATTTATTTATTCACCAAGTATTTGCTGAGCACAGTCCATATATTGGGACTTAACTCTAGCAGCTGAAATACAGCACTGAACAAAACAGGCCAAAATCCCTTCCATGAGAATTGCTGATTGGATTTCACAATGTGAATATCATTGCTGACCTTGATAAGAACCGATTTAGTAGTCATGAGTGATTGGAATACTTTCAGAGAGAATGAGAGAAAGAGATCAGAGACAGGAAGTTTAGACAATTTAGAAAACACTTATAGGGAATTTTTCAGTTAAGAGAAGCAGAGAAAAAGGTCAGAAGGTGGAGAGCATGAGTCAAAATATATATTTTTTACTTCAAATGCCTTAATTAAGCAGGTGCTAGTAGTCATGTTGAGAAGTTTGTTTTAGACAGGAGCATAGACAGTAAAAGAAACACTGGATGAAGCGAGCCAGACTATGAAAGAAAGGCATTGTATGTCCCCACTTATTATATCCCAAATATCTGCATTCTATGTCAGAAACTGAAAGGTTGGAAGATACGAAAGCATAGAGAACAACTGCAGATACTAGAGACAGTGAGGAAGGAGAGTGGGAATGGGAAATAGGGAAGAGTGAAAGAAAGGGAATTAAGGGGGAAAAGAAAGAAAAAGAAACATTTAAGGGACACAATAATAGAAAATTATCTATTAATAATATATATGGTAATAATATCCTTGATTGAACTAATATACAATGCACTCATGTGGGAAAAATTCATCTTGTATGATGTTATGATGATATACAGTGATTGAATGTAAAAAATAATAAAAGAGAGGGAACCAGCAGTTGGTGTAATGGCTATGTCGCTGGACTCCCACGTAGTCGACCGCGGTTCGCGTCTCGGACCCGGTGGCTTACAACTCACGCCGAGCGCGTGTGCGTGCGTGCCCAAGATCCCGAGAGGAGAATGGAGGAGAAGGGATTGCGGCGTGACCATCCCCCCTGGGGGGTGATTTCTCGCTTTCTGTCTCTATGTCTCTCTCTGTCTGTCTGGCGAGCGCACACACCCTATAGCGAAAAACCTCTCCAAAAAAAAAAAAAAAAAAAAAAGAGAGAATAAACAGTAGTGACTAATGTTAAGGTTCTAAATATCAATTTTGTTGGGAAAAATTGGAGAATATGGGCACATATGAGTATGAAGGTGTTGGCTAGAGCTGGAAGTTTATAAATTCTCTTCTGATTTGTTATCATTTTTTTAAAAATAAAACAGGATCCAAAATAACTGTTCAAGACTTAACCTGAGCATGGAGAACTTGGAAGCTTAAAGAGAACAGAAAAAGTAGAAAAAACTTTGAGAAGAGTGGGGAAGCAGCTGGATAGAGATGTAAGGTCCAGATAGCATCAAGTATGAACTTAAATGTGATACTTCCTCTAACTGCTGCAATATACTTCCTCATTCAATGCCATGTTCTTCTCTCTTCTGCTTGTCTTATTTCTTAGTCACTTTTGCACACACACACACAAAACATATGGAAACATCCTCTGTACAAACTTAATATAATAAATAAATAAACAATGGAAGACAAAAACAAATAAAACAGAAAAAACTCAAAAGAGAGGAGAGAGAGAGAGAGAGAAAGAGAGAGAGAGAAGTACTAGATCTCAATAGCCAATGAGTCATTTAGTAGCTTTAGAACATTGGACTTGTTTATCTTAGTTTTCTCATTTGTTAAATGGACTTAATTTTGTTCATGACATTGTTTTAGCGTCCAAAAAAGTACTTGATGTTAACATTCATTTTCCACTCGAAAATGTCATGTTCATATGAGTTTTATTTATGTGTTCATCTGATGTCTGTTTAATGTGTTTACACTATTTCATGTTGTATAATATATATTTGCATAGATTATATCTTACTTTATTAGTATATATAACACAATATTGTGTATAATATTATCCCAAGTTAATATCACCCCCATGTTTTTTAATTGTCAGAGGGCTTATGCACTTGCTACAGGGACAGAGACAAAGAGAGATTAAGGCATTCCCCCATTGAGGTTGATCACACCATAATCTCATCTTTATTTCTCCAACTTGTCAGGATTTTGTGCACACATACACATGTGCTTATCATATTTTTCAAGCCTCTGGGCCTGAAATCGAACTGTAGATAGCCCTATAGAACTAGTTCTCTTATCCACTAGGTTATGGGGCTGGCCCTTATATCACTCCCATTTTATAGAAAAGGATAGAAAGGTTCAGACTAATCGAATGATTTATCAAAAGTTACCTGGTCCACTCTGGTTTCTACGGAATCATTGGGCAGCTTATTTACATTTCGGAAGCCTTGGTTACAAGACAAGAACTGGCATATTAAAATAGGAAGAAAGCAAATTGACATTCAGAACTTTAACATTATTCCCTGATGTTTCTATGACAATTTGAGTCTAATGACTTTTGCAGAAGCTAGAGTTCAGGGGCCTCTGCTTGAAGAACTGTCAGCCACAAGAGCTAAAGATAGAGACTTTTAGGGCACTTTGAGGTCCCACATAGATTAGGAAAGAGAAAGAATTACATAAAAGAGAATCAACTCCAGGTAATACAGGTGTTTATCCGAACCACCTAAATAATTGCAGACAAGCAGAGGAAGATAGAGTCGTTCTTTAGAAGGAAAAAAGATGGGATAATAGGCACTTCTTTAAACCTTGAATCTCATGTTTAAGTATGCACAACACATTTTAATTATCATCACTATTATATCATTCATCACCATGCTGCATTGTAATAAGAGGTAATAGGATGCATTGTCCTTTTCTTACATTAAATGTGTCAAGTACCATAAATAGGACAATTGACATAATTGCCATAAATCCCAGGGTGTGTATGTGTGTGGGTGGTAGTGGGAGAAATGATCACCCAACCCTCACTCACAATATTCCAGGATGAATTTACATAATTGTGTCTAAAAATGGTATGTCACCATTAAATGTACTCACAGTTCTTGCCTCTGGCTCCTCACCACCCTCCCTCCCCCCTTTCCTGAGGAGGAGAGGTTGCTTCAGTTTTCATTAAGTCTCGGTAAATCTTTCTTATTCTGTGAGTTGCCTGGACACACGGTATGGCCAGTTTTATTGGTAGTGAGTTCATTAGTTGGTTGAAATAAACTTCATTTAATTACCTTTGGATGAAAAAGGGGAATAGAAGATTTTACCTTTTTATGACAAACACATGAGTGGAAATTAAGAAATATCACCTGAAATACTTATTTTCCAGAATGTATCTTAACGTATTGGAGAAAGAAAGTCACAATCAGCCATCCAACAGGGATTTCAGTTGCTGTTTACCTAGAAAAAAAAAACATTCTGAACTTGTTACACTATCTTACATTCTTTTAGAAAATCACCGCAAAAATAACCATAGCGGGAAATGGAGGTAGGAGAAACACGACTCTTTCTTCCCTCCAAAAAATAAGTTAGAAGATGAAATTTTGGAAATTCTCAGAATGGAGGGAGGCGACTAAAACTACTGACAGGGGAGAGCTAAGGTACAGCCCTGAGTCAATCCTCACATTCCACAACAGTAGTGCAAACAGACCGCTCCAATCGGTAAAACAGCAGAGAACAGTCGTAGATGTTCATAATGGGTGTCGTGACCCTCACAGGAGCACCCCATCCTCTATTTTTTCCTTGATATTGCTACCAGTGGCATCTTTCCATGCGAATAGTATTAATACTTCACTAGACTTAGCTTTGCCCTTAATTTTGTTCTCTTTAAAAACAGTATTTCACAAAGTGCTCCATGTTGAGCACATTTTGCACAAACACATTTTGATTTCCTGTGCCTTCTTCAACTGACTTTCCTTAAAGCACTCAGAATGACTCTTCTACATGGATCCGGTCATTCCCTCGCTAAATACATTTTATTTTTTCCCATTGTTGTTAGGAGAAAATCCAAATTTAGTAACATGTTTTTGAAGGTTCTTTTTGATCTGATTCCTGTTTAAAGTACCAACCTCATTGCTCATCTCCCTTCCCACCCACCTACTTCACCCCCATTTCTGGACTTCTCTGTCCCTTCACCTTCTACTTAATGCTCTAGGAGCCTTCTTGATTCCTCCTTTACTTATTCTAAGTTAACATATTCTCTTCCATCAGGCCAAGAAAGAAGCTCTTACATCTATCTGTCAGGAATGCCTTCTTCAGAGACATACGTCATAATATCCCCTGACTACCTCTTATTCTTCTGACGTATATTAAGTACCAGAGTAAACTCAACATTGTCTTGACACATTACCTGTTACAATTTGAATTCTTACTCTTTTGACTGATTCATCCAACTGGCTATAACACAAACCTTAGCTTATTCATCCATTTATCCCCAAATATAGACTACATAGTAGACTTTTGATAAGTACTTTTGGCTAAATGCATAAATAAATAGACATAGATATCTTTACATCTCTGTAAAGATTTAAAAATGAAGAAGTTTCCATTGGAAAATTTACTAGGGAGTGATTATATATATATTCCCATTCTGGAAACTCTCATTGCAGACAATTTTAATAATGAAGGTTGCCTAACTTGAAATTATTTTATTCAACAGTTCTATTTAATGTAAATTTTAAGTTCTGAGAAAAAATATTTTAGAAAATCTCTGAATAAGAAAAAACAAGGACCTTGGAATGTTTTTTAAAAAGACTATTCAATTATTGGTTCTGCAAGATACTGTTTGTAAGACTTTAAATGAATTACGTAACCTCTCTGCCCTTTTCTCTTCTCACCTTTGGAATGGGCATAATTGTGCCTTCCTTACAAGTGTATCCTGGTCCAAGACACTGTATGTATCAGTGCCCAGAACACAGCAGGAACTCAGTCGAGGTGTTTTCCACTTAGTAGCTCCTATCCAACCCTCTCTCACCCAATGTGTGAATATGTATCATTTTGTTGTAATTTTTGTTGTGTTCGTTTACTACAACACTGAGGAAGATTTGGCTGTGACGCTGAGTTCCCTTGTTTGTGACAGCTGTCCTCACTCCACGGAGTCAGGGATCATTTAATAGTTGATTTTGACCATACACATACCAGCAGCAGTTGAAACACAGTTCTTCAATCTTCTCTACAACTGCAGATGGCCATAGACCCATCTGTGCCTTGGAGACTGAGTCATTCTTGGAGACAATATGGAAGGAAATAGCCGTTTGCTATCCAACATGCAAATTTCACATGGATAGAAATTACTGACTACTTATATTTGTTCTTTAGGAACATTTCCACTGTTTGTTCTGTCTTCAATGTTCCAGATAGAAAGCCATTTTATTTTTTCAACATAGTAATAACTTGCATGCATGCGGCAATGCATACTTCTTTCTACTATAGGGCTTTCTCCATTCATTCCAAATGACATTTATATACCACGATTATGTGTCAAATAAAGGAGATTTCAATGAGAAATCTGAGCTCAAGAAACCATATGAAAGTATATGTCCACATAATCTGTTGGACACGTTAGATATACCATAGTCCTCACTTGAAAGCTGAGAAAACCGACCTACAAAGTAGATAAATAACTAATTCAAAGTGACCAGTAATTCTTTTGTTCCCTAGTGATTTATTTTTAAAGAATCATTTATTTAATTTTATTTATTATTATTATTTTATTTAACCAGAGAGAGAAAGAAAGGGAAAGTAAGAAAGCAAGTGGCCAGGTCCGAGACTCAGAGCATGGCTGACCATGTGGGAGTCTAGGCATTAACCAGCATACCACCTGCCTGCCTTCTCTAGTGAATTCAGTAATTAAATCTCACTGAGCCATATGAACAGTGGAAAATTACTTCGAAGATACAAAAGACGTAAACTCGTGAGTCTTTTCTAGTAAGCACATTTATCATATTTCATATGGAGACAATAGCACAAATTCATTGCTCACAGTGCTACCAAGGCTTGAGCAAATTTTTAGTAAATATCCAAGACATGATTACCACTGTTCTTAGGACCTTAAAATCATTCTACTAAGGTGTTAAAAGCATCCAAAATGCTTTGGTCTTGGAAAAAGTGTCTATATTGTTAATATTTTCAGCAAGGAGGTCTCTCTTTTGCTCATCTTCAAATGTTATCTTTCTGATAACTTTTGCTTTAATCACACCAGATTGTGATCTTTTCTGTAAATAATCCATAATCTTTACTATGCCTTGCATCACCTTGTTTGCTAAAACACAGGATGATTGTACCTCTTCTCCAAGACCTTGTTCAGATAGCAACTCCTGTCCAAAGTTCTTCTTCTGATAGAATTGGAAACGCATTTGCGATTCTACAGTACTGTGTTTTTCTGCCACAGTATGATATTACAATTATTTCCTTATGCGTCTATGCTAAATGTACACTTCCTGACTTATCCATCATCATTATGATTCACAGGAAAAATAAAACAGGGGAAGCCCTATGGGCTGGTGGCTAAGGGAGCTGGATCCCATATGACCAACCATGGCTCACATTCCAGCCCTAGTGGCTTGATAAACATCCTGGGTGCAGGGGAATGTGTGCTGCAAATTGCAACAGAATGGAGTAAAGGAGATCACACTCCACTAGCTGTTATTTTCTCCCTCTCCTTCTCTGTCTCTCTGCTGAGTACCCATACCTTCTGGCAATTAAATAACCATAAAAAATTAATAGCTATGATATAAGTGCTTATGATATGCCTCTCTTATAGACTTTATAGGAATTATGTGATTATCACAACTCAGCTAATACATTCACTTTACAAATTTAAAAAAACATATGTAAACAAGTTCACACAAATATGAGGATGACGGTTAAAGGATTTAAATCTAGGTAAACCTGACTTTGTAGCCTAGAAATTTTTTAAATTACTACCCTGGGATATATCCCAGTGTTTGACACTCGGGTTTTTAACAAATATTTTCTGAATTGTGTTAAAAATTAAACTTAGAGATCATATTGGGGAGCACTTTGTTGTAGCTAGAGTCAAATAAGTATACATTGCAAATTAGTGAGGTCTAGATTAATGAGGCCTAGGCAGAGTTCTGGTGGTGCTGTTAGCAGATGCTATTATGAACTACTATTATAGCTAATAATAATCATAATTACCGTCTGAACTATGTGTCCTGGTTACATAATTTTCTCTGACTCAGCCTAGAGCACGAAACTGGACAAAGACATGGTGTTATCTGCTGCTTATAGTTGCAGTTATTTTAGACAGTGAATTGTTGAAAGAAAACTAAATTCCAACTCTGTTTTTCGGTCACCTAAGATAAAAATAAAACCATTAAAAAAGATGAGACTTTAGAGTCTGTTTAAAGATATGTTTGCATTTATTTTGCACCTACCTCACAGTAAAAAATAATTTTCTTACTTAGTTTTTTAAGCAATTAGGAAGGTTTGAAATTACTGTGCATTGTGAAGTGAGAAATGGGAACTTAAAAATAAACAGATGTTAGGTCAATTGGGAGAGGGACAGATATATAATAGGTCAGGGAATGTGATTAGATAATAATGCAGTGACAAAGAACAAAGAGCTTGTCCTTGCACCTCTCTGATAGGAGAACATAGTAATAAGAAGGGAGTATATCTGGGACCTACAGATGGTATAGCAGTTACAGTGCTGGACTCCTACATGGTCAACCACAGTTCAAGTCCCAGACCCAGTGGCTTGAAACTCACACCTGGTGCATGTGCATGCATATCCAAGATCCCATGAGGAGAATGGAGAAGGAATTGTGGCATGGCCATCTCTCCTGGGGGGTGATTTCTTGCTTTTCCTCTCACTGTTTCTGTCTCTTTCTCTGATAAGTACATGCACCCTAAGGCAAAACCCTCTTTAAAAAATGAGCAGGGAGGGACATACCTATAGACTCTGAGCCTTATTTACTGGTGGGAAGAGTCATCACAAACCCAAGATATTCTTTTCCTTGTTTAATTTTTAAGTGGTGGGGAAAATAATAGATTTGAGAAGAGGACAAAACCTTATTTTGGACGTGAGGCTACATGATGAGATATTGTTTAATGTACAAGAAAGTTCTGCATTAAGAATTATTATCAACTGGCTGGTAGTTACACTATTGCCAAACTTCCTATTTACTGCACACACACACACACATACTCATGCACACAAACATAACATAAGTTTTTGAATTATTATTGTATATTAATAAACATATAGAGAGGTTACTGGATCAAAATAAAATGTGCATAGTCTTGTAACCTCCAGCAACCTCACCTTACTCTCTAACATAATCTTCTCCTCAGAGGTGCCAACCAAAAATAGCACATTTCTATGAAGACTACCTTCTCTTCACTTCCAATAATAATGATAACTTATCTGTCTCTCATACATACTCATTCCATTTTGCAAAAACCTGCTTAGATGCAAGGTTGCTATTTTTGTCCCAAGCATGAGGGATTTGCTTTATAAACATGTTAAGATTCTTTTGACTTCAATAGACAGAAGCCCAACTTGTGTTAACTTAGGCAAAATGGAGGATTTATTGGAAACATCTTGTAGAATCAAACTGAACTATGGACACACAAACCATAGGGAATAAATAAATGAATCTAAGCTTCAGAATCCACAAAGCTCAGGGACCTCACCCCTACTAGGTGTCTCTTTATATAACTTTTTCCTTCTCTTCTTTTTGCATATTATCTTTATTCACTATCATTGCAGAGGAACTACCTCTATATTTTACAAAAATACAGAAATCAACAGCTCTCTGGTTTTACATTTTATAATTTTCTTCACAAGAGACGGGAAAATTTTCTTTATAATGCATTTTGAATGTGAATTCCCTAAAAAGGGTTCTAATGAGGAAAGCTTGAATCAAATGACCATTTTGACACCATTCAACCTGACTCTTGGTTGAAGAATGGGGTAAAACTTCTAGAGCATGACATTCTCTGTGAAAACACTTAATTTTGATGGGAAAATAAACAAATCCTACAAGAAGATAGGTTTGGGAGGTGATTACAACAATAAAGCAATAGGTATCTATTCTAAGAAGGATTAGATGATTCATCCCTCAGAGACATAATCAGTAAATTTTAGGTACGAAGATCAAATCTAAGGTTTTTCCTTTCAGAGTAAATGCATTCTGCTCTATTCCATGGTAATTATTCCTATCACTTCACCATTTGACTAGATTAATCTCTCTAAATGGTCCTTCACATAGTACTCTCATCTTCACTTTCATTCCATCATTTCTTCTGGTCTCTCATACCTCTAAATTCTATCTCTTGCTGGTTTTTCTTAGTCAATGGGCTTTTATATCATCAAAATATCATCTCTGCAGATTAAACCCATTAGGCTTCTCCATTTTCTCAACTATTCATTTTTTAAAGAACTTTTTAAGAATTTTATTTATTCATTCAATCATTTTCATTTGCTCAGAGAAAGAAAAACACACAGAGAGAAAGAAAGTGAGAAAGCAAGCCACCAGGTTCAAGACTCGAACCATGGTCAGCCATGTGGGAGTGTACTGCGCCTTAACCACCATACCACGTGCTGACCCTCTCAACTATTCTATAGCAAGTATATTTCATCCCTACTTTTTTTTTTCTTGCTATTTTGACATCAATATGATTCCTTAGCTTTGTATATGAATGAACGTTTTTTCCTCCCTTTTACTTTCCCTGAACCAATTATAAATTTCTGAAGTCAGGGAACATATCTTGAATGACCATGTCTTTGTAAGGTTAGCATGACCTTATGAGATGTGAAGGGTTAGCAAATCAATTTAACAAATATTCATAGAAAAGTTATTATGAGGAACTCACTCTCTTAAGCACTGAATTAATTGCTTGGTTTTTCTTTTTCTGAATGGTGACTGATTCACTTTGTAATTTCTTATTTACATTTAATTGTTCATCTTTGTAAGGCACAATATGCATGAAGCAGTATGTGATAATCAAATGAGTGATACTATAATATCCATCATGTTCAGCAAAGAATATTACACTGTTTTATGCATTTAAAAAAAATAAGGGATGCCCCATGAATTTGCATGTCATCCTTGTGCAGGGGCCATGTTAATCTCTGTAACTTGCCAAGTTTAATATATGTACTACCGAGATAAGCGTGCTTGTTTTTTGTTGTTGCTATGGTTTATTTGTTGATATGGGCATGGCTTTCATTGACAGCTTATGAAAAAGTACATGATCAACTATGATCTAGTTCTCTCCTGTTCTTTCCCAGCTTTGTCTCTTCTCCCTAACATGCAGCATAACCAAGACCTCATCCCACCAAATTGCTTATTAGTTCATGAATATTCAGTTATTCTTGAAGCCCTCAAACTAGAAACATTCCATTTCTTCTCTCTGGGATTTTTTAAAAATATCATTGTAAAGTTAACATTAACCTTAATGAACTCCAATAAATCAGAGCAAGGATCTCTCCTCTAGTCAGTCACCCTCATCACCACCTCGGTGCACAGTATGCTCCCACTACACCATTTACGAATGTGCATCAACTGTTTACACATCTCATCCCACCCTTTCACTATCACCATTTGAACAAGTGGCTACAGAAACAAGAGTTCATTTCCTGGCATGTGTGGAAAATTGAGAAGAAAATAGCAGCTGCAGATCTGCCCAGAGGCTCTCAGGTACCATCTCGTAATTGAAAGGTGTCACTCTGAGGGGAAGTGGACATTCAAGGCAGTGCTGTTGCAGACTGGTGTTTGTCAAAGAACACCTCGCTATGTTTTTCGGCCAGTTTCTGCTGAATTTTCCCCTTCCTTCCAATAGCTGCTTGGTGCTTACCAGAAGCAGGGGGAATCAATGTGGCTTCTTTGCTATTGAAATCCATTGGCTGCAGTTTCTTTTTCTTGAAGGGAGAGAAAATGATTATGGTACAGAAACCAAATAATTTCATCCAATCAAAATATCCCCAAGATGGCAATATTTTTTTAGGCACAGAGCCACAATATTTTTTCCTAATAATAATGTGTAATATATTCTTTTTTTCTGGTTCATTTTTATGTATAGCCCCAGTGATAGAGATTGTTATAACCATGTGATTGAAATGGGTGAGGGAAGCTGGAATTATTAAGCTTATAAGAAGCTAGGAGCTTTGTGATTTTAGTACTTCAAAGGCCAAACATTGCAATGCCTATCTATCTATAGGTTTTTTTAAAGTTTTAGGGAAAGGCCATTGTCTGCTTTGCTTGGAATCAACTTTGACTTTTCCTTCTCACCACTTTCCCTGAAATGTAATATTGGTTTCCTGGTTGGTTTTAACAGAAGGCAGGAGATCTGGAATCAAGCTCATTATTTCTTAGTTGGATGACTCTAAGTCCCAATGTCTCTCAACTTTTCTCTCTCTTCATTTTGAAAATGATGCTCACAAGGAAATTAACAATCTATATTTCAGAAGGTTGCTTTAAATATCAAGTGAAATATGGAATATTAAAATATATAGGGAGATCAATAGATAAAAATTTGTATGTTGCTTTTGGTCATTGATTTGTGTTTTCATATGATTTTAGGTGTCACTAATTCCCAGTCTATGCAGGTTCAGGACTAGACAGAGAACTGTCAGCCAAATGTCCATTCTACTCTCAGTTCCCACACTTTATACCATTTCTCATTGTTCTTCGAAAACAGATATCTGGCTATAGGCAAACTTTTTTCCTTACCGAAAACTGAAAATCTCATGATATCTTTTACATCTATTATTTGTTTATATCATTTGTTCTTCCTGATAAACCTTCTTTAATTGTTTCCCTTTATTCATGACAGAGTGCTTGTGCATGCACATGAAAGGGAAGCATGACAGACAGAGAGAGAGAGTGCTCCCCAGGGTCTGATCACGCAATGATCCCCTTTTTCTAGTCCTCTAGCTACCCACAGGATCTTAGGCACTCACATGCATAGCTGGTGTATTTAGGCTGACCTTGATTGGGATACTAGGATTTGAAATGCAGTTGCCAGGTGTGGTCTGGGTTTTCTTGAGCAGTGCATTACCCCTGTGCCACAAACCAGCTCTCTCTCTCGTATACATACATACATACATACATGTGTGTGTATATATATATATATATATATATATATATATATATATGTGTGTGTGTGTGTGTGTGTGTGTGTGTGTGTGTATGTGTGTATACCCATATTATTGTACTTTGTATACAAAACGCAACAAAATTAGCAAAGAAAATCAGAAAAAATCACTGTGCATGCAGGTTTTAAAAGCGTGTCCTGAGTACCAGATAATAGGTGGATATTTAAGGTAAGGGATTCATTCCATACCACATATTCTGGAGGGCCTGAGGCTAGTGCACCATCTGCCCTTGTCAGAGTGGCTGAGAAACAAAATGAAGACCAGCTTATAAATGAAAGTACACCATGACACCAATTGCAATGACAAAAGGAAGATAGGGGCCTCCAATCAAAGGAGGAAAATTGTACATATGTGCAAAGTGCCAGGTTAATTCTGACTCCTGAGTTTCGACCAGATGTGAAGGCCCTTGAAGAAGTAAAATACGAACATACAGGATCAGTTGGAATATTCCATGGAAGCTACACATAAGAAATTCAGACCCACTAACTGAGTCAGAGAATCATTTCTTGAATCCTGACATCTGCTAGCTGTGCAATTCTGAGAAAATAGTTTCAGCCTTCCAGACCCAATTTGTCTTTAATCATAATACTAATAATAACTGTCATTTATTGAGCAATGATCAGGTACCAAGCTTATATACCCTATCTGATTTCAACCCATTATACTTATGAGGGATAGAACTTTATTTTCTCAATCTTCAGATGAAGTCAGCGAGAGCTAGAGAGGATATATATGGGAAGAGGGTGATAGAGCCCAGGGCAATTAAAGCCAGGATTTCAAACTGGGTCTATTTTTTTTTAAAGATACTTTTGCCTTAGGGTGCATGGCTCACGGAACAGAGAGAATGAAACAAAGACAGTGAGAGGGAAAGTGAGAAATCACCTCTACCCCAGGGAAGGGATGGCCACACTACAATCCCTTCTCTTCTATTTTTCTCTTGGGATCTTGAGTACACATGCACATGTGCCTAGCTGAGTTTCAAGACACTGGATCCAGGAATTGAACTATGGTTGGCCATGTGGGAGTCCAGTGATGTAATTGCTACACCTTCTGCTAATCCCCAAACTGGGTCTATTTGACTCCAGATTCTGAGTTCTCGGTTATTATACTTCATATCATAATCCAACTTTGCATAATTTTTTTCATGAAAAGAACCTAATTGACATCTGATGCACTAGTTGTTCAAGGTACTTTTATTGAGTAACTCTAAAAGGATAACGTACTTAAGTGAAGAGCCAACCTTAGCATCTTAGACTCCAGTACATGTGTAATTAAGCCATAAGAGAACCAAGATGACTCAATATTCTACTTAGTCTTGGAACTTATCTTAAATGAATTTTAGAAAAATCAGCCAGAACTTCTATTTCATAATGAGTCTTACAGAATCTAACCTTTTACCTCCTTCACAATGGACAAAACCTAATGCTTAACTAACGGAAGTTAACAATAACCTTGCTTTATCTTTACACATACCTGACTTTGGAGACAGGGAGGGGAAATACTCTACCTGCCCCTCTGATCTGACTTACAGAGAAGATTTTATCAGCTCAAGCATTACAAAAGCACACCTACTTTCTAAAGCAGGATCTAAGTGTTGTCTTGACTGACTCTACTGGCTTCTGTTGCCTTGTTCATAATTGCTTTTTTTTTTTAAGAGAGATTTTTGCTATAGGGCACATGTGCTTTCCAGAGAAACAGAGAGAGACACATAGACTTCATCCTCCCAGGGGGTGATGGCTACACCTCAGTCCCTTCTCCTACATTCTCCTCTCAGGATTTTCATGCACCTGGCATGAGTTTTATTTTGTTTTTTTTCTTTCTATTTTTTTCCTTCCTTTCTTTTTTTCTTTTGAGAGAGAGAGAGAGATTTTTGCTATAGGGTGTGTGTGCTCACCAGAGAAATAGAGACAGAGAGACAGAAAGTGAGAAATCAATTTCCGGGGCCCTGATGTTACTTAATTGCTATAACCAAAATCTGAAGTCTTAACCTTTACTTTGTGCCATTAAAATGTAAATGAATTATGCATTCTAAGCCACCTAGAAAGACACTTTATGTTCAATCCTTAATAATTTCCAGTTTGGGGAATTTCTATTTTTCCTGCATTAGAAGAGGACCTCGTTTCCAGATGACATCCCTGCTTTGTTTCAGCCACATTTCCCCAGAATGATAATGTCTCTTAATTCGTAACACTCCTTGCATATAAGGATAGAAGTCAGGCTGCATAGGCTTGAGATAAGCCAAGAATCGTGAGGGTGGCTGGCTTGTTACCATAGCATAGACAGGTACCTAGTCCTTTATGTTATTTGGTGCAAAACCTGAAAATTACATAAATTTAGATCCTGCTGTAGTCTGTGCTGCATTAGCACTATTGCAGCAAGTAATAGCAGGGCATGCACACAGTCCAGTAAGTGCTAAAATCTCATCTTCCAAGCCAGCAGGTGGCATGGTGGTTAAGGCACTAGACTCCCACATGGTCAACTGCAGTTCGAGTCCCAGACCTGGTGGCTTGAAAATCATGCCAGACATGTGTATGTGTGTCCAAAATCCCAAGAGTAGAGTGGAGGAGAGGGGACTGTGGCGTGGCCATCACCCCAGGTGGTGATTTCTCACTTTTCCTCCTACTGTTCTTTCTGGCAAGCTCAAATGTCCTATGGCAAAAATCTTTAAAAAATAAAATCCTGTCTTTGCCATTTGTTAACTCTGTGAATGATCACATTTTTAACCTCTGAGAGACTCATTTCCATCATCTGTAAAACATAAATAATAACAGAATTTGTCTCCAGAAATAAATTGTAAAATAGAGGTAGTGGTGGGATTGATCTCAAAAAGATGCAACTTTTTTTTTTTTTAAGAGAGATTTTTGCTATAGGGTGCATGCACTCACCAGAGAGATAGAAAGTGAGAAATCACCCCCTCACCACCACCACCCAACCCTTCTCCTCTATTCTCATCTCAGGATTTTGGGCATGCACATACATGTGCCTGGCATGAGTTTTAAGCTGCCAGGTCCAGAACTCGAACCATGGTTGGCTACATGGAAATCCAATCATGTAACCACTATGTCATCAAAGATACAATAGTTTGATTTTCAATAGCACAATGCCAAAAAAGAATAAGCTGAATGAATGTAAACTGTTACTTTTAACAACATCTGACTTTATTCTAGAATCCATCGCATGCTCTTGCAGATAATAAGCTACTAATGTGATAGGCAGGAAATTCTTTTGGACAGGGCCATGTCTATGTTGTTAACGGCTAAGTCCCTAGTACCTAGGACAGTGCCTGGAACATAAGTGCTCAATAAATATTTGATGAATGAATAAATGGACTGAATAACAAACCAATATTCTAAGAACCAAATGCTGTCAGAATCTAAGCCTTCATTATTTCCAAAGCACTGATTGTAATGCCAGTGATTGTCAGTGATTGGAACTGAGCAGGAGGACAAATACTATACATTTCAAAGCACAAGGAAAGACGAAATTCACATAGCAGGTAGCTTTTTTTTTTTTTTTTTTTTTACTTTTTTTTTTATTATCATCATATTCTTCTTTATATTACATTGAATTACATATAACTTTACATTGTATTACATTACTTTTTCAAAAGGGAATGCCATGCATGTCAGTCAGTACAGAGACATTAATCTCCCTGCTTCAACATTCAATATCTTTTCTATGTTTTCCCCAATCATTATTATTCTAATTATTTTTTAAGACAGTCCATCGCTATTTCTCATGTTGCTTGTACAAATACTTTGCCCATCATGAAATACTTCTCAGACAAATCCAGTTGAGAATACTATACATGTCAACATCAACAGTTAATAAGCCATATCTGTTTCTCACTAATGTCCTACCTCTCTATTGTTCATTTGTTATCTTTCTCTATCCTCTTCTCTTCACTTCCCCCATTCCACACTGTCCTATTCTCATTAAGTACCTTCACTGCTTTTATGTCCTCCAATTTTTTTTCACTATCATAGAATGCTGATAGTCGGTATATATTGAGTGGATACATACAATATCTTTCTTTCATATCCTGGCTTACTTCACTCAGCAATATATCCTCCGTATCTGACCACTTTCTATCAAATTCCAGGGCCTTGTTGTTTTTTATGGCTGAGTAGTATTCCATAGAGTATATATACCACACTTTTCCAATCCATTCATCAGTTTGTAGACATTTAGGTTGGTTCCATGTCTTGGCAATTGTGAATAATGCTGCAATAAACATTGATGTGCAAGCACTTTTCTGACTGAGCGTTCTCCTGTCTTTTGGGTAAATACCCAGAAGTGGGATTACTGGATCGAATGGTAGTTCTATTTGTAGATCTTTGAGGAACCTCCATATTGTTCTCCACAGTGGTTGAACTAGTTTATATTCCCACCAACAGTGTAGGAGGGTTCCCTTTTCACCACATCCCCGCCAACACTTATCACTTTTTATATTCTTAATCTTTGCCATTCTGACAGGGGTTAGGTGGTATCTCATTGTAGTTTTTATCTGCATCTCCCTTATGATGAGGGATGTTGAGCATTTCCTCATATGCTTTTTGGCTATTCGTATGTCTTCCTTAGAGAGACTTTTGTTCAGCTCATTTTCCCACCTTTTAATTGAGTTAATCATTTTTTTTCGCATAAGGCACTTGAGTTCCCTATGTATTCTGGTTATCAGTCCCTTGTCTGAGGCATATTTAACAAAAATATTTTCCCATTCTGAGGGTTGTCGGTTCACACTTGTTACTGTGTCCTTTGCTGTGCAGAAACTTCTTAGTCTAATATAGTCCCACTTGTCTATTTTAGGGATTATTGCCTGTGCCTTGGGAGTCTTATTTAAGAAGTCTTTGCCTACTCCAATGTCCCCCAGAGTTTCCCCAGCATTTTCCACCAGTAGTTTTATTGTTTGAGGTTTTAGGTTAAGATCTTTGATCCATTTTGAGTTGACTGTTGTTAGTGGTGAAAGATGGGGGTTCAGTTTCATCTTTCTGCAGGTGGATACCCAGTTTTTCCAGCACCATTTACTAAAGATGTTTTCCTTTTCCCAATGGATTGACTGATATCCTTTGTCAAAGATCAGTTGGCTGTAAGCTTTGGGGGTTATTTCTGGGGTCTCTATTCTCTTCCATTGGTCCACATGTCTGTTTTTATGCCAATACCATGCTGTTTTGATGACCACAGCTTTATAGTATATCTTGGGATCAGGGAGTGATATGCCTCCTACTCCACTCTTCTTGCGCAGGATTGCTTTTGCAATACGAGGTCTTTTATGGTTCCAGACAAATTCTATGATTGCCCTTTCTAGATCTCTGAAGAATATCTCTGGTATTTCGATTGGAATTGCATTAAACATGTAGATTAATTTGGGTAGAATTGCCATTTTGATTATGTTAATTCTTCCAATCCAGGAACATGGGATATCCTTCCACTTTTTTATGTCACTTTCAATGTCTCTTTTAAGATTTTCGTAGTTTTCTTTATAAAGATCTTTGACTTTCTTAGTTAGGTTTATCCCTAGGTATCTTATACACCTTGTGGCTACGGTGAAAGGGATTCCTTTCTTCAGCTCTGCTTCATTCAACTTGTTGTTCATAAATAGAAATGCTATAGATTTTTGGATATTGATTTTGTATCCTGCCACTTTACTGTATTCACTTATTACTTCAAGCAGTTTTTTCATGGATACCTTTGGGTCTTCTAAGTATACCATCATGTCATCTGCAAATAAAGATATTTTCAATTCTTCTTTGCCTATTCGAATGCCTTTAATATTGTTCTCTTCTCTGATTGCAATAGCTAAGACTTCCAGTACTATATTAAAGAGCAGTGGAGAAAGTGGGCAGCCCTGCCTAGTACCTGTTTTCAGAGGAAAAGCTTTCAGCTTTTCCCCATTCAGTATAATGTTAGCTGTAGGTTTTTCATAGATGGCTTTTATTGTGTTGAGAAATGACCCTTCTATACCAATCTTACTGAGAGTTTTAATCATAAAAGGATGCTGTATTTTATCAAATGCTTTCTCCGCATCAATTGAGATGATCATATGGTTTTTATCTTTCTTTCTGTTAATGTGGTGTATTACATTTATGGTCTTGCGTATATTGAACCATCCTTGCATCCCTGGTATAAAGCCTACCTGATCGTGATGAATGATCTTTGTTATATGTTGTTGGATACGATTTGCGAGTATTTTGTTGAGAATTTTCGCATCTATGTTCATCAATGATATTGGTCTGTAGTTTTCCTTTTTTGTCATATCCTTATCTGTTTTGGGGATGAGGATGATGTAGGCTTCATAAAATGAATTTGGAAGATTTCCTTCCTTTTGAATCTTTAGAAATAATTTTAGTAGGATAGGGGTTAACTCTTCCTTAAAAGTTTTGTAGAATTCACAAGTGAAGCCATCTGGGCCTGGGCTTTTCTTTGTTGGGAGGTTATTTATTACTGATTCAATCTCCTGGCTTGTTATAGGTCTATTCAGGTTCTCTATGTCTTCCTGATCCAATCTTGGTAGATTATATGCATCCAGGAATTTGTCCATCTCCTCCAGGTTATCTTGTTTGTTGGCGTAAAGTTGCTCATAGTATCCTCTAATGATATTTTGTATTTCTGCTATGTCTGTGGTAATATTGCCTGTTTCATCACATATTTGATTAATCTGGTTTCTTTCTTTCTTCTTCTTAATCAGTCTAGCCAATGGTGTGTCGATCTTGTTAATCTTTTCAAAGAACCAGCTTTTGCTTTCATTTATTTTCTGTATGGTTCGTTTATTTTCTATTTCATTTATTTCTGCTCGAACCTTTATTATTTCTTTTCGCCTGGCATTTTGGGGATTTGTTTGTTGTTGTTTTTCCAATTCTCTGAGGCATGATGATAAGTTATCTAGTTGCCATCTTTCTGTCCTTTTCTTATGTGCACTAATTGCTATGAATTTTCCTCTTATGACTGCTTTTGCTGTGTCCCATAGATTCTGGACACTTGTGTACTCATTATCATTAGTTTCCATAAATTTTTTTATTTCAGCCTTAATTTCTTCAGTAGTGAAGAAGTCATTCAGAAGTAGGTTGTTCAGTTTCCATGTGTTCGTGTATTTTCGGGGTTGTGTCTTGAAATTAATCTTGAGTTTAATTCCATCATGGTCAGAGAAGATGCTGGGTACAGTTTCTATGCCTTTGAATCTATAAAGGCTTGATTTGTGTCCTAATATATGATCTATCTTTGAAAAGGTTCCATGTCGGGGTGAGAAAAATGTATATGTTGTGGATGTAGGGTGGAAAGTTCTATAGATATCTGTCAAGCCCATTCCATTTATAGTATCATTTAAGTCCTGTATCTCTCTATTTATTTTCTGTCTAGAAGACCTGTCTATAGGAGATAATGGGGTGTTGAGATCTCCAACAATTATAGTATTTCTCCCTATCTCTCCTTTTAGCTCCAACAGTCTTTCCTTCACATATTTAGGCGCACCTGAGTTGGGTGCATAGATATTTATAAGGGTTATGTCTTCTTGCTGGATTACCCCATTTACTATTATATAATGCCCTTCTTTGTCTCTTCTTACAGTCTTTGTCTTGAAATCTATTTTGTCTGAGATCAATATCGCTACTCCAGCCTTTTTTCGATTTCCATTTGCATGGAGTATCTTTTTCCAGCCCTTGACTTTTAGTCTATGTATGTCTTTATCCATAAGGTGAGTTTCTTGTAGGCAACAGATAGAGGGTTTCTGTTTTCTTATCCAGTCAGCCAGTCTATGTCTCTTTACTGGAGAATTTAATCCATTGACATTCAATGTAATTATCGATATTTCCGTACCTGATCCTATCATTAAGTGAGCCATTTTCTTGGTTGCTCTTTGTTCTCGTATAACTGTCTCTGATTTTTTAGTTTTCCTGGTATAATACTCCCTTCAGAACCTCTTGAAGAGCTGGTCTGGAGTTGGTAAATTCCTTCAAATTTTGTTTATTCGAGAATGTTTTTATCTTTTTTTCCCATATGAAAGATAATTTTGCCGGGTATAATATTCTTGGTTGAAATTGTTTTTCACTCAACACTTTTACTATGCTTCCCCATTCTTTCCTTTCTTGCATTGTTTCCGCCGAAAGATCCGATGTTAGCCTGATGGGGTGACCTTTGTAAGTAACCTGGCGTTTCCCTCTTGCCAACTTTAGTATCTTGTCTTTGTCTGTTGTTTTTGCCAGTCTGGCTATAATGTGCCTTGGAGAGGATCTTCTTGGGTTGATTCTACCCGGGGTCCTATGTATTTCCTGGGTCTGGATATTTGAGTGCCTTTCTAGATTTGGAAAGTTTTCTTCCAGGATCTCATGGAATAAATTATCTAGGCCCTTATTATTTTCTTCCTCTTCTGGAATACCTATTATCCGGATGTTGGGGCGCTTGATAGTATCCAGTATTCCTCGTATATTATCCTCATTTTTCATGGTTGTTTTCTCAATCTTCTTGATGCTTTTTTCTAGGTCAGATGTTTTGTCTTCTACGTTAGATATTCGATCTTCTGCCTGGTCTAACCTACTTTTAATACTTTCAAGGGAGGTTTTGATTTCCTGTATCACATTCTTCATTCCTAGAAGTTCCATCTGGTTCTTGTTTAAGGTATCCATTTCTTCTTTCAAGTCATTGAAGGACTTCCTCATCTCCTGGAGCTCCTTGTCTCTTTTCTCTTCCATCTCAGTTAGTTTGGTCACTACAAATAATCTGAATTCCTTATCAGACATGTCCATGACGTCCATTGTATTGACTGTGGGTGATGTAGGCTTGATGATTTCCCTTGAGGGAGAGGCCTTTTGTTGGTTGCTCATATTTCTGGAGCCTCTGCGATTGTTCTTAGTCATTAGGTATTCTATATGTTTCTTCCTAACTGATTGTTAATAGTTGTACAGGCTTAGAAAATTGATGATTTCCCTTATGGTTGGCCTACCTGTTGCTCACAATTACCATTAACTGTTGCCACTACCCTGGATGGCCCAAAGTCCTCACTGTCTCTAAGGACAGGTGAGCCTACAATTGACTGAATAAGCAACACCCCAAGAGCAAAGAAAAACAAACTGAAAAAAGGAAATCGCGCGGCGCGCAAGCGCGCCGCGCGCTATTCAAATCACCAGAATTCAGAGTCCAAAGGCTAGTGGGAAAGTGTCAGAAGATGAGTGACAGGACCAGGTTGGTCAGGTCTGGAGCCTGAGTCCGCCTGGTGCCCGGAACTGCTGGCCGGCTCGATCCGGATTGCGGGTGGGGTGGGGTGGGAGTTCGCCTTAAAGTCCCAGACAACCAACCTGGGGTCCAAGGAGGAGAAACGGTGGGGATGCGTGGAGATTCGGAAAGGTCGGGCCTGCAGCCTCAGTCCGCCTGGTGCCCGGAACTGCTGGCCGGCTCGATCCGGATTCCACATAGCAGGTAGCTTTCAAAATTGGCTGAAAGTTTATTTAAATTTGTAAATTGATTTAGCTGGCTATCCACTTACCTGAACACAGTGTGGATCTTTACTAAAACACATACCTTAGGAGCAGAGGGATATTGAGCTGCCTGCTGAAACATCACTCGCATGAAGCAGAACAAAACTAGCCCTTTGAGAGATTCCCTTTCTTCTCTGGGTAGAGTGGGCTCGGCTGTATGGACTAGGAGAAGGGACCTGAAAGGTAATATGGGGTATAGACGGCAAGGTGTGAGTCCATCTTTGGGGATCTGAGCAGGCTTTGTAGGGAAGGTATCACCTGGCTGGCCTGAGCTTTTCAGCAGGGTTGAGAAAGATCCATACAGTTAGGAAGAGAAAACTAACCTAGTTATTACATTTACTTGCTTATAATAAACAAAGATGATAAATCATACTTCAGTCCCTGCTTTCTAGGTGTGTGATGTTATTTTTATTTTACATTTTTTAATCCATTTTTAAGCTCCAGTTTCCTTATCTAACAGATGGGAGAAATAATGCCATATCCTTCATAAGATCACTGTAAGCATTACATGAGGTAAATGCATAAAATCATTTGGCATTTTTCCTGGCACACAGTGAGTATGAAATGCAAGCATTGGCTGTTATTGATGTTATTATTATACTTGAGCTTAGATTCTGGGGAACAATGCAGCATAAAGTTGGGTATAAAGAGGCTATAAAATGCAAAGTTAGAAGCCAGTTCTGTTTTTGAGCAAATGCAGACGGAGGTTTGGATAGAAATGTAGGTACGAATCAGATTGACGAGAACACGGCATGTGATTCTAAAGATGTGAGTTTTTAATGAGAAGAGTGAGAAGATGGAGATATTTTTGATTTTCTGTCAGTCGGAGGGCTCATTTAGGCATGAAGTGGCCTTTCAATGCCTGTAAATCAATTTACATAGGTGACCTGGCCCAAATTCTTTGTCTGAGAAGGGAACGTTGCTTGTGGCAGGATTTATTCCCTAGCCAATCTTCTCCATTTTCCTGCCAAAACGAGGGCCTCTTTCCTTGTGTGATGGAGAGAGAATGCCACATGTAATTAGAGAGAATGAGCAGAGAGGAAGAGAAAGGCAGTGAGCGTGCCACCGTGCTGGCGGAAGTCTCCCAGGAACAGAAGGTGATGCTTTGTGACAGATGCCTTTGTTATGTTGTTTGTTAAACACTGCGTGGCTGCATTTCACAACATTTCTGAATCTGCCCCTGCATTCCCCGGGCATTTTGGCAGCAGAGAATGGAAACTATTGGGGCTGGGGACAAGGAGTAGGGGGGTGGGATATAGAAAGCATACGGGGGACAGAAATACTGATGCAGTGAGATTTGTGTTCAAAGTCACCTTCACCCAAATATCCTACCCTCCACCCAATTTCTGCTTGCATTGGGGTCTGAGAGTCATTGCTTAAGAAGTATATTCATTGTGTCCAATTAAAATCAAATAAAGGAATATTTGAGACCAGCATTGCATCTATGTTAGGCTCTGGGGATAGAAATAGAATTAAGTGCTATTTCTACTCTCAGGGGACTCACAATCCAATGAAGACAATTAGGTAAACACTTAGTGCGCATATGCGCGCGCGCACACACACACACACACACACACACACACACTCAACACAGATATTCAGGGGCGGTGATATTTTTTAAATAACCAGAATTAAAACGGGATTGAAGGAAAGGAGGCTAGCATGGTTTACTAAAAGGAATAAGTGTAATACCAGGTGGACAATTTTTTAAGAAGAAAAAAATTTGATAAATGAAAAAACATAAGAGTATGAGGTGCAGAAAATATTAGCATGGACAAAGACAAGAAAATAAGATCTTAGCAGTGAGGAATTCTGTTGATCTAGAGCATAAGACTGAAGAGATTTGTTCAGAACTATGAAATTCCTTGAATGGGGGAAAAAAAGAAAGAGAACGATAGATATTTGGCAAAGGAGAGCCATGGAGGGATTTGTAAACGTTTACACGACACTTCAAGTTATCCTTTGAGATAACTACTGAAAATCGCCCAACAAGATGTCACCTTCGATGAAAAATACTATACAAACATGGTAACTTAACTAATGTCTCAAATTCCTTCTACAATCAGCTCTAATCCAGAAGCCTATTCTGTGCCCAGCATCTGTCAGGCAGTGGAAAGATACGTGTAAATAAAACTTTTGGGCTGGAATACGTTTCAGGTAGGTATCAGGAGCCAAGGTCTTCTCTGTTGTACATCAGGAAAGAGCTGGGGGACCAGTTCCATAGAGTTCAATTTTAAAGATGCAAACAACTGGGAGAGCTGACTCTCAAAAACTTTGAATCTTTATCGGAAAAGCCAGCATCAGTTTCATGGGAGTGGGTTGGATCAAAGAGAAATTAAGGACTGAACAACCATCAGCCCACCCATTCCTGATACTGGCAGATGGGAACAAAGCAGTATCTTGGTAACTAGGTTAAGAATTAGCCCATGGGACCTTAGGGATAGATGACGTTTAACTTCTTATAACTCTTAGGATTACCACCACCGGGAATAACCCAGCAGATAAGAGAGGAGGCACTGGAAGCTAAGAGGGGAAAACATTCACATCTCGAGAAACCCACAGCCAAGAAAAGAACCTCGAATACAATAGGCATTCAGAAAAATAGAGCTTGGTGAGAGACCTATTTGCAGATCTAACAAGAATAACACAGTGATAATAATAATTTATTAAAAATAACTCAAGAATAGTACAGAAATATTTCCTGGAACTAAATTCATGAATTGCAAGCTATAAACAAACAAGAAAATAATAATCAAAATATAAAATTCATAAAATTAAATAGATTGCTATTTGTATACATATTTATATAAAAATGTACATAATTATATTTATATATTTATTTATTTATTTTGAAGAGGTTTTTGCTATAGGACATGTGTACTCGCCAGAAAGACAGAGAGAGACAGAGAGACAGAAAGCAAGAAATCACCCCCCAAGGGGGATGGCCACGCCGCAAACCCTTCTCCTCTATTCTCCTCTCAGGATCTTGGGCATGCACGCACACACACCTGGCATGAGTTTAAGCCACCAGATCTGGGACTCAAACTGCAGCCAACTACATGGGAGTCGAGCAACATAGCCATTATGCCAATTGCTGGTCCCTATGTATTTTTTTAAGCTTATTAGATGAAAAACTCACTAAGCATTTAAGGTTATTTATATATTTATATTAAAAAATTTATGAAAGTACTCATCTCTCTCAATAGAAATGAATCAGAATAGATCCCAGGAAGTGTGTGTGTGTGTGTGTGTGTGTGTGTGTGTTTGTATGTGTGTGTAATATATTGATTGCTTAAAAATGAGTAATATAAATACTAAACCAATATTTTCAACTACGAAAGCCACTAGAAAGGCAAATACTATGGGTCTTGAACCACAGTGGTTACAGGAGCTAGGTTTCATATGGCTGACTGGTTCGAATCCCAGTCCTGACAACTTGAAAACATGACAAGAATGTGTGCATATATGCTCAGAGTCCTGATGGGAAGGAGAAATGGATGAAAAGGACTGGTCTGATCATGTTCTATTAGGGAATATTTTCTTCTTTTTGTCTCTCTTGTGGGAGCACATGCACCTGCTGCGAAAACTGAAAAACATGATAATAATCAAATAGATCTGATGACATGTAGGAATAGAGCAGGAATGAGAGCTCCTTGAGTGAAGACAATTTTTTGTTTGTTTGTTTACTGATATAGTCAAAGTACATAGAAAATTGTTCAAGATGTGTTAGCTGGGTTTATTTCTGAAGCATATCAGAGGATTAGTTAAGAGAACCTAGAAATAGATCCCAATAGATAGGTCAATATATAAGATTTATAACATTTAAAAGTGATGTCATTAAGATATGATATATCTTTATTTATCTAAACATTTTAAAATAATTATTTTAGTTATTGTTATTATTATTTAATTTGCTATAGGGCATGCATGCCTACCAGAGAGAGGAGGGCGGGAATAAGCAAGTTGCCAGGTCCAAGACTTGAACCGCAGTCAGCCATGTGGGAGTCCATCATACCATCATACCATCACTGTCCCCAGATACAGTTTAAATGATAAGCTTATAGCTGTAGACATTTTGAAAAATGAACCCGTTAATACAGTATCTAATGTATATAATTGCATTACCCAAGATGTCCCACTGTGTGCTTTTCTAAGATCTACCCCCAACCTCTTCTCCAAGAATAATCTTTCTTGGCTCTAAAACTACATTGTTTTTTCCAATAGGAAGGCTTATGATGTCATTAATCTCTTGATTGAAATTATCATTGTCTTTTAGTTCCTTAGTTCAAACAATTTTTAGGATAGAGGTCAAATCATCATATCATTGTAAAAAGACTAAATATATTTTGTAAGTATTTGTACATTGAATAATTTAGATTCATTTTCTAATTTGAGTCACATAAAACCAATCTGAGTAAGCACTATTATTTTGCTTTAAAAAATGAAAGATTTGAGGCTTAATGAGCTAATGCAATTACACAAATTCACACAGTTAAGAGATAGTAGAGCTGGAACTCATACCCATTTTGGTGGGATTACTACATAACCTAATGTTTTTATACTACGAGTTGCCATTAGAATTAAATAAGACATAAAGTGCTTGTCATATTATCTGCTCCAAAGTATGCGCTTAGTGAAAGCTAACCACCATCGTAATGTAAAAGTGATTTGGTCTTCACAATGATGCTGCCAGGTAGGTTTATCAACCTCATATTTGTGTCAATGGGAAGCTGAGGCTCAAGGAGGTTAAATTAGTGCTGAGTTTACGCAACTACCTGGCAAAGGCGGAGTCAGTCTCAACCGTTTCTCTCCAAAGCCCGTATTCTTAATCACTGTGCAGAGCTTGGTTCACCAACAATTGCATGACCTTAAGAAATCCATCTAAACTCTTCATGTGTTAGCTGAATAATCAGTGCTTTTGAGAGCCATAACTCCCACTCTGTTTATCTCACAGGGATGGTGTGAAGAAAAGTTGAAGGGGCTTTGAAATAATAACATCATAAAACAGGAGATCACTGTCCATTTCTCCCTTAGCAACACAAGGTGGCAGATGTGACAACTGGGTCACCATTACCTCCAACAAATTGTCTTTTCAGACTAAGAAGAGATCTGTGTGCTTTGATATGTCCCCCATAATGGTTTCATAAAACATGCAATTTTGCTAAAAATGGGATTGTATCTGCCTGTTGAATGGTTTTTATTTCCTTATCATAATATTAATGCCAAAAAAAAGCAAAGCAAGCTCTTATTGTTGCTTTGGAGAGAGAAGTGGAGTGAGTAACCGGCAAAGGGGGATGATGGACATCTTCATGATTCTGTCCTAAACTCTCTTACAAAGAATCTGTGTCTACCAACTTCCAAGACTACGTGATTCCTTGTACAGAGAAGGGGCTGAAGTCACTTCGGAAGACAACCAAGACAGAACACACTCTCACCCCTTGCCAAGAGGGTTCCTGACTCACCATCAAACCACCTGTCTCTCCTGTGGCCATCAGGTCCCAGTTCACCTCAAACTCCTGCTAAACATTCCATTTTTAGTATCTATTTTTTTCTGCCTCTGTAATTCTACTTCCAAAGTATCTCCCTCTACTTTCCCTTGTTATATATTCACTTCACATACCAGGAATCATTTTAAAAAACCACAGCTTTTCCAAAATGTTCTCTACTCTTCCTGCTTGGCTGTGCTATTTCTTAGTTTCTTCCTGTGCATTTTTTTTTTCATTAATGGTATATTTCCTCTTTCCGTAACCAGATCACCTTTTTCTTCCATTTCAAAAGTACAACAATTAAATATGCCTATTTTAAAGTATGTAATAAATATATAATTAAATTAAAAGTGAAAGTGCTATTATTACAGCTCTTATCCTACTCTCCTCGGCTAGATTATTCTATTTTTATTTTTTTTAGTTTATGGTCGTATACATTTTTTACATGCATTTAAATGCTCCACTTAGTCTGAAGTTACTTTGAAATGAAAAGCATGGCTCTGGCTGTGGATATATTGTCAGGTAATAACCACAGCTATAAAGAAAAAGAAAATGAGACAAGTGGATCAAGTTGTTAAGAACAGATTCTACCTGGGGAGGTAACACCCACAAAATGAAATCATGAAAGATCCCAAAAGTGAGTTATACAGATTCAGAGAAAGAAACATTTGGGGCGTTAAGGAATTAGTCAATGCTTCACCAAGCAGTCATCTGCTGTTCCCAGCACGCAAAAGGTTTAGATACACTGAGATGTTGTGTGGAATTGCAGATCAAAGGTCTACACAGCAAGCAGATGTAAGAGTAGACATGAGCACAGTGAAGGGATGATAGTGAGATGACTCTTCCCATCTCTTCCACCTCTCATGCTGCAGCCTTCCCTACACACTAACTCAGTGATTCTTGTTACAACAAATTTCAAGTTGTTATAGAATCTTTAAGTTTCTGTTTCAGACCTGTAAGCTGACTTCCACTATGAGAAAACTAACACTCACGCATCTTCTCTCTTTCACTCCCTCTCCTGTCCTCTTCTCTCATGTGCTATTATTGTAAGGTTTACAACGTTTAAATATTCTGGTCTGAAACCACAGTTCTCACTGTTGTTTCATTTTAATTGTACAGTGAAGTGAAATCTGGGTTCATGCTGATCCTGTTCCCATGGCTTTCCCATTTCCCATTATTTTGCCATCATTTATAATTGTATTTACCTGATTTCATCTCCCAGGAACTTTCTGTCTTTAAAATTTTACTAGCATATTTCATTTAATTCCATCTATTCAAAATATTATCATTTCAACCTGTAATCGATACAAAATTGTGGAAATCTGTTATAGTCTTTTCTCCTTCCTACATTTTCAATGTCTGGTGCATATTTTACATGGAGCATTTTCAGTCCCACTAGCTGTGTTTCAAGTGTTCAGTGGCCACAAGTGATTACTGCCTACAGGATTGGAGAGCACAGTGCTCAGCTTTTTCCTTTCTTTGTCTGTCTGGTCCATTTCTTATTAAATTGAGATACCACCCTAGAAGTTTTTCCTTATTGTGAAATCCTGTCCTAGAAGAGATCCTAGCAGTGTCAATTTTTTGCTTATCTTTTATTTTTTTAAGGTTTTTGTCTTAAGGGCACATGCACTCACTAGAGAGGAGACAGACAGAGAGATACAGTGAGAGGGAAAGTGATAATCCTCCCCCAGGGGAGATGACCACTCCAAAATCTCTTCTCCCATCTTCTCCTGGGATTTTAGACATACACCTGGCATGATTTTCAAGCCACTAGGTCCTGGATTCGAACCGTGGTCAGCCATATGCGAGTCGAGTATCTTAACCACTACACCACTTGCTGCCCCAATTTTTTTTTTGCTTATTTTTTCCCCTATTTTGAAAACTTTTTGCTTTTAGATGATTGTATATTTGTATGCAATTGTGTGAAATAATACAAGAACTTTCACAAAGAAGAGATTGGAGGTCTTTTCGAGTTGATACTTCCTTCACAGTGTGTACATTGTTTTAACTGGAACGTGACCTTCTTTTTAAATGTGAGAATATGCCATTCTCCTGTCCTTGCCACAGCAGAAACCAAGCATCCTTAGATTGGCTGATAAGCCATATAGTCCTGACCATTGGATACTTACTTTTTTGGTAAACACATGAATATGATCATTACCTCTATTTTCTTCAGCTCCTCTATCTCCCTCTAATTCCATTTTTTTTCACACTAAGGCCTTTACTAATCACAACTTAAAGCCTATGCCTCTTCCCGCTGTCAGGTGTTATTTTACACCAGGTATGCACATGGCACATGTTCTCACCTCCTTCAAGATTCTGCCCAAATGAGATCTACCCTGACCACTTCATTCAAAATGAATTATCCTTCCTCACCTATTCAGCATGTCCAACCCCCGTCATGGTCCTCATTTTATTTTATTCTTTTTCAAAGTATTGTGCACTTTCTAGCATGCTATGTGATTTACTTATGTATATTTTTTGTCTTTTTGTTTAATCCCGTAGTCATAATGTTCTGCCAATTAGTTACTATCAACCATAATTGTTATTTTAAGTTATCTCTCTCTCAGTTTTCCATCTGTAAAATAAAAAATATATGTTTTTAAAACTTTATTCATTTATTCCTTTCTTGGGCAGGTCCTATATTTGATGCATTGTTTCTCTCTATATATAATGTATTGTGTAAGCACTACAACCTCTGATTGTCCACATCTGATAGAGGAGGCAACCGATTAAGTATGGTGAGAGGACTTGCCCAGGGTGTCGCAGCTAATCAGTGAAGGCGCCACAGGAGTATAACTGGGTCATCCTCTTAACACACACAAAAAATTTCTTTATAAATATTTACTTAAAAGTATCTTTAATTTTTCATTATATTCATTTTAATAATTGTTTCCACAGATATTCTCATTTTATAGATGCAGAAATGGAGCTTCCCAGCCAAGAAAAGACGTGCTTGCAAGATTAGTGATTATTGCAGTGAGGTACACTTCAGGTTCCCTTGGCTCGAAAGCTCACATTCTTTCAATTCTACCAACACACATTCAAAGTTCACAGAATGAAAAAATAAATGGGACAAATGTTCTACTTTTCATTTTCCCTCGCTAAATAGTAAATGTCTTCTTTGTCAATACTTAAACACATATAATTTGATTGGGATATAATTCTAGTGAATTTAGTCAGTGAGAAATCAACACTATTTCAATAAATTGGACATTGACATTCTTTGAATTGCTGTCTACTTTACTCCAATTTATAGGGTAATCGGTACTCTATCCCATAATGCTGGGAGGTTTCCCACTGCCATCAATCATTTTGCCTCTGTTCATTGTACTGCAGCCTACACTTGGGGGTCCCGGCTGCCAAATAAAAGGTCATTTAATGGGTCCTTACTCTTTTGAGCACCATCCAAAGCCTCCTCTTCAATCAGCTTCTCAGAGAGAGATCCAGGTGGGGGCAAAGAGGCAGGTCACGTCAGCTCCGTTTCCATGGCAACCTGTACATGAGTGTAATCTTAACCCACAACCTTGGACATAATGACCCCTAATCACATCCTCTGTGCCCCTCAGGACTCAGGGACTGCTACGTCAATTTCCTGTGACTTGCTTTAATCATGCAACTTTCAGAAATGTAGACTTTCTACCTCAAGCAGACAGGGCCAATCCATAATTACTTTGGGGCAGAAGCTTAGAACAGAAAGGGTCTTTACAGGAATGCTTCAACAGTAGTAGGTAAACTATGTTGCTAAGATCCAAGATGCTCAAGAGATGACTCTTGTTGAAGTGTTTCGGCTCCTAATTAACCCTGACTCAGTTAAGTTCTGACCTACTTCATTTCTAAATCCCACAAAGATGTGGTGGATAAAGGAAACTGTCTGAAGAGAAGTATTTAAAGTATTAGAGAATGCTGGGATAAGTAGGAAGAAGATGCACTAGAAAATCAAAGTTGGGCCAGCTGGTGGCAAGGTGATTGAGCCAGCTGAATCCCACATGGCTGTAAGGTTCAAGTCCTGAACCCAGCAGCTTGTAAAACATCCTTGGCATGTGTGTGCATAGCCAAAATCCCAAAAGCAAGGAGAAATGGAGAGGAAAGGATTGTGGCATGACTATTCCTCTAAGTGTGCTTTCTCACCTTCCCTCTCTCTCTCTTCCTCTTCCTCTGTCACTCTCTAGCGAGCACATACACTCTCTGGCTAAATTTTAAAAGAGAGAGGAAAGTCAAAGCTAACTAACTTCAAACATGTCGAATGCTGACACAGAAAAAATATTAGGATTACACTGGTGTATAGAAGTACAATTACTAGGCAAGCATCCTCTCCTTGGGAAGCTGTCTATCATGGTGGCCAAAATAAGATTTGAATCCCCACTCTGTCTTTGTGTGGCTGCATGCAAATGCTGGTTTTCCTGCACTTACATTCCCTTCTTTATAAAATAGGAGCAATGCTGAAAAACACTGGGCTGAATAATACTGGTGTTTCTACTTTTAATACTTTTTTTTTTAAGAAAGAGTTTTGCTATAGGGCATGTGTGTTTGCCAGAGAGACAGAGACAGAGACACAAAAAGTGAGAAACCACTCCCCAGGGGAGGATGGCCATGCCACAGTTTCTTCTTCTCCATTCTTCTCTCAGAATTTTAGGCACACACACCTGGAGTGAGTTTGAGTTTTAAACCACTGGGTCTAGGACTCAAACTGTGGTCAACTACGTGGGAGTCCAGTGATGTAACCATTACACCGTCTGCTGGCCCAAAGTACTTATTGATACTCTACTTTTTTTTTTTTTAAGAAGTTTTTTTTTTGCCTTCAGGGCTCACCAGAGATAGAGACAGAGATAGTGAGAGATAAAGCAAAGACAGAGACAGTAAGAGGAAAAGAGGGGATGGCCATGCCATGATCCCTTCTTCATTCTCTTCCCGGGATCCTGGGATCCGTCTGGTGTGATTTTCAAATCACTGGGTTCAAGACTCGAATAGCATTCAGCAATGTGGGAGTTCAGCGACATAACCACTATGCCATCTGCTGGCCCCCCAAGACTCTGTTCTTTGCAGGGATACGGTGAAGATTAAATACACTAATTTACAGAAGCACTTAACTTAGTGCTTGGAACATGGTTTGTCTCCTAAAGATGGTCATTGATGCCGTTTTGGTTGTTATCCATTACTAAAAACCTATTACTAAAAATAAACTTCTGAAACTCAGAATGATAGATAGCATTGCCTTAGAAGTTATTAAACACTTTAATACTACCTAAATTTTCACAGAAAACATATGGGAAAGTCAGGGCCAGGGATACGAGTCAGCAGCTGAGGTTCAAATATTAGACTGGATGACTTACAGATAGATTTCTAATGTATAAGTTTCTAATTGGGAAGATGCCTATATCATACTGATATTTGACTTTCCCCAGTACTGACAAGTATCTGAGTGGGCATCTGTTTCCTCTTTCTGGTAGCTAGTAAGTTTAAGAGAGACCCTCCAGGTATCACCAAAGCAAACTGATAAGAAAATCACAGGCCTCTTCTCTGTGTCATTTCCAAGATTTCATCATCCTAGCCCCTAACATTCTATATAGAAATGCATGTGTATTTCTTGCATATGTCACTGCCAGGCCACTACATTCTTCTTTATGCCCTTAGGTTTCTGCTTTCACAGAACTTTTTATGGTATACTTTATTCTCAAAAACCAAGAACTATTGTGAAACCTGAACCTTGATTGCCATCCTCCATTCCCACAATTTCTGTGTGAAGTGAAATTTTTGTTCTTTTATTGACGTAGGGGTTGACTCAGCACAGAGTCACTGAACCTCTCGGTGTTGTTCAGGGCACAGTGAATACAAGATCAGGACAACCTTCCTTAAGATCGTCATGAGAGTTGGGCTCTAGTGGAAGAGGTAAACATACAACATTGCATAGATAAGAACTCTGCCCACATGGAATACCATGCAGCAGTAAAAATGCATAAAATGAGACCAGCAGTTAGCGTAATTGCTATGTTGCCGAACTCCCATGTAGCAGACCACGGTTCAAGTCCCGTACCCGGTGGCTTAAACTCACGCCAGGCACATGTTCGTGAATGCCCAAGATCCTGAGAGGAGAATGGAGGAGAGGGGACTGCAGCATGGCCATCCCCCCTGGGGGATGATTTCTCACTTTCAACCTCTCTGTCTCTCTCTGTCTTTCTGGCAAGCACATGCGCCCTATAGCAAAAACCTCTCCAAAAAAAAGAGAAAAAAAAGCACAAAATACTTACACCTGCCACTGTTGTTACATCTCAGTGTGAGATGTTGATACTCTAAGTAGTACCTTCCTATGGATTATTTTCAGCAACAGTCTTTATTGTTTAAATATTTGTATGTACTGTTCTAATTTATATTTGTGAATCAGACCTACCTAATTTCAGATGTTGATACTCTAAGTAGTACCTTCCTATGAATTTTTTTCAGCAGCAGTCTTTATTGTTTAAATATTTGTCTGTACTGTTCTAATTTATATTTGTCAATCAGACCTACCTAATTTCATCTATTTGAATTTGAATATTAATTTCTTTAAAATGTCTTTATTATTCCAAGAGAATCTCAATATCATAGTTTTATGTTACGTATTTTTTTACTTTTCTTCTTTTTTTTCTCTGCTTTGTTTTACTATAGGGTATGTGCTCTTGCTGGAGAGACAAAGAGAAAGGGAGAGTAAGAAAGCACCTTCTCCCATTTTCCTCAAGGGTATGGCCACATTGCAATCCTTTCTCCTTCATTCTCCTCTTGAGATTTTGGGCACATGTGCACACACACCTGTCATGTTTTTTCAAACTGCTGCTGGGTCCAGGATTCAAACAGTGTGGTCAGCCATGTGGGATCCAGTCCTTTTAACCACCATGGATTTTGTACATATAGGTAATCAGCAATAAAAAAAAAAAAAAAATGAAACCAGTGCTTACCCAAGGATGAGAATGTGATAGAAATGGAATCCATTAGAAAGGTACAAAGTATTCAACTTTCTATGGAAATTGTATTTTTTTCTTTGTGAGGTGAGACTATGAAGCCCATATACATAAAATGGTACCAAAACAAAAGTATTTCTATAAAAATGATATCAAAGTTAATAAAAGTGTTTTAGATGGCACTATGACATTAAATCAAAATCAGGAGAACATGATTTCGAGGAAATGACAAGGATGGTTTATGTTTCTCTGCGGAAATATCCTTTGGTAAGAACTAACCCGAATGAGTGGTAGAAATGAAGAGCACTCAACTAACTTTTCCCATTCCTCATTAACCTTCTTGCTTATATTTTGATATCAATTTCCAACATGAATCCTATTTCATCTTCTCAAATGAGCAGGAAACCCATGAAGATTAAAATTGTATTTACCTTCATGTTTCCCAAAGCACTGAGCAAAATCTTTGTCACGTCGAACACTTTAACAAAAGTCCAGGTCTTGGACTTCATGTAACTTGAGGTTCACAAATATGCCAAAAGTGGAATGCATGTTTAATTTGTATTTATACTTCATTGATGATTAGTCCAAGCTTACAAAGTCTTAAGAGGGATCATTATTTGACAGTTTTCCTCCCTATCTTTTCACCTAACATTTCATCACAGTTTCGACAAAGTAATAAAGGAGTCCTTAGATCATACCCTTCCCTCTATGTAAAATGTACTTTCTTCTTCATCCTGCATCTATCAAATTGTACTTTCTCTATTTTTAAAGATGCTATTCTTATGCAACTGCCCAGATGATGTATTTGCTAATCAGTTGAGTCCAAAGCTGAGCTCTGTTCTATGAACTCCTACATACTCTGTGACATCCTGGTCATGAACTTCCTGGATACAAACTGGTTAGGTTAGCATAGTGCATGGACCATTGTAGAAAGTCAACACATTGGGGACAGCCCTTCAGCTCTGTAGTTAAGAGAGTCAAACTTCACATAGCTAACCATGATTTGAATCTCAGTCCTAAAAAACACTGGACACGTGTATGTATGCCCCAAATTCCAAAAACTGAGAAATGAAGAAGAGATTTCAGTGTGACCTTACCCCATTGAGACTTTCTCCCTCTCTCTCTTTTTGTCTCTCTGAAGTAAATGCAAATCTCTGGCAGTTAAAAAACAAAAGTCAATACAAAAAATTCAATACATTGTAGCCATCATTATTATTATTATTATCATTAAAGAATACTCCTTGCCTGCAAAATGAGCACCCCTAATTTTCAGCTGTGAAAACAGAAGAGATATATAACATTTCACCTTGACTGGGAAATGATGGTTGCATGTTTTTAATCTGTATGTTTCCATCTTTGTGATAAGGTGCTTTAATAAACCTCTTAAATAAAAAAATGAACATCCCATCAGGAGAAATAGCAATGACAATAGGTGCAACATTATACAGCTTAATCCAATTCTACATGTCCCACAGCCTAACACATTTCTTTTTTGGCACCTAGCAGCTACACATATGAAAGAATGAAGTGAATAAGTAAATACATGAAATAACCAACAAATGCATTGTGTTTGTCTAGCCCATTGGAGAGCTCAGCCTTGCAAACATCTACCTTGGACCCTAGGGGGTGGAGTTATTTATTGTTTGCATAGGATAGCTCTGACAAATGAACAAAAGTCTGAGCTGGTTTCATTAAGGAGGATGGATATAAAGCAGCAACATGTCTAGGCTGAGCCATTGAAAGTGAAATGGGATAATTGCCGTGGTTACAATGAGGCTTGATCAAGCTGAGAGAAACAAGTTTCAAATTGTTCCAATCAGTCCTAATCCAGCAGAGTTATTAACAGTGCTCCACCCTGGTGCGACTGCATCTGCTAACTCGAGATAATGATTTATATCACAGTTTATGAAAGTTCCAATTTGTCCTAATTCAATAAGCGAAACCCAGCAAGGCAGGCAGGAGGCACACATTGTGCTGTGACTGGAACCCCCGATTTCTTCTCCTCTCCCCACCACCCACAGGCCATAATGGCTGGATGAGCATCTGCTTGCCAAGCTCCTTACTTTGTAGTCCTAAACTGAGGGGCACAGAGCAGCAAGTTGGAGTAGAAATTCTAGATGAGGACACCCGATTTCTGGTAGAGTTTGGGCCTAGAGTGACACAGAGTACCTACTATCAAATGACAAGATGAAGTCATGACCCTTTTGCAGTGTACTTCATTGACATTCATTGGACCATTGGAAAACTGAGAAGATTGGTCTTTACAATGCCTCTGTTTCTTTTGCTTTAATATTTGATGACCATAGTGGCCATTCACTGAGTTTTCAATTCCCACTATTAAGTGAAAGGTATACCTATTTTCAAAGGGTTATGCTTGTGCGCGTTTAGATTGAGGATGGCAGGACTTCACGTTCTGCCTCACTTGAGTAGGCAGGTATCTCTTAGCCCAGCCGTGACTAGTGTTCTAGTAACTCTCCATCGAAGGGGAGCAAGTTCAATCTGTCAATACTGATTTCCTTGTCTAGTTATTAAAATAAATAAGGAAAAATGATTGAGTATTTCTTTTCTGTAACCCAACTAGATTAAAGCCTCTGAAGATACACAGGTACATTAAAAATGGATCCTTTGTCAAAAGATCGAACTCTTGGGACCAGCAGTTAGCGTAATGGCTATGTCGCTGGACTCCCACGTAGTCGACCGCGGTTCGGGTCCCGGACCCGGTGGCTTAAACTCACGCCGGGCGCGTGTGTGTGCGTGCCCAAGATCCCGAGAGGAGAGTGGAGGAGAAGGGATTGCGGCGTGGCCATCCCCCTGGGGGGTGATTTCCTGCTTTCTGTCTCTCTGTCTCTGTCTGTCTGGCGAGCGCACGCGCCCTAAAAGCAAAAAAACCTCTCCGAAAAAAAAAAAAAAAAAAAAAGATCAAACTCTTTATGAAAAAATGCCAAAATGTAGAGCATAGTCAAGAAGCCAGTTTTTAGCTACTAAAGATGTGGATTGAGGAGTGAACAGTATGGCGGAAGGAGCCAGCCGTCATTCTGGGAGCAGCCATGGAGCTCAGAGAAAAGTATCAACTCAGTCTTGGGATAAGTAAGTATGACTGTATAGACAGAGACGTTAGAAGGATAATTCCTAAAACTAATATGGTACAAATAAAAACCTAACACTGTGAAAGCATGTAATGCATTTCTGGACTGGTGAATATTCTGATATGAACTTAGGATGGTGCCTGGCACTTAAGAAGAACACGATAAATACATGTTAAATTACTGAGGAAATAAAGAGCTAAGTCATTAGAATTATTAATAATTAAAGATAACATTTGGTGAATTATTACTTACTATGAAATTCAACACTAAATGCTTTTCACATATTATGTCATTTAATTTCCACTCAAGCCATATGAGATCAGGATCATTAGGAATCCAGCTTTATAAAAGAATTTTCTTGGTTTTTTTTTGAAGAGGTTTTTGCTATAGGGTGTGTGCACTCGAGAGAGAGACAGAGAGAGACAGAGAGACAGAAAGCAAGAAATCACCTCCCGGGAGGATAGCCATGCTGCAATCCCTTCTCCTCCATTCTCCTCTCGGGATCTTGGGCACACGCGCACACGTGCCCGGCGTGAGTCTAAGCCACCGGGTCCGGGACCACATGGGAGTCCAGCAACATAGGTGGTCCCTATAAAATAATTTTCTAAAGCGGACAGAGGCATAGGAGCTTGTGTCAGGGCCAGAACTGCTGATGCTCCATCTTCATGAATGTAAATCCTGGGCCCTGAATTATTTCACTGTGAAGTATAGGATGTAGTGGAAAGGGAGATGGAATGAGGAATCAAACAGCTGGAAATATACACTATGGCCATATTGTGAAGGAACTTGAATGCCATACTGTAAAATTCATATTTCACTCTGTTAGGAAAGTAAAGCCATATAACTTTCCAAGCGCAGATAAAGCAGAATCTAAGCTATGTTTTAAAAGGCAGCTAGCAACAAAGCAGATGGCATAATGAACTCCCACATACTCAACTGGGGTTTGAGTCCTGGAGCTGACAGCTTAAAACTCACGCCAGGTGAGTGTGCCTGTGTTCCCAAGATCCCAAGAAGAGAATGAAGAAAAAGGGATTATGGTGTGGCCATCTCCCCTGAGGGGTGAATTTGTTTTCTGTCTCTGTCTCTACAGCGAATGTACATTGTACATGCCCTATAGCAAAAATATCTCTAAAAAAGAAAGGAAGAAAGAAAGAAAGAAAGAAAGGAAGGAAGAAGAAAGAAAAAGAGAGGAAGAAAGAAAAAGAAAGGAAGGAAGAAAGAGAAAGAAGAAAGAGAGAGAGAGAGAGAGAGAGAAAGAAAGAAAGAAAGAAAGAAAGAAAGAAAGAAAGAAAGAAAGAAAGAGAGAGAAAGACAACTGGAGGGTTGTGAGGTTGTGAGACATAGGCCAAAATGCCAAGACTCTACACAGTGCAAAACAAGTTGGGAGACACAGGAATATTCTGAAGGCCAGCAGGTGGCATGATGGTTAAGGTGGTGGACTCCCATATGGCTGATCATGGTTTGAGTTCTAGACCTGGTAGCTTTTCTCTCTCTCTCTCTCTCTCTCTCTCTCTCTCTCTCTCTCTCTCTCTCTCTCTTTCTGTCTTTCTCTGGTGAGTGCACATGCCCTGTAGACAATTAAAAAAATAAAAATAATGATAAATAAAATTAAATAATTCCTTTAAAAACATATTATTCTGTAGCCTGCTTTTATTTTAGAAATAAATACAGCATGCATACAGTTCTACACAAACACATCCATATCTGTCTTAATCATAATCATATGGACAATTTTTTTTTATTATGAGCAATGCTTAAGTGTAGATAGCATAGACAGTACAATCCTAAACCTATGTGCTCATTACATACGTTTAAAAATTATTAAGTCATGGTCAATTTTTATCACTTATACCCCCTACTCTTCAACTAGTTTTGAAGCAAATTTTGAGATAAATTCCATTTCTGATAATATATCATTTACTCTATAAATATTTCTACATATATTTCTTCATTTTATTTTTCTGACATAGGGTGGTACATTCACCAGAGAGACAAAAAGACAGAGAAGGAAAATCAAAATCACCCCTGGGAGGTGGGGGATGGCCACATCCCAATCCCTTGTCCTTCATTCTCCTCTCAGGATTTTAGACACACACACACACACACACACACACACACACACAGAATGATTTTCAAGCCACTAGAGTCAGCCATGCGGAATCCAGCACCTTAACTTCATGCTACCTGTTGGCCCGCTTATAGAATTGTTTTTTAAATTTGCTTTCAGGTGAGTGCATTTGCCAGAAAGAGACAGAGATAGAGGGACAGTGAGAAAGCACCACCTCGCAAGGGGGAGTGACTAGGCCGAAATTCTGTATCCTTCATTCTTCTCTCAGAATTTGGGGCATTCTTACGCATGTGCTTGGCATGTTTTTTTTTTCTTTTTTTGAGAGGTTTTTGCTATAGGGTGCATGCACTTGCTGGAAAGACAGAGAGAGACAGAGAGGCAGAAAGTGAGAAATCACCCCCCCCCCCCCCAGAGGGGATGGCCACGCAGCAATCCCTTCTCCTCACTTCTCCTCTTGGGATCTTGGGCACACACGCACATGCTCCCAGCATGAGTTTAAGCCACCGGGTCCGGGACTCAAACTGCGGTCAACTACATGGGAGTCCAGCGACATAGCCATTATGCCAACTGATAGCCCCTACCTTGCATGTTTTCAAGCGACTAGGTTCTGAATTCAAACCGCATGGTCAGAAAAATGAGTTCCAGCCACCTTAACCACCAAACCACAGACTGACACCCATTACACACACACACACACACACACACACACACACGTATATACCCTCATCTTTATTTTAATCTAAACTAGATTCTTCTGGTTTCATCCATGGCACAGAGAGAGAAACCCTCAAGGGCTCTTCACCTGCAGTCTATCCTCAGTCTCAGCAGGCCTAGCTGTAGCACACGTGTGCACACTGTGCCCAAGGAAGCCCCAGCACACAAACCAGGACCCTCCCATGTGACCTGGTTGTGTTGCTGCTTCTTCACTGCCCAGTCTAGATTCTTCACAGTAGGATTCTTAAACTCTGGTTCAGGCCAAAACCTCCTTGTGCCATTTATGTGTGTCATTAGATCTAAAAATGGTTTTGGCATTTTGACATAAATAAAGCAAAAGAAGAATAATATTTCATGACAAGTAAAAATGATATGAAATTCAAATTTTGGTGTTTATGAATAGTTTTATTTCTTCACGACCACAGTCCTACTTGTATGTATTGCTTACGTCTGCTTCGTGCTAAAATGATGGAGTCAGTTAGGACAGAGACTGTATAGTGTACACGTATGTGCACAATACCCTTCGTTTTGTCTCTTGGACTGTAGAGCTTAAAATATTTCGTGTTAATGGGAATCACCTAAAAAAATTTCTAAAACCACAAATTCCTTGGGATCCACCCCAGAGATTCTGAGTCAGTGGATCTTGGGTGGGGACATGACTGAGTTTCTTATGAGCTCCCAGGGGTGATGGTACCACTGATCAGAGGTACCCTCTGTCACTTTCTCTGACATAATGAGAAGATGACCAAGGATTCAAAGCAAGATGGAAGAAATGAGATTTTACTCATCCATCCTTCAATGAATTCCTTCCTAGTATCTCATCTGAAGGTCTCAGTCTCACTCCATACCTGCCCAGCAATTGCAGCCTGACCCTGACCCATGACTGACCTGTCATTGTTTCTTATAGAAAATGATGAAGACACTCTGACATGAGCAGAACATATTAGCCAGGCAGAGAGTTATTCATCAGATGCATATTACACCTTTACTCAGAGTCAGCATCTCAGGCTTAAAATACAGGTAATTATCCAGTCACAAAAATAACCACTCGGCATTGAACCTTTAAACAAAACGGAGGAGGAGGGCCTGATGAACATTGAGGGTACATGAGAAAAAGACAAAGAATAAAAGTTAATAATGAAGGCCTCTATTTTAGAAAACTTGAACATCAATGTTCCAAAATAGAACATTTTACCTCTATCCTCCCCCCCCTAAACTGAATCCAGTGTATTTCTCCTCCTCTGCACTGCCTTTTTGTGTAATGTCATCATTTTCCCCTTGAAATTCAAAGTGGTGTAGAGAGAGAACTGTGGACTTTGGAATGAGAACAGAATCTTGCTCCTCGCAAGCTCTGTGATTCTGGCCAAGTTACTAAAACACTCTGAGCTCAGATGCTCCCATTTGCCTGGGGTCTTCCCTGTTTTCGAACTGAGTCTGATGTCTCAGGAACCTCTTAGTCCTAGGCAAACCAGATGTTTGGTCACTCTGTTTGCTGTGCTTGTTAAAAAAGCAGACAGGGGACTGACAGGTGGCATGGTGGTTAAAGTGCTGGACTCCCATATGGTTGACTGAGGTTCGAGTCCCAGATCCAGCAGTTTGAAACTTATGCCAGGTACATGTGTGTGCATACCCAAAACCCCAGATGAAGAATGGAAGAGAAGAGACTGCAGTGTGGCCATCCCCTCTGGAGGGTGATTTCTCACTTTCCCTCTCACTGTCTAACTCTGTCGCATCAAGTGCATATGTTCAACGGTAAAAACCTTAACAAATAATAAGAGTCATCTTATCTAATTTGTAATATATTTGTGAAGTTTAAGTAGCATAACACAGGACAGAGAGAAGGTTGTTATTGAAAGTTGTTTTATCCTTCCCTCTGTTCCCAGGTACCCACACTATGAATTCCCCAGTGCAGCCCACACCCCTCACACTCTAATCCCTGGCAAGCACCTTCCATTTACCTCCCACCACTCCTGGTTCTCAGTCCCCCCACCTCAGCATAGAGCCTCTGTTACTAAGTCCTAAGCTCCTGATTGAGCTGCTTATCTGGTCTTCCCACCTCTTCTCTCTTCCTCTGCAATACATGTCACAGAGAGCTCCTACTGAACCACTAGTCAAACCACATTATTTTATATCTACACTTTCTATAATCCCTTTTTGTCTAACCACAACCAAAGCTCCAGCTTCTCTATAGGCCATCTGAAGTCCTCTGCAAGTTAGTGATTGCTTTTGTTAATTTCTTAAACTTCTGCTCGAAGCCTACGCCTCAGTTTGAGTGACTCATTTCCTACCCTCTCACAGCTTCAGCTCTTTGTTTAAACTGTTTCTTTGAGCAGAAATGCCCTTTCTCCTTCCTAGACCTAAATCAGAGTCTGAGCAATGGCAGGTTGACGTTTTGGACCTGGTGGGTTTTGCCCCATGGGGTTATCTTGTGCATTATAGGGTGTTCAGCAGCAGCCCTGGCCCGTGTCCCTTACTTCCTAGGTGCCAGTATCACCCTGCCTTCTTTAGTTATGACAACCAACAAGTCTCTCCACACAAAGTCAAACATCTGTCCAGACAACACATTAGGCGATGAGTTGAGAGCCACTGCTGCCTGTCTCTGCTGCCACCCAAAACCTAGTCCTACATGTTCATCAGAACTTCCTAGCACAGGCTGATACCCTGTGAATTTAGCTTTATGAATCTAGCTTTCTCTCATTATATAAAGGAAAGATCTGCTTTTCTTTTTCATCTTTCTTGCTCTCTCTACTGTCCAGCAAAACCCCTCTACTAGCAAACTCTCAGTATATGTTGAATGAACTGTAAAGTCAAATAGATGGGTTTTGCTGATGTTATATATTCCTTGCTGAAAATTTACCCAAGGCTTCTTAACACACTGAGGTTAGCTAATTCATTTAATGGCTTCAAGTACATATATCTTTGTGCAGGGTGTGTGTGTGTGTGTGTGTGTGTGTGTGTTATTAAATTCATAGTGCCTAAGTTTATTAGCATCTTCTCAAAGCTATAAAATTGTAGTGAAGAAAGATGTATCAGTGCTGAGACCAGTAGATAGCATAATGGGTATGTTGCTGGATTCCCACATAGTTGACCATAGTCTACGGTTTGAGCCCCGGACTCGGCAGCTTAAAACTCACGCTGGGTGTGTGTGCATTCACGCTCAAAATCCCAAGACAAGAATGGAGGAGAAGGGAGGGATTGTTGTGTGGCCATCCCCCCAGGGAGTGATTTCTCGCTTTCTACATCTCTGTCTCTGTCTCTTCGGCAAGCTCACACGCCCTATAGCAAAAAAAAAAAAAAAAAAAAAAAAAAAAAAAAAAAAAAAAAAAACCTCATCAGTGTTTTCCAATCCTCCTTTCTATTCTGTCTTAGTTCGTTTTTCCTTGCCCTGACTTTTTCAGGCCCAGCCCCATTTTACCCCGTTCTCCCCCTTTGCTTAGCTCGAAAGGCTACATTGCTGCGTCAGCCTGTTACACAGCCACGTTTGCTTCTCGTTCTGTCTTGTCTCTTCTCATCAGCTGCTCCACTAACTGGTGGCTGGCATCAAGAAGTCCTGCTAAGTGCACATCTGTTCACATCTGGCACTAAAGGGCTCTAGGTCACGTTTGTACAGGCAGCACAGCTGACTTCACAGCAGGCCGGGAAAAGAAAAAAAGTGAAACCCTAGCCTGAAAGTTCTCTGTATTTGATGGTCCCCCGTAACTGGGGCGTTTCCAGCTGGCGTTCCACTTGGCACAGGGAACAGAGACTGAGGCAGGTTAGGATCCGGGAGCTGGCCATTGCCAAGACCTTTTCTCCTTTGGTTCCTTCTGGACTTGAGCATAAACCCGAGAGAGAGGCTTGCCCATTTTATTCTGCCTTGCAGTGTGCCCACTCTCAGTTTGCGAGGCCAGTCAATGTCAGGCCATTGTTTCAAAGCAATGACCCTAACTGTTCCCAGCTTCCAAACATGAACAAAAGCAGGCAATGTTTTAACAAATAAGAGCCATTTTGATTGTCTTTCCTCACGATGGTTCTGAATCTAAAGTAGCAGATTGAAGAGCGGAAGCCAAGGTTTTGGGTCCCTGTGGGAAGGTCAGAGCCTCCTTCTGATTTATTGGAAACTGGCTGCTGGGACCAAGAGGAACGGGGACACCTTGGGAAGTAGCCAGGAAAACACAGGCTGGTAGAGATGTAGTCCAAAATGAACTGAGATTTTTGCATACAAAAATGGAAATGGAAGTTATTTGTATATGCTCTTCTGGGACAAATTGTGAAAGTAGCCAAATGAACATCGACCCAGGGCTTCAGCTAAATGCTTTAATGGCACTTTTTAATTTTTAAAGCTTATTGGTTTCTTCCATGAGAGAAAGGGTGAGAGAGAGAGACAGAAAAACATACCCAGGCATCCCCCATGGACTTCTCATGCCAGGATCCACCGCGGTCTCACCTGGCCCAGAACACAGGCTCACACGCGCATGCTTTGTGTGCTCAGAGAAGTCCTGGGACATGAACACAGGGTCTTTCTTGTGTGGGGCAGTTGTGTTACCACTGCCCCACAGCCTCATTCATATAAAGCACTTCTTAATGCTAAGAATTCTCTATTACTTGGGACCAGCAGGTGGTGTGATGGTTAAGATGCTGGACACTCCCACATGGCTGACCACAGTTCGAGTCCTGGACCTGGTGGCTTGCTTTCTTACTTTCCTTCTCTTTCTCTCTGTGTCTCTCTCTGGTCAAATCAAAATAAAATGAATGAATGAATAAAAGTAAATAAATATTTTTTTATAAAAGAATTTTCTATTACTTTTTTCTAGCAACTTCAGTGTCTTTATTTATGAATGTTAAATTCTTTAATTGTGTACAATAGCACCTTCCACTTTCTCTTCCCTCTCCAGCTTGGACTTTTTAACAGAAGGCAGTTGAACTCTGTAGAATATGATTTGAGTAACGAGCAGAACATCCCATTACTTTCCTCAGACTGTCATGTCTGACATTTCACTATTAAGAACTTTTTATCTTTAAACATAGAAAGTTTGAGTCCTTACGTGTGGCTCTCCCCTAGTAGGACTTCTGAAGGAAGTTATTATCTGTCAATACTTTGTTGGGAAAACAGTACTTCCTGTTTCACCAATACGGCAATAAGATGTGTGCCTGCTTCCTCATGTGACCTTCACAGTAACCTTGAGTTATAAGAAGGTACACATTACTTTGTCCACTGTGCAGATGAGGAAAGGAAGGGACGAAGAGAATGAGTGAATTCTTCAAAATCACATGGTAATTACCAACCAGATATAATTAGACCACAGCTCTTACCACTAAATCCAGTGGGCTTTTCCCAATTTTGCATTTAAATTACACCTCGAGAGAAGTATTCAGGTAACTCAGAGCCCATGAATCCAGACCAACAGGCCAGTGAGCTCAGTGGACAGCCCATCTTCTTGCTTGGTTAGATGTGGTCCGATTGGTGCTGTTTGAACCACAGCCATGGAGGAAATTAATCAACGAAAGGTCCATCTTTACAGCCTACTTGAGGAAATACAGTGTTCATTCAGAACTAAGCAAGAATTTAAGTTGAAAGAGTGAGAGAAGCAAATAGTGTTGAAAATTCTGGATGAGAATGAGAAAAGTCAGAAAACATTTCTTGGAGAAGATGGCGTATAAGATGTTTTTTTTTTCTTTGTTTGGAGAGATTTTTAGCTATAGGGAGTGTGCACTCACCAGAAAGACAGAGAGAGACAGAGAGAAAGAAAGTTCGAAATCACCCTTCAGGAAGATGGCCACGCCACAATCCCTTCTTCTCCCTTCTCCTCTTGGGATCTTGGGCACACACGCACACACACCCCAGTGAGTTTAAGCCACCGGGTCCAGGACTCGACTACATGGGAGTCCAGCAACATAGCCATTACGCTAACTGCTGGTCCCTATAAGATAAATTTTGATTGCATTTAAATAATAGGGTGAAGCTTCAGATATGTGGTCACATACCCAGGAATTAACTAAAGAGCAGTCAAGGAGATCACTTAATTTAAATGTGATAAGTTAAATGTGGAAGGACATAAATACGGAAGGTGGAGGATGTTTTCAGGACCAACACCATCTCTTTATTGACTCTGAGTACTAACTTCATTAAGTTTTTATTTTTTTCTCAACTTAAAAACAGAAATAATGTTGCATCTTATTTTTTAGACATTTTGGGGAGACATTAAGCATAACAGAGAGTAAAATATAATAAAAAGCAAAGCACTCTACAAATGTGGACCAAGTGTCTACATTGCTGATAAGAGTATACATTGTTTCAACTGCTTTGGAAACTGTTAAACATTGTTGCTAAAGCTGATCATATGCTCACTAGACCCAGCATTTTTCACTACTAAGAATATCCCATTGAAATGTATACATTGTTGCACTCACAAAAGACACATAAAAAGATATTTATAGCAGCAAAAATATTTTAATCCCTAATACAACAAAAATGCCTGTCAACATTAGGATGGATAAAGTATGGTATATTCATACATATTCATGAGTAAAACAATGGAGAAATTATTATTAAATTCAATAGCAGAAGAATCAACCCAGAGACTAGAAGTCAGATGTAAACAATTGCTTATTGTACGGTAATCCTTTATGTAAAATCCAAAGCAGGCAAAAAAAAAAAAAAAAATGATGGTGACAGAAATCAAGACAGTGATTAGTTTTGGCTCCGAAGTAAAGGAATCAGGAGAGGGCATCAGAGTTGTCTGGGTATGTTGGTTATGCTTAATGCCCTAGTCTGGGTGTTGGCTACATGTGATATGCTTGAGTTTACTTTGTGAAAATTCAAACTATGTTTTAAATCCTAGCAACAACATCTCTTAGCTATGTAAACTTGGATATAGTTTTACTTTAACCTCAGTTTTCTAAATATTGCAGGGCTGTTCAATTATTTAGAAGATATACAAATGTAAGTATGGCATTGCCAATACGGCAAATTCTCAATAATCATTAACTTTATGATCAATATTATCACCTATGAAGGGGTTAATAATAGTACTTATGCCACAGAGTTGCTGTGACTAGGCTGTGGAATGGTCAAAACTTAACACAGCTACTAGCACATAATAAATCCTCAACAACAAAATATACACTTTGTGATTAATATTAATGAAAGTTGAGCTTGTACAATTTCTGGGCATTCCAAAACAGCGAAGGCCAATGTCTCCCAGTAAGCCCCAGTATTCTGAGAAACTCACACAAACTGAAGCCTGCCTGAGTCATTGGAGAGGCACCAGGTTTGCAGACACCAGAATCCATCCTGCCCTGGCCTCTGCCCCTGTGTTCTGCTTGTGAGAGTGTGTATAGTCACTTTTTGCCCTGCTTATGGAAAGTGACCCAGGTATGAAACATTCAATTTCTAGTCGTAAGGACACTGCGAAGACAGAAGCTATTAAATATTTATCAGGATCATCTATTTTGGCTTTTCTATTTCTTACGTCTTATTTGCAGTCCAGCAAGGGAATGCAAAGGGCGATGCAAGTGGCTGCAGATCAACATGCTGACTTTGGAATCAGATGGAGTTGGCTTCTTTTCCTGCCATGACCAATTACCAAATGACACTAACCAAGTCATGTAAGCTCTCTGTGACTCATATTGTTTGTCTATAAAGTGAGAGTGATAATAGTACCTATTTTGTAGGGTTGCCATGAGAAGTAAAAATAAGATTATGTATTTAAAGTATCATACAGTTCAGGGCATGTATCCTCCATAAATGGTCATCCTTATTTCTACTTCCTCTTATTCTCAAAACTGGCTATGTTGTTTTTTTTTCTAAATTGAGACAGCATTTATGTATAATAAGTTTGCTATTTTTTTTCCTTTTTTTTTTTTTTTTTTGAGAGGTTTTCACTACAGGGTGCATGTGCTTGCCAGACAGAGAGAGACATAGAGACAGAAAGTGAGAAATCACCCCCCAGGGGGGATGGCCACGCCACAATCCCTTCTCCTCCATTCTTCTCTTGGGATCTTGGGCACGCACGCACACGCGCCCGACGTGAGTTTTAAGCCACCGGGTCCAGGATGTGAACCGCGGTCGACTACGTGGGAGTCCAGCAACATAACCATTAAGCTAACTGCTGGTTCCCTAAAGTTTGCTATTTTAAAAGTGTACTGTAAACAGCAGTTGGTGTAATGGCTATGTCACTGGACTCCCATGTAGTCGACCACGGTTCGAGTCCAGGACCCAGTGGCTTAAACTCACGCTGGGCACGTGTGCGCGCGTGCCGAAGATCCCAAGAGGAGAATGGAGGAAAAGGGATTGCGGCGTGGCCATCCCCCCTTGGGGGTGATTTCCCACTTTCTATCTCTCTGCCTCTCTCTGTCTTTCTGGCAAGTGCACATGCCCTATAGCAAAAACCTCTAAAAAAAAAAAAAAGGTGTGTAATTCGTTGATGTTTAACGTACTCACAAGGTTGTGCAACCCTCAGTACTATTATTCCAGAACTTTTTCATCATCCCTGCAAGAAGCCTCATGTCCACTAGTGGATGCTCCCCATTCTCTCTCTTCTTATTTCTTGGCAAACGTAGATCTACTTCTGTCTCTATGGATTTTGCAGTTACTTGGCATATTGCATGTAAATGGTATTATAGCATGCATGGCCTTGTGGTACTTTTTTTCACATGTTTTCAAGGTTTATTCATATTGTAGCATGGACCAGTACTTCATTTCTTATTAATAGCTAACTAATATTCCACTGTATGGTTAAACCATGTTTTGCTTTTTTTTGAATATAATCCTTAGGAAAATGTGGAATTAGTTTAGAAGGACGCTTAAGAAATCACATATAACCTTTCATGTTCATATCTCGAAACAGAAACTTATGATTGACCGACCTTACATCGAGAGATGATACTGCATTTAGATCACAGACCCTAGAAACAGATGTGTGCATGTAAAAGCTGGCTTCATGACTTTTTTTGGGGGGGGGGAGGGGGAGGTTTTTTCGCTATAGGGCACGTGCGCTCGCCAGACAGACAAAGAGAGACATAGAGACAGAAAGCAAGAAATCATCCCCCAGGGGAATGGTCACGCCGCAATCCCTTATCCTCTCGGGATCTTGGGCACGCACGCACACACGCCCGGCGTGAGTTTTAAGCCACCGGGTCCGGGACGCGAACCGCGGTCGACTACGTGGGAGTCCAGAGACATAGCCATTACGCTAACTGCTGGTTCCCATGACTTTTTATCTGTATGAATTTGGGCAAGTAAATTTCTGTCTTATTTTCCTCTTCTGTTAACTAGTAGTACTAATATCTTTTAGGTAGGTTTATTATGAAAACAAAATTAGACTTTGTCAAGTCCAGGGTGCAAAATTGAACCCTTTCTTCCTTGTCTATATTCTCATTCTTTGTGTGTGAGAGTTGGAGGGCTTTTCACATTTTCTGGAAATTATTTCCTCCCAAATCAGTGGAAATGGACCTTCTTAGTAAGCCAAGCACTCAGTCTTGACTGTTCGAACAGCTCAGATAAATAAGGGTTCTAAGTATTATCTGCTACCCTGTGATCACAACTGTGAGTTAAAATAAAACCATTCTTTTTAGAGTATGACTGTGTATCTAGGACCATGCCAACCAATTCAGGAAGACTAGGATTTATTGGGCTGTCAGAAAAGTCACAATGCATTTTTGCATAGAAAAATATAGAAAAGTGCATTATGACTTTTCTGACGAGCCAAGAAATATTGACTGACATGCATTCATCAGTAAATTTTGGCTTCACAAAAAGTTTTTTAATTATTTTAAAATAGTTTACAGCAGCCACTAATGATGTAAAAATAGGATAAATTAATGACACATTCATGAGTTTTACTTATACACAGGTTTCTGTTTGTGTATATACACTCACACATATATACATTTGTGTAAAATGTTCATGAAAAATGAGTATTGTGAAGAAAAATTATGTACATATTTCAAGTTTCTGCAAGTCAGTTTATACTTTGGTTCTATTTATCCATAAATTTTGAAGTGCTGGTGTATGTCTATATGTCTATATGTCTATCTAACTATCCATCCATCTATCCTCCTACTTCTCTGCCCTACAACTAAAACTGGAACCAGTAATCAAAATCTGCTGAAATCATTTGAAAAAGTCATTTTACAAGAGTTCAAGACTTGTAGAGAAGTCCTTGTGCATGATAGATTCTAAAGTGGGCCTCATCCATTCTCTTTCTTTTCAGCAGATTGTTTCATTGGTCCGGATCACCAGACTGGGACTAGGTATCCTGAAGATCCATTCTCTGCAATCATCCATGAAGAAAGCAGTCACCTGTTAAATTTAGATTTCTTGAATCTGCCAAGAGTCTGACACAATGATGAACAGCCACCATTTCTAGTAAAGGTTGGGAAGGCTCACTCATTCACTGTTAATTGCTTTGTGGTACTGAACCATAAAAATGGCGGCGTCTCAGTCCATGGCAACATATAATCAGGTAGGGATGGCCACACATCTTGATGACATTAAGGTCATTTCATCCATCTCCAGAGGATTGGCTAATTGGCTCCTACCTGTTTTAGGATACAGCTTTTTGAGTAATTTAGGGAACTTCTTGGAACATTGCTTATAAGAAGAAAGTATTTTCTTCTTCACTATTGCTAGAGTCATATGGGGAAGAGAAACACCTTGGATTCTTTATTTTCACCTTATCTGTACTCTTCCCAAGGAAAGGAAATACCAAAAAAATTGATTAGATATCATTTCTTAGGTCATGTGGATAGTGGTTGTGAGGACTCACTGAGATCAAAATATCTACAAGTGCACTTCTTCTCTTTCTCTTTCTCTCTCTCTCTCTCTCTCTCTCTCTCTCTCTCTCTCTCTTCCCTTCTCCCTATCTTGCAAATCCCGAGTTTCATAGGTAGAACAAAGATCCAAGATTGAATTTTACAGGGCAAAGAGAGGAATAGTGAGCTTTGGCCTGACAGGTTTGCTCCATATCTTCAAGTCCTGCTTATCAACTTCTGTCAGAGTTCCTGTACTAAATACAGTTCCATGTTGCTTACTATTTGAACATCTTTTGTACATCAAGATTTTCTTAAAGAACCTCGTTACAGAAGGTTTTCTCTTGTGTGTGTGTGTGTGTGTGTGTGTGTGTGTGTGAGATGTGTCCTTAGGTTTTGTTTGTTTGTTTGTTTTTAGAGGTTTTTGCTATAGGGCACATGTGCTCACTAGACAGACAGAGAGAGACATAGAGACAGAAAGCGAGAAATCACCCCCCAGGAGGGATGGTCACGCCGCAATCCCTTCTCCTCCAGTCTCCTCTGGGGATCTTGGGCACGCACGCACACGTGCCCGATGTGAGTTTAAGCCACTGGGTCCAGGACACGAACTGTGGTCGACTACGTGGGAGTCCAGCGACATAGCCATTACGCTAACTGCTGGTCCCTGTCCTTAGGTTTTTGATATAGGGTATATTCACTCACCAGAGAGAGAAACAGAGGCAGAGAGCAGGGAAGTGAGAAATCACCCCCAAGGGGGATGGCAAACATTAAAATCCCTTCTAGTCCATTCTCCTCTCAGGATTTTGGGTATGCTCATACATGTGCAAGGTGTGATTTTCAAGCCACTGAAGTATGGGAGTCCAATGCCTTAACCACCATGCCGCCTACTGGTCTCATTATGAGGGTGGGGGATTATGGTATTGAAAAATATTAAATTGTTTCAAGTACTTTGTTTTAATTCTACAAAATGGCACCACCACCACTCCCCTACCATTCATCCTTATTTCTAAAAGTAGTTTCTTGGCAAGTGTCTTCAGCGCATTCTATTGTGAGAGGTTGTTCAGTTTTCTTTGAAATGAATTAAAAAAGCTTGTGCCGTAAGAAAATGTGAATGTAGTCACAAAAGATTGACCATGAAAAGATGAAATATACTAGACAAATAACAACATTCATACATTTATTTTTAAATATATTGATTAGGCACTGTTTATATGTGACTATCCCATTCCAAACTCTAATCTATCCTTTAAACTTATGTGAATGCCACACTATTTTATTTATTGTAATTAAGAATGTGTCTTACGATCAGGCAGTATAAATTTCATTTTAAATACCGGAATTGTTTTTGTTATCTTTATACTTGGTTTTTGTATTAATTTAAAAAGCAATGGTCAGTTTCTACAAAAAAGACCTCCTGGGATTTTAATTGGGATCAGGGTATGAAGAATAATGTAGATGTTCCTTTGTAAATAATGTGTCGTTCTGCTATTACTGTAAATTTTTTCTCTTTTAAACTAATTTTTAGCAATTTTCTTGTAATACATCTTAGTATGGTTCTCTTTGTTTTTTTCTTTTCCTTTGGGAGTTTATGTAGATTCTTGAATCTTTGTATTTACTTTTTTTCACGTTTTTATTGCTACAGTGTGCATGCACTTGCCAGAGAGAAACAGAAAGAGCGAAAGAGGCAAAGCCAGAAAGCATCGCGCGCGAGGAGGCCATGCAGCGGTCTCTCACTTCCATTCTGCCCTTGAAACTTTGAGCATGCACGTTCAGGTGCCCAGGATGCTTCTCAAGCTGCCGGGTGCAACCCAAACTGCAGAGTCTTCTCTGTGGGATCTAGCAAGCTAACAGCCAGGCACTGGCAGGCCCCAATTTGAAATTCGAAAATCATTATTTTCTCAGTCATTTTTCTCCTTCGTTCTCTTTTCTTCTCCTAGTAGTCTCAGATTGTCCTGCTTAACATTAATTAGTGGAATGCCTATGCTCTACTGATATTTTCCCACATTTTTTGTTATTTGCTCTTTGCTTTAGGCTTCTTTTGCTATTATTTTTAATTTCCTGATTTGTCTTTTGTGTTAAACCAAATTGGTGTCTATTTCATTGCAGGGAATGTTTCCCTCTTTATCACATCTATATAGTTCTTTAATTTCTTGAGCATATTTATAAAACTTTTACAAACTAATTAATGATTCTTGTCTTCAAATTCCATAATACCTTGCCATTCAAAGTCTTTTTCTATTGACTATTTTTTTTTTCCTGATCATATGCCACTTTTTTCCCTCCTTGTTTTCATTTCCAATAAGTTATTATTATTTTTCTTGGAGAGATTTTTGTTATAGGGCACGTGCGCTCACCAGAGAGACAGAGACAGAGAGACAGAAAGTGAGAAATCACCCCCCGGGGGGGATGGCCACATTGCAGTCCCTTCTCCTCCATTCTCCTGTCAGGATCTTGGGCACACACATATTCATGCACGCCCGGCATGAGTTTAAGCCACCAGGTCCAGGACTTGAACTGCAGTTGACTACATGGAAGTCCATCAGCATAGCCATTATGCCAACTGCTGGTCCCATTTCCAGTAAGTTTTGATTTACTACCAAACATAAGGAATATTACATTACTAACTTTGAAATTCTGTGGTTGTTTGTTTGTTTTAAGATTAGCGAACGTAGTTTGGTCTAGTCTGATTTATTTGCAGATCAACATTGACTTTTTTTTTTTTTTTCTTCTTTTGCTGTAGGGCATGTGTGCTCACTGTTGAAAGACAGAGATAAGCAGTGAGAGGAAAAGTGAAAAATCATCTCCCAGGGAGGATGGCCACATCACCATTCCTTCTCCATTCTCTTCCTGGGATTTGGGGCATGTAGGTACAAGGGTCCTGCATGAGTTTCAGACTGCCATGTCTGGGACTCGAATTGCGATCAGCAATGTGGGAGTCCGGTGTCTTAACCACTAAGCCACCTGCTGGCCCCCAACTCGGACACTTTTTAGACTCATTTCTAACTATAGGATAGAGTAGCATTTATATTCAAGCTAATTTATCCCTCCTCTAAGGCATGACCTGTTGAGGTCTTTGCTGAATGGTACACATTTAGTATGATCTCTCCATTCAAGCTGGCAGGATGTGAATAGTTTCTTCTCTGCTAGTTGTTCTTTTCACACAGTCATTCTACATGTACTCAGATGACTGTTCCGCTAAGGACCAGGAGTCCTCCACACTGCTTACCGATTTGGGGGTTTCTGTTACTGTGAGTCTCTCTGCTCTGCAAATTCTGCCCTCATATTCCAGCCTTCTCAGCCACTCTGAATTCCGATCTGTCTCCTAAATAAATCCACTGTACTAATCTCTCATGATGGTCACAGGATCTCTTCAAAAGCAATTTTGGTGATCATTGATCATATCTTTTGGTTTTTTTTTTTTCCAGTTGTCATAATCTGTTCTGCTTGTTAGTCTAATATTTGGGGAAAAAATGTCATTGTGTCCAGTTTTCTAATTCTTTAGAGAGGGAGGGAAATTTCCATAGCTGTTGTTCCCCCATGGGGAAAAATAAAAGTGTTTCAATCTAGTTTAGATTTTACCACAGAGAGAGTCATTTGAACCCTCTAGGCCTTTGTATTGACATTTGTGGGTTATGATTGATGGTTTTTATGGTCCCATTCCTGTCCTGACACCATATCGTTATAACTCCTTCCTATGGCTCAATACACGCAAAGAGCAGAAACGTGTGATGAGTGATGTCATGAAATTGTGACCAGCGTGGCTGATTTTTCAGCAAAAATATTCTACATGCGGGGGGAAAATGGTGCTAGACAGGAAACAAGAGCAGATATTCCAGTAGAAACAAGCAAGCCAGTTCTGACAATCCAGAAAAGAATTCATTACAATGCATAGGTATAAAGTTAAAGACCTTCACATGCCTGGTTATGTTTTACAAACACATTACTCCCGAACTCCCCAAAGGGTGTTGACGAAGTCTCATAGACTATATTTTTGTTGGTTCCATCCTCAACAGGATAGCTAATGTCACTTTGTATTTGGCATCGATTCTGCATTGGTTTACACAACAGTAGTCAGAATATGTACAAAGTCTGAAAAACGTATGAAAAGTTTAGTTCACTCAGAAATAGCTATTACCCTGGGCAAGCCTGTTTGCTTTCTAGCCTTCTGTTTTTCCATGTGTGTAAAGACATAAAACTACTGTTCTTAACTAATTTCAAAACTAATTATAAGGAACCAGCAGTTAGTGTAATGGCTATGTCGCTGGACTCCCATGTAGTCAACCGCGGTTCGAGTCTCGGACCTGGTGGCTTAAACTCACACCCGGCACATGTGCGTGCGTGCCCAAGATCCCGAGGATGGAGGAGAAGGAATTGTGGTGTGGTCATCCCCCCTGAGGGGTGATTTCTCGCTTTCTGTCTCCCTGTCTCTCTCTGTCTGTCTGGCGAGCACATGCGCCCTATAGCAAAATCCTCTCAAAAAAAAAAAAAAAAGAAAAACTAATTATAAAATATCAAAATGAGGCCAGTAGATGGTGTGATGGTTAAAGCACTGAATTCCCACATGGGAGATGGTGGTTCGATTCCTGGACCTGGTAGCTTGAAAATCACACCAGACATGTGTGTGCACATGCCCCAAATCCCAGGAGAATGGAGCCGAAGGGATTGTGGTGTGGCCCTTTTCCCTGGGGGATGCTTTCTCACTTTCCTTTCCTCTGTCTTTCTCTAGCAAATGCATGCACCCTAAGATAAAAACATTTAAAAAATTAATTGTATGTCATGTGAACTATAAAGGGATGTGCAAAATACAATATTAGTAGTATGGGACTACAAGTACATAGTACTTCAAAATCCACGTGTTTCTTCTTTATTATACATGCTTTGGAATGTTTCTCTTCTTCCTCAAATGTTTCTACAAATTTAATGTAGCTAACTTGACTAACTGTGGTTCTTGACTGTGTCATAATGAGATAAGGTCAATACTTGACAATGTAACAGAAACACACCTAAGGGTGCATATGTACATGCATGTGAGTGCCTGCATGTGGGTATGTATGCACATCTATGTCCATGGAGGCATGTGTCTGTATGTCAGCCTGATCCACGCTAGCTGAATCTTCAATAGAAGAAATGCCTATGACAATCAGAAAATTCTCTAAAAAAATACAAAATAGTTAAGAGAAAAAAATAAGGTCAAAATATATTTACAGCTAATCTAAATTTAGAGCTACAGCTTAGGAAGAGACCTGTTCCAACAGAGAAATTTCCTAAGGGAAGGAGTTGATGATTTTTAACTAACTTGATTCCTTATATATTTTATGCAGAATAAAATAAAACTGATAATTAATATTTACTTGTTAGGAGTTGAGCACATACGTGGTTATTTTCCTTTATATGTGAATATAATTTAATAAGCAGGACAAATTTCTTCTGATTGGGACACTCGTGTTGTGGCCGTAGTGTGTTAAAAGTACCGAATGTCTGCACTCCATAGCAGAAACTGAAAGTTTGGAAGGTATAATAGTAGCGAAGGCAATTGTAGATACTAGACAGTTTAGGAAGGGATTGGTAATAGTGGGTGTGAGAAAGAGGATCAGGGGAGAAAATTGACAAAACATTTAACAGACACAAAAATAAAATTTATCTGTTGATGCTAATGTATATGGTAAGATCTTTGCCTTGACTATTGTGCACTGGATTGATGCTTGACAACAAAATGTGTTCTATACTACATAGAGATAGAGTGATTAAATGAAAATTAAAAAAAAAAAAAAAAGAAAAAAAATGATGGTCAGGGCTGGCTTCTCTGGTGCAAGGATAACACACTCTTCAAAAGAAGCTGGATTCCACATGGTGACCGCAGTTCAAATTTCCAGCCGAGTAAGCCCGAAACATGCCAGGTACGCATGTGAGTGCCGAGTATGTGATGGATTGGAGGACTGCAAAAGGGGATTGCAGTGTGAACAGAGCCTTAAAGTGTGCTCATCACTCTCTCTTACTCTCATGTGCACTCTGTCATGATTAAAGTAAAGAAAATAAGTAACATTTGTCATTAAAAATAACACACATACAGAAAACTATGAGGTTATGGGTCACCCGGTAACTGTGGGAGTTAAGATGGCTGGCTCTCACATGGCTGACTAGGCAGTTCGAGTCCCAGACTCAGCAGTTTGAGAAATACGTCAGGCACAAGTGCCTGGGTACCCATAATCCAGAAAGGAGAGAGGAATGAAGAAGAAGGGATTGGGGAGTAATTATCCTCCATGGGGGTGTGCTTCCTCACTTATCCTCTCTTTCTTTGTATATCTCTGACCCTCTGATTAAAAAAAGAAAAAAAAATACATAAAAAAAAAAAAAAACAACTACGAGGTTAATTGAGCCAGCCCATGCTCTTCCATGAATAAGGGGGAGGGGGGAGAGGGTGGGGACAACAAAAACAAAGTAGTATAAATATTGTATGAGTTCCAGTGTGTCGCAGACTTGTAATATGGTTCCACTCTATATATACAGGTACATGTAGGCTCTGAAACCCTGGGTTTAAATGTCACCAGAATTCCAGTTACAGAAATCGTTCTGATTCATTCCACACAATTCCTGAGCAGTCATTCTCACTGAGCACTCTGTGGTTTGGGTTTCAGAGCTCCTGAGGAAGTAGCTGTCAGGGAACAGGGGTGACCAGTAGGGCATGGTCAAGACAGGACAAGGTGAAGCTGCTGCTGGTATCAAATCAATTGGAGCTCCGAGTGGCTTAGGGTGGCACAAAATCCACAGGTAGAATGTTTTACTAAGTAGTGGGGGAAAGGCAGCACAACTTGGGTACTGACCGGTTATGTTTAGATATGTTACAAATAATATTTTATTATTATAATTTTGTTCGTAAGTTTCTTACTATTAGACTCTGGTTCTGATTCATATGACTGAGTCATAGCAGCCTATTCAGATAATCACTATAAAATAAAGGAAAGTTAGCAGGTGCAAATTAAGACTAAAGCCATAAACTGCAAACCTACCTTGCCTACAAGAACAGGAAAGTTTCTATTAATTTTCACACCTTCGTATTTATAGTTTATAGCGTCTGATGTAGCTGAGTGACTCTGAAAAACTAAAGCCTGTAGTTAACACAATGGGGGAAAAAATCTTCAAAATATATTCAAAATCTGACCACCTAAGACCACCTCCATTGCCACCACCTTGGTCTATGCCCTCATTGTCACTAGTCTGGTTCACTGCAGTAGCCCCAAATGGTCTCTGCTCTTCACAGTAGCCTGGGTGAGCCTATTAAAGTAAAGGCAATAACTTATCCCACCCCCCCCAAAAAAATAAAATAAAATCTCTTTCCACTCTGAGGAAGAGCCAACTGTCCACAAAACCATGTATAATCTTGCTGACCTCTACTGCAACCTATCTCTTCTTGGCCACTCTGTTCAAACACATCTGCCCTGCAAACTGCTGTCTAGCATGCCAGGCACATCCTGCCTCATGATTTACATCTGTTCTTCCCTCCACCTAAGAGGTCTGCCCCAGATCACCTTGTGTCTCACTTGCATCCCTGGGAGCTTTATTCATCCCACTGAGGCTTTCTGACCACCAGTTCAGAAGGACTGGGCCCCAGTGTATGTGATCCCCTTGGCAGGCTTAATTTTTCCTATAGCACCTATTATCTTTGAAAAGATGTTTCATTCATTTGCTTATTTTAGTCAACTAAAATGAATCACTGAAAAAAGAGACAGTAAACCCCATAAGAACCAGGATTTTTGCCTGTTCTTACTCTAATGTGGTCTTAGTGTCTAGAAATATATTCAACCCATAAAAGATTTGCGGTACATATATTTTGAATGAATAGATCAGTGGACAAAGAAAACCATGAAGAAGGAAACTTGCAGGCTAGCTAGTGCCTTGAACTAGCTCTTTGAATAACTCCAAAAAGAGTAAATGTTGCCTGAGATCATAAATTGAAATTCTATTCTGCTTTTTTTTTAATGAAATAGACTATATTTTATGTAGTATAAGTACCTTTTTTGATGAATATGGAGTACGAATTGTATTTATTTACTTTTCAAATTGAATCACTGCACATTACCATAGCTTGCAAACATGAATTTTACCAGCATATACTACATACCAGTACAATTAAAGATATTGCCACACACGTTATTATCAACAGACAATCCTCCATTTCTGTGTTCCTTAAATTTCTTGTCTCTCATATTTTCCTTGATTCCCTTCCTCTCACCCTCCTCAATGTCCCACCCTCCTTCCACACTGTCTACTATATCCACAATGCTTTCCATGTATCTATATCCTCCAGTTTTTTTCTTTTCCTTTTTTTTTTTTTTTTTTGTAGAGGTCTTTGCTATAGGGCACGTGTGCTCGCCAAACAGACAGAGAGAAACAGAGAGACAGAAAGCGAGAAATCACCCTCCCAGAGGGGATGGCCATGCCGCAATCCCTTCTCCTCCATTCTCCTCTTGGGATCTTGGGCATGCATGCACACGCGCCCAGCGTGAGTTTAAGTCACTGGGTCCGGGACGTGAATCACGGTCGACTACTTGGGAGTCCAGCAACATAGCCATTATGCTAACTGCTGGTCCCCCTCAAGTTTTTTTAGTTTCTACCATAGAGTGTGATCAAGTGAGGACATACAACGTCTTTTTTTTTATAGCCCAGCTTGCTTCATTCAGCAGTATATATTCCATATTTGTCCACTTTCTATCAAATACCAGGGTCTTCTTTTTTACAGCTAAGTAGTATTCCATAGTGTATATGTACCACACTTTTCAATCCACTTATCTGTTCATGGATGTTTGGGTTGGCTTCATGACTTAGCATTGGTGAAGAATCCTACAATAAACATAGATGTGCAAGCACTTTTCCAACTGAGTATCTTCCTGTCCCTTGGGTTGATATTCTGGAGTGGAATTGCTGTATCATATGGTAGCTCTATTTTTGGATCTTTGAACACCCTCCATATTGCTCTCTACATAAACTGAAATTCTCATTGGGCCAGCACTCTGCTGAGACATAGCCAGTTCTCTGGAGCCAGAGGTTAAGTAACTTTCTTGAGATCACTCAGTGATTTAGCTTGCATGCTCACTTGCTCACTTATCACCAAACCACCGCCTGTTCCCAGTTCCAACAGACACAGACTTAATAATTTGCTAGCTTCTGGATATTTTTTTTTACCATGAGTTTGCATTTTATAAGTAGAAACATTTAGAAAGTCAAAGTCTAGAGGTTTATAAAGTACCAACTAAAAGCCCTCTATGTACATATTTCATCTTTTATTCTTATGATCAAAGGGGCTTGTTTATGCCCATTCCTGTTAGAAACTATATTCATATTTTTAAAATTTTATTTCAAGTTATTTTATGCATTTAATCACATTATTTAGCTTGCAAAGTGAATATTCCAACATGTGTACATTTCTCCCCAGTCCAGTTGATAATCTATAAAGCTATCTTCAACAGATTATACCGCATTTCTTTGTCCCATTAATGCTTTGCCTATCTATTTTTCTCCTTAATGTCCTTCCTCAGACTCTATCATCCACCCTCTTCCCACACTATATCTGGTATTCACAACCATTTACTGTGTTTCTATATCCTTTAGTCATTCGGTTTCAGTCACAGAGTGCAGACACTCAGTATATATTAAGTGGAGACATACAATGTCTCTCCTTCATAGTCTGGTTTGCTTCACTCAGCAGTAAATCTTCCATATTCATCCACTTTCTGTCAAAAGCCAGGGTCTTGTTTTTTATGGCTGAGTAGTATTCTATAGAGTATGTATGACACACTTTTTCAATCCATTCATCTGTTCATGGGCATTTGGGTTGGTTCCATGTCTTAGCAATTGTGAATAATGCCGCAATAAACATCGATGTGCAAGCACTTTTCTGATTAAGAATTCTTCTGTCCTTTAGGTAGATACCAAGGAGTGGGATTGTTGTATAATATGGTAATTCTATTTGTAGATTTTTGAGGAATCTCCAAATTGTTCTCCACAGTGGCTGGACCAGTTTACATTCTCACCAGCAGTGTAAGAGTGTTCCCTTTTCAACACACTCTGTCAGCAATTATCATTTATTTTTTTTTAATCTTATTCATTCCGACTGGGGTTAGGTGGTATCTAATTATTGTCTTGATTTGCATTTCCCTTACAATGAGGGATGTTGAGCATTTTTTCATATGTCTTTTGGCTATTCGTATGTCATCCTTAGATAGTGTTTTTTTTTTTTTAACTCATTCTCCCATTTTTTTTTAATATTTATTTATTTATTTATTTATTTATTTATTTATTTATTTATTTAAATTTTACCAGAGAGAGACAGAGCGAGAGAGGGGGAGAGAGAGAGAAAGTGAGAAAGTAAGCTACCAGGTCTGGGACTTGAACCATGGTCGACCATGTGGGAGTCTAGCTCCCTTAACCACCATGCCACCTGCCAGCCACTCTCCCATCTTTTAATAGGATGGATCATCTTTTTTCAGGACAGCTCCTTGAGTTCCTTTTATATTCTGGTTATCAGTCTCTTATCTGACACATAGTTTTCCAAAAATATTTTCCCATTCTGAGGGCTGTTGATTCACACTAATTACTGTGTCTTTTGCCATGCAAAACTTCTTAGTCTGATGTAATCCCACTTGTCTATTTTGAGGATCATGGACTGTGCTTTGGGGGTCTTATTTACGAAGTCTTCACCTACCCCAATGTCTCCCAGAATTTCCCCAGTGTTTTCCAGGAGCACTTTTATAATTTGAGGTCTTAGATTTAGATCATTTTTTTTTTTTGCTGCCAACATGAACATCATTTTAATTTGATGGATATGCATTTGACAAAATATCTTAGAATAAAATAATCCATAAACAGGTACAAGGTATTTACAGTAACAACTATGAAAAACATTAAATTGGTATATTTTACAGCCTCCTACTGGAGACTTAGGGGAAAGATTAGTGTGATTTTAGGTCATTCTTGTCCTTAGTTGTTTCCAGTGGAGTCTTCCACTCAGTACCTTACTGAGACCTGGCTCTTTGTTTCCCTGCCAGCTCACACTGACATGATTCTGAATTGCCAAATGCGTTAGAGCTTGTATCTCCTACTCCTGTGCCTTACATGTCACCAATTGGTCCTTAAGGACAGTAGAATGAGTAGGAACTTAAAGTCTTCCAGATTTAGATCTTTGATCCACTTTGAGTTGAGTTTTGTTCATGAGAGGTAGGGGTTTTGTTGAGAGGTAGGGGTTCAGATTCATCTTTCTGCAGGTGGATATCCAGTTTCTCCAGCACCATTTGCTGAAGAGGTTTTCAGTTGACTGTATGTTTGGGAATTTATTTCGGGGACTCTATTCTGTTCTATTGGTCCACCAGTCTGTTTCTGTGCCAGTACCATGGTTTTGATTACCACAGCTTTGTAGTATATTTTTAGTTCTGGGAGAGATATGCCTTCCACTCTACTCTTCTTGTGCAGGATTGCTTTGGCAATACAAGATCTTTTATGATTCCAGACAAATTATATGATGGTCTTTTCCAAATCTGTGAAGAATGTGTTTAGTACTTTGGGATTTTATTAAATATGTACATTAATTTGGGTAGAATTGCCATTTTGATTATATTAATTCTTCCAATCCAGAAACATAGGATGCCCTTCTACTTTTTTGTGTCATTTTCAATTTCTCTTTTTTAGCTTCTTATAGTTTTCCTTGTGGAAGTCTTTGGCTTCTTTGGTTAGATTTATTCCTAGGTATCTTATAATTTTTGTGGCTATGGTAAAAGGAATTGTTTTTTTCAGTTCTATCTGTCTGCCTGCTGTTCGTATATAGAAAAGTTATAGATTTCTGTATGTTGATTTTACAAAATCAACCATATTCATATTTTTAAAAGTTTATTTTCTTCACAGTAGAGAGTTCATGCTGAACGAGAGAGTGAATGAAGCTCGCTTGAGGATATCATGCCGTAATATCTTTGCCTTGGCCCTCTGACTCATCAGGATCCTGGGCACGTAAACACAGACCAGATGTGGTTTTTTTTTTTTTTTTTTTTTTTTTTTTTTGGAGAGGTTTTTCCTATAGGGCGTGTGCGCTCGCCAGACAGACAGAGAGAGACATAGAGACAGAAAGCGAGAAATCACCCCCCAGGGGGGATGGTCACGCCGCAATCCCTTCTCCTCCATTCTCCTCTCGGGATCTTGGGCACACACACACACGCGCCCGGCGTGAGTTGTAAGCCACCGGGTCCCAGACGCGAACCGCGGTCGACTACGTGGGAGTCCAGCGACATAGCCATTACGCTAACTGCTGTTTCCCAGACCAGATGTGTTTTTAAGTTAGCTGGGAGTCTGAATTCCAGGGTTGGCTATGTTGCTTTTCTTTTCTTTAAGAGAGAGGTTTTTTGGTATAGCGCACATGTGCTTTCCAGAGAGACAGAGAAAGACAGAAAGCAAAAAGTCACCCCCCAAAAAAGGGGGATGGCCACAGCGCAATCCCTTCTCCTCCATTCTCCTCTCAGGATCTTGGGCACATACACGTATGTGCCCAGTGAGAGTTTTAAGCCACCAGGTCCAGAACAAAAAACCAAGGTCGATTATGTGGGAGTTGAGTGGCGTAACCATTATGCCATGTGCTGGTCTCTGGCTATGTGGTTTCTAGTATTAAGTTCAGTTTGCTACCAACAATCCAAGCTGGACCATAACCTTATTCAACAGTGAATTGATAGAGACACTTAGCTTCTCCTGTTGATTATAATAATAAATGACTTTTGCCAATATTTTAACAATTATAATATCAAAATCTTTCACATGATCTTAAAAGATTACCTCTAGTACCTAAAACTATGTCACTAGTGTTATTTATGTTATGTTATGCTTATTTGTCTCTCTTACTAAACTTAAAGTTTCTTGAGGAGAAAGAAAATGCTTTATTTCTCCCTACATGTAATCTTCCATAACCACACATGCAGTAAAGAGTTCAGAGAGAACTGAGTCCGTGCCTTCATCAGATATTCAGAGCAAATATTATTCTTAGAAAACTGAGGCTCTGAGTGGTTAGTGTTCCGCCAAACTTGCAAGTGGTGAAGTTGATGTTTGAATTACAGTTTTCATTACTTAATTTAATCTTACATTATTTATATTCCATAACCCCAAATATCTTATATTACTGCTAATAACAATTAAAGCACTTCACCTTCTTTTTCTTACCGGGCTATTCCAACTTCTAGTCACCTAGGTATATTTTTTAAAATACACCTGAATACCGTCTGGCATTTAATTCCTTCTCTGTCTCCTTTCCAAGCCTCTCAGGTCAAAGATTTTGCAAAGCTCCTATAATTGTCAGATAAATAAAATCACATTGCTCATAATTACCAGGGACAATTCTGTGTAATTAGATGTTAACTCTAGTGTCCCCTCTCTTTTATGACTCTGAATAAATACCCCTTCCTGTCTCAGTCTGGGAAAAAGCTTGGTTGGAAATGTAACTGCTTTGTTGCTCTCTGTGTAATTAACTACCATTAAAAGCCACTAATTAGGTCGTAAGTTTTAAATAAGTTGCCCTAATTACCTTTGGTACACGGTGTATTGAGTCGGGAGGGCAAGTCCTTCAGAGCCAAGAAAACTTGGCTCTGTCACTAAGAGAATTAGCTGGGCTATTGGGTTCCTTTTTCCCATTCGAAGATGAAAAAGTGAGAACATAGGCAATGGGATGGGTAAAGGAAGAGGTCAGACCTGTGGGTGATAAACATGTACCTGGATGACGTCATCAGGGATCCACTACTGACGCTAGAAAAGGCTCACTCGTGCACAAGGTGAAATGATACCAGGTGTTATTTTAGGAAAGAGTTTGCCACAAACTGCTCATGAATTTTGAATGAATGAAAGGTTAGATAAATGAGTGAATTAAAAAAATGGAATGGAGGCAACATGGTATGATAGTAAATAAACTCAATTTTGGAGTAAAAATAATTTTTAGGTTTGAATATAGCGAGGTAAGTACTAGTTGAGTTAGCTCAACACATTCTGAAACGTTTTTTTTTTCATCTCTAATAGGACAATAATGATTCCTAACACTCAATTTGTGAGGATGTAATGATAATGTGAGACTAGCATTTCCACATACTAATTTCTCAATAAATCTCAGCAATAATAATGATGATATGGACAGTGCTGATGATATTGATACAAAAGGTGCCGCCTAGATGTTCTCACGTGAACCCCATTACTGAAGCTAGCAATCATGAATTTTGTTTCGTTTTGCTTTTTTTGTCCCATTATACCGCTAAACAATTCCAGAACATTTTTATGCTCCTGATTAGTGCTGGAGCAATGAATGAAGAAAATACAGTCTTTATCTGAAGGAACACACATTCTGATGAAACTACTGATGTGTAAAAGTAGTACGATTTGTGTAATAACAGAGGCCTTTACAGATACAAGCCTAGGAGAACCTACAGAACAAGAAATACCAGTGATAGTTACTGAATCATTCCTATCATTATCAATGCATGTACTGTACCACTGTCACATGGAGCTATAACAATAACCACGATACTCGCAGTAAGAACAATAGCTAATGTTAACTGAGTATATTTTATATACCAGAATCTATTCTGAATGCTATATGGGTACTTACTAACTAATCATCACCACAAATAAGCTAGACCAGAAGGACAGTCAGAGATTTTGTCACTTGCTCACATTATTATATGAAAGATTTTCCAAATGGCAGAGTTACCATTCAAAATGTCATTCTGCCACAAAACTGGAATTCTTAAACTCTACCTAGGATGGCCAAGCTTGGAAGGGAAATATTTGGGACCTTCTTCTATTATGCGTTGACCTGAAATTCATGAGAGCCAACTGTTCTGTGGATATTTCGCTCTCGTAGTTTTCCTCTGAACATCAACCTCTTTCCTCATCCTATGAGAGTTAGAGGAGGACTAGATGGTCTCTCAGGACCCTTTCCATTGCACATTTCTTTACTTCACTTTTCTTACTGGCATTAAGAATCTGGGTAAGTCAGTCAAACCTTCTCAGGTATAATAATGTCTCCCTGAAGACAAGGCCAGGTCTTCCTACAGCTTCCAAAGCACCAGGCATATAGCCAGATGCAAAAGGTTCTCTGTTTCTTTGCCTCTGTTTGTCTGTGTGTCTCTCCTCACACATTTTACATATACATTGATGAAAAACATATATTTGAACATATGAATATACATATGCAAATATATACACACAAACATATACGTATAAGTGCATACACATATTTACATTCAAAGCAGTTTTGATATATACTATAGGCATACTCTATTTATAAACTCAAGTTATGTATTTACAAACGATATCATCTATATCAAAATTAAGATAGCTCATAACAAATATGATTTTCCTCCAAACTCTCAAACTAAATGCCATCTTTCTCTGAGCATGAGAATATCATTTTCTTACTGTGCAGATTTTTTTCATAAATGCCATGTGATTGTTTTAAGTTTACTCAACCTTGACAAGAAAATCTATTGCAGCTCAGTTTTCTTTCAATACTTGTATACACTACCCTTGACGTTATTCTCTGTCTCCCTGGGTTTCTGATATACCATAGTTCAAACCTGTAGTCCAAGGTTAGGTTTATGTGCATAACCCCTGAACCATTGCTCAGGGTCAGGTAGGTCTACATCTATTTTACCTCTGCAGGGAAAAAAAAAAAAAAATGCATGCCTTCTCCTATCTCCATTGTCCATAATATTTTATTTTTAATATTTATTTACTTGCTTATATATTTATTTTAGGTCTTTTCCATAGCATGCATGTGCTCTCCGGAGAGAGACAGAGACAGAGGCAAAGAGAGAGAAACTGAGAAATTACACCCAATTCAGGGCAGATGGTCATGCAGCAATTCCTTCTCTTCCATTTTCCTCTTGATTTTTTTTGGGCACACACACACACATGTCCGGCTTGAGTCTCAAGTCACTGGGTCCAAAACTTGGACAGTGGTTGGCCATGTGGGAGTCTAGCATTTTAACCAACATACCACCCATCTGTCCCAACATTCTAAATATTATAGATGGGTAGCTTGAGAACTCTCCGTCATCAGAATTTGCTTTCCGTAGAGCACACGCAGTGCTCTCAGACCCACTCACTTGTCTTTCCGAAGGAAGTACCTGCCTGCTCCCTTTACACATGGTCTGCCAATAGCTGCCTCAGCTTGAGCCCCCGGCATTGCTCAATTCAAATACTCAGTGGAAACCGGGTGAGCTCTTTGAAAGGGCATCTGCCTCACCCATGGGAAATAATTTAATTGGCTCAGATATTCATTCTCAAATCAATGATATTTATACCCTTGGGTAATCTCTTCTTAACTAGAAGGCGGACCTAGTTCCTTGCTCCTGATAGTTCAATGACACAGTATTACAGTACACCTGTGCCTTGACAGTTTGGAAGAAACTGTCGATGGAGCTTCTTTGCAAAGGCAATCTAGGAAATACGGGAAATGCTTTAGCATGTCAAAATCCACACATAAAGGTAGTTTGCATTTACTCCTTTCTTCTGAAAATATATAATTAGCATATACTATGGGTAAGGCAATAAGCTAAGTCCTAATCATTCCTAGAAAAAAGATACAGCTTCTATTCTCATTATATAATTAGAATGCTCTATGTTATAATTGATCTATGCCCAAGTTACTATTAGAAATTAGATCAAATCTGATTAAAGTGGGACATGCGCAAGAAAGGATTTATAAAAGAGTTGAATACTAAGCTAATCCTCAGATGAAGAATGATAAATATCCAGGCAGAGAAAGCTGTACAGAAAAATAATCCAGGCAGAGGGAGACATTTACAAAAGATGTTAATGGATGGTCATTTTTAAAAATATTGTCATAAACTGGAAAGAACAGAGAAAACTTTTTGAAATGGAGTCCAGCATCAGTCTTATGATAAACATGGATTATATTTTTAGTATTCTCCTTAAAACTATGAGTGGGTAGAAAATTACCTTTGCCCTTGGTAGGTAAGCATCTAATAGCAATAGAAAAGAAATTCTGATATGAGAGAGTTTGGGATACTCCTCTTTCTTTTTATTTAAGAGTAAACATATAAAATTGTTTAAAATTTTAAATTTAAGAAGGTGTGAGTGACTTAGAACAAAACAATATTAAAGCAACAAAACACTATGTGTTAAAAATGAAAAAAGGGAGGCCATTTTTTGAGGAAACACCTTATCTTGTCATTTGATTTCACTCTCTCTTCTGTCTGGCATCGGGCAGTAGAGTATTTTCTATTTCCCAATTTTCCCCTTCTCTGAGGGACTTGGAGCAAAACTCGGGGGATATTTGCAGTGGTCTATGTATCTCTATTCTTTCTGAGGTCTGAATGACAAGTCAAGCAGAGAAATTGAATTTTTCACTTCTCTAAACACTTTTGGCCCCTAGGAACATTAGAAAAGGTCAAGAATTTTGTAGCATGTTTCTCCCAGGCTATAGGATCAAAACTTCTTTTTTAAAAGGTTGTTCTAGGCCCAGTGAGACAGTCCGTTGTAATAAAGAATATAAACAGCAGTTTGTGTCTTCTTTGGCATTATGTTCTCCTTTGGGGATATTTATTTGCTTACTTGCTTATTTGTTTATTCATTCATTTTTATTTTTAAATACCAAGAGGTGCATGCACTCACCAGAGAGAAAAAGAACAAAAAACTCCTCCAGTGGGGTGTGATCATGCTCCTATTCTGATTCTTCCATTTCTCCATCTGGTCAGCACTTTGGGCACATGTGCTCAGCATGTTTTTCAACCTTGGGCAAGATTCATACCAAAATCTGGCTTATGTGATCCAACTCCCAATGCATAACATTTAACCACTGTCCTAGGGGACCAGCCCTGGGAGATTTACCCTGATAACAATTCTCTTGAGAAATTTGTGGCTTTCATTATGGCAATTCTAGGAAAATACTTTGACATGAACTAGGAAGTAAGTGGATGAAGAATTTGTTTTCATGTGTCCCCTCCTCATTAGTTTTTTTTAATTTTTACTCCAATCTTTTCTTTCCCTTTTCTTTCCATTGTTTCACTCCACCAACTCTTCCATATTTTTCTTTCATTTTTCAAGCCAGTCTTGTCAGTTTTTCCATTTGCTCTGTTGACCTGTGTGATACACATCCCCTGAACCGGCTCCTAACAATCCTCAACTCTGGTATTCATGCCCTTGTGTCATTTCTTCCCCTTGATTATAAGATAGACTTACTGACTGACTTCTGATAAATAGAATAGAAGCAATACAGATTGTAGGATGTCACTTTCAAGATTAAGTTATAAAGAGATGGGTTTCATTTTGCTTGTCTTTTTTCTGCTCTCACCTTTGCACAACTCCATCTCTGAAGAGGCTGATGTGGTAAAGAACCCATGTTTCCAGCTCTTAGCTACTGACGACCTGAGGTCTTCCCCTCGCCAAGTGTGTGATTCAAGAGAGATTCGTTTCCAGTTGTCTTGAAACAAAAGGCACTTGGACTGGCATTTTTCATTACAGCCCTGGGAAGGCCTTGTGCCAGAGAACCCGGTTAAGCTTACCTGGACTCCTGATCCTAAAATAATATTGATTGCGTTAGGCTCAAAGTTTTAGGGTAGAGTGTATGAAGAAACAGATAATTAATGCCACCTATATCTTTTCACATTCCTTCTCTTCCTTGACACAGTTTTTTGGGCCTCTTTCATTTACTCATTTTCCTCTTAGTAGTAGCAGTTACTCTTTTCTTTTTTCTTATTACTCTTTTTTCTCATCCTCTTCCTCATGTTCTTCCTGTTCTTTTTATTCTTGTTCTTCTTTTTCTTCCTTTCCTCTTCCTCATCCTCTCCCTCTTCTTTTTCTTCTAGGAAAGTTTCTTGCCTAGTTGCTCTGGCAAGTGTTGAACTTGCAGTTCACCTGCTTCAGCCTCCCTGAGTGGCTGGGATGGCAGGCCTACTCCTTCATGTTCAGTGAGACTGAACTGCTGATTGAATCTGGTACTTCCACATGGTCCTGGACTGTGGGATATAGCATCTTAGCAGTGGGTGCCACTGCAGGTGGGCCTATCCTAGTTGGTTGGTATGTGTGTGTGTGCTTTGTTTTTTACTTGTCATGGGCTTTGCTTTTCTTAAAGATTACTCACTTATTTATTTCATGAGAGAGGGAGCAAAAGAGAAAGAGAGAGGCACTTCAACAAGGTCTTCATGCAGTGACCTACTCCCACCCCAGCCTGCCCAGACCATGGGCGTGGGTACATGCACCCAGTATGTTCAGGAAGTTCCCAGGATGTGGGACCTAGAACACCCTCCATGTAAGTACTCTTGCATTACCACAACACTGCCACTTGGCCCGCTCTCTTAGTTCTTAAATCCGCAGATTTCAAATTTGTGTGCGACATTGAATGCTACAGGATATAGAATGCTTTACTCCCAGTAACCATTAAGCTAAATCATACATCTGCAAATGTAATCTGTGTAATGGAAAGGTCCTCATTCCCAGCCATCCTTTAATTGTGCTATTTTGTAAATATTCACTCATTGATCATTTTATTAAATCTATTTAATGGGCAGCTGCTATCTTTAATATATTGTATAAGCTGCCATTTGGACAGAAAAAATGAATAAATCATATCTCCTACCATCGAAGATATTATCATTTATAATCAAATTTTAAAAATCAGTAAATGAAGCATCTTGCAAAAGGAACACTCTTTTTTTTTTTTTTTTTTTTTTTAGAGGTTTTTGCTATAGGGCGTGTGTGCTCACCAGAGAGACAGAGAGACAGAAAGTGAGAAATCACCCCCCAGGGGGGGTGGCCACTCCACAATCCCTTCTCCTCCATTCTCCTCTTGGGATCTTGGGCACACACACACACGTGCCCGACATGAGTTTAAGCCATGGGGTCTGGGACGTGAACAGTGGTCGACTACGTGGGAGTCCAGCGACATAGCCTTTACGCTAACTGCTGGTCCTGCAAAAGGAACACTCTTAAGTGACTTTGTTAAGAGAAGCAGAGATCACTTTCAATCTGGAGGACCACCAATGGCTCTAAAAAGGAGGACTTTGTGGTGAATCTTTAAAGATGTGTTGAGTTTATATATGTCTATCCAGTTTCCTAGGCATGTCCCCTCCCCTTGAAAGCCTAAGTTTAATACATTGTTCATACTGTCAGCTCATACTTACTAGGGGTAGGAGTACTAACTTAAATTGCACTTTTTCTGGGTCAGCCTTCACAATCTTCTTGGTGATTGATTACCTTTTCTTTTCTTTCTTTTTTTAATGTTACCAGAGGGCATGTGTGCTCACCATAGACAGAGAGAGAGAGAAAATGAGAAGGTAACCCCCATGGAATATGGTCAGACCATAATCACCTCTTCTCCACTTCTCTCTCCTTTCTGGATTTTGGGCATTCGTGTATCTGTGCCTGGAGTGTTTTTTTTTTTTTTTTTTTTTTTTTTCCTTTCTTTCTTTTACTGTTTTGTTTTTTTAAAGAAATTTAATTTATTGTCTCCCCAGAGAAGGACAGAGAAACAGAAAGAGAGAGAGAGAGCAAGGCCACCAGGTCCAGGATTTGAGCCATGCTCAGCCATATGGCAGTCCAACGCCCTTAACCACTACGCCACTTACCGGCCCCCTGCCTGGAGCGTTTTTCAACCTCTGAGTCCAAGACTTGAACCACACAGGCAGCCTTGTGAGACACAGCTGCCTTAACCACTATGCCACCATTGACCCTGTTTACCTTTTCAGTGTCTCCCCAGCACTCCCTAATTTTGTCTGTTCAATTGTTTTCCAAATTACTACTTGTTTGGCTCCTCCCTTAATCAAGATAAGTACAATGCAAGAGGAAAGACACAATTCACTATGTTCTGGCCTTCAGACTAGTTTAGCTAAGCTGGTCCAGGTCAGAATGGGAAATGAAGATTTAGAACTATACAATGTTCGGGACCAGCAGTTGGCGTAATGGCTATGTCGCTGCACTTCCAAGTAGTCAACCGCGGTTCGATTCCCAGACCTAGCAGCTTAAACTCATGCCAGGTGCGTGTGCATGCATGCCCAAAACCCTGAGAGGAGAATGGAGGAGAAGGCGTTGCAGCATGGCCATACCCCCTGGAGAGTGATTTCTCGCTTTCTGTCTCTCTGTCTCTCTCTGTCTTTCTGGCGGGTGCATGTGCCCTATAGCAAAAACCTTTCCAAAACAAGGAAAAAACAAAACAGAAAACAAAAAAACAAAACTCTACAATGTTAGAAAAATTAAAAACAAACAAGAAGAACATTTTGGGGGGGGGTAAAAAGGAAAATTTGGTGGGAAAAGTGATTTTTTATAGGCCCCCCCTTATTTATTTCTTCCATGGGGCAGCAGGATGGTTTCCATTTCCTATCCTTTTTGTTTGTTTATTTCTTTCTTGGGAACTTTGAGCAAAATTGTGAGGGTATTTGAACTGGCTCATGAATTATTGTGCTGAGTTCTGAATCTTCACTAGCCTTAGTATTATATATGTTCATTTGGAAAATTAGGGAGCTGAGAGGAAGAGTGTTAAATTATTCTCCTTTTTATCTGGGAAATAAACATATTTCTAGAAATTAGAGAAAGTAAATAATCCACAATTTTCAGCTCTGTTCTTCCACATTGCATCTAATTTTTCTGAGACAGTAGAACTAAATACTTAAATCTGAGTGATGTCATTACCATATACTTTTAAGTGACCTCGGTTAAATGATTTGAAAGATATCCATACTTTTATTAACTGTAAAATAGCTTGCCAAATTTGAAGACTGAAAAATAATCTTATGGATGACGTAGTAATTTACATCCTGAAAGTTCATCATAGTAAACCATTCCAAATAAGAGGACAGGTTGAAAAGAATCCAAATGATCAAAAAAAGGAAAACAAAAATATCGTGGATCAACCCAATGGATTCTTAGGCAGCTACTGAAATGCTAATAAGTGTGACAAATAAAAATGTGGAAATGTTTGTTAAACAATTTTTTTTTGAGAGGTTTTTGCTATAGGGCGCGTGCGCTCACCCGAAAGACAGAGAGATACAGAAAATGAGAAATCACCCCCAACGGGGGATGGCCATGCTGCAATCCCTTCTCCCCTATTCTCCTCTTGGGGTCTTGGGCACTCATGCACACGCGCCCGGTGTGAGTTTAAGCCACCAAGTCCAGGACTCGAACCATGGTCGACTACATGGGAGTCCAGTGACATAGCCATTACACCAACTGCTGGTCCCATAATACAATATTAATAAAAAAGAAGAGAATGTTAAATTCCATAGGCCATCATTATAAGTATATAATTCCTATTTGCTTATGAAAGGAAAATAAGAAAAAAATAACAGAAAATAAAATCAGCTTTAATGTTAGAATGTTAGAATATATATATTATAGAATACACACACACACACACACACACACACACACATATATATATATATATATATATATATGTATGTATTTTTATATTAAATTTTAATGCAGCTTTCCTCAGCCCTGAACTTAGGACCTGATTATTACTTCAGTAGGCGTGGCTGGCCTTCTGCCCATCATAGAATGTTTGCCATAAGCCATAATTCTACCTGCTAAATGCCACTTGCATTTCCTCAGTTGTGTCAAACAAATTTTATCTCCAGACCTTGCCAAATGTCCCCTGGGAGGGCCCAAATCACCCCCAGTTTAGAACCAGTACTGTGTTAATGAAATGTTCTTGTTATTTGCCCAGTATTGCTTATAAAAGAAAGAACATCCATAAATAAAAATGAAAATAATCTTTACCCTTGACCTGGTATTCTCTGCAGCTTACCCAGAGAATAGTTGAAATCAGCAAAGTTCTGGTTATATCAGACGAGGGAGTACAGCTTTAATGCGTGTTGACCTGCTTGAGGTTGTCAGCAAACCCCAACGTTTCTCTGAGTACTTGCAAAATGGGAGAAAGAAATCAGTGCACGTTATATAAGAATATCTTCTACTGACAGTGCAGAGTATTTTTATCCTGGTGGAAGTTGCCTCTGGGCTCTGAAACCCTCTGTCAGGGAGTAAAGAAAACTAATTGCAGTGAAATATCTTTTCAGGCAACCTGCTCGTCACCAAATTCTCTATGTAGGGAAAGGCACACTTGCTTTAGAAGATGTTTCAATGGGAATCAAGCCCCAGAGGAGTTCCTTTTAGGGCCAAGGAAACTTTTCTATGGTGTAGGAACTTTAGTTCAATTCAGAAAATGTTACAATTTCAAGGAGCCATTAAAAGTTCACTAAAAATTTCACGGAGCCATAGTATTCTTTCACCTGACCTGACTCCTTATTTTATTACATTCAGGGAAACTGGAAACCAGAAAAGTGAAGTCACTTGCTAGTTTAACATAGCTAATTAGTTTAATAGTACGATTAAACCAGGTCTGCCTGAATGTTCTTATCCTTCAGGTAAACTTCATCTTTAAATATCATTTCCCATCTCTGCAATTGTATATCATTGGGAAATCATTTAATTCTAGATATGATGTCTTCCACTACATTTGACATATGAATTGGTCTCAAAATAATGCAAAATTTAAGTATTTAGTGAATATGCATTTATGGAGGGCTGTGTACCTGGTGCTGTGTGCAGAAAAGACTTGTAAGATGAAAGCAAACATGCTTCACACACATCCTGCTGTTGCCATAGATCCACCCGCTCCGCTGTACATGCAAAGGACACTTAGTGCTGACAGGAAATCCAGAACAGAGTTTGGTAAGATCTAGATTCCTTTTTATTATTACTGTTTTTATTGTGGTCAGAGTACACACTCATTCCAGAGAGAGAGAAAGCACCTTGCAACAGAATATGGTCACACCACAACCCCTTTTCCTCTGTTTCTTTATCCCATCAGGATTTGAGAAACACACACACATGTCCAGACTGTTTTTCAAGCTGCCAAGGGCAGGATTTGATCCATTGTTGGCCATGTGCAATATAGCTTCCAAAAAGCACCATGCTTAACCACTGTACTATGGAGCCAGCTCTAGGATCTAGATTCTTGAGACTCTGCATTAGTTTTATATATATATAAATATATATATATATATATATATATATATATATATATACACACACACACACACACACACACACACATATATACATATATTATATATATAATATATGTATGTAATATATAGTATATATTATATATACTATATATTTTATATACTATGTATATTATATATATACTATATAATAATATAATATATATAGTATATATATACACTATATATATGTGTGTGTGTGTGTGTGTGTGTGTGTATATATATATATATAGAGAGAGAGAGAGAGAGAGAGAGAGACAGACTGTTTTAATTTAGGACAAAAAAACTCTTGCAGTCCCTCTAAGAATCTTAACAAATGACAATAACAACTCCAAACAAAAGAGAAAAGTGTATACCTAAGAGTGAGTAAATGCCAGAAATTCTTGAGTAGCTTTGAAGTTTCTATCGGATGCATATACAATTATGAAATTATAAGATTGTCATGGGATTTTTTTTTTCCCCCGGAGTCATTTGCATTGTAACAACTGCCCATAGAAAACAGACTTTGCATTTATACTGCCATAATGTCTCTGGGCAGATAAATCCAATGTATTTGGGTATTCAAATAGGGATCAAAATATATTCTCATTGGGATCAAAAGATAGGAAGCAAAAGAAAACAAACAAACAGGTGATATTTGTGGGCCCTCTCCTCTCCCTTAGGATGGGGTAGTAGAAACTGCATGGGACAGAATCCAGAGACTTCAATTGTACTTCTGGTGCTGCGTACTCAATTGCAAGGCTCGGTACCTCTAAGCTTTTTCAGTCCCCTTGTCTGTTACGTAGGAATGGGAATACCATGCTCAGTAGTAAATGTGGTGCTGACTGCAAGTTACTAAGATATACTGTCGGTTGGAATGTGTGGTCATGAGAACTTTGCAAATCATTAATGTTAGATTATAAAGGAAAATTTCAATTGCAAGTTATTAAAACAATACGCATCTGTCTTTTTTTAAAGATAAATAGATGCAAACAGATCAAATAAGTAGTGTTGTGTCTGCATGAGGAAAATGTTATGATGTGTGCATTTAAATCAATGAATCCTAGGTTAACAATCCCTTATTCCAATAAGAGCATCCTAACCAATGTTTAGGGCTACGGACAATAATTAGATGGAAGAAGAGAAATAGAATGAGAGACAGTAGTGTCTTAGGTTGGATTGCCTGGAAGTTGAGACTGAGTTGGGGATTGATGTATAAATCGAAAGAAATCTGTAAGAAAAAGTCAGGGACACCGAAAGGGTAACACTGAAACAGGTGTTGTTTTAGCTATGGTCTAACTTTACACCGATCCTAGGGAAACGCAAAGGTGTGAATTGCATCACAGAGCTAGATTGAAACTGTTGTAAGAGTGCAGATCTTTTTATCTCAACATATGTATCTATCAGTTCTAGTCTTAAGGCCACCTTTGAGGGAGATGTAATCTCTTGGGTTGCTTCAGGCAGAGTGACTCTTACTGGCTGGAGAAGTACGCTAGTGAGTCATTAGTAGCCAACACACAACATCTGGAAAATGGGTTCAGCAGCCAGGAACAGAGGTCTCTGATATCAGTAGCATCTAATTCATATGATAGAGCAAACTTCCTACTTCTCCATCTCCATCACCTCTTCTCACTCACCTCCAGAGATCAAACTCCTTGCAGATTTTTTAAGATGCTTCATGTCCTTTTTCTCCTTTTGCAACCACAACATAGGCTGCAAGTGAAAAGATCCTTTTCCACTCTTATTCGACTCACTTGAATATGTATCCTCCAAGAAAGAGTTCTTGATTTCCCAAACCTGTAGTTTTCTTTAGCCTTGAGAACAGTTCCTAAGTTTATTCATTGTTGAATTCCTTGAGACCAGAAGAAAATCTAGAATGTAGTTGCCAATAAATGATATTTTGTCTTTTGATGGAAAGAAAGAATGAATATTCTAACAATGTAAAAATACTCTTGGGAACCAGCAGTTAGTGTAATGGCTATGTCGCTGGACTCCCACGTAGTCGACCGCGGTTTGCATCCCGGACCCGGTGGCTTAAAACTCACGCTGGGCACGTGTGCGTGCATGCCCAAGATCCTGAGAAGAGAATGGAGGAGAAGGGATTGCGGTGTCGCCATCCCCCTTGGGGGGTGATTTCTCGCTTTCTGTCTCTATGTCTCTCTCTGTCTGTCTGGAGAGCGCATGCGCCCTATAGTGAAAACCTCTACAAAAAAAAAAAAAATACTCTTCTCCTCTAATCTTCACTATAAGGTCTAAGTATAGTGATTGCTCAGTGCAACTCATCAGACTGCTATAGCTAGGACATTGTTAACTGCTGATTAGAAACTTAATAACCATTGATTATTATTATTATTATTATTAATTTTACCTTGAGTTCAGCCCCAATTTTTATTCTTTTCAAATAGGAAAGTAAATGTTCGAATAATGGCTTTTAATTCAACTCAAAATACACCACGATGTTTTGAGTTGCAAGTCATCAAGATAAACTTGCCCTTATGGAACTAATTGTCTCTTCAGCTTAGCTAGGGTATACTTATTCACCCTAGAAAACCTGTTGGGAGAGCCTGCTTCTCCACCTCTGTCTCTGTCTCTGTCCCTCTCTCTTCCTCAAAAAATAAATAAATAAACTTAAAAAAAAAAAAAAAAGAGTAAGACCAAATTCAGTCTATCCAAAACCCTCCAGTTTTTGAGAACTCACGGCTTCCTAGGAAAAGCTTTTGTGTCATTGAAAAGTCAGGCGTTTTAGCATATTGTTTCTCATATTAAATCAAGGTTGTTTCCCTAACCATATGGGGCTCATTGGACAGGAAATCCAGGGAGCCATCAGTAATTCTGTGGGGAGCAAGCTGGCTCTTTTCTTTTCTGACTAGTCTGTGCTCCCCTCCCTGGAATTCTTACTGAGATGCCACTTGAAAAACTCTAAACTTGGGAGTAGGTCGGGGCAGGGAGAAAAGCTTAATGCTTGGCTTGAAATTGTCCCTCAGAGCAATCATTGCCGAGTGTTTTTGGCTTTAGCTCAACCTGCCTACGTGATAGTCCATTCTCCCTGACTCAGCCTTCTGAATCTAGACAAATGATTCACTCCCAGTGCATTTTTCTGCTCTTACTTAATAGGCCCTCTAACCATCACTGTATCTTTCAATTCCAGCTAACAGCTTGGACAGCAGTTTTTAAAAAATGTTACTAAGCAAGCATGCTCAGCCAGAGAAATCATGCAGACTGCTTTGCAAATGCTTCCTCACGTCGTCCGGCCCACAGAGATTGCTGCCTTCTCTGAACTCAGGACAAAGCCTTTCTTACACTCGGTATTCATTACCCACTGACAAATTGTTCACCAACCTCCTTCATTTCTTAACTCTCAGCTAAAACTCATCAAACACTACCTATAGGTCAAACAACATGCTAAATACTTTGCACACATCATCTTACCTAATTTTCACCAAAATCCCTTTGAGATTAGTCCCTTTCAAATTTGTATATTCTGGAGGAGAAAATAGAGGCACAAAGAACTTACAGGACTGACCAAAAAACACATAGCTAGCAAGTGGAAGGAGAAAAATGCAGAAAATCAGACCACCAGGCCAAATAGCTATTAACCCTACTTGCTTCTGCTAAGGTGTCTTTAATTTATTTCATAATCATTGACATATTATCTCATTCTCTATATCCCATTTTCTTCACATTACCAAAGGAAGAGGGCACCAGGAAGGGCGCAATGGTAATGTAACTGAACCCAGGTGGGAAAGGTCCTTAGCTCTCTGGGACCATTTCAACCATACTGGGCACGTGCACCTGCCCATGATCTGGGCAGGCTGAGGCTTTGAATGGATCGTAGCATGGAGACCCTATTGAAAGTGCCTGTTTTCTCTGTCTCTTCATCTTTCTGTCTCTGTCTGTCTGCACCCCCCCCCTCTCTCTCTCATGGTAGAAATGAATAAATGAACATCAAATAAAGGAAGAGCAAGACTGAAGTTAGTGCTTCCCAGCACTTAGTTAATTAATTACACATAGCAACTGCATTCTCTTGTACAGATCATATTAGGAAGAAAGATAAGGAAGTGGAAAAAGTATTTGCCTCTAGTGGGGTAGACAAAGGAAGAAAACGGCCCCCAAGGTACTAGTTGTAACCTTTTATAGTTCTGGGATAGCAAACCAAGGAACACCATAGAAAATGGATTCTCACCCATCTGTAGGTGCCAACACTCTCAACAGAGATGTTTATTTCAGTAATTAGGTTTTCCCATACTCTGTACTTAGAAAGAAAGTGAACACACTTAACATTATTAAATGTGTTTTGAAAAGGATGGAAAAAGGAGAGAAAGTAAATCATTCCATGCCTTTGTGTAAGTGTGTGTGTGTGTTTGTGTGTGTATGTGTATGTGCATGTGTTATAACCTAAAAAAGCAACCCCCAGAACTGCATTGACAAAGACTCAGGGCTGCCTGCCCCAACATCTATTTATACTTCCTTCAATTTCTTCTGAAACACAGATGGAATCTTAGAACTTTAGCAGTCATCTTGGTCCATGAGGATGAGCAATTACTGTCACAAACTAGGTATGGTACGGTGGTGAGCTGGAGGAAGTACAGCTTCTGAGGAATTTTTCATGGAAGTGGGCACTTGTAAATATGGAGGTCAAGAAGTCCCATGATGGGAACCAGCAGTTAGCATAATGGCTATGTTGCTGGACTCCCACGTAGTCGACCGCGGTTCGTGTCCCGGACCCAGTGGCTTAAAACTCACGCCGGGCGCATGTGCGTGCGTGCCCAAGATCACAAGAGGAGAATGGAGGAGAAGGGATTGTGGCGTGGCCATCCCCCCTCGGGGGTGATTTCTCGCTTTCTGTCTCTATGTCTCTCTCTGTCTGGTGAGCGCACGCGCCCTATAGCGAAAAACCTCTCAAAAAAAAAAAAAAAAAAAAAAAAAAAAAAAGTCCCATGATATGCCCTTTGCAAGCTGGAGAACAAGGAATGTGGGTGGTGCAATTCAGTCCAAGCCTGAAGGCAGGAGAACCAAGGATCTAGTGGTGTAAATCATAAATTGAAGGCTAAATTACCAGAAGTTTCAATGTTTGAACGCTGAAGATAGACGTCCTAGCTCAAGAAGAGAAAGAGTGACAACTCATCCTTCCTTTGACTTTTTGTTCTACTTAGATTTTCAATAGATTGGATGATGGTGAGAGTGAATATTCCTTGCTTAGTCTTCTAATTCAAATGCATAGCTTTTCCAAAAACACACTCACAGACACACCCAGACATCACCTTCTATTAGCTTTCTAGGGACCCCTTAATCCAGTAACATTTACACACAAAATTAGCCATTGCAAAGAGTACCAGACAATGACCCCCAGGTTAGATGACCCTGAGAAAAAGTCAGTATGTTTTCTTTTCCATATGTAAACAATTTACAAGGGATTATAAGAGAACTGCAAAAGAAGATTTCAATGATTGGTGGTACTTAAGTATTTAACAGTCTGCCTCCACCTCCAGAGATTTCATGCTTTAGGGCAGTGTTTACCTGCTGGGTCACAAATAAAAATGAGTTGTTAGAAAAGGGAGATTGGTGTGGTGGATAAAGGCACTGGATTCCCACATGGCCGACCACAGTTCAAGTCCTGGACCTGGCGACTTGCTTTTCTGCTTTCCCTTTCTCTCTCTCTCTGTCTCTGTCTGGCCAAATTAAAAAATAATAACAAATGGAAATAAATAAATAAATAAGTAATTCTTTAAAACAAAAAGGAAAGGGGATTGGCTGGCTAGGTGGTGCAGCAGTAACATGCTGTTCAAAAAGCTGGATCTATGTGGAAGACCACAGGCCCAGTTCCCTGGTTGACTTGTATGTACATAGCTGGTCACGTGTGTGCCCTTGAGGCTGGCTGAAAAGCTGGCGTGGGGAGAGAGTGTGGCATCATAAAACCCTGTTGAGGCTGCTTGTCTTTATCTCTTTTTCTCTCATGAAAAAAAGAGAAAGGAATAAATTAAAAAGAGGGATTGCATACACCTAAAATCTCTTAGAATCCCACCTTTATTTGATTTCTCATTTCACTTGCAGGCTAATTTTACCATAAACATGAAGGTCTGAATCTTTGAAAAACACCATGATTTATCATTAATGTTTGATTCTTCTGAGACTGATGAGACCATAGATTATCTGTTTTTTTTTTTTTTTTTTTTTTTGACCACCCATCATCAGCTCTTCTTTCAACTAGAAGTCATGTTCTTTAATAAAAGGTAGAAGTATATTTAGAAAGAAAATAGAAAAGATAGAACCCATACCCCCATAGAGTAGATGAATCAGAGATTACAGAGATTACATCTCCAGACCCACATCTCTTAAGTTTGTATAGTTCTTTGAAAATGTTTTTATAGTGGAAAGAGAAGACGAGTATGTTTCTTTTTTTTTTTTTTTTTTAGAGATTTTTGCTTTAGGGCTCATGCACTCGCCGGAAAGACAGAGAGACAGAAAGTGAGAAATTACCCCCCAGGGGGGATGGCCATGCCACAATGCCTTCTCCTCCATTCTTCTATCGGAATCTTGGGCACTCACACACGCGCCTGGCATGAGTTTAAGCCACCGGGGCCGGGACTTGAATCACAGTTGACTACAAGGGAGTCCAGCGACATAGCCATTATGCTAACTGCTGGTCCCAATGAATATGTTTCTGATAATCACCAAATCATTTATTTTATTTGTTCTGGATACTTTTTTTTTTTTTTTCCGGGCAGATAGGAATTACACAATCCTAGAACTTTAGTGCTATGAGGAACTAAGAGAGTACCTACATTATATACATCATACTTAAATATTCAGAATTTGAACTTGGAGAAAAGAAGAGCCAGCTTCTATGCAACTCACAAATTAAAATAGAGATCTAAAATTAGGAGTCAAGCCTTCTAGAATGTAACTTTGACAGAGTTGGTGTCAAAGGATCTTCACATTATGTAGGGAAGTTCTTTTCCTGACACATTGTCTAAGGTTGTTCACAGGTTCTCATTCTAGATCTCACATTCATTTGATCTTCTCCTCTTCAAAAGTTCAAAAAAAATGTCAAAGAAGTGAATATGAATAGTGCCCCTTGACATTCACACTGAACAGTATAGGGGGAATCAGCTTCATGGCTATAGGCATAACCTCCCTTGAGAAGATATGTTGTCTCCGTCAGAAAATCAAGCACACCTGAAATTAACATAGCATCATGGTTTAGAGCAGTGACTCAAATTTAAATTCTGGTTTCCTACTTATTACTTAATAACTAAGGAATCTTGGTCACTTTACTGATTATATTTAAATGTCTATATATGTATACATACACATACTTATGAATAATACAAACTATTCTCTATAGTATAGATTTATTGTAAGGACAATTAAGATAATATCTATAATGTGCTCAGCAGGAGTTTTTTTTTCACATAAGTTGTTTTTAAACAATATTCTTATTTTCTTATTGTTGGGCAGTGAGAGAAGACAAAGATCTTTCCCCAGAAAACTTCAGTGATTCATTCAAAGATAAGTGATTATAGGAGAGTAACTTGAGCTCAAGTCTTCTGAATACAGCTCATTCCTGTTATTTCAAGTGAAGATTGTCAGATACATCATTGAATGCACTTTGATTTCAGAGAAGCTATGTTGAATTAAGATGAGAAAGTGGAAAGTTTTCATCAATGAAATGGGATTGAAGTATGATCCATCTGTACAAGGACACAATTTGGATGAAGAGAAGAAGAAAGGTTCTTTAAAGAAATCTAACCGGCAATGCATGAAACATTTCATTGACATGTAAATGTAGTTATTGGACTTAGTTGTGATTTAATTGAATATGTTAATTTGCTAAAAGACAAAAGTGTCAACAAGAAAGAAGACAAGATCTATCCAAAACACAGTTTTTTTTATCTCTTGATTTCTAGTTTATTGCTAGTATGCTATAATTAATAGAAGTATTTTATTATTTAAAACGTCAATAAATACTTTACATAAAGTCTAGTGTATAGTCAATGTTCAGTAAAAGGGGTGTCCATGTAATTCATTGTTGAAATCTGATAAAAGGTTTTGTAGTTTATAATTATGCCCAGTTAGCTCGTACAAACTGGGATTATAACAGGCAAACTTAGATGTACAGTTTTCTCATGATTAAGTTTCCCTCAATTAACTACAGACTAACAGTTCATTGTTTTGCATTTCTTAATATTTCAACTTCAATGTGATTTTCTGAAATTTCTTAGAAGACTTGTTCATTGGATCCAACAAAAGTTTATGTTTTCTATAGAATAGAGTGTTTTTGTTTGTTTTTTTCTTTTAAGCATTCCCAGGTAACAGATGCATGAGATGGATTAAGTTTGGCATTGATTGATCTTTTTGACCTGAGCCAAGGCCACTTTCCACAGACCCTGTGCCCTCTATTACAAAACCGATTGTAAAATGTTTATCCAATTGACTATTTCTCCATCAATTCTTCAACATTAACCTTATGGATTAGCCTTTCATGTGCATTATATCGAAAGTCTACTAGAAGTCCAAGAGAATTAGATCTCCATTGACTGCCACCTTCTTTGAAAAATAATCAACTGGGCCAAGCATGAGCTCCCTAAGGACATCATCTGTTACATGTCTCTGCAAACCGAGAGAGGATGAGAGAGAGAGGAGGCAGCAGACTGCTACTGTGAAAAGATCTCTGACCTAAGAATCCAAATTCCTGTATTCTAGTTTCAATCCGACTGTAGCCAGGGCTGTGATCTTGAGCCATTTACGAGTAATTTTGGTGAGGCTAAAGAATGTAGTATAGCGATTAAAATGTATGTTTTCAAAGCACAAAGAAGGTAAATCACCTACTAAATGTGAAACCTTGAGTAGGCTACTGATTTTGTCAAAATCTCAGGATTTTCATCAGTAAAATGAAGCTGATAAAATTATTACCTGTCTGTCTGTATTACTTAGGGCACAAATGTGCATCTTCTAAAATACCGTGACTTAAGTATTATATTGGCATTTATGTACACCCCTGTTGGGTAATGTTTTTCAGTGGCTGCTTCTCATGTGTTACATTATGTCCCCACAAAAAGGTGTTGAGGTTGACATTCCATGTCCCTGTGCATGTGACCTTATTTGGTAATAGGATCTTTGCAGATGGTCAAGATAAGGTAAAGCTATTACTGTGAGTCCTACGCCAGTAGACCCAGTAGGATGGTTTCCTTATAAAAAGGGGAGATGTGACATTGAAGAGAGACATGCACGGAAGTAAGATGCAGTGTGGACACGGGAAGAAGGCTGTCTGTAAACTAAGGGATGCTCGAGGCTTCCAAAAGCTGGGAGAGGCAAAGAATCTCCTACCTTAATTCCTTATTACTAGCCTCTAGAACTTCAATACAATAATGTCCTGTTGTTTTAAGCAACCCAGTATACAACACTTTTTTTGCAGAGGCTCTAGAAACTAATGCATTACGCTAGAATTTCTAATATACTATCCATTCTTAAGTTTTCACTTTTAAAGTTTTTAACTTAAAGTTATCTTCATACTACTGAAAATAAAACATAAAGAACTTGAAACAGTGTATGGTTCTTATCTGCAAAAGAGTTACTCATGTTATAAATCACTCATTACAATGTTTCTATTTTTAAAACTATCATAAATATTTTAAAGAAATTAAAATGAAAATACTCTTTTGTAATTATCCATATAATTATTGTTGCAACTGCCAATATCTTTTTCCAAGCATTCAAATTTCCATCTGATAATACGTATTTCATTTCCACCTGCCTCCTTTAAGATTCTTTGTAGTGCAGATCTGCTGACACTAAATTATTTGAACTTGCTTTTATCTTAAAAAATTATTTATTTCACCTTTATTTTTGACACAATTCCATTGGATATATAATTATAGGTTTCAGTTTTCTTTATTTTTTTCCTGTACCTTAAAATGTCATTTCATTTCATCTGATGACAAGTCAGTGATCATTCAAATTTTTGTACCACTATATGCTGTGTGTCATTTTTTTTTTTCCTGGTTACTTTCAAGACATTTTACTAATTTTGATTTTCGCCACAATCACTGTGTTACATTTAAGCATGGTTTCCTGTTCACTTCTCCTGATTGACATACAGTCAATTTGGAGCAAAAATAAACTATTATTTCTTCAGATACTTTTACTGTCTGTTTTATCTCCTCATCTTCTGGGAGGGACTTCAATTACATTTATGTTGGAGAGAGATATGGTCCCAGAGGACCAAGAGCTTCTATTTGGATGCTATTAGTCTTCTACTTCATTGTCTTATTCTGCTATCTTTAATCATTCTCATACTTACCCATTTTTTTTTACATTTTATTTCTGATTTTGTTAATTATAGTTACAGAATTTCCATTTGAAACTTTTTGCAGTCTTCAGTTTGAAGTGTTCTATTTTTTCATTTACTGGAAGAATGTTTCCTTTTATACTCTTGTGCACAGTTACCATAGCTGCTCAGGGCTGATCTTAATGCTTTTGTTTTTCTCTTGTATATGAGACACATTTTCCTATTTCTTCCAATCTCTGATCATTTTAGTTTAGCTCTTGAACAGTTAATCAATAGGTCATGAAAACACTGGGTCATCTTACATTTATTTTAAAAGTATTTTGCTATTTTGGGACCAGCAAATGGAATGGTGGGTAAGACTCTGAACTCCCACATGGCAGATCCCAGCTTTCGTCCCAGAACAGGTGGCTTGATTTCTTATTTTCCCTCTATTTTTCTTTCTTTCTCTAGTCAAATAATAAATAAATAAATAAAATTAATTAAATATTCTGTAATTGTATTGTTTTAGCAGGCAGTAGATTTGCTTAAGCTACAACTGCAAATTCTAGCTTTTTTTATTTTTAGAGATTTTTGCTATAAGATGCATGCACTTGCCAGAGAGATTGAAAGAGACAGAGAAACAGAAAGTTAGAAATCACTTCCTGGGGAGATGGCCACACCACAATCCCTTCTCCTTCATTCTCCTCTGGGGATTTTGTGACCTTATTTGGTAATAGGATCTTTTCTTTTAATTTCTTTTATACATTCAATCACTATACATCACTTAGCTTGTAAAGTGAATTTTCCAACCTGAATTATGCCAGTCCAGTTGGGGATACTATACACACTATCATCAACATATAATAATCCATGTCTGTGTCCCATAAATGTCTTGCCTCTCTATTTTTCTCCTTAATGTCTTTCCTCATACTCTCCTCCTTCTCCCACCTTCTTCCCATTCTGCATCTGGTATCTATAACCATTTTCCATGTTTCTATATATCCTTTATTAATGGTTCTTTAAGCCAATAAATCTATGGGTTTCAATTTAAGTCCTAACTTCCCCATGAAATTTTTTTCTGTGGACAGTCTCTAAGCTAAAATCTAAAATGCATAACATATGCTCACTTTCATTCTTGTAGCCCAAGGTTGATCTCACTCTAGTATCTGTGTGCTTGGTTATTTCATCCTTGTCTTTATGTACTGATTTCTGTCTCTGATTTGGAGTTTATAGTTGTCATCTGAGGAAATTTTGATCTGGTAGGATTCATTGAGAATTTATCAGACTTTGGGACCTGCAGATTGCATACTGGTTATGTTGCTGGACTCCCATGTAGTCGACCACAGTTCAAGTCTCAGACCTGGTGGCATAAAACTCACCCATGTGTGCATGCATGTCCAGAATCCCAGGAGGAGAATGAAGGAGAAGGAATTGTGGCATGGCCATCTCCCCTGGAGGGTGATTTCTTGCTTTCTGTCTGTCTTTCTCTGTCTCTCTGGTAAGTGCATGCATCCTATAACAAAAATTTCTCAAAATGAAAATAAAAAAGAAAATAATTTTTCAGACTTTAACTTCTGCCTTTACTCAGTTATTTAAATCAGATGAAGCTTATTTCTCTATGACTTAATAGTCTAGAGATTTTCAGGTGATTAATTATTCCCTATAAATTTATTTGGATCTAAACTGACTTATTAAGTTTCTTTGCTCAAAATATAGATTTCATTTCAGGATCCAAGGTTGAAATCATCATTTTTTTTTCCTACCAGCATGATGATAGGGAATGTCAAGAAAAACAACTCCATTTTTAGAAAGAGTTTCTAGAAGTATTATAAATGACTTCCAATCACATCCCATTAGTCAAACTTACACATATGGTAACACATGACTAAAAGATTAGGAAATAAAGTCCCTGAAGGACAGCCAGCCACATATCCTATTCAAATGTGATAAGAAGAAGGAGTAGACTTACAACAGCAAGAAAACAGGAATGCCATTTGAGGGAAAATGTGTGTTCTTTGCTGTGGCCAGCCATGTATGCACATATACTCTACACAAAAAAAAAAAACTTGTGCCTATGGAAGACATTCAAGTCATATCCAACCAAAAGATGAAAATTCTTTTCCATTCAGTTTTGTGTAGCTTACAAAAGTCAAAAAAAAAAAATGACAGCCCAGCCATGGCAGTGCAGGTGGAATGGCACTGCTGCATGTGGCTGGGGCTACATGGGAGGCCAGGTTCTGGTGCAAATCTCCTGAACAGGCTGGGCATGATGGCTCAAGCTTGTAATCCTAACTGGGAGGCTGGAGCAGAAGATGACAACGTAAGACCCTTTCAGTCTTTTGTTCCTCTTTCTCTCTTCTCTTATCTTTCTCATTTAAAACAAAACCAAGGTGACATGGTGGTTAAGGCACTGGATTCCCATTTGGCTGACTACTGTTCGAGTCCCAGATCTGGTAGCCTGAAGATCATGCCGGGTGCATGTGTGTGCTTGTCCAAAATCCTGAGAAGAGAATGAAGGACAAGGGACTGTGGTATGGCCATCTCCCCTGGGGAGTGATTTCTCACTTTCCCTCTCTCTGTCTCTCTCTATCTCTGTCCAGTGAAAGCACACACCCTCTGGCAAACACAAATAAACAAATAAATAAGTAAAAATGAATAAACACAAAAACACACTTTGTGAAGAATACACAAATCTCTACACAACCTTCACTTGTCCAATATACAATAGTGAAGTAGAGACAGGGTGTTGGTACTAGAATAAAAGCCATAGTTTAAAAATGAAAGGATTCAAAATATAGCAATTATGATTTCATAGCAATATTGAAATAATCTTGTCATGCATCAGAAGTGTACACTCTCTTTGTTTAAAAAAGTAACTTTCTGTTTTGGATCCTGATTTTACTCTGCTGAGAAGCATTCATTTGTCCAATGTCTTCCAAAGCCACTGGATATTTTTTTTTCCCTTTCTAATATTCCTGGGAGTCTAATATGAGATGAGAATGGAGCGCCTGTCTTTGGATACTAGCAGTTCTTGCCACTTCGTTCATGCTGGTGCAAGTTTACAGCCTCGGGGGCTGATTTAGGGGTTGAGCAACTACTGTCTTTTGCAAGCCATCCTTAGATTTCTTTTATAAGAATTTACACGCATACACAAAAGAACAAAAGCAAAAACTATAAAAGAGACTTCCTGTCAAAGTCTTATATTAACATCGGGTTGTATGTATGTGTGTGTATGTGTGCGTGTATATTCACACAAATAACATTATATTTACATTTCTTAATATGGTGCACGTTGCTCGATTGTCTTCTAGAGTCTGTGTTATTTCATGTCTTTCTCCCTCAATTCTGTGGATGTTACCTTGAAGCCACTAAGCAGGTAAGAGTGCAGGGATGTATAGACATCACATTTAATCTGATTTTCCTTGATGAAAGTGCAGTTAGTAACAATTTTATGTTATTTAAGATACAGACACAATTGACTTTTCAACACTGAGGTCTTCATGTTTATAGACTGTCAATTTAGATTGTATATTGTAGATAATCTTCGGGGAGTTAGTCAGTCAGTTGAAAAGCCTTAAGAATAGGGCTGAGGCTTTCCTGAAGAAGACGTTCCTCCTATGAACAGCACAAATAGCTCATGCCCAAGGGTTTCCATATTCCCTTCTTGCTGGTTTTGAGCTTCCTACTGGCCTGCCATACAGATTTTGAATTTTCCTAGCTAGATCTCCCACAATTGTGTTAACTGATTCCTTGTAATGACTATCTTAATATATTCAATTCTTACTGGTTCTTCTTCTTTGGTTGACCTCTGACTAACAGACCTCCTGAAATCTTATACAAGACAAGGCAATAAAATATTAATTTAGAAAAAGAGGGGGGTATTCCCATCTTGCAGCATTTAAGTGCCAGTTTACATGTGGCTGACCATGTTCAAATACCTTCAAGATGGCTTGAAAAATATACAGGGCATAAGTGCATGCATGCCCAAAAACTTGATGGGATGAAGAGGAAGAAAAAGTATTGTGGCATGACTGTGCCCCACTGAAAGATGCTTTTTCTCTCTCTCTTTGATGAGCACACATGCCCTCTGATAATTCAAAAAGAAAAAGATAAAGAAAAAGCCTAAATAAATGGAGAAACATACTATGTTAATGGATTTGAATATTAAATATTTTTAAGATCCTATTAGAATTGATATTTAGTGTCAGTGCAGTCTCAATATAAATTACAAGATTTTCAGTACAGATTGACAAACTGAATCTAAAGTTTGTGTAGATAAGCAATAGATCTAAAGCAGGTTTTACTTTTTTTCTTTTGAAAGGACATAGTTGATTTGTAATACCTAATTTAAAACTTACCTGATTTTAAAATTCAGGCATTAGCTATTCTAATAAATAATGTGAAAGAATAAGCACATGGGATAGTAAAACACAATTAGAAAGTCCAGAAACAGACCCATATGATCATATATAACCTCCCCAAAAAAAGTATGCACAAATTTTTTTTATACATTATTACCCAAAGTTACTAACAGCCCAAATGTTCATCAATTTAGATAGTCTATATATTTGATTGTGATGGTGGTGATAAAATAACCTAAATTTTTCAAAGTCTGTACAACTATACATATTATGCATGTATAATGTTCATTATCATATGTACTACACTAAGTTATATTCTAATACCTGATTTTAAGAAGTGAATCCCAGGTGAATCTCAACTGTAAAAATGAAAGGCAAAACCTTAGATCTTTTAGAGTAAATCATACGTAAGTATCTCTATGACTGGTTCTAGAAAGTAGCATTTTATACAAGACCTAATCAGCTTTCCTTCAAAGAAAAGACAGATTGTTCTTTCCTATTAGAAATTTTTGTTTATCAAATGAGGCTATAAAAGTAAGTGGCACACCACAAACTGGAAGAAGATATCTGCTGAAGATTAATATCCTGAATAAGAAATAAGACAAACAGCTCAACAGAAAAATTGGCAAAAACTTCATTGAGCATTTCACAAAAGAGGAAAAACAATCTAAAATAAACTTTTTTTGGAGAGGTTTTTGCTATAGGGTGCGTGTGCTTGCCAGAGAGACAGAGAGACAGAGAGACAGAAAGCGAGAAATCATCCCCCGGGGGGATAGCCACACCACAATCCCTTCTCCTCCATTTTTCTCTCAAGATCTTGGGCACGCATGCACACGCACCCGGCCTGAGTTTAAACCACTGGGTCCAGGACTCAAATCGCGGTTGACTACATGGGAGTCCAGTGACATAGCCATTATGCCAACTACTGTTCCCTAAAATAAACTTTTGTAAATATATCCATCCTCAGTAATTAGAACTGTAAAATAATGACTACAAGGAGACAATTTTATACCTATTAGTTTAATATTGGAAAGAACATAGATTCATAGAAATACTTACACACTTTAGCTGGAAATACGAACTGGTATAAGTTCTTTGAGAAATAATTTGACATTATCTTATAAAGTTGAACTTTCATGAATCCTACTATCCAGACATTCTATTACCACACATGTACCTAAGATTAACAAATATTAATACAACTATTCATAAGAACACAATGGAATTTTAGAAACATGATGTTGAATGGGTGAAACAGTTACAGAAAATTACAGAGTATAATACCATGTTTAACACATGCATATATAGAAAAAGTGTAAAAGATAGTAAAAGATAATACACATATAATTCAGAGAAATGATTACTCTAGGATGAAGTAGGAGGTGGGTTCAAGATGGAACACAGAGTCAACTTCAGTGATTTTTAGAAGTGTTTTATGCAAATGGAGTACCCCTGAATATTGTCTTTTATAATGCTTCATAATGTTGTGTATCACATATATTCATTTGTAGTCACCAAATACTGTCTAATCTTTAAAAATAAAGGAATATAGAGAATGGAGTTGAGGTGTTGATGAGGTTCACGAATTACTGAAGAGAGAATGCCTAGAGTAAGGGAACTGGAAAAGTGAGAGCCGGAGAGTGGCATGCTTAATTTCTAAATGTCAAAGATGGACCGACGTATTAGTTATTACTGATGAGAGGTTTAGGTTATATCCTTGTTGTGACTCACTTAATGGTGATAAAGAACATTGTAGAAGACAAAAAAATTAAAACTAAGTGGTTAAGAAGTTGGACAGCTCTCCATAGATGTTGACATTACCTGAAATAATGAAAGTAATAATGGCATGAGGGAAAGCAGTGAGTCACTAAAATGTCACTGAATAAGGTGGAGTAGCAATGGATGACAGCAACAGACAGGACCATGCATATGTGATACATAACATTATGAAGTATTGTAAAAATCCATAATGTGTACAGTGTAGTATAGAATGAAAATGCAGGGTGACTTGCTAAATATATCTTAAACAATTTACAAAGGTAATAATCAGAGCATTAAACCAGCATGAGGCTCTTCTTTTTTTATTTTTATAATTTAATTAATTAATTTACATGGTAGAGGTTTTTGCCTTAGGACATGTGTACTTGACAGAGAGAGAGGGACAGAGACAGTGAGAGGGAAAGTGAGAAATTACCTTCCATCCCCCACCAGGAAGATGGCCATACTGCAATCCCTTTTCCTCTATTCTCCTGGAATCTGGGGCATGCATGCACATGCGCACTTGAGTGTCAAGCCACCTCGTCCAGGCCTGGAAATGTGGTTGGCTATATGGGAGTCCAGTGTTATAAACTTCATGCCATCTGCTGGGCCCCAAACTTGAGGTTCTTCTAAGCATAAGACCCTGTGTAACTGCACAGTTCATATAACCATAAAGCTGAGTCTGGAAATAAAGAAAAATAATGGGTGATGAAGAGTTTAATATTTTTTATTTTTTGCTTTAAAATAACCAATTTGGAAAAAGGAAGGAAAAAGAAGTTTAAAAATACAATGGGAACTAAGAGAATACTTACCTACATCCCACTCCTTCTTGAAATATGTGTGGAAGAAAAAAGAGCCCACATTTGAGGAGAAGTGGTTGTGCCAAAGATTAATGAGAAAAGAAAGCGAGTTGAATATTCAAGAGAAATTTGGAGATAAGAGGGGTCTGCTTATGACACATCAAAACTCCAGAGAGCACAATAAAGCTATTTATAAGGGTGGAAAGAAATGGGAACTGGATGAGATTAGTGATGCATACAATATAGAATATCCATCTGATGACGGATAAATGTTTGCACTTCTGGCAGTGAACAAACGTGATAGAAAGTACAATGAGATTGGAACTCGTGGTCTCTTAAAGAAAGGTCAATGTTATTAATTGAATGTATATGTTCTTCCAAAGTTCATATATTGATGTTGGCTTATCCCTCAGCGTGGCTGTATTTGGGATAAGGAAGTGAGGTTAAAAGAGATCACAAGAGTGAGCTGCTATAAATAGGGCATAATTTTGATCCCTATATAGCACCCCAGAGGGCTTGCCTCTTAGCTTAATGGTTAAGGGAGTCACATCCCACATGGCAAACTATGGTTTAAATCCTGGGCCTGGTGTCTTGGAAAACACACTGGATGTGTGTGTGTGTGTGTGTGTGTGTGTGTGTGTGAGTGTGTATACCTCAAATCCCAACAGGATGAAGAAATAGAGAAGAGACTGTGGTGTGACCACACCCTTTGAGGGTATTTTCTCTTTCTCTCTCTCTGTTTCTCTTTCTTTGGTGAGTTCACACACTCTCTGGAAATTACAAAAAATAAATAAGTAAAATAAATAGATACATCAGAGCACTCTCTCATGAACATACCCCACCCTTCCACAGGCACAAACAAGTAATGTGGAAAGATCATGTGAGGATATAGTGAGAAAGCAGCCATCTGCAAGTCAGGAAGAAAGCTGTCACCAAGAACGAAATTGGCAGGCACCTTGATCTTGGACTTCTGGTCTCCAGAAGTGTGAGAAGATATATTTCTGTTGTTTAAGTCCTCCAGCAAGTGATATTTTGTTATGGTATTCTGAGCAGACGAAGTTGGTGAGTCATCATGTCAAGTTACAGAGCATATCATTTACCAAGGATCCTGAGGGAATCTTCCTTCTTGAAGAGAAAGATAATGTGAAGACCTGGTGGTTGGGCAGAAAGGGCATCTGCAAAGATGACTTTCTTAATTAGCTCGGTGAACTGTGATAGCTTTCAGGGAAAACACCTGGAGTATGCAGGCCCTCCTGCAACTAGAGGTGCTGGTCGTTTTGGAGACACAGAAGGAGGCAATGTTTGGCCCTTTTTATGCTCAGAAGAAGGGGCTGCTTAATTCATTACCAGGTATAAAACTCAGGGAGGCATAGTCAGAGATGCTCTTGAAGCCATGGGACGAGTGAAGATCTAAGATGCCTGCTAATTTGCATGGTGTTAGGACAGCTGGGAACAATGGCAAGGCAAACACATCTGGTGGTCACTGGAAGAGCCAGAGGATGGCTGAACAGAATCCATTACTTGGCTCAACAAAAATAATCTGCTTAAGTTAAGCTTTCCTGTAATTAGGTTCAGTGGTCTTAATTGTGTTTCTTGAGTCCAATAGAAATACTCCCACCTCTCAATCAGAGAGAGCATCTGAAATACTAAAAGAGTCCTTGGGACTTCTGAATTCACTTTTTCAAGTTAGATGTCCCTAATCCCTTCAGTGAAATGTCTTAGGAAATAAAATCATGTACCTTTTATACTTCTTCAGAGACCTTTTATCACCTAATTCAGTTTGTTTTCTGGATTGGATCCTTTATCCTTTCCATCTGTAGCTACAGGTAAAATTTGTTATGCACAAAAAGATCACATCTCTCTCCTTATACTCCCTTCGACTGTCTCACTGCCATTTGAATGAATTAAAATCACCTCAAGACAAACTACTCCGATCACTATTTGTCCCTTTAACCCCATTTCTGGACTGGACCCTACCTTAACCTTACCGTGCTCAGTCTTATTGTATATTTAATATATACAACTATTATTTTGTCAATTAAAGATAAAATAAAGTAACAACAAAAAAGAAAATATCTTGGAAGTTGTTCCTCCTACTTTTCTCTCTCACTGCCAAGTTTGTGCACATGTTTTTATTTTTTGTCCAGACCATATGTCTTTAAACTCCCCCATCTCACCCAAGCCCAGATACATACACGCACACACACACACACACACGCACATACACGCACACGCGCACACACACACACACACACACTCACACACATGCACATACACACATACACACACACACACACACACACACGCTATTTACTTTAATAGCTTATCTCCTATGTGCGTTTCAGATCTCAACCTACCTTCAAGTATGATGTAGGTGTTTTCTCGTGAGCAATATATCATATCACACACATCATGAGATTTTGCTTGTCTGTCTCCCTTTGTAGGCCAGGAGTTCAATGAAGGCAGAATTCATGCTTTGCTTTCTGATCATTTAATGATTTAAAAGTTTTTACACAGTGTTTGGCACATGGTGGGCACTCAGGAAATATGTGGAGAAGGAAGACAAGGATGAAGACAAGATGGAAGGAAATTATTTAGAATTTCACACTTAGTGCTAGCCTACATAGGAAGAAAAATCCATGGCCTTTAAATTATACCATATGGGCTCAAATGGGTGGTTGAGGAAAGTGCCTATATTTGGAGATGAATTTTTTGTGTTTGCTGTGGATATACTGCTGTCTCTATCACATCAATCCCAGGGTGCTGACAGCACCCTCTTCTACCTCGGATGCCAGCTTTTGTGCTCTTTCTTTTCCCAGTGTAGACATCTACAACACTGGTTCAGTACAGTCTCTCTGTATGTTTTATTAGCTAGCAATCTCTACTATTCTATTTGTTTCTTTTCTTTCTTTTCTTTTTTGAGAGAGATATTTTTGTCATAGTACGTGTACATGCACCAGAGAGACAGGAAGTGAGAAATCACCCTCCAGGGGGAATAGCCACACCTCAATCCCTTCTCCTCCATTCTCCTCTCATGATTTGGGCATGCACACACACATGTCTGACATGAGTTTCAAGCCTCCAGATCCGGGACTCAAACAGTGGTCGGCCATGTGGGAGTCCAGCAACATAACCATTACACCATCTGCCAGTCCCTATTTATTTCTTTTATGAGAGAGAGAGAGAGAGAGAGAGAGAGAGAGAAAGGGAGAGAGAGAGACAAAGATTGGCATTTTGCAAGTTTCACTATGGCACTTCCTCCTGCCCCAGCTTCCAAATTAGCCAGGATTATAGATGTGCAATGGCACCTGGAGTGTTCAGACTGGCCCAGAGAACCAAAGCTGGGTCCCCATGCAGTTTCTAGCCTCCCAAGCAGGGGCACTACCTGTGCACCACTGAGGCTGGGCCAAGACCAATATTTTTAAGTGATATTACCTGGTAGAAGAATGAATGTGACTGCTATTGTTAAATATTAAAAATTTGCATATTTTCATTATGTTAATGGAGTCTTATGGTGAAGGGGAGGTCTCATTCTATAATATTTTAATCTATTAAGCTCATAATCATTTTGAACAACATAATAAAAAACCAAGAGAGGGAGACCATGAGGTATGATTGTGAACTCATAAGCTCCATTTCAAGCCTAGTGACTTGACCTTGCTAAACCACTTTTTCTTAATCTCCAAGTGGTGATTTTATTCACTGCAAAGTAGATCAAATAATTAAGACTAACAAAGGCACACCACTCAGAGACAATCAAAAAGGAGGCATGATGGTGATGTTTATTTTGAGTTCTTCCTTGATGTTACCGTATTTAGAGCCAGAAAATAGAGCGATATTTAATCAAATTATTTAACTCAGTATGCATTTGGTGAAGTAATAGTAGAAATCTATGTGAAGTAGACATCTTTTTCATAATTGTCATCCTTTCTATTTCATTTTTTATTGCTTTGCTTTTGTTATAGAGTGCATGCACTCACTGGAGAGAGAGAGAGAGAGAGAAAAAGTGAGACTCACCCCTACCCCTCAGGAGGAATGACCATACTGCAATACTTTCTCCACTCAGAAATTTGGGGACACACTCACATGTACCTGGTGTGATTTTGAAGCCATCAGGTCTGGGACTCTAACCACAGAATCAGCCGTGTGGAATCCAATACTTTAACACCACACAATCGAGTGGCTCCCTTTCCATCATTCTTATTCTTACCTATAAGGACTTGGTTAACCAAAATTCCTGTAGATTCCTTTCTAATTCCCTAAGAGATCTTTCTTTTCTGTTTTGCTTTATAATTTCAAGTTTACACTTCTTATTTTAACTTTCTTTTACCACAGATGACGTTTGCCTTTCCAGCCAATAAATTCTGAACCTCATGTATGTTATTGGCATCGTAGAGTCAAAAATATTTTTAAAGCATCAGTTAGCCCTGCTATTTGAAGAAAGGTCAAATTTTATTCTAATTTAATAAATGAGACCAACACAGGTAATTGAATTTTTGATGGTGGTGAATAAAAATAACCATTCCCTGAGGACCTACTATGTGTGAGGCTTTATGCCAATTATGTGTACATACCACTGACAGCCAAGACTTCTCTAGAACTTATTAAGTCATAGGCACTGTTCTATGGGATTTGTATTTAGGAAACCAGGTGAAACACATCTATTTTTGTTATGTAGGTAATACTCTACAAATGTTTTACACAAGAAACCCAAGGCACAGAATCTTGCCCAAGGTCCGGAAGATCAGAGCTAATATGTAAACTTAATCCTTCACAGTCTAGGGCATATTGTTTTTCTTTTTTTTTTTTCTTTTCTTTTTTTTTTTTTTTTAATTTCCAGAGGGTACATGTGTTCACCATGGAGAGAAAGAGAGATTGAGCGATCTCTCAGTGAGGCACAGCCTCTCCACAATTATTTTTCTTCTATTTTTCCATCCCATCAAAATTTGGCATGCAGGCACACATAACCAGTGCATTTTTTCAAGCTACCAGGACTGGACTTGAACCATGATCAGCCATTTGAGATCCTGTTCCCTATTCATGGAGCTTAACCACTGGACTATAGGGCTGGTCCTAGAGCACACATTTTTCATACCACAACTCTATATTGCTTCATGGAAGTTTTCCTATTGTAACATAGTGAAGCTACTATAGACTAGAATACTGGAAATCAGAATAGTCAGCTCCCATATACAGTCTGTACAGCTAAAATTACAGAGCCCAAGCACTAGCAGGACCATCCATCTCCAGATTTGATACTTATTCTGAAATAACATGCTTCATTCTTTTCATTTACGTATTCATGTTCATTTCTACCGACCATACTGCCTTCAGGCTAAGAAAACAACATTCTATTTATAACGGAATACTTAGGGATTTGTTTACTGATTCTGTCAATAGTATGGAGCCCTGACTACACACCAAGCACTATTCCAGGCACCAGGGAAACGCTCAACCAAACAGCTTCAGTTCTTTCTGCTTGATACCTTCGAATACCTCATTGACTCGGTTTCCTCAGCTCTCTCACTGGGGTAGCAATGGTAGCCTGGAGCCTACGGAAAGCAATGTTACTATATGGCATTTGTTGGACACCTGACATATAATCGGTGTTCAATAAATTTTGGCTAACATAAAAGTTCTGAGAAAGGGCAAGCTGTTCTATCTGCGAAGGTCAAGGAAGGCTTCACTCACTGTCATGTATTTCTCGAAAGAAGGTTTCAGATAAGTAGAGGAGAAAAGAAGGGAGTTTCCAGGAAGGAAACCATATGACTCCAGAATACTGACTGTGTGCTTAGGTAGCAGTGTCTTCTTAATCTACCTGAGGCAAATACAGTAAATGATGGCTTTGAAAGCAATTGAGATTGCCACAGCATTGGGGCTGAGATGAAGGTATCTTGACTGTCAGACTTGGGAGTTCATCATTTATCTTACAGAGACAACAAATTACAGTTAATTTGGAGAGGACTATTTGGCAGCGGGTTGACACAAGACTGAATAAATCAAGATTATTTTTTAACCCCCATTACGCATGTCTCTCCCACCCAGATGTGTGCATTTTTTAGGTTCTAATGTCACTTTTGCAAAGTTGCTTGTGGCCACCCTGGTTTTGTTGTCAGATGACTTAGTTCCAGTTGAGCTCCTTCGCTTAAGCCGTTAAACAAATGAAAAGCAAAATTGTCACTTTTAAATAGAGTCCACACATAATCACATTTTGAAATGGTTCTCCTCTGGCTGAGGAGAAGTTGTGTGCATTATAATATTGAATTTTAAATAATATATTACACAAAATAGCTTCCAATTTGATTTGGGGGGATATATTTTCATGAATTATTGAATATCTGATTATTGTAGAAAGCTTTAGCCATTATGCACTGAAACTGTCATTCTCTCAGCTCTGTGATATATGAGCTTGGTTATCAATATTTAAAGTTACAGTTAGCTCACTGCGAGGCAGCTGAATGCTGAGACAAGGATTAATCAGCAGTGACGCAGAAAGAACTCCTTCCATGCCCAGAGATGCTCTAGGAGGGTTTCCCAGCCAGTCTTCAGTAGGTGCATTTTATGATCCAGCTCATCTTATAGAAACCACCTTGGCAGGAAGAAGTTTCTATTGACAAAGGAAGAACTGATTTAGCATAAAGAAAAATTTGCATGTATTTTGGGTTTTCTTCATCTTCTGGAAACAACACTGCTATTGGATAATATTTACTAGCAGTTCAACCAAATTATGGTGAACAAAATGAGCTTTAATTTGTTTCATCTGTAAATTATTTTTTTTTATTCATGATAGAGAATATGCCTATGTATGTGTGTGAGAGAGAAAGAAAGAGCGAGAGGGAAAGACGGAGAGAGAGAGAGAGAGAGAGAGAGAGAGAGAGAGAGAGAGAGAGAGAAAGAGAGAAGCCCTCCGCAGGATACTATAATGCAGTTATCCTCTTCCCCTAGTCCTCCAGGCCTTCAGATCTTGGGCGTTCACATGCCTGCCCAGAGTGTCTTAGGATGACTGGGCCTAGGAGTCGAACCAATAACCACGTAGAGTCCAGCTTCTCTTGAGCCGCACATTACATCTCTTCCACAAAGCCAGCCCTATCACATTTGTTTCCACAAATATAATACAAACTTCCAGAAGGAAGTGTTGCTTCCTGTCCTGTTTGCTGTTGTATGCTGAAATGATCTAAGTGCTTGGTACAGACTGGGTGCTAAATAATTGTGTTATACGTTATTCTGCTTAATAAATGCTTTTCTGTTGACTCCAAATGAATGAATGTAAATTTAGTAATTAGTGATCACGATATACCTTTGTATGAGGCAGGACACAGTTTATTTGAGTTATTCAAAAAAGAGGGACCAGCAGTTCGTGTAATGGCTATGTTGCTGGACTCCCATGTAGTTGACCACAGTTTGAGTCCTGGACTCGGTGGCTTAAACTCATGCTGGGTGCGTGTGCGTGTGTGCCCAAGATCCCAAGAGGAGAATTGAGGAGAAGGGATTGCGGCATGGCCATCCTCCCTGGGGGGGTGATTTCTCACTTTCTGTCTCTCTGTCTCTCTCTGTCTTTCTGGTGAGCGCACTATAGCAAAAACCTCTCAAATAAAAAAAAAAAAAGATATTGCGTGTTTCTACAAGTAAACAATGCAATCATATCAGCATACTTTAGATATCACCTTGAGCATGTAGACACATTTCTTGCCCTCATGGAAGAGTTCCACGTATTTTACAAATGACACAGAGAGAGAGATGATCTATACATATGATGAAGTATGAAATGTCTTAGAAAAGCCTAATGGAAAAGGTGCATTCCCTTGTGCAAATGATCTGCTCAAGGAGCAATATTAACATGGCGCCAGGAAAGGTGAGTGAGAGTCAGTCAGATGAAGCAGAAAGTGATAAGAAACGGATGAAGAGTGTTCAAGATGAGGGAAGAAGGTTTCAGCGAATGCTCTGTTGTTGCACTTGAACTACAGCAGACAATAATGTATTGTCACTTAAGATTTTGTGAAGAGGGTAGCTCTCATGTGAAGTGTTCTTATAATAAAGTACAACTCTAAAAAATTATAATAAATAAATAAAAGAAAGTGAGCTTGTGGCACACTTGAGGAGCCCAACACAGTCCATTATGTGAGGAACAAAGGAATTTCTTTCTTTTTCATGCCTTCTATTAATGGAACTATAATGTCTTACTTTACAGTGGCATTGTCTCTGCCTCGTTACTGAAAAACAAGGTGGTGAAGGAACGAAAAATATGTTGATATTTAGCTTTCCATGAGCCCCTAAGGACATTTGTGTCCATCTCTCTTTCTCTCTCTGCCTCTTGCTTTTTCACTCACACGTGCACAGATATGGATATTCACACATATAATTTTGCAGACTATTTCAGGAGTATTTTCAGTCTGACTCTCCTGATGATCTCACTGTTCATGCCTGTACCAAAAACATTTCCACAGATACCAATGCTAATGCTTTGATTCACAAAAATCAGTATATTTGGGGGCTGGCAGGTGATGGTTAAAGGTGCTGGACTCCTACATGGTGAACCACACTTTGAGTCCTGGACCTGGCGGCTTTCTCTCTCTGTGTCTCTCTCTCTCTTGCTCCGTCCCTCTCTGGTCAAATTAAAATAAATAAATAAATTTAAATAAAATAATTCTTTAAAAAATCAGTATATTTCAAGGCATATTTGGTTAGCATCTTATTTGTAATGTGTTTTCCTTTCTAATCATTTCCAAAAGTAATTGAAAATATACTATTTTTCTTAAACACACACACATATTCTTGATCTGTACTCAAGACCTTTCATTTTCCACCATCACATGACCTCTTTTTCTTTGTCTGAGTTATTTCCCTTCACACCTTTATTTCAGTGGAGCTCAGATACAAATCTAGTACTCAATAACCTTACTGTCTGACCTCTTATATATTCTCTGCATGTTGATCTTTATTGACATGGTTAGTTGTATGTGTAACTTCAAAGATAGCAGTGTCTAGCCTCATTTTTCCCTCTGCTTTAACTCAGTTTTACATCGCTTTTAACTGTTTTCTATTTCCCAGTAATATGTGGTATTTATTGACTAGATACCACGTGTGTCTCTGTGGTCTTCCCCACATAAAAGCTGAGCGTTTAGCCCTGTTTCACATGTTCCCCATCCACTTGACATGTTCATGTCCTGGGTCATCATCATGGTAAAGTGATATGATTTGTATTTATTCACATATTAATCTAACCATGCTAATGTTTTACATGGATGAACCGGAGTTTACTAAGGTAGTGTTCCATTTCTCATCATTTTGTTGAAGCTACCTAGTAATTATCCCACTCTATTACTCAGTTTTCTATATACCTATAATTGTGCCTTACTTACAGACAGAGCCATTAATCTGGTTATTCATCAATCCTGCTTTTTTTTCCCCTAGGATCTCCTTCTTGGAGTCTTCTGTACTTTTGCCTCAATTTTTACTGGTTATTTCAATTCACACCTGCTATCCCTACATTTTCCTTTTTTAGATTCAGGGAATTCCCTTCATTGCTTCCACTATTTTCTGGATGCTATGCCTTCTCCTTCTTTGTTAGTCCATTTTTATATTTTCTGGTAACTTCCAGAAAAAGGACATTTCAAATATTTTAGAAGCATATCTTACTGGAAAATTCACTTTTAAAAAATTGCTTTATATGTAATTGATATTGAAATCAATATCTAATTGATATTAGATTGACAATTTGAAAGGTTTTTGTCGTTCTAGTTTGGAAATTATTGTTCTTTAGTTATTTGAAGATGTGCTCCACTGATGTCTAATAAGAAACTTATGTCATTTGATTCTGATGCTTTTATTAGAACTTTCTTGAATTATTCCCACTTAGGAAGTGTTAAAGACTTTATCCAAGAAAAACAATTGAAAAGGAAATAACACTCACAATCTTATGTAACAGGACCAGCATTAGTCAAAGATATTGCAAAGAAAGAAAATTATAGGCCAATATCCCTGATAAACACTGATGCAAAAAATCTTCAACAAAATAGCAAACCTAACTAAAGAGCACATTAAAAGGGCAATATACTATGAGTCATACACCATGTCAGATTTATCCCTGGAATATAAAGATGATTCAACATTCCTGAATCAATAAATGTGATATACCTTAGGAACAGAATGCGGAAAATAAAAGATGTGATCCTATCAATAGGCAAAAAAAGGAGGAGTTGATATTTGAAAAACTCTAACATTCCTTCATAATTTAAAACTCTTAACCTATCAGTATAGAAGGAATATCCCTCAACACAATATGGGCCATATACGACAAACCCACAGGCTAATTGTACAAAATTGAAAAGTTGAAAGCTTTTCCTCTAAAATTAGGAACAAGACAAAAATGCCCACTCTATTTCTATTGAACATTGTCCTAAAAGTCCTAGGCAAAGCAGTTAGGTAAGAAAAATAAATAAAAAGTGCCCAAATCAGATAGGAAGAAGTTGAGTTGTCTGTTTGCCAATGATGTGATTTTATATATTAAAAAATCTTGAAGATTTTACCTAAAAATTGTTAGAACTAATAAACAAATTGGGCTATGTTGCAGGATGTAAAATCAACATACAGAAACCAATCGTTTTTATATACTAACAACAAACTCTCTGAAAAAGAAATCAAGAAAAAGTCTTTGAGAATAAATTTTAATAAAGTCAGGAAAAACCTCTACATTACAAAATTTAAAACAGTGATTAAAAATTGAAAGACACAAATAAATATAAAGCTATCATGTGTACCTGGGTTGCAAGAGTTGATAGTTAAAATTCATACCACCCAACACCATTGGCAAATTAAACGCAATCCATATCAAAATTTCAATGACATTTTTGCAAAAAAAAAAAAAAAAAAAAAAAAAAAAAGAGAAAATAATCCCACAATCTATATGGATTCACAAAAGACCCAAAAGAATGAACACAACCTTGAGCAAGAATGAAGCTGAAAGCTTTGGATTTATTCAGGGCTCTCTATTCCATCAGTCTGTATCTGTTTTAATGCAAGTACCACATTATTTTGATTAATCTAGCTTTGTAATATAATTTAAAATCAGAAATCATTATCTAAGAAATATGTCTACCTGGCCAGCAGACGGTATAGTGGTTACATCAGTGCACTCCCACATGGCCAACTGTGCTTTGAATCCCAGACCTGGTGGCTTGAAAAATCACATAGAGTGTGTATTTGTGTGTGTGTGTGTTTGTGTGTGTACGCCCAAGATCCCAGCTGGAGAATGGAAGAGAAGGGATTGTGGTGTGGCCATCCCCCTGGAGGGTGATTTTTCATTTTCCCTCTCACTGTCTCTGTCTCTCTCCACCCATATCCCCATACAGTGCACATTCTCTAAGGCCATAAGCTCTAAAAAAAATAAATAAATAAAATAGAAGTAGGACTACCTCAAACCAAAATGTTTCTGCACAAGAAAGAAAACAATCAACAAAATGAAGAGGTAATCTAGAGAATGATAGAAGATATTTGTAAATCATGTGATCAAGTTTGGATTATATTAAAAATATGCAAACTACTTGTACAACTCAAAGACAGACAATAAACTAACTTGATCAAAAAATAAGCAAAAGAACCAAACAGACTTTTTTTTCTTCCCTAAAGAAGACATACAGATGGCCAATGGGTATATAAAAAGTGTTCAACATCACTAGTCATCAGGAAAATGCAAATTCAAATCACAATGAGATATTACCTCACACCCATTAGAATGGCTATCACCAAAAACTCAGAAGTTAATATGTCCTAGCCAGGATATGGAGAAAAGGAAATGCTTGTACACTGTTGGTGGAATTGTAAATTGGCATAGCTATTATGGGAAAAGGTATGTAAGTTCTTAAAACAAATTAGAGCTGGAGCTACCATATTATTCTGCACTCTCACTTCTGGGCATATATCCAGAGGATATAAAATTTCTATGTCAAAGTAACATATGCACTCTCATATTCACTGCAACGTTTTCCACAATAGCGAGGATAGGGAAACTACCTGAGTGTCCATCAACAGATAAACACATAAGAAAGTGTGTGTATGTGTATGTGTGTGTGTGGTAAAAAAACATTTGACCTAAAAAAAAAAAAAAAAAAAAAAAAAAAAAAAAAAAAAACTGCCATCTGCAACATGGACAAATTTTAAAGACATTGTGAAGTGAAATAAGCCAGACATAGACAATCAAATACTGCATGATCTCACTTCTATTTGGAATCAAAATAAAGTAGAACTCATAGTAACAGGATGGTTACCAGGGGCTGATGAGTGAGGAAAAGGAGAAATATTGGTTAAAAGTTATAAACCTTCAATTATAAGATGAATAAGTACTGGGTGACTATAGTTAATTATACTGTATTATATACTTGAAATTTGCTAAGGTAGCTCTCACATATTCTCAACATGTATACACACATACACATGCAAGTGACAACTATATGACATGATATGTTCACTAGCTTCATTGTGATAATCATTTTATAGTGCAAACGTATTTCAAAACATTTGTATAACTTAAATATATACAATATTTGTTAGTGATATTTCCATGAAGTTCAGTAAAAAAAGAAACATAGAGTTCCCTATAAAAATAAACATGGGGGACTGGCAGGTGGCGTGGTGCTTAAGGGCACTGGACTCCCACATGACTGATCACAGTTCGAATCCTGGCCCTGGCAGCTTTCTTTCTCATCTCTCTCTCTCTCTAGTCAAATTAAAATAAAATAAATGAATAAAGTTAAATTAAAAGTTCAAAAGAAAAAAATAAACATTGACTAGCCAGTGTCATGGTGGTTAAGGCAGCTGGATCCCATAGGACCAACTGCACAGTTTGCAGCTCAAACCTGAAGGCTTGAAAAACACACGGGGAGGCATGTGCGCTTTTCTAAAATCCCAAGAGGAGAACGAAGGAGAAAGGATTGTGGAGTGGGCATCTCCCCTAGAGGGTGCTTTCTCACTTTCCCTCTCTCTCCCTTTCTCTGTGTCTGGAAGAGCAAATAGCCTATCACAAATAAACACACATGCACACACACACCCAACACACACACACACACACACACACACACACACACAATGATTTTATTATTCTTGGAATTCTGAAATTTTATACCAATGCTCTGAGATGTGAAGATTTGAGAATAGATATGATGGGTCCTTGGATGGCTTTTCGATCAGAATAGATGTATATTTTACTCTGAAAAATAGTCTTGAATTGTGTCCTTGAAATTTTGTACTCACCGTTTCCTTAGTTTTGTTTTTCTGACTCCTTATAATCAGAGTTTGGTTCTCCTATATGAAAGCTGTATTGTTTTTTTCTGTTTTACTCTTTGTTGTAGTTATTTGTTGTTGTAGTTATTTCATTATTGAACTTTTATATTTCCTGAATTTATCTACAAGTCCTGTTTTTATTTGTCCTGTTTGTATTTCTACTTTATATTTAATTTCCAACAGATCTTTATTGTTTTTCTAATTTTTATTTTTTAGTAGCTTTAATTTCTTTTATGTATCCAGTAATAGAGAGTATTAGGAATTCTCTTTTCACAATTTCTTTTCTTCATTTGTTTTTATCTCCTTCAAGATAAAAGTGTTCTTAAATTTTTGATGGTCCCTGGCTATTGGGTTATTGGAGAGGTCATGATGCGATTTTGCATAGAAAAACATAGAAACATATATCATGATCTTTCCTAGAATCCAATATTACTCATATTTACATGAGGCATTAGAAAAAATGTCTATCCCTTTAAAACTGATCTACTTCTGTGCTTAATGCAGGACGATTGTCAGAGCTTAGAGAGATTGGCACTAAACATTGCAATGTCTGAATTTAATCGTCTCTCTTCACAGGAATCCTCCAGTCTCTAGTTTGGGAAGTATGTCTGACCACTAACCTCCTGAACAGAGTTGACGTAAGAGAATTCTGGGGATCTCATTGTTCATTATGTAGATTTCTGTTTAATTCAGTTCATTTTTCACCACTGCTCTCTGCTTTTACAGGTGAAACTGAGTTCCATGTATTTCTCTTTTAATGTTACTAGTCAACCGACTTTCCATCTGCAGAGGTGGGGCCTGATCACAGTTTCTTGGTTATAACAGACAGTGAAAAGGAAAGATGAAGACCTAATTGTTTTTGTTTTGTTTGTTTGTTTGTTTGTTTGTTTTGGGTTTTTTTGAGAGGTTTTTGCTATAGGGAATGTGTGCTCACCAGAAAGACAGAGAGACAGAAAGCGAGAAATCATCCCCAAGGGGGGATGGCCACACCGCAATCCCTTCCCCTCCATTCTCCTTTCGGGATCTTGGGCACGCACGCACACGTGCCCAGCGTGTTTTAAGCCACCGGGTCCGGGACTCAAACCGCGGTCGACTACATGGGAGTCTAGCAACATAGCCGTTACACTAACTTCTGGTCCCGACCTAATTGGTTTTTTTTTTTTTTTTTTTATTTGTATTATATCAAGAAAAAAAATATCCTGGAATTTTATTTATTTTAATTTTTTAAAATTACTTTATCCCTTTGTTATATTTTAAAGGTTGACTTGTTCCTGAAGCTTCTGCAATGTGATCTGTAACTATTGTGACTATTAAGGTCATAAATAAACCTTTTTGCTTAGAAGAGGAAACTTAAGCTGCTTGCTCTAGAAAATGCTTCTCTAAGTCCAAGTGGGTGCTTAATTTTAAGAGATGGGAATGTTTGCTCAAGGGACACAATGTAACCGCTTAAATTGGGAATTGTAATAATGTTATCTTTAACATAATAGTTACTCACTGTATGTTTATTGTTTTGTTAAACAATGTAGCTTAAATTCAATGTCACTATAAGAACAAAAATAGGTTCATAAATGTCATATAAAAGGAGAAGGAACACAACAATTTTGGGGAAATCTTGAGGATGAAAAAATACTGAACTAGCTAAATTTATGTTATAGAAAACACTGGATAAACGAGAAGCTTAACGGTATATAACGTGCTGGAAATTTCTGTTCTGGGAGTTGATTGTGGGCTTGTTAGCTCTGGGTCACTCCCCGTGCTTGAATGCAGCTAAATAAACAGTTTCTCCCTTGCTTTGCCTTTCCATTTTTCACAAAAATGGCTGCCAGATTTCAGGTGGCAGCAACATGTTCATCCACTCCTCATTTTAGCTCAAATTTACTGCTACCTTGTAAGAACTGAATGTCTCTAATTTCTAAACTTGTTTTTCCAGTTCTACACTATTGATTCACTTGATTTCAGTTGTCAATGTATTTTGTAAAAGTTAGATTTCAACAATATGTGATTTTTTTGAAAGTTCATAACTGTTTGGGAACCAGTGGATAGGTACTGGTTATGTCACTGGACTCCCACGTAGTCGACCGTGGATCAAGTTTCAAACCGGCAGCTTGTTTCTCGCTTTCTATTTTTCTGTCTCTCTCTCTGTCTAGTGAGCACACGCGCCCTATAGCAAAAATCTCTCTCCAGGGGACCAGCAGTTAGTGTAATGGCTATATCGCTGGACTCCCATGTACTTGACTGCAGTTTGCATCCCAGACCCAGTGGCATAAACTAACACCGGGCGCGTGTGCGTGCGTGCCCAAGATACTGAGAGGAGAATGGAGGAGAAGGGTTTGCGGCCTGGCCATCACCCCTCAGGGGTGATTTCTTCTCTGCCTGTCTGGCGAACGCACGCACCCTATAGCAAAAACCTCTCCAAAAAAAAAAAAAAAAAAATCTCTCTCCAAAAAAAGTTCATTACCGCTCATTTGGTACTATGGCTCCAAAAATATTTGTAGCCTGAGGGGTTATTACCTTTTTAAAAATTATTTTAATTTTTTATTTTTATTATTATTTATTCATTCGTTTATTTTAATTTAACCAGACAGGAACACAGAAAGGTGGGGGAGGGGGGGTGAGAAAGGAAGCCACCAGGTCCAGGACTCGAAATGTGGTCAGCCATGTGGGAGTGTCCAGATCCTTAACCACCACACCACCTGCTAGCTCCCAAGGGCTTATTATTTAAACAAAAGAAACAAAACCAAAAAACTTCTTTACCATTAAGTTTAAAGAGAAAATAGTGCCTTATGCATTTCAATCGGCATTTAAAAAAAAAAAAAATGTCCTTTGGATCATTTTTCCACAGGATTTTTGAGATCTAGAAAATGGCAATACATGTGATTTAGTGCAAGACAGATTTCTCGGGGCCGGCAAGTGGCATGGTGGTTAAGAGTGTTGGACTCCCACATGGCCGACCACAGTTCAAGTCTCGGACCTGGTGGCTGCTTTCTTCCTCTCTCTCTCTCTCTTTGTCTCTCTCTGGTCAAACTGGAAAATAACAATGATAATAATAATAAATAAAGTTAAATAAAATAATTCTTTAAAAAAATAATGACAGATTTCTCTATTCCTGCTCTCTTTTTTTCAGAAGATGAAAGTGAGATTCACAGTCATTGTGTTACAGCACAAAGCATTTAACTATGGAAGAAAAAAAATCAATGCTTAAGTCAGAATTGTGTATTTACCCACTGTCATTTCTCGCTAAATTTAATTGGCTCTCTGTGATGCACTGCCGTGTTTTTGCATTGCTCGAGTCAATATTTGGCTGTAATTATTTAAAATATCAAAATTATTCAAAATTTGAGATACTTGATTTAGAATAGTAAATGATTCTTGCATATTTTAAATCACTCTTCACGCTATGTTTAAGATATTTATCGTCGGGACCAGCAGTTAGCGTAATGGCTATGTTGCTGGACTCCCATGTAGTCAACTGTGGTTCGCGTCCCGGACACGGTGGCTTAAACTCACGCCGGGCGCGTGTGCGTGTATGCCCAAGATCCCGAGAGGAGAATGGAGGAGAAGGGATTGCGGCATGGCCACCCCCCCTGGGGATGATTTCTCACTCTCTGTCTGTCTGTCTGTCTCTGTCTGTCTAGTGAGCACACGTGCCCTATAGCAAAAAAAAAAACTCCAAAAAAAAAAAATCTCCAAAAAAAAGAGATATTTATCGTCATCGGGGCTGGCAGGTGAGGTGGTGGTTAAGGGCACTGGACTCCCACATGGTCGACCGCAGTTCAAGTCCAGACCTAGTGGCTTGCTTTCTCACTTTCTCTCCCTCTTCTCTTCTCTCCCCTTTCTGTCTCTGCAAATTTAAATAAGTAAATAAATAAATAAATAAATAAATAAATAAACAAATAAATTTTCAAAATATTTATTGTTTTTGTCATTTAATTTTTCATCTATTAATTTGAGGCTCATTTTTCAAAATTACATTCAGCTGTAAGTCTTTTATGTTTAAGTTTTTTCTTATTATTTCCAAGTTGTTTCTTTTTCCCTAAAGTTTAGGGAAAAGTTTATATATTTTCTGTCTTTTTTTCCATGAGAGAAAGAGAGCACAGTCAGTAGCGTCTCAGCTCTGCTATCAGTTCTGGTTTCAGTCAGCCCCGGATCACAGACAAGCACTTTCCCAGAGTGCTTAGGGAGTTCTCTGGACATGAACTACAAACCTGCCATGTGGGAGTTCCTTGCAGAGTGTCTCATCTTCCTGCTGGGGTACGACCTGGCTCCATTAAAACTCGGGTTCTCAAGAATTGTTTAAAATCTAGAATATGTAACTTTTCATTTCGCACTTGAGTTAGCACATTTTCTGTTTTCTTTAGATAGGCTCTATTTGTAAAAATAGTGCACACATTCCCTGTGAAGGGATCTCTACATAAATATATAATATGTTAGGATGTTGGAAAAGTCATGACATATTTTTTTCTATGCAAAACTGCATCTGACTTTTGCTATGAGCCAATGTATTTCACATTTTAAAAAGAAACTACCTCTGAAGTCTTGAGTTGTTCTCTCATATTAACACACCTGAAGTAATTGACACACTTCCCTTAGCAACAGAGGCTGTGACAGTAGCCACATTCACTTTTTAGATACGGTACCCAGTACAAAGAGGAAGGACCTATGGAAATGCCCAGACTGAGGCAAAGGTCTGTTCAGGCTGATAAGTAGTCCTTTTGGATGATTGCAATAAAAAAAAAAAAAAAAAAAAAAAAAAAAAAACTTTTTAAAGTACTTTTATTTTTTACTATCTATCACACAGTGATAATTATGTGTTAAAGCTCACAATTCTAATTATGTTTCTGTTATTCTACTTCGAGTTTGAGCAGTTTAGGATTTATATATTATGACATTTTATTTCCCCGTTCTAAGACTTTCAACATTGCATAATCAACTGGAAATGTCCCTGTTATTATAGTACAATGATCATCTTTATATCATGTTTAGTAAATTCTGAGTATTTTTTATCCTCCTTGTTTTCATTTTGTAAAAGTTTATTTGCCTATGTATCTACTGCTATCAACCCTGCTACTTTTTTCCTTTTCCTTTTTCTTTTTTTTTTGATTAGAAGAACTCCTGGTAAGAAATAATTTAATGGGGACCAGCACTTAGCATAATGCTATGTAGCTGAACTCCCATGTAGTCAACCTCAATTCGAGTCTCGGACCCAGTGGCTTAAACTCACATTGGGCGCATGTGCATGTGTGCCCAAGATCCCGAGAGGAGAATGGAGGAGAAGGGATTGCGGCGTGGCCATCCCCCCGGGAGGTGATTTCTCACCTTCTGTCTCTCTGTCTCTCTGGCAAGCTCACGCGCCCTATAGCAAAAAACCTCTCTAAGAAAAAGAAAAAAAAATAATAATTTAATGAATTTTCCATTAGGACAGATCATACCCATTACATTTTTATGGGTGAATTAGAATATCTTTATAGGATATTATAACACTATATCGGCTATCATCCTTTTCATTGAACTAAAAAAATGAATCTGAGTTTCGTTTATTTTCTTGCATGTCTTTAGGGGTATGAATTTTTATTTATTGATATTCTAGAATGATTGAGAGAGTAAGACTTCATCTTGGAATTATTCATCATTATCTTAAAAATTGTTGAAAAACATTCCCAACATCATTTAAACATTATAAGGACATATCATTTATTACATCTAAAAATATTTTATGCTTTTGCCTTTTCTTTGTTCCACATTTTTATAAATAATTAGTATAATTTTTAAAATATATATGATCAGTTATTTAATTAGGTTCTTGGCAAAAAATTTAGAACACCAATTTGTGAGGATAAACTCCATTTGTAAGGGCAAACACGGATCGCAGGTAGCCCTGGAGCTGAGGAACAGCTTTGATTTTTGGTAAAATTTGTGAATCCACAGCTTTCTGATCAATCTTGTGCTGGTCTGAAATCTCATATTTCTCCTTCTCTGTGTCAAAGATTTCACCTTCCTGATGTCTGGGCTTCCAGTTTCTTTTTCTTGAAGAAGTAAGTATCAGTAAGGTGCTTTGGGAATTTAACTTTGCTAATATCAATTTTCGTGGAGGTGGCAATGACAAACTTCTGGTGTGTTCTATGCAGTGGAATTCGGTTGAGAACCAGCGGTCCAGTTACAAGTAGCAAGCCACTGCTCAGCTGCTTCAGGAAAACTGCTCTCTTGCCCCTGTGGCGTCCAGTGAGGATGACCAGAATGGTCCAGGAGTGATGCTGGCTCGCAGCTTTCTCACAGGCTGACTGAAGGGTTTTTTGCCGTGGCTTTCAAGGCACATCTTCAGTAGGATAATACCTAGGCATTTTGTGCAGTTTAGTCACCTGGGTACCATCATTTTTGTGTCCACCAACTGGATTTTTGACAGTCACAAGAACCTTCTCCTTCTTTTTCTTTTCGAACCTGGATTTAGTGGCCGAGTATTTCCTCTTGTGCATGGCCTTCCTGGAATACATGGCAGACCGGGAGTATCTGCCGATGCCCCGGACTAGGACTGGGTTGTGGCTGCAATGGGACTTCCCCTTCTTGGCCTTTTTAGCCTTGGGGTCACCCTTTTTAACCTTGCCACTGGCATCAGCCTTTTTGGCTTCAGATTTCTTCTCCTTAGTATCTTGCTTTGCAGCTTTTTCACCCGCCATCTTGTATAGTGGAAAAGAGTATATAATTAGTATAATTTGATGACATATAACTGTGTATTTTTAAATAATTATGTTTTTGTGTAGTTATATGAAGTATTCCCATTTATTGTGTTCTCATTAATAGTTGCTTCATTAAAATTCACTTTTAACCCCACTCCAACAATTATTTAATTATCTTGCAGTGTATGGCATTTTTGAGTAGAACTACACTAATGATTCAATTTAAGAGAATGTATTAATATCACAAACCATGGAACTAGAACAAGAAAGTTTCTAGACTTGTTTCAATACATGTTCCAGGACTGTGAATAAATCAAATCAAACATATCTTTCTTTTTAAGAAATAATGTTTAAAATAAGGATATAAAACAATGTATACATATTTTAAACAAAATGTTGTACACGTCAACTATAATTTTTAGTTGTCAAGCTAAAAAAACTGAAAAATGTCAATAGGGATATACATGGTATAAAATTTTCATAGAAGAACTAATCAGCATTTGTCAAATAAAAATGAAAATTTCCATTGTCCCATCAGTTAAACTTGTAGACTTTTCTGCCTACATGAGTCATTTATGTGTGTAAACAAAGACACAGGCAAGGGTACACACAACAGCACTATTGTTAGTGATGAAATGTGGAGATGATTAAAAAAGCCATAATATACTGCTATAAAGAGCAGTGCAGCTACCATGGAGCACTATGCAAAAGTTAAAAAGAACATATAATTTATTTGTTCCTTTGTTTTGTTTCCTATATAGAGCATTGCTCACTGAAGAGAGACATAGAGGAAAAGTGAGAAATCATCGCCCCCTCCCGGGGGATGGCCACACTTCAAACCATTCTCTTCTTGGAATTTTGGGCACGCACACGCACACACACTCACACCGGCATGATTTTCAAGCCAACAGACTTGATTCATGGAGTCGGCTATGTAAGATCCAGTGTCTTAAACTCCACACCACTTACTGGCTCAAGATTACATAATTTTTATAGAAATAGCTTAGAACAAGTACTTTTCAGGAACATCGAATCCTTCAAATTATATTAGTGTCCACACACATGTGTACAGATAAAATTCACAAATAAAAAACCAAAAAGATACATATTGGATTATTTTGTTCTTTTAATTTTGCTTACCAGAGGGACACAGCAAGAGAGAAGGGGAGAGAGAGAGAGAGAGGAAGTATCTCCCAGTGGGGATGACTACGCCCCAATGTCTTTCCCATTCTCCTCTTGGAATTTTGAACATGCCCTGCGTGTTACTCAAGCTGCTGGTCCAGGACTCAAACAGTGCAGTCAGCCATGTGGAATTCAGCTGCCTTAACCACCGTACCACCTGGCTGGCCTCATATACTGGGTTCTTAATAGGAAATTTTGTAGAAGAGAGAAATAGTGAAGTCAGTGCTGAAGTGTTTCAACTTTATAATTCATCTTTTGTTATTGTTTTAATTTTTCATAGGAAAATATGTAATGATGTACTCCTTGAGAACTGAGAAAGAAGGAAAGCAGAAATGAGAGGAGAATCCACCCTTACAATACAAAGAGGATTACTCTAAAACCAAATGTCTTGAAGATAATATCAATGAAAAAATTCATAGAAATTCTCTTTATTTACTTTTTAAAAATTGTTAGTGGTGCTTACTCTCACTGTAGAAAGACAGAGAGAGAAGGGGAAAATGAGAAAGCACCTTCTATGGGGGATGGTTATGCAACAATTCCTTCTCCATTTCTTCTTTTGGGATTTTGGGGCATGTAAGTAGGTGCACTTGGTGTGTTTTATAAGCCACTGAGTTTGAGACTTGAATTGTGTAATAGACCATGTCTAATCAAGTTGCTTTAACCACCATGCCAGTGGCTGACCTAAAATTCTCTTTAAATTTATAAATAAACCATCATGTCCACTAAGATTATTATTTTCAAATCTGATTGTATATATTCTACTGAAAGCATTTGCATAGGAAAGATTAAGCTATACATATATTAGGGAGAGAAAGAAAGAGAGAGATTGATTTGCAAATATCAATCCATTTCTGCTTTTAAAAGCAAAAGTAATAAAACAGATAAAAACAGCAAGAAAAGGCAAGAATGACAATAAATAATTATAACTAAGATTTGTAAAGTATTTACCTACCATGTGTCAGGTAATATCCTAAGTGTTTTTGATCTACTAATGAATATTTTTTAAGAGTTCTTTGACTTTATTTATTTATTTGTTTGTTTGTTTTAATTTGAGCAGAGAGGGCCAGTGTGAGAGAGAGAGAAGGAGAGAAATAAAGTGAGAAAGCAAGCTACCATGTCTGGGACTAGAACCGTAGACAGTCATTAAAGAGTCCAGAGCCCGTAACCACCACACCACCTGCTAGCCCCTATACTAGTGTATTTGGTGTTCACAGCATTCCTATGAGGTATGTCCTTTCCACAGGTGGACATTCTGAGACACCTGTGGGTAAGTACATCTCCCAAGGACGTAAAGGTAGTAGCTGATTCATGCTTTGACCCAGGTGGTCTGATTCCAAGGTTCTGTTTCTGAAAACTACTCTAAACTGCCAAGAAGAATATTAGCATAATAACAATTATCATTTGGAAAACATACTTTAAAACCCTTTCACAACAGCAATAAAATATGATATATTGAGACATAAATTGAATAGGCAGCATGCAGTTTTAAATAAATCTGTAAAATCATATTAGGGAGAATTTAAAAGAAGATTTGATTAAATGGTTGAAAACAATAGATCCTTGAATAGGAAGAAAAAATAATAGGGAAATTGCCTATTAACCTTGATTTTTTTATTTAATTTAATTCCAGTTAAAATCCAAATCATCTTATCTCTGAAACTTAGTTGATTTCGTGTTGATATGAAAATGTAAGTAGGGGAAAGGTCCAACATTCAGTAAAAGAAGGTCAATGAGGGCAATCTAGTCTTATCAGATAATAAAAAAAAATGCTATCATTGCAAATATGGAAACACAAGACAATAAAATTGAATGAGACTATATTATTATCCGGGTGATACGATTGCATTATTTTTGCTTGCTTTTAGTTGGTTGTCATTATATCTACTGGTGCTTGGCTTCAATGATAAAAAAGGATCCATAATTTCACATAACTTAACTCAAATGCGTGGGCTCAGGTACAGTTTGGTCAAGCATTTTAGTTCTTTGTGAGTGTGTGTGTGTGTGTGTGTGTGTGTGTGCTTGATTCTCTTAGCCCTGTCTTCTCAATGTTAACTTCATTTCAGACTGGTGTTCCTCATGGCTCCAAGGTGGCTACTAGTAGCAATTAAGGCTTCTTGCTTCCTTATTCATAATAAGGTAATAGATCACAGAGGTTTACACAGCTATCAAAGGAAAGATCCTATTTTAGCTCTAGCTAGGACTTTTTGCATCAGCATAATTGCCAAAGGAATGTCACACATTTCCAGTGTATTCGGGCTTAAAGTCAATCCTACTCGTCACTGGCCTGCTATATATTCAATAAGAAGGTGTCCCAAGGGAAAAATCTCAGTGTGATTAGACAGATGGAAAGGACATCAAATAGACAATGAGAAAACGAATTATTTGTATAAGACACACCCATGCACTCAAACACAAAGATGTATATACGACTAGCTAGTTTTAAATGATACAAGTAAAGGATAATTATAAAATGAAACTGTGCTAGAGTAGTGGTTTATTAATATTTTAAAATCAAATTAATCATCTTTTTTTTTTTTACATTAGTTCAATCCCTGTTATTACTTATGTGGAGTTTACCTGATTCTAAGCTGTGTTTCATCCCAAATATACAGAGACATAGATCCAGTGAACTGAGAGTGTAGTACTGAAATAGAGAAAGATCTATATTAACACATGAGCTAATAACAGTGGGTTATTTATCAAGCTTTTAATGGCAAGCAAAGAACAAGCCATTTTAAATTGGCTTAAAAATGAAGTAATTTATTACGTTATATAACTGAAGAACTCACAAGCATTATTACTCTAATTTTACAGAAAGGGAAATGGAAGGCTAGAAAGTTGAAATAACTTACCAGCAGTTCCATAGGTTGTAGATTCAAGGAGATTTTAACCTAGATAGCTGTCTGCTTAGCTCTTAGTACTCCCTGTGACTCCATTAACAGTCTGTTTTCACTTGGAAGAGTTCATTCAAATGTTTATAATATAAGTCACTTGGGAAGAACATGTGACACAGATTGATTTATTTTTTATATTTATTTCTTCTGAGAGAGAAAGGAAAAGGGAGAAAGTTACATATAAGCACCTCCAATGTCATGTATTACCCCCAGTCTCAGCGAGTCAGGGTCATGGGTATTCATGTGCATTCCCAGCATATACAAGGGGACCTTAGGATTTGAACCTGGGACCTTTGCATATTGCCTTAGCATTGCTGAGTGTTACATTATTAGTGTGCCACCAGAGCTTATCAATATAAATTTAATTTTTGAAAGAGAGATAATGATCAGATGAAATCAAAAAACACCATTTTGCTATCTGACAATGAGATACCTTTTGTAAAGAAAACTATCTTTGGGAAAATAAATGAATAATCTACTTGAAGTAGGTCAACTTCAATATTGAAATATGACAAGGCATTAGAAGAGAAGAAACTAGAGGGCCAACAGATGGCATAGTGGTTATGTCACTGGACTTCCACATTGCTGACTGCAGTTGGAGTCCCAGACCCAGCAGCTTGAAAACTCACTCTGGGCACCTGTGCATGCATCCCCAAGATCCCAGGAGGTGAATGGAGAAGAAGGGATTGCAATGTGGCCACCCTGCCTGGCGGGGTCATTTCTCACATTTCCTCTCACTGTCTCTGTCTCTCTCTCTCTTTCTCAGGCGAGTGCATGCCCTAAGGCAAAAACCTCCATACTGGGACCAGCAGTTAGCGTAATGGCTATGTCGCTGGACTCCCACGTAGTCGACCGCGGTTCGAGTCCCGGACCCGGCGGCTTAAACTCACGCCGGGCGCGTGTGCGTGCGTGCCCAAGATCCCGAGAGGAGAATGGAGGAGAAGGGATTGCGGCGTGGCCATCCCCCCTGGGGGGTGATTTCCTGCTTTCTATCTCTCTGTCTCTCTCTGTCTGTCTGGCGAGCGCACGCGCCCTATAGCAAAAAAAAACCTCTCCAAAAAAAAAAACCTCCATACAAACACACACACACACATACACACAAAGAAACAGCATCTATTGAAAAGTAGGAAAATATTTCTTTAGAACCTCTGAAATGAAGTAGGGGACATGGATGTGGAGAAAAGAATAGTTAGGAAAAAAGTCTTATGGAAGGCTGGAAGAAATGAAAGAAAAGGCCGGAGAACATGATGGTGGTAGGTCAGGAAATGGTGGTGATGGATGTGGTGGCCAGCGGCTTTGAAGGTTGTCTGCATTGCTATGTTGTGAGTATTTTTTTTTACCTTTTCCCAACCTTTGAAATCATCAGTAAGACTGTCCATATTGAGAAATGCTTAGGTAAATACATTTATGGAAATCATAAGTAAACCTTCCCTCCACATTTTCAGCATGGCACCAGGAGGTGGCACATTGGGAATGGGAATAGATGCAGTGGGAAAGGTTCTGGGTTCGCATTCTGGCACCTCACTGAGCAATGCAGGGCACATGTGTGTGTGCTTGATCCAAGACTGGAGGTGGTCTGTGGCTTGAAGACCCTGTTGGGGGGGGGGGGGGTGCCTGTCTCTCTGTGTGTCTCTCTTTCTATGTCTCACACAGAACTAAATATTAGTCAGCACACTAAAGAATTTTTAAATACATTTTCAACTTGTACAAAAGAGACATGATGGCCTTGAAATGGGGGGGGGGGGGGGTGAAGATTGACAGTGCCAAGAAACAAAAATATCTTCTACAAATGCACAGAACAATTTTTCAGGTATGAAAACATTTGTATCTCGGAACCCCTTGAAATTAGGGGCTCTTGGCAATTATGCTTCGCGTTTAAGATCAGAGAGGCCTCCTGTTTTTCTGCTAATTGAAGCATATTTAAAATGACACCAACACGGAATCTTTTCTTAAAAACTCTTGTTATCTTCATTAGTCTTTCAAAAACTGAGACCCTACCAAACTCTGGGGATGCCAAACACAAGAGCAGTCCCCTCTCTTCATGCAGTTGACATTCTCCTATAGAATTTAACTATGACCATTAAGCAAACATTTCATAATTGCCATTACTTTAGTTACAGTTGTGACATGCAATATTCAGCTGAAATGCAGAAGCTGAGAGACTACAAGCTTTCCACAGTGAACCTGATTGGTCTTGTGGGCAGCTTCTGGAGGAAACCTCATGTTGGCTGAACGTTGACTGCACAGTGAGACGTATGAGACGACTGATCCAAGGCGAGGGAGTGGGAGATAGAGATGCAGTCAAGGAAATGCGCAAGTTTCAGCAGCTGTAGAGGCTGATTGTACCCAGCTTTGTGGGCCCCATGGTAAGTTTTGTCTTTATTAGAAGAGCTTTGGAAGACATTACAAGTCATGAGTCCATTACGGGAAGGAGAAAGGGGGATGTCAGGGTGTAGTGTGTATGATACGAACACAGTTGTATTTATAAAAGGATCATTCTGGAGGATTACTGTCTTCAGTTCTTTGCTCTGGACCTGAAATAACTCCTAAACTGTTTCTCCAGGTAGCTGGCAGCAAGGACAGATATCAAGGAGAAAAATAGAGAGGCAAGACATTTATGGGACACAGAAATGGATTATTATCTGCTGATGGTAACATGCATAGTGTCCTCAACTGGACCAGTGTGCAGTGTATTCATGTTGGGAGAATCTACTTTACAAGCTAAGTGATGTATAGTGATAAAATAAATTAAAATAAAATAAAAATATATTAAAATACATTGTTTTTTCTTTTTTTTTGGAGAGGTTTTTGCTATAGGGCGTGTGCGCTCACCAGACAGACAGAGAGAGATAGAGAGACAGAAAGCGAGAAATCACCCCCCGGGGGAATGGCCACGTCGCAATCCCTTCTCCTCCATTCTCCTCTTGGGATCTTGGGCATGCACACACACGTGCCCGGCGTGAGTTTAAGCCACCGTGTCTGGGACTTGAACCGCAGTCGACTATGTGGGAGTCCAGCGACATAGCCATTATTCTAACTGCTGGTTCCCATTAAAATACATTTTTAAAACAGCATTCGGCTTTACTAAAAAACATAAAAAGAGAGAGATAAAGGCTCGTAAGTGAACATTTAGCCTCAATCTATGTTTTCCCATCCTTCAAAGAACCCCAAGAAAAAGAGAATAAATTAGATGAATTAGTGCAGAGAAAGCACACAGCTTCCAGAAAAGAGAGTCCAGCTGAGGCAGGATGGGAATCCCACCAGTCATCAGTGGTGACACTGGTGACAACGGGTGAGGCCCTCCTACGCTGAACGGGTGCCATCGACAGAGCAGGAGGGCCATGCGCTTCTCCTCACCCCCACCATTCCATCCTGAAAATCCCTCTGGAGCTGACTTAACACATTTGCTCCAGGCACGTTTTTCTCTTACTGATAATTGTAGTAGAGATGGGGAAGTTGCACACAGGCAATTGAGAGGCTTAATGATTCAGAAAAGATGGGTGTGAGTTGGATTGCATCTGGAGAGGCATTATAGTTAGCCTGGATAGATGTTTTTATTTCTTTGCACTTACCCCTTCCTTTTGTTCATTTTTTTCCTCCAGGTTCTACTTTAGTGGAAAAATCACATATTCCTTGAACTGCATTAAAATTCTTACAGTAAGTATGAGTTGAGAGGCCCTGGAGAACACCTCAGGATTACCTATCCATCTAGCCCTCTTGTTCTAAAAAGCCAGAATATCTGAAGCTGTGTACAGGTTCCTAACATTATCAAAAAGGCCGATGCTGCATTTATTTTCTCCCGTGAACAAGAAGGAGAGACATTACATTGGACTTTCTGACCACAGGGTCTTTATCACATCTGTATCCATTTCTGGCACTTAAACTAATAATTATTCTATATCTTTCCTTCATTCATTTCTTCTCTCCCTCTCTCCTTAACTTCTTCCTTCATTTCTAATGTTCTCCAAATCTTCAATTTTGCTCTAATATCTAATTAATAATAATCCAAACTGCATGATAGAGCAACTTTAGACTGTTCATATGTCTCTCAAAATATTTTAGGAAACCCTAGGTCAGTGAAGGAAAGGGCAGTGATTCCAGGAGCATTTGAAAAAAAAATAAAATTGCATTCAGATTAATAGTAGACTATAAAGGGAAATACAGAAAGGTATGCATTAGGAAACAGTGATTTATTCTTTCCTAGCCTAGTGTTCCCTGAGAGTTGAATAGACACAGATAACAGCTAGAGAATTCTTGGTTAAAAACTCATTTCCTTGGGTCAGCAGGTGACATGGAGGTTAAATTGGCTGGATTCCACATGGGCAACTCTGCTGTTCGAGTCCCAGACCTTGAAGATCACATCAAGTCCATGTGTGTGCCCAAAGTCCTGAGAAGAGAATGGAGAATGGAGAAGGAAAGAATGAGGAGTGATTATCCTCTTGTGGGAGGTGATTTCTCACCTTTTCTCTTTCTGTGTGTCTCTCTCTCTGGTGAGCAAACACTAAAAGAGAGAGAGAGAATACATCATCTCCTCTGTGTGATTTCTCAAACTTACTAAATAAGACATTTAACTGACAGCTGTTGCTAGGAATTTGTTTTCATTTTTAAAAAGTTTGCCAAGTGATGTTTATGTACATGTATGAAGACTAATGTCATATAGCATTTCTCCAAATAGTTTTATCACAAAAATTACCTATGTTGCTTAGTAAATGTGCACAGATTTCCTTGGTTCAAGATTTAGATTCAGGGGAACCAGCAGTTAGCGTAATGGCTATGTCGCTGGACTCCCACGTAGTCGACCGCGGTTCGCGTCTCGGACCCGGTGGCTTACAACTCACGCCGGGCGCGTGTGCGTGCGTGCCCAAGATCCCGAGAGGAGAATGGAGGAGAAGGGATTGCGGCGTGACCATCCCCCCTGGGGGATGATTTCTCGCTTTCTGTCTCTATGTCTCTCTCTGTCTGTCTGGCGAGCGCACGCGCCCTATAGCAAAAAACCTCTCAAAAAAAAAAAAAAAAAAGATTTAGATTCAGTAAATCAGAAGCTGAGTCATGAAAAATCTGGACATGGTTTTCTTTCTGTCTTTTTTCTTTCTTTCTTTCTTTCTTTCTTTCTTTCTTTCTTTCTTTCTTCCCTTCTTTCTTTCTTTCTTTTTTTTTAAAGTTTTTGCATAAGGCACATGCACTCATCAGAGAGGGAAGAGACAGAAAGAACTCATCAGAGAGGAGAGAGACAGAAAAATGCAGAAAGAAAATGAGAAATCGCTCCCTAGGGGATGGCCTTGGCACAATCCATTCTCCTCCATATTCCTTTCAGGATCCTGGGAACGAATGCACACATGCCTAGCATGATTTTCAATTTACTTGGTCTGGGACTTGAACGACAGTCAGTCATGTGGGAATCCAGATGCCTTAATCATTACATCATCTGCTGCCTTGGATATGTATTAAGTGCCTGTAAAGTCCCAGAAGATTCTTAAGATATTAGAAGTTTGGGAGACAATGACAGAGGTGGCATAATGGTAGGAGGGAAGACTTGTGTTGAGACCAGGTGGTTTGTTTCTTATCTGGACAGTGAATAGAAAGCAAATCATAATTTGTCTATATGTGTGTGTTTAGGGCTGTTTTTTAAGAACCCTGCTTGATGAACTCTCTTGAAAAAAGTTTAACCTATTGAGTTATCACATTAAACAACACACATGGATCACAATTGTTTTCCTGTGAAATTTGTTGGTGTTTCCAGTAATCTATTCGCATAGCACATTCAAAAGCATCGTCCCATAAACTAGCCACTTTGATCCTCAAAACATCACTACAAATTCAATAAGAGATTGGAAACCTGAAGCTCAGAAAGATGAAATTAATTCCCTCAAGACACTAGCTGCTAAATGGCACTAAACAGTCTTAAAATTTGGCTTTTCTGTGCTTCGGTCATGAATAAGATTCCTCACTTTAACTTAAGTAAAAAGGAGAATGTATCAACTTCTATGCCAGAAAAGTACAAGAATCCTTTATGTCATTTGGTCTTAGTTTCCATGCCACCCTTTTGGATTAATGGTTCCTTTTCATCTTTAGGTTGTTCTGATCAAGTACACCTCTTCTTTCATTTACCTGTATTTGTATCACTTCTTAAGCCAAGTATCCAAATAGAATGTTAATCTGCGTACATTGACATGTTTATTTGTTTCTTGCCTGCTCCCACACTAAAAATTTTAAGTTCTATGTTATGGGTTTCTGTGTTGTGAATTTCCTCGGTAGATCTAATACTTCATATATATATAAATAATTTTCTTGTTACATGGTATAGTCTGCTACCTCAACAAGACTGCAGGCTCCTTGTTGTGTTCTCCAGCATATTCTGGTGATTTAGCAAAGAGAAAGTGTTCGAAGTGGCCTCTTTGAGCTTCCAATTACTTAAATTAAAATGGAGTTACAATCCCTTTCCATGAAGGACTGTTGTGAGTGCTACATGTTGAAATGTAGGTGAAATATTTGCACATTTCCTAGAACATATGGGTGCTGCCATGCATATCAGAGTCAGAGTTCCAAGCTTCACATATATGTGTAAGCTCAACTCCAGAGAACTTCAGGTTGGCTGCTGTGCAGGAACTAGTAGAGTGAAGGGAAGGGTGGAGGAATTGAGCTCTTAGTAGAAGCGAGAACTAATTCAGCTGGTAGCTGATGTTGGCTGTTTTGGATGGCAGTCTTCCAGCTGGTGAATGGAAAATACATGATTCCCGATGTTTAAAAATACCCTGAGACTGATTAATTGTTGGTTGCTGACAGGCAGAGGGGCGTGTATGCCGCTTTACACCCTGACCCTGCACTCAAAACAAAATAACACACCAATTGATTTCCTCTCCCTCCCATTAACAGTTTTGTAGATGTTGTGATTGTATTAATGAGCATTTTTATAACACTTTAGAATTTAGAAAACACTTTCACATAGATTCTCTCATTTGAACCTCACAATCCTTCAGAGGTTGGAGTGAGATTCATGTGAGCAAATGAATGGTTGTGTATTGATTTGAAACCTTCTGTAGTAAAGAAGGAAAACCATGATTTTCCCATTAGTAGTCCCATTTTATGCGTAAAGCAGTAGTTTTGGAAAACCAAGGTCAATTTCCCAAGGGTGCTCAACTAGTAAGGGTTAAAGCCAGTTCCAAATAAAAAATATGGGATTTCAGAGCCAGTTATCTTTGTCAGTTTGGGCTACTCTAACAAATATGTCATACATTGAGTGGGTAAAAAAGCAAATTTTTATTTCTTACAGTTCTAGAGGCTAGGAAGACCAAGATCAAAGGTGCCGGCATATACGGTGTCTGGTAAGTACACATTTCCTGGTTTGTAGATGACTATTATCTCTTTGTATCTCTCCATGGCAGAGCAGAGAAAGAGGAAGTAAGATCTCTGTGTCTCTTCTCAGAAGGGTACTAATATCATTCATGAAGGCTTTACTCCCTCATAATCTAATCACCTCCTCATTTTCCAATTCCAAATACTATCACATTGCTTATTAGGTTTTAAGACATAAATTTTGGGGGAACACTCACATTCAGTCCATAGCACCAGTGCTCATCAAGATTCCTGTATGTAGTGGGATATTAGAACGGGCTACTATCTGCCTTAACTGCCACTGAGGGGTTATGTTAGTCTGCTAGGATTATCATATCAAAATCAAAAACTGGATGAAATTTGTTTTGTGCAGTTCTAGAGTCTGGAAGTTCAAGATCAAGGAGCCAGCAGTCTTGAGTCCCTCTGAAGCCTCTCTCCACGACTTATAAATGGTTGCCCTTTGACTGCCTTGTCTCATTTTTTTCCTCTGCACATGTGAACTCTTAATGTCTTTTCATGTGTCTGAATTCTTCTTTTTCCTTCATTTAAGGTGTATATGCTTATTTCTTTCATGAGAGATATAGAGATAGAAACAGGAGAAGAAAAAAGATAGACAACTCCACCAGGATCCTTATGTTGCTGTCAACCTCCAGTTGACCAGTCAGAATCAGACTTGCACATGCACCTATTGTGCAGGGAAACCTTGGGACATGAGACAAACACCTTCTCACATAGCTTCAGGATTGTGGCATGTTTGCCATGCCACTGTGACAGGTCAAAATATATCTTCTTATAAGAAAACCAGACAGATTAGATTAGGGTCCACGAATTCCAAATATTACCTAGAGAGAGGGAGTTTTCTGAGAAATAGGAGAGAAAATGCTACACAGTAGAACAGAAGACACCAATCACCCAGCCAGGCTATGCTTTCCTTATATAAATGTGTAGGTAGAAGCAGGGTGAACTAAAGAAAGAAAAGATAAGCATTAAGTCAAGTTTAAGGGCTTAGTTAAGATATTGCATGTAGCCAGTAGTCAGTAGGAAAATTCAAATCAATACTGCTGAGAGATTGCACGTCCCACTGCCCACCACTAAGATAGCTACAATCAAAACCCAAAATATCTTGTGCCCACGTGGATGAGGCTGTGGAGACACTGGAGCCCTTGTGCATCACCGGTGAGAATATAAAATGGCTCAACCACTATAAAGAATGATTTGTCATTCTCTTAAGGAATTAAATGATGGGACACAATCAAAACTATAGTATAATAAGGATGGAGGAAAAGACGTACGTGTATAATGGTTGGTGAGAGGGTTGTTAGAAGGTTGATGAGTGGGTTGTATACCCTCATTGTCCATGGTAGAAAGTTAATATATAATGTCTGAAATTGAAAAAAAAATAACAGCATAAAAATTTCATTTAAATGACGGTAACTATAAAAATAAATGCATTAAAAATTTAAATTCAAAAATAAAAAAGAAATTAAATGTAGAATTATCATATGACCCAACAATTCTACCCTACATCTATAGTCCAAAGAATTAAAAACAAGTATTTATAAAGAAGAATGTGACATAAATGTTCATAGCAGGCCCATTAATAATAACCAAATGTAGAAACCACCTAATTGTTTCAACTGCTGAATAATGTGGTATATCCATACAATAAAATATTATTCAGCCATGAAAGGAAATGAAGGACTAAGATACATGCCACAACACAGAGGAATCTTGAAACCCTGTGTTACGTGAAAGAAGTTGGACTTAAAAGGTCACATAATATATGATTCTATTTCTACAAATTGTTAAGAAAAGGTGAATTAATATAGACAGAGCTCACTAGAGACTGGTGGGCATCTAGTTTCTGGTTTGTATATGGCCATCCTGTATTTGTGCCCTCACAAGACAAATCAGAGAAAGAGGAAGATGTTTGGGGAATTGAGGCTTGTGAAGACTCTGTCTAATGGTTTGGAGGTAACATTTTGATCTTTATCATGCCCTCCTGTCATTAGCTGTGTGACCTTAGATAAATGGCTGAACACCCATAAGCCTTAGTTTTCTTCTCTGGAAAATAAAGGAGTAATAATATCTATCTCACAGGGAGCTATCAGAATTGACTCTTCTCACCACAGGTGCTGTGCAGGAGCCAGCAGTATTGTCATCAGCTGGAAGCTTGTTAGAAATGCAGAATCTTGGGCCCTGCTCCTGGCCTACTCAATGGATGCATTTTAACAAGATCTCAGGAGATGCGTATATACACTAGGATTCGAGACAGACTGAATCAAATGGCATATGTATTAAATTGCTTAGCAGAATACTTGGCATATTTTAAAGAGCTGAAGAAAGGTTGTATATTCTTCTAACAAATATGTGCTAATTATCTATTAGGGGCCAGGAAACATTCTAAGCATTGAAATGATATAGTAAATAAAAATGTCAAAGATCCTAAACTCATGGACTATACATTCTAGGAGAGGAGAGAGAGAGACAATAACCAGATAAGAATACAAATATGTAAGCTAATAGCGAATATTTTGTTACTATTAATAGATCTATTTAGAGTCACAGCCAGTCAAGTTCAATCCAATTAAATACATGTCTATTCAATAAGTATTATATACACGGCACCTCACATTTATCTATAGGGGTTGGAAAGACACCAGATATGTCCTCTTTCAGAAATGATCTGTTTCTAAAGCACCATGTTGATTTTTTTTTCCACTTAATAAGAGAACTAAATAGTTCATTTTAGCCAGAAACAACAAGAAATCACCAAACTACTTTGAAAACAACATTACTATTAAGTCACTGGAAAGTTATGGGACCAGCAGTTAGCGTAATGGCTATGTTGCTGGACTCCTATGTAGTCGACTGCATTTTGAGTCTTGGACTTGGTGGCTTAAACTCACTCCAGGCATGTGTGCGTGTGTGCCCAAGATCTCAAGAAGAGAATGGAGGAGAGGGGATTGCGGCATGGCCATCCCCACTGGGGGGGGTGGTGATTTCTTGCTTTCTGTCTGTCTCTCTCTCTCTCTGTCTTTCTGGTGAGCGCATGCACCCTATAGCAAAATCCTTTCAAAAAAAAAAAAAAAAAAAAAGAAGTTATGATGTATTTTCCTGTTTTTCTATGCAATAATGCATTATGACTTTCTCGAGAAGCCAATATAAGGACATATCTGGGGTCCCAGCTTAGGGAATCACAGGCTTACACTCTTGCTGTCAATGTGTACACTGCAACTACTGACTAAACTTATTATTTTCTTCTGAATACATGATAATTACAAAGTTCTCTAAGCAAATCGGAAATTGGAATTAGTAAAGTCTATTTTTGGAAGGTTAATGATTATTAGGGGAGAATTCATGGCCTCAGTTTTGTTTTCACCACCAACCTTATTGATCACTGGTACCTTTTAACTGTCAAAAGTCATTGTGGAGTTTGGAAACTAATTGGCATCTATGCACCTGTGGGCACACACGCAGATGCACATACACATGATCACAGTGCAAAAGTGCGAAAGACAACATGCATTAAGTTAGAGTATCTAGGATAAATGTACAATTTACTAGATTATGTAGAACAAAGACCATTCTTGAAGAACACTAACTTATAGCAATTGTTTAAAATGTATGTGTTGATCTAGGAGATGAAAATTCCTGTATGATTTACACATTTTCTGATTTTGCAGTATTGGAATCTGGATATCTTTACTCTTTTCTGATCATACTGCATGAGTTGTGATGCCTTCTTTACCTACCATCTGATCTTGTAGCACCAAACTCGTTGCCTTTTAATCCCCTTTCCGATTTGTAGCATGGGAGATATTTCCTGCTCTAGCCTTCATCTACCAAAATTCTGGAAGAAAATTTACTTCTAATGTCCCCAAAACCCATATTATGTCATAAATTAATTTCCTCTTCATACATAAAGAATATCTTGTTTGTATCACCTGTGGAAGAATTTAGAAAACTGTTACTTCAATAATTTTTGTGATCTGTGGTTCAGATGAAGAACTCTAGTTGGAAAAGCTTCTATGTGATGGAATCTCAATGTGGACATTGATGGCACTCAGTTATCACTCCCTCCTTGTGATCCTGACGACACTTCTCACTTATTGCATTGTATCACATTGGATAGAAGATTCAGACAGAAGTAGATTCATACCATCCTGACTACCATGTAATGTATTTGGACATGAACACACACCCCCTCCCCCGCTAAGGAGACAGCATACAGTTGAGTTAGCCATGAAATACCTTACCTAACCTCTTCACCTTGTTATTGGCCCATCTCTCTACACTGGGAACAATAACTCTTCTGATGGGTTGGGATGTGTGTGTATAAAATACATAATTAATGAAATAATGACTACCATGATTATTTTCATTAATAATAATTGCAGATGACCAAATTACAGTGTTGTACTGACTAAAAGGCAGTAGTATTTCAAGAGGATAACTTTATGAATGTCAAAGTACTGTATTAAGATTATCAAAGCATGCAAAATGCATGCCAGGTTAACAGTTTAAAAATAAAAATAATAACATTGGTTGAGAGCTTCTATGTGCCAGGTACTCATTTAAGTTTGCTACGTTTCTGGTAGGTTTCCGTTATTGTCATTTAAGGGATGAAGAAACTGATGCTCAGAAAGTTTGAAAAGCTTCTCTAAATATTTCTTGGAGAGTAGATGGCTAAGAAATGTTCATGCTGTGCTTTTAGTGTATTTGGGCTTCACAGAGGGCATCCTAGAGCACCTGTGGGGACCAGAAAGTGAAAAGATAGAGTAGGTTATGAATCTCCATTTTTCTTTGAACACATTAGATTGTTTTTAAAATTGCTCTAGAGTGCATGTGCTCACAAGAAAGAGAGAGATAGGGAGAAAGAGGAAGAGAAAGAGAGAGAAGGAAATGAGAAAGCACCTTCATAGGGGATGGTCACACCACAATACCTTCTCTTCTGTTTCTCCCTATCTACAAGATTGTAGACATGCACACATGTGCCTGGCATGTGTCTCTCAAGCCACTAGGTCTGAGACTGCAACTGTGCTGTCCGCCATGTAGGATTCAGTTACCCCCAAACACCGTGCCATGAGATGGGCATAGATTTGTTTTAATTTATTTTATGATTTGGGCTTCCAGACAAGTTTTCAGAGAAAAATGGTTTCTGACGTTTTAAACATTGCGAAAAACCTTGAACTTTATTATTCAGTTTTGCTACATTGAAATAGAAAAATTGCATTTAATATACCCAAAATATCTTTCCCTTCCCTGTACCAATAGTGGGATTAATCATCAACAGATTCATCTTTTTTCTTTTGCTATTTCTATTTGCTGTGTGTAATGAGTTTTGTATGGTCACTACTACTCCTTGAATGTGGCAGAATTATTCCACAAGTGTCTTATACAAGTAAGTAGTAAAATGGTTTGTGTGGGGTCAGCCAGATTAGGTGGTTAGGCAGCGAGATTGCATAGCTTGAGTCCTGGACCTCGCAGCTTGCAAAACATATTGGGCATGTATGGATGCAGACCCAAAATCCTGAGTAGAGAAATAGAAGAGAAGGAATTGTGGTTTGACTGTCCCATATGGAGGGTGCTTTCTCACTTTCCCTCTGTCTGTCTCTCTTTCTTAGATGAGTCCACACACCTTCTAGCAAATTAAAACTAAATAAATAAATAAACAAATAAATAAATAAAGGTCGTGTGCTCCTCTCCCCCCAACCTTCTCTGCACACTCTTCTCCGCCCCATTTGTGATTTTATGGAAGCTAAAATGGGTCTTGCCAAGCATTTGGCTTGCCTTCCCTGAGCTATGCATTTTCCTCTCAGTGAAAGCAGCTGGCAGGAGGAAGACCTTCCTCCGGAATCAAACTGCCTTCTTCAGCTTGCAGGCAGAACAGCCACCCTCTCCCCCACTTCGAGGGCACTTTTCTCCTGTGTTTAGGGCTATTACGATAGACCACCACTGCAGAGTCTGAATGGGGAGCTCGTTAGCTTTGTGAGCCTGCATATGGCCAACAAGACTTTATGTGTTATCCCAACAATTTTCTTTTGTTTGTTCTTCATGTTACACTCTCTTTGGCTGAGGTTGATTACATTGGAATCATTAACTCTCGCAGAACTGGAAATAACCCTGTGGGGAATAATTCCAGCCCAGACCCCAGGGAGGAGAGGCAGAATAGTGTCTCTCTATCTCCAATGACTCTGTTTCTAATTAATAATAGCCTCTACGCTGTTTTTAGAGGTTTTTACTTCACGACAACATCAGCTACTCAAGAAGAAAAGAGCTACGTAAAAACCTCCCTGGTGAATTTAAGTTCCTATTCTTACTTCCCAGCTTCCTACCAAAGTTTAGAACCTGGATTTTTGTCAAAAATATCTAAGGGTATCACAATTCTTTTATTTACCTTGACTCCCTTTGAAATATTTTTCAACATATGCAATTAGTTTTAGGTTCAGAATATCACACTGAATTTTTGTTTTGTTTTGTTTTGTTTTGTTTTTTCACCTAGTCTCAGATTTTACTGTATTAGGGTTCAGAATTTAAAATGCCCTATTTTGGTCCAGCCAGTGGCATGGTTGTTAAGGTAAATAAATCCCACATGGCTGACTGTGTAGTTCGAGTCCCAGATCTGGTGACTTAAAAAACATGCTGGGTGCATGTGCATGTGTGCTTGACATCTTGAGAGGAAAATGGAGAAGAAGGGATTATAACATGACAATCCCCCTGGGGGAGGGGGGCGCTTGTTTGCTTCTCTCTCTCTCTCTCTAAGTACACATACCCTATAACAAATTAAAAAATAAAATCCCCACGTGTAAAAGCCATAGCAATTTCTTAGCATAAAGTAGGTGTTCAGTAAATAAAAATCTCACTTCCTTTCTGCTAGAGCTGGATGACATCATTATTCTGTCACTGGAACTGACTTATTACTGTAGGACACTGCAGACATTCAAATGGCTCAAGTACAGTGAGACAAAGTCAGGGCAATTCCGACTTCGCAAGACTTGGATACAAGGGAAACAACAATTTGGTTGAGTGGTGCCTCTCAATCACAGCCTGATGCTAATGCTAATCTTCTTTTTTTATTTTTCTATCCTGTAATATCTATCACCGACAATAACTGAGCACTTACCATGAGCCATGTGTACTGTCAGGCATTTCCTGTGTTTCTCTAATATTCTGTATTTACTCCACTTTAAAAAATATAAAAAACTGGGGTCAGCAGGTGACGTGGTGGTTAAAGGCGCTGGATTCCCACATGGCCAACCATGGTTTGAGTCCCGGACTTGGTGGTGTGCTCTCTCACTTTTCCTTTCTCTCTCTCTCTCTGCCTCTGTCTAATCAAATTAAAAATAATAATGATAATAACAAATGGAATTAAATAAATATATATATATATAATTAGACTTGGTAAGATTAAGTAGACTCAGATCCCAAGGTAGAAGATAATAACAACTCTGGGACCCATGAATGTAACTGATCTGCCCCCACTCCCCAGTAGCACTCTCTCCTTCTGCCCTCTTTGCCCCTCTTTAGATTAAATACTCAGTCACTCAACACGTCAGACTTTAAATTTAAGTGAGTTATGAGTGTGAAAGAGAAGGTGATTGTAATAAAAAATGTTGAAGTGTACTGATCAGATGTAAAAGGGCTAAGTGTAATATGCTCGAGGAGAATTCCTGGGGGCTTGTATATGAATTTTGACTGTCACTGACCGTCTTCATTTGCTCAGCACCACAGTGTCTTATGGTTATGAAACAGGGAGCAAAGCTATGCAAGGATCTTCACAGCATTCGGAGTAGGAATAGTATGAAAAACTTGGTGGCCATCGGTGGCCCAGTGGTAACACAATGCTCCACTAGGCTGACCCACATAGAAAAGTTCCAGGTTTGAGTCCGAAATCTCCCCACACACACCAGGTATATGGACACCAGTCCATGATCTGAATTTGGTCAAAGCTGGAATAGATCATCTCACAAAGATCCTGTTGGGGGTGTCTGTCTCTCTCACTTTCTCTAATGGAAGAAAGAAATAAACTTTGAAAGAAAAATAAGAAAAATCTCAGTATGGAATTTCATATTTTTTGTACTAAGATAAACATGTACTTTGATTTCATTTTTCCACAAACTATTTGAAGCCCCCCCTCCACATTTCTAATCTTTTGGCTCTTATACTTTAGCAGAGAAAATGAGCAAGCAAAATGGTTATAATCCATCAATATTTGCTGTGACTGAATACATTGTGCTTTCAGAACCCAGAGAAAACCACCTAATTAAACCTTGTGGATCAAAGAAAACTTTCTAGGGGAGAGTAAATCTAAACTTTTTATCTGAAGTCCAAGTGTGAAGTAGCCAGTCTAAAGAGGAGAATAATGTCAAGAGATTAATTCAGGGAAAAAAAAAAAAAAAAAAAAAAAGGAACAATGTTGCTAATCTCTCTGGGCATTTCTCTGTGTTCAAAGTGTCTATGGTCATCTGAGTGAGGTCTAGAATGGAAATGTGTAAGGCTCCTCAAGCAAGTGTGTAGTACAGTAGGTACTCTGTGACCATCACTGTCCCTTTCTTATGATAATGGCTAATAAACTGGTGCTCGAAGAATGAGAATTTGTGTTACAGCCAACAGTAGTATTGGGGAAGACCTATTGCAGTCAGCTATGGCTACATAATAAACCTCTCCAAATATTGTGGGTGTAAAACCAATCATTTTGTTAAGTTTGTAGATTCTATAGGTAAAAAGTTCAGTCCTGTATTATTACTCATTGATAAATTGATTATTGACTAAAATATAGTGAAATATAGAGGCAACGTAGAGATAGGGTTTTCAGTATTAGGGTTTCTTCTCAGCCCTACTGCCCCCCCCCCCATTATCTATGCGAGATCCTGTACAGAAAGAGAGAGAGAGAGAGAGAGAGAGAGAGAGCGAGAGAGAGAGCGCATCCCCCAATGGGGCCCGGCCACACCACAATATTTCTTCCTTTAGTTCTTCATCCTATCAAGATCCTAGGATCACGTGGTATATTACTGCCAAGACCCGGATTTGAACCCCAGTTTGCTATGTGTTATCCAGCTTCTTCTGCCCAGCATTTAACCACTGAGCTATAGGGACAGCCCAGCCCTATTGTTTACTAGCTGCAACATGTTGGGAATGTCGTATCTTTTGTAAGCTTCTGATTTGTCATCTGTAAAATGGTGATAGGGAGAGTAACAAGCATTGCTTGGTCATTTAAGGATTAATCAAGCAATGAGTTGGTTATGTAAATCCTTTAACACAATACCTGGCAAGTGTTAAGAGCTCAGTAAATGTTAGCTGCTATTATTTTTTAAAATATCAGCCAGAGTACAATGGGAATGGAAAGCCTCTGCTCTGTGGAGTCTTGGCTCTTGCCTAATAAGCCTTGAATGGTTGGTAGCTGGAATCACGTGGACCTTTTCTTCTTGCATGTCTGGGAGCTGAGCAGGAAAGTCTTCAAGTCCTATTAGGAACAGTGGACCAGAGAATATATATGTGGGCAGCATGAGCATGGCAGCTGAATTCCAGAGGTAAGTGTTCCACGAGGGAGCGCTCAGCATATGAGATGGCAAATATTTCATGACCATCTTTGGAAGCTATAATCTGTTATGAGACCACCCCTAAAAGTTTCTTTTTTTGAAAAAAGGCACAAAATCTGAACAATCACAAATCACCCTGTCTCATATATTTATAGAAGCAGCAGACTTACCATACTAGCTAAGATCTTGATAGTAAGGAGTGTGTCTTAGTCATCACTACACTTTTAATAGCTTCTATCATGGCTGGTACACAGTAGGTGCTCTGTCAACATTTACTGAGGAGCCAGCAGGTGGTGTGGTGGTTAAAGTGCTGGACTCCCACATGACCAATGGCGGTTTGAGTCCTAGACCTTGGGGCTTGCTTTCTCAGTCTCTTTCTCTCTCTTTCTCTCTCTCTCTCTGGTGAGTGTGCATGCCCTCTAGCAAATGTAAAATTAATAATAGTAAGAAATAAAATTAAATAGATAATTCTTTTTTTAAATAAAGAACATCTGTTGAATAACCAAATGCAGTCAAATTCTATTAAAACAATATCAAATAGGAAATAATGTGTAAAAGATACATTATCTTGCCCAGGACTTAAAGAATAATTATAATAAAAAGAAGTAATCATTGGTTTATTCTCTAAATAAAGTCACTAATGGTGTCATTTCAAATATTATGACATCAAGAAGAAAAAAGGTGAATATTTATGAACAAACAACTTTTCTAATACGCTTTTCCCTCCAGAGTCTATCATTCTTCCTAGGAGAACTTAACCTGGTGCAAGAAAGGCCCAGGTTCCTGGCACAGCCAGTAGCAAACTCCACTGCATCGTTGCACTGGGACTTTGACTTCCCAGATCAGCCTGAGAAAATATGGCGGACTTGTGTGCATGCCTGAGAGCCTGACAAACTGGAGGGCTGTGGGAAAGGGGGAGCTGTATGTTTAGGCACTCTCTTTCTCTCTCTCATGTGTGTGCATAGTCTCTCTATTTTGAATAAAAATAAATTCACTTTCTAAAAAGAAAAAAAGACAAGTTGGTTGGCCTTGTAGCCTAGTGGTTAGAGAAAACCTTGATCTCACATGGCCAACACTAGTTGAAATTCCAGATCTGACAGAGGGAAAAACACTGAGCTTATATGTGTGCAAGCCCCAAATCCTGACAGGATAGAGATATACAGAAGGAATTGTGGCATGTGACCATGCCCCATTAGCAGATACTTCATTCCTCGCTTTCTCTCTGTCTCTCCCTGGTGAGCCCATGTACCCTTTGATGAATTCCATTTAAATGCTTAGATCCTTCTCTTGTGTTGGTTTGTTTTGTTGCTTTGTCTTGAGAGACTAATTATATAATTAAGGATGTCGAGCCCATGACTGGAGACCGTTTCATCAGTGATTCTTTGTGTGACCTTGAACCCATGATATCTCTTTGACACCAGCTTTTTCACCATGTAGCACAACTTATAGCTGGAAGACACAGCCATAAATGAGTGCAAATTTCATCTGAAGTGACAACAGAGGGAATACAAAAAAAAAAAAAAAGCTATGTGATGATACTAAACAATTTCTCCCTGTGCCTGAACATCCCCTGGACCATAAGAAAAGTCTCCTTGGAAGATGCATTTACTCTTGCAGACAATCAGAATATATATAGCAATTTGTGCCTTCAATGCATAGCAGCTGGGAGAATTTGGCACCAATAACTTTTTTTTATTTGCTAATATCATTTGGCTTTCTCCTCAAATGAAATTTAAAATGAAACAGTTTGGCAATCCACATTAGCACCATCTAGCAACAGTCCCATGTTGGTTCCACTGCAGTTTGATAATTTACAGACTCACTGGACTGAAAGGAACTTGGCAAGCTTATCTAATTCAATGGTCTCTAAACCTGGCTGAACATCAACGATTAATAGGGGCCTTTACAAAATACAGATTCCTGGGCACAAAGCCCTAGTGATCTGTAGGTTAGAATAGGTACAAGTGGAAGCTAGAAATTTTAATTGTCACAAAGCTTTCCAAATAATTCCGATGGTAAGTTAAGATTAGAAATCACTTTTATTTCAGACTTCATCTCTAGCTAAAACCCTGAGAGTAATGTTTGCTTATTTGTGTGTTTCTTGGTTCACTCATCCATCTTTTCATGCATTAATGTTAGTAAAGGATATCCTATAATAACACCCTTGAATTTCCCATTGGTAATTTTCAATGTCTCATGGGTGAGTGGCCAGTCTATGCTCTGATCAGTTTTAGATTGAGGTTAGAAGAAGTTCTTGGAAGCACGGTTGCCTCCGAGAGTTTATCATCAGCAACATTTCCTCTTCAGTAAATCCTCAGCAGTGAGGTCATTCTCCCTCCTTTCCAACTCTGTTTGATCTAGTTCTAAATTTGCTGATTCCCACTGGACTTTGGTGTTTCCCCTGAAGCAAGGATTTTTATCAAACTTTGTTAATGTCCATATTTCTTAACATCATCACTCTTTTTTTTACCCTCAGCTATCATAGATGAAAAGAAAATGTATTAGATTACAATCTCTCCCTGTTCAATATTCTTCAAAAACTTCTTAGTTAATGAAGAAAAACTAACCTTGTTATTATACTCTTGTGTTCCTGTGTGCTCTTATCCCTGCTGGCCCTTCTGACCACATCGGTGTCTTCTTTTCATTCCTGTTCTTTAGCTTCAAAATTTCAGTTCTATTTTGTGAACATAGAGCTTCTTACTTCCGGATTTCAACTTAATGTTTTGCACTGTCTTGAATATTTTTCTAAAGGACCTCTTAGCCCAATATTCAGATTTAGCTTAGTGGTTCACATTCTCACAATCTTGTAGCAATCTGTTTTATATCTTCCTCCATACTCTTTCACTCTCTACTTTACTACTCAATTTACTTTCTTTGCAAAAACAATCAAAATCTGTTACAGTCCTCCTTATTAATGTATTCATTGGGTATGCTCTGCTACCCCACCAAAATGTATGCTCCCTCATGGTGGAGACTTTGTAGTTCTTGTCTACAGTGGAACCCTGGCTCCCAGCAGTGAAGAGGGAACAAAAGAGGCCTTCCGTATGTATTTGTTGAATAGTAACTTAGTATTGTATGAATTTTCCCACTAGTTAGGACCTGCTGAAATCTGAAGTAATTTCTTATTCAATTTTCAGTGTCACAGTAAACTCTACTCTATTGGTACATCTGGTTGACTTGAAAGTTTCAATTGTACTTAGTCATTGTGGCTTATAAATTGCTGTGATTATCTTTGTAACTAACTTAAATTCTTCTCCCTCTGACATAAGGCCACATTCATTTCATATTGACTTCAGAAAAAAGAAATTGTCATCCTTAGAGTGTACTCTTAACAACTAGTAAATAACACTTTTGGCTTTGAGCATCAGAGTCTCCACAGCAATCGGATAAACAACGTAATGAAGATGTATTAGCATTTCATTATTTGTACACAGCAAACATATATCCTTAGGAACTATCATGTCTGGCAGCATTTAGAAGGTTCTTAACCTTTTCGTATTGAAGTTTATATGGTTCTAAACTTGAAGCATGACATTGTGGAATAAGCAGTATGTGAAACCATGGCTTGGAATAATTATTTCACTCTCTTCTATGATCTTGAAAATGTCATGTCACATATCTGAGTCTAAATTCCTCCTCAATATAATAAAGATAAAACCTTACCCATAGAGTTACTGTGACATTTAACATCCAAATAAAAAAATGTACGTGGATATATTTGATAAATACCAAAACTTATTCAAACTTAAAGAAATATTATGTGAATTGAAGTTCCTAGTCATTTATTTAAATGGAACTTAGGTATAACCTTTGTACTAAATGCAAGACACAAGTCAAAAACAAAAACAGGCACTGTTCATGTCATCCTGGAGCTTGTACTTTGAGAGACAAATGTTAAATATTCATAAATAAATATATGACCATTAATTTTGATAAGAATTATCAAGAAATACTATTATAAGAATATCAAAGAGAAAACATTAATATATTCATTAATAAATAATTGCATAGTTAGAAAATGATATTGTCTTAGGACAATAGTCTATTATCCCAATGCTAATCTTTTAAATTTTTTATTCTCTAAGAAGATGAAAAAGAAGTGGTAGGTATCTGCAAAAAGGGAATAGTATTATAAACTGGAAATAGTCTAGTATGTTAGAATTGTTTCCAAGTTAAGTTTAATACAGTCCATGGAAGAATGGGAAATAAAGGAATTCCCTTAGAGAAAATTATGTATCAATTCCCAGTTGTATCTATAAGTCAACCTTGGAATTTTATCCTTCTTAACTTTCACCCACCTCTGTTCTTGCTTGTGGGTGCCTATTATCTGAAGAATTATGCTCATTTCTTTATTTTTATTTTCCATGACAGTAGACTTAACCAGTTATCAAAGACATTGCAACGTTCCTCTAATTAATGTCTGTGTTATCAGTATTTTCTGTTTCAATCTAAGTGATATCATCTGCTTTTAGGGATCCTTTGGTTAGTAACAGTTCAATGTTGGAGAAACAACTGGAAATTTGACTACATGACATTCAACACAAAGACAAACATGTCTACACATAAGGGAAAGAGAAGCAATTAATGAAGAAATTATTTAGAGCACATAATAAGAAAAGCTGACTTTATTTGCAGAAGTTCTTGAAAAATCAATGAGAAGGTAAATGAACTGATAGAAAAATGAGCAAAAAAGATGAACAGGCAGTCCATAGAAAGACTTATACAAATAGCCAATAAAAAAATAGAGCACAATCTCAACACACAACTAAGGAAATGCGAATTGAAATTTTAATGAGCTACTGTTTGTCACCTCTCAGAATGACATAAATTAGAGTTTATGAATACAACATATTGGCAATGGTTGATAAAACCAGATCTTGCATAACACATTATGATAATATTATACATTTTAAAATTAAACTAGAGGTCAATTTAATTCTATCAAACTTTAAAAATACATAACCTGTTTTAGAATAACTTAATTCTTTAGATTACATCCCATAGACAGAACATTTATTTCTTCATAAAAATCGATTACAACTTTGTGTATGATAGATAAAAAAAAAACTATGAACAACATCAATAATGAAAGGTAAGCTAACTACATTTCCTACATTAATATGCACTGGATTCTTTGGGAAAGTGTTCAACACCAAAAAATAGCACCTGTCTTCCCTATTTAAGAATTAAATGGAAAAACAAAAGGACAAGATATATTATATGTGGAGAGCCAACTATTTTTTTTTTTTTTTTTTTGGACAGGTTTTTTTCGCTATAGGGCGCGTGCGCTCGCCGGACAGACAGAGAGAGACAGAGAGACAGAAAGCGAGAAATCACCCCCCAGGGGGGATGGTCACGCCGCAATCCCTTCTCCTCCATTCTCCTCTCGGGATCTTGGGCACGCACGCACACGCGCCCGGCGTGAGTTGTAAGCCACCGGGTCCGAGACGCGAACCGCGGTCGACTACGTGGGAGTCCAGCGACATAGCCATTACGCTAACTGCTGGTTCCCGAGAGCCAACTATTTTTAAAAATCAATAGAAGATCAAGCATAGTGGCACAGTTGGGAGAGTGTCGTTTCTGGATACTAAAGCCATAAGGAGGGCTCAGGCTCAACTACAGGGTCGATGTGAACAGAGGGCACACCTGCACACACCTCTGATCTTGGCAGGCTAGGAGGCTCAGAAGAAGATCATGGTATAGCAAGATCCAGTGTGTGTGTGTGTGTGTGTCTCAAAAAATAAATACGTAAATAAACTTTTTGAAGAGTCAATAAAGGCAGTGTTAGAAACTGTGACTTCATTTGTAGGCAGATGGACTTTCAGAGTTACCCACTGGGGAGAGCTTGCTCTTGTAAGGACATAGGATGGTGCATGCTCCTTGGGGCAGCACACTCTTTAAAGCAGAGAGAAAGAAGTTGAGACGAGCATGCCCAGTCCATTCTTTCCAAGTTGGCCAATCATATAAGTCACTATTGCTCAAAAAAATGGACAAAACAAGGAAGTAAGTCCTGTAAATTTGAACCTTTAGGCAAGGTAGAAAAAAAAATCAGGATAAAAGTCTTCCCTTTCCTCCAATACAGACAGTAGCAAGTATGTGCCTAAAAGAAAGAACTTTGAGAAATATTATGAAACATAAAAGACAACTGAACCCATTTTGATACAGGTCATTCAATCCCACAAACATCCTTCTGGAAGGATAAACCCACTTCTGTTAATTGATTAAATTGTGGAGGAGAATTGGATCAAAGATTTGGTGAAATTGTTACTGTTTACTTTACAACCTCTTCATTCTTTACATATTTTTATGATGCATACATATTTTAATAATAGTGATAACAATCAAATAACCTTAAAATATATGTCTCTCCATGATTGTTTCTGCAAAATGAAAAAGGCAAATTCATTTTTCCCTCACTTGGTCCAAGCTTTCTTTCCAGCTTTGTCTCCAGATAGTACTTGGATATGAAGCTCAAATATCACTAGATATTTACATTATCCCATGAAGGTTATTTGGTCAGTGCACAAAACAGTCCCCATCAACTCTGCCTGTCAACAAACTGTCTGTCTACAAAGTCACACTCGTATGCCAGTGTTGGGCAAGAAGATTGATAGATCATTTTTCAAAGATGACATAAACTATATCTCTCAACAACTTAAAAATTTATTTTACCTGGCAATTCCAGTTTTAGGAATGTATTATAAAATAATCATCATGGATATGAACAAATACTTAGTTTCTAGGGTGTTCATTAACTTGTTTTTAATCCAATGCTATTATTATTACAATATGTCCAAAGTTAAGACATCAGTTAAAATAAGGCAAAAGACATCTCTACAAGGAAACCTTGTAGTCATTAGAATAGAGAAAAATATACAATGGCTTAAAATAATGCTCATCACACATCCTTAAGTAGAAAACACATAGGTACAAAACATCATAAAGTTTAACTCTGTTTTTTTTTTTTTTTTGTGAGAGGTTTTTGCAATAGGGTGCATGAGCTCACCAGAAAGACAGAGACAGAGAGACAGAAAGTGAGAAATCACCCCCCAGGGGGGATGTCCATGCTGCAATCCCTTCTCCTCCATTCTCCTCTCAGGATCTTGGGCACACACACACATGCGCCCAGTGTGAGTTCAAGCCACCGGGTCCGGGACTTGAACTGCGGTCGACTACATGGGAGTTCAGTGACATAGTCATTACACTATATGCTAGTCTCAAGTTTAAATCTGTTTTTGTAAATAAAATCTAAATAGCCAAAGGCATAGATGAGCACACACTGAAGTATCAATGGTAGTGGTCTCTGCATGATGAGATAATGACCTGGTTTCCATTTTCTTTTGTTTTCCTGTATAACTATATTTTCTCAAATTTCCCTAATGGGGAAATATTACTCAGGTGAAAATTACTCTTCTATATGGGAACTAAGTATTTCTTATGAAAAAAAAAATAAAAAAACAAAAAACAAAAAACAGAAGAATGCTATGAATTTCAAGCCCTGGACAAAGGATCATTTATTTTAGTAAGGTTCTCCTCCACTTTTCTTCTGAAGCTCTTGTTCTATGTGTGACTCTTAAGGTAAGAACTCTGACGAAAGGAGTCATGTCTTGTCCAATGGGAAACCCTCTTAGATTGATGCAAGAAACATGTATGCACAAAAACTATTTGTTGACCTGAGAGAAATTACCTATATTGCATTTACTTAAAAAAAAAAAAAAAAGATTATAAATGTATTTATGGAAAGCCTTAGGTATAGGCTATGTTACATGCTAATATAATCCATTTAAAATTCACTTTGAAGATTCATCCACCTTCTGACTATGGTCCTAGTTGAGTGGACACTTGAATGTTTATTTGAGGATTGCCACATGCAGCCAGAGGACTCCCTCCAAGAGGTCCTCCACACATTGAACAGAGACAGTGGCATGACACAGTGAAAGTCAGGTGTCAATAAGGAACCATTCACAATGGAGTTCTGAATGCCTCGTCATTCCAACCATGGTACAAGTCTGGTGTTTATTAATAAAGAACCTGGTAATCTAGTAACAGTTCTCAGCCTTGCTTTTTGAGGGGATAAAAACTGCAAGATGAGCCGTGGCAGTTTGTGTCTCTCCAGGACTTGTTAAATTTCTCTCTCACTCTCCTCCTACCTCCTGAAATCTTAAGCGCTGATGCTTTATGTTCTGGCTTGTAAATGAAGCCTGTTATTATCATTGAGATAGTGTTTTTATGGCATAAATAATGAGCTCAAACAGGGGAAGCGGCGTTGGGTGGAATTACTGCTTGAGCTGAGATGGAAATAATCAATATGTCCTCACTTACAAATCTCATCTGCATGTCAACTCCATCCTGCTGGCTGTCTCCCTACAGATTCATTTCACGGGAGGCCCAATAAAACATGCGGGTGGCATTGATCTGTTTTATTCATAGCCAGAGATAGAAATGCATCATTTGAAATTAATAGAAGGGCTTGTGTTTATAACCCAAACCAGAATGAGTAGCCTGCAATGCAGACCATTAAGAGAGGATTCGTCTACCCAGAGGAGGAGAAGAAGACTCAGTGGACAAGGGTTCGGGGAACCATGTTTGAGGTCCTCTGTGGTGTCATGCCTGTTATCATCGATTATGTTTCAGAGTTATACAACAAGAATATTATAACTACTTATTAGAGCACTCTTTAAACCAGACCAGGATGCTATGATCAGTTTCCAGATGCCTTACCCAATTTCCAACTGCCTTTTTTCCCCTTTAATCCTGTACAAAACTATTACTATGGTATAATCTCATGAAAGAAGTAAGAAAGAAAACTTAGAGATGATCTGTTTCAATCTTGTTTCTAACTATTAAATATGACCTATATTACAATGATTCACTAGTCTGATAATCTCCAGATATGGAAAATTCACTATTTTATAACATAACCCCATATGCAAAAGAGTTTAGAAAGCTTTGGTTTTCAAAAAAATTGTGGCCAAAATAATCCTCTTGGTATTTCAAGGAAAGGTAGCTCTATTCTCTGGAGCCATCCAGAGTAACCCATATTATTTCTTGTATAATAGAATTTTAAGAATACATGGAATTAAGATGCTATCCTTAAAATAGACTGCAATGAACTGAATGATAGAGAATCTCATTTACCTCTTTAGTTTATTACATACTGTTCTATATTCTTGCCATAGTAAATTATTTTCTGTTCTTAGAATACTTCATGTCTCCCCTTACCTAAATGCCCCTACCTCCCTATTTGCCTAGATAACACATACCTAGCTTTCTAACCTTAGATTAAACATCCTGTCTGCAAAAGGGATTTTTCCTGATTACATCAGCTAGATCAAATCCCTTTGTCATGTACCTTAATGCTATCAAATGTGTTACTTTATAGTTCATATTGCATTTTTTCAAAGCTTTCCATTTGGCATGTGTGCTTGCTGGAGAGAGAGAGAGACAGTGAGTGGGAAAGTGAGAAATCATCATGGGGGACGGCCACGCCACAATCTCTTTTCCATTTAAGCACACACACACATGTGCCCAGCGTGATTTTCAAGCTGCGAGGTCCAGGACCCAAAATATGGTTGGCCATGTGAGAGTCCAATGCCTTAACTACTATGCCACCTGCTGGTTCCTCACATTGCATTTCTAATTAGATTTCTTTGAGATAATTTAAAAGTCATCTGCAGTTTTGAGGAATAATATAATGAGATGCTTGTGTTTCCAATACTCATATTTCCCCAATGGTAACCTCAGGAAAACCATAGTACAATATCACAGCCGATATACTAATATTGACACACTCCACTGATTCTACTCATATTTCCCCAATTCTACTTACACACATTTATGTGTGTGTGTGTGTGTGTGTGTATGCAATTTTATCACTTAAGTATGTTGTGTATCAACTCCCACTGTCAAACACAGAATGATTGATGACTACAAGTGGTTGCCCTTTTAGAGTTAAATCCACCTCCTGCTCATGCTTATATCTGAACCCTGTTATTCCTAACCCGTGGCAACCACCAATATGGTCTCCATTTTAATACATTTGTCATTTTAACCTATATAAATGAAATCACATTTTATGCAACCTTTTGGAATTAACTTGTTCATTCAGAATAATACCCTTGAGTTAATACAAGCGTTCGTATGTAGCAATTGTTCTTTCCTTCTTATTCCATCTCTTGATGTGGACATACCACAGTTCTTTAAGAATCACCATCACTGAATAACATCTGAGTTTGTTTGGTTTTCGTTTTCAGAGATTATAATAAGGCATCTGAACAATTGTGTATAAACAAGTGTTTTTATTAATCTGGAAAAAATGTCGAAGAAGGCAGTTGCTGGCTTGCATTCCTACTGCATCTTATAATTACATATTGGAGCTTTTTAATCCATTTAAATTGTGTTTCTCACTTGGCTGTGGGCTTGGGTAATAGCTAAATGCTATATCTGTTTATAACTCTGGCACATAGCACAATGCCTGGCATTTAATCATTATTAAATAATACATAGAAATACAGTGTATATGGGCATATTTTTTAACACTCTCCTAACTATAGGAGGGGATGATCGTGAGTCCCTGTTTCTCATACCCAAAAGCCCCACTAGGTTTATTGGGTTACACCTTCCTTTCTTGGAGCAGATGAACATCCTGAGATTTTGCAGCTGACCATTCAGAAGGAGGAAGTCTTGTTCAGATGACTTCTGTGAACCTTTCCTTTCAGGTCATTTATCTTCTCTCCATGATCTCTTACAGAAATAATGTCTTTTGTGTCCTCTTGATTCTAGGGAGTTCACAATGTAGAACTTAAAGAGGAAAGGAAAATAGTAAATAAAAAGAAACATCTAAGATCCAATTTTCCTGATAGTAACCTTTTATCTGCAAGTTGGTAGAACATGACCTGAAATATCTCACAGTAAACTAAAGAAAAAAAAAAATTAAACTGTGTCTTTTGAGTTTTTTTTTTTTCCTCCTGTCAAAAACATTCCTGAAGTAGACTTTCCAGAGAAATGCACTATGTGGGCAAACTTGGCTTTTCTTCTCTTTTCTTTCTTCTTTTCTTTTCTTTTCTTTTCTTTTCTTTTCTTTTCTTTTCTTTTCTTTTCTTCTTTTTCTTTTCTCTTTTCTTTTCTTTTCTTTCCTTTTCTCTCTTCTCTCCTCTTCTCTTCTCTCCTCTTCTCTTCTCTTCTCTTCTCTTCTCTTCTCTTCTCTTCTCTTTTCTCTTTTCTCCTCTCTTCTTCTTTTCCTTTTCTTTCTTTTTTCTTTTCTCTTCTTCTCTTTTTTCTTTCTTTCTTCCTTCTTTCTTTTCTTTCTTTTAAATTTGTCAAAGGACTCACGTGCAGTCCAGAAAGACAGAAAAAGAAAAATGGAGGTGGGGGAGAGTTGGAAAGTGCCACCACCCCTTATGGGAATGGTCATGTTGCAATCTTTTCTCCTCTATTCATGAATTTGAGTATTTACACACACGTACCCAGCATATTTTTCAAGCTTCTTAGTCTAAGACTTAGACCATGCCACCTACCATGTGAGATGTAGCTCACGTAACTACCAGACCCCATGCTGAGTTTCTTTTCTTAACTTTGTATTATCTTGGTTGAATAAAGTCATATCCAACTTCATTTGCACACGAAACTAAGTGGTAACAGGCCCAGTATACACTGATATACTCAGCAAGCTGAGACCTTATGGGAGGCTTGGGTTCTATTCCTGGTACACCTTAAAAAGATGAATCCAGTGGTGTACTCTTAAAGACATAGCTACTTTGGAAAATGAAGTAAGCAGATTCCAATGTCTCAAGACCTGTCAATAAGTAAATGGGATAAATTATAATAGTTACTAAGAAGGTCATTCGAAATAAGGCATTGAAAGAAAATTGTGTAGGCACTGTGTAAATACATATGCCAATTTTGGCTCATTTGGTGCTTGCTATACCTCCATTTCAATTTATTCCAACAGACTTGAACGTGTCATCTACTGTGTTCTAGGCAATAAAACACTGTGCATGTGAGTGGGGTTGGTGTGATGGTACACCCCTATACTTCTCAGTCACCTTAAAAAGAAGTCACTGTGATATTGGAATGATAAAAAGTCCAACAGAAAACCAAGAGGAGGGTCATCTACTCCAACTTGAGAAGAATAAGGGAAGGTTCCAGTCATAAGAAAGATTGAAGAAGGCAATACTGGGTGAGTCTTGAGAGAGGTTAGGATATGAATGTCTAGAGGTAGAGAAAAGGAAGTCAAGAAAAGTGACATCATATGACGATCATATGAAAGGAATGAAGCATAAACTGAAGCTGACAAAGGCTGTACAAAATGAATAAAATTAATGAGGCTTCTGTATGGAAAGGAAGTTTTAAGTCACATTAGGAAAGACCAATAGATTAAGATATAAAATATTGACCTTTCACTTAGGGCCAAGAAAGATAATTTAAAATTTTGACCAAGGTCAATATATAAAGAGTTGTGCTGAGGAAGGTGATTATGGAAGCAAAAGTGTTGGCAAAAAAGAGACTAGATGAATACATGTTGGCTGAGGAGTGAAAAAGAGCATAAGTGAGAGCAGAGAATCAGACTTGTAAAAAAAAATCAGGGCGCTACAAGAAGGTTGAACTGTAAGAATAGGGGATTTTTGGAAGGAGAGTGGAAGGGTGAAGGTAGAAAAGCAAGAACACTCCTGAAGTTTTAAATAAGTAAAATTAGGTTACAAGCATAAACTTCACAGACAGATGAAGCTCAACTTAAATTCTCATTCTTTTACTGATATGTTGTATGATCTTAGCCAACTGAGAAATTATCTCTTAATATCCTCATCTGCAAATGTGATCAATGACATAGATCCTAAAATTGATCCTTATTTTCATGAGAAATATAAGCATAATCATTAGTGCATAGTAATAGTTCAATACATGTAGCTTTGTATTTAGTTATTTTATTTCCTTTTTTATTATTATTCTGAAGTATTGATTTTTATCTTATGCCAAGAGACACATGAAGAGTACTGTTTTTGTTAATATCAGCTTATCTATAACGTGGAGAGTAGATTGAGCGAAGGAGATACTATCCACACTTATAAACTCAGTTGGGTAGTTTTTGCAATTACCTAGGAAAGAAAGCTTAAAAACCTGGATTGGGAAAGTGATCTTTTTAATAAATCTGCAATAACCACATTGACTAAAAATACACTTGGGATATTTCAAGGTGTAAGAAAGATTCTCCTATTCTTTCTTCTAAGTCTTTTCCCTTTTCCTTTTGGGTTAGCAATCCATGAAAATATACAATTGAACCCTCACCTTTCATTGCCTTCATTGGCAAGAACATATTTCTCCCAACACTTCAGTGTCATGAGTACAGTAAATAAGGTAATTATATTTATCAAATTATGTTCCCTTTTATTGGTCAATTTATCTAAAATATCATTATTTAGCATGTTAATGGAAACAATTTTGGGGAAGGGGCTGTAGTAGTATTTGTTGGTTGTTCCAAGAAAGTCCTCGGTTTGCAATAAACTCTGAAAGTTGGCTTTAAACACACTTACAGACAGTTTCAACTTCTGCTATTTTAACATTCTTGGAATGAAATCTGTTTGAAAGCTCCATGCAAATGGCTGCAATTTCATTTGCCAAATGTGTGAAAAATATGTATCTTCACATTTTCCTGAGAACACATAGGTTAGGTTCATTTTTTCCATGCTTCATTAGACATAATGTGTTTTTCTTTCTGATGTTTCTTGGAAACTAAAGCTCAGTCTGGTTGTGGAGAATAATGGCCAGAGCAGTGGCTCCTCCAGTGATTGGGTTCTAATCTCAGCACTGCATTAACTCAGGGATACATAGTAATAGTTAAGTACTCTGTGTGTCACTTTCTTCAGTAAAATTAAGCTAATAAAGAACCAATTTATTATATAGAACTAGTTAATTACAGAGCCAATCATAATTTCCTCAAATAGTTATCATAATTGTAAAAATGAAAAAAAAATGTGTGATAGTACATTAAAATGCTAGACTCTTATGTGTAAAAGTATTATTTTTGTGTGTTGCTTTCTTCCTGTATTATATTTTGTCTCGGGTCTGTAAGGAATTTAACTAGAGGTGACATGCTATTAAAGAGTAGTAAAGACTGCAATATAGACTAATTGACACAAGCCTTCATTTTATCTTTTTCAAAGGACTTCATTCTAAATTTTTCAAACATAGCCTCCCTGGAATCTGTCATATATAGATTTCTCCTGGCTTCAGTCTACTCTCCCTGTGGCGTGTACCAAACTGGAACACATGATTAAATGAATTATTGTTTCATTTTACTCTTTCTTTTTCTATCTATGATATATTTGCTTCTCTCTCCACGAGGTCAATTTTTTAATTGGGAAAACAGAATTTTGCTACCCTACCAACAAAGGAAAAAAGGCAAAAGATTCCATATGGAGACTTAGCCTCTGGTCTTTCTCCACTACAACTCATCTTACTGCCAAATGCTTGAACTTATTGAAGCACAGCTTCCAGGGTTTAATTGAGGGGGGAATGGTAATTTCTCTTTCTCTCTCACTGTCTCTCCATCCTCCTTCTCTATCTAAAATTTTTATTCTAAAATAAGACATTCAAAGAGAGTTGCAAAAATAAATCATACAGTCCCAAGTACCTTTCACTTAATGGTGGTATCTCTTTTCTTAATTATTTTCCTGAGAGAGAGACAGAAAGAAAGAAAGACAAGAATCCCTTAGAATCCTAATGCCACAATCCACCCCAGCTCCCAGCAGGTCCAGATCACAGGCATATTCACATGTGTACCAGGTGTGTTCAGAAAGTACAAGGACACTACTACCCTAGGACCCTTTCTATGTGGGTCCAGTTGCATGACCACTGCACCACCAGCTGGCCTCTCAATGGTCATATCTTACGTGGTTCTAGTATGTTATCAATACTAGAAATCACCATTGGTAAATGCTTCTAACTAGAATGTAGACCTTACGCGGTATTCATCAGTTATTATGTACTCTGTGTGTGTGTGTGTGAAGGTCTGTGTGATTTAGTCCCTTGTCTAGATGTGTGTAACTATAGTTACAGTCGAAATACTCTACCATTCTGTCCTCACAGAGAAAGTCCTTTAATCTTCCCCTTTATTACGGTTGTCATAGTGGTTATGATAGTTGTCTTTTCCCTGCAAGATACAGTTCAAAATTCTTAGCCTTTCAGTTAAGGACTCTCAAAAAGAATGGTTTCTTATGGAAGGGCAATGCCTAGGGTTATCACTGGGCACTGGTCTACCGTTGAGCAGAGCCAAGAGTTCAAAGAGTAATGTCCTTTATTAATCCATTCCTAAACTTGCTCCAGTGATGTAGATAAATTCTGGCAGAATGCTTCCCGAGATCAGAGTTCCAATCTCAGTTCTACACTAGCCGAGGGTGATACAAGTGGTAATGGTTTAAGTATTCTATGCCTCACTTTCCTCAGTAAAATAAAGCCCATAAGAAACCAATTTATTATAATACATAACCATCTTATTTTTTTAAAGAAAAGAGCAAATAATCATGGGCTGGCCCCATAGTGTGGTGGTTAAGCCCTATGTATTGGGATCCAGATCTTACCTGGCTATCATTTCAAGTCCTGTCCTGGTGACTTGAAAAAAATACACTGGGTGCCTGTACATACATGCCCCAAATCCTGGCAGGATGAAGAAAGAGAGGAAAAAGGATTCACATTTTTTTTTTTCACAGTGATCACACACTGTTGGGAAGAGTGATTTTTTCTCTCTTTTTCTCTCTCTTCCACTCTCTGGCAAGTGTAAGCGTCCTCTGATAATTTTTTTTTTTTTTAATCAATGATTTCTACAGTAATTATCATAATCATAAAAAATGGAAAAACATGCGACATTTTCTCCAGTCCTCTTTATCTCTATGCATCTGTCACGGCAAATAAAACATATTTCCTAAGGACCTGGAAAATCGGGATGGATCTGTCTCATTCAGATTTCTTTATTTCAATTCTGTTATCTGCAACTGCATAGTTAAGCTGACCTCCCCACAGAGACTATCTTTTTATTTTTTTGGAGAGGTTTTTGCTATAATGCACGTGCGCTCGCCAGAAAGACAGAGAGAAACAGAGAGACAGAAAGTGAGAAATCACCCCCCGGGGGGATGGCCATGCTACAATTCCTTCTCTTCCATTCTCCTCTCAGGATCTTGGGCACACATGCACACGTGCCCGGCGTGAGTTTAAGCCGCTGGGTCCGGGATTTGAACCGTATCGAATACATGAGAGTCCAGCAACATAGCCATTACGCCAACTGCTGGTCCCAAGACTGTCTTAAATTCAGGGTAAGGGAGTGGAATTCACGTTCTTCCATACAGCTTATTTCAAAGATTTACATAGAACATTGATGCTTTCATGAATAATAATCAAAAAGCACTCTGCTGGCATTCACCTTTTTCTTCTCACATCTATTACTTGTTGGGGTCATGAAGTGATTTCTATCCTAGGATAGAAAAAAAAAGGCAAAACAAACGATAAACAAAAAACTGTAAAGATCACCAAACCCCATCTAAATTCCTAACACCCATCTTATGCTAGGCATGTGCCTACATAATCTAGACACTTAATAGACGATACAATAAATGCAGTGCCTATCTTCAGAGAATGTGCAGTCTAGTGGATTTTTTTGTTTTGTTTTGTTTTTTTTTCTCTTTTCTTTTTTAATTTTTTTTTAGATTTTTGCCATAGGGTATGTGCGCTCCTCAGAGAGAGAGAGAAAAATAGAAACAGAGGGAAAGGAAGAAATTACCCCCTTGGAGGGATGGGCATACTGGAATCCCTTCTCTTCCATTCTCCCCTTGGGATTTTGGGCATGTACACACATGTGTCTGACGTGATTTTCAAGCCACCAGGTCCAAAACTCAAACTGCAGTTGTCTATGCCTTAACCAGCACCTTAACCACCACACCATCTGCTGGCCCCAGACGACCAATCCTTAAGGTCAGAATGCATATATGATTAGCTCAGTACAGTAGTGCCTGGTTCAGTGTACTGTACATAGTAAATGCTCACTATATATGACTTGGAGGGATTAGTCCACAAAAGAGTAATTAAAGTAACACAGGGCAAATTGAAGTATATTGACAGTTATTCCTTTCATTCTTTTCTTTTTTCTCCTAGATTCCATTTTTTAATATTTGGAAACTAGGTGAGGTCTCATAAGAAACTGCCTTGATGGTTTCTAAGATGAAAACTTGAAGCCAAATGTCAAACTATCTCACAAACTTTGCGATCTCCTTTTTATTTATTTTTTTTAGAGGTTTTTGCTAAAGGGCACGTACGCTAGCCAGACAGAGAGAGAGAGAGAGAGAGAGAAACAGAGAGATTGAAAGTGATAAATCACCCCCCAGGAGGAATGGCCATGCTGCAATCCCTTCTCCTCCATTCTCTTCTCGGGATCTTGGGCATGCACTCACACGCGCCCGGCGTGAGTTCAAGCCACCAGATCCAGGACGTGAACCGCGGTCGACTACGTGGGAGTCCAGTGACATAGCCATTACGCTAACTGCTGGTCCCCTGCAATCTGCTCTTTTTTGAGGGCTGTATCCAACAGCAAATATTCAGTCCTGTTTTCTTCCCCATTCTAATTTACAGTATAAGCAAATCAAATATAATGCAAAAAAAAAGGCGTTACTTCAAAAATAAGTGTCATCCATTAATATACAAAAGGAGAATGGCAAAAGCTCTTTCTGAAAAAGAAGTCTTGGGGACTACCACAGCCCATAGGCTGGAACAGTGCTCAGCAAAGAAGTTCATAACCCTTTTGGGGAACTTGAGAAAAGAAAATCAGCTCCCTCTTAGTGGTCCTAAAGCAAACCAATTTTATTTCCCTGTAAACTCATTTATAAAAGAGCATGATTTGAGAGAAAACTCTATAGGTTTTACAAGAAAACCATCACCCATCCAAAACTCTCTTTTGGATGACCCTAGAGTTAACCCTAACAAAATGTTTTTTTTTTTTTTTTTTTTTTTTTTTTTTTCTTTTTTTGGAGAGGTTTTTGCTATAGGGCGCGTGCGCTCGCCAGACAGACAGAGAGAGACAGAGAGATAGAAAGCAGGAAATCACCCCCCAGGGGGGATGGCCACGCCACAATCCCTTCTCCTCCATTCTCCTCTCGGGATCTTGGGCACGCACGCACACGCGCCCGGCATGAGTTTAAGCCGCCGGGTCCGGGACTCGAACCGCGGTCGACTACGTGGGAGTCCAGCGACATAGCCATTACGCTAACTGCTGGTCCCCTGCCCTAACAAAATGTTAATGTGGAGAGCACATTTGTTTAAAGTTCAGATTGAATTCTCTAGTTGAAGCAAGTAGGATTTAGTTGTCTTAAAAGAAATGCTTATGCAAGGGCACTTGAGCAACTAAAAGTGAATGTCCTACAGTAACTGTTCCGTTTTCTGTTCGTATATTTTACACTATGCCAAGTTCAGTACACTCTCACCTCTGTGTAATATTCACAAGTCCTCATTGTCCCCATGAGTCTGTTCTGGGTTCTGTCAGGGTATTTGCATATTAAAGGCTCCATTGACATGGTCTATATGGCCCTCCATGATCCAAGCCTGGTCTACAGAACCAGCTTCATCTCCTTCCATGCTTCTCTTGTATTTTCAATTGTGAGCAACTCAGATGTATCATAATTTTCTAAATACACCATGCCTAATCAAGCCACTTGCCTTGCTCTTGCTCCTTCACTCTTCTTAGAATACCCTGCCTTACCATGTTAAACCGATATGGACTTTTTTTTTTTTTTTTTTTTTTTTTTTGAGAGAAAGATTTTTACTATAGAGCACACGAACTTGCCAGAGAAACAGAGTGAGATGGAGAGAGAAAAAGTGAGAAATCCCACCCCAGGGAGCTAGGGGAGATGACCATGCTGCAGTTCTTTCTCTTCAATTCTCCTCTTGGGATTTTGAGCATGCACGCACACATGCCCAGCATGTGTTTCAAGCCTCCAAGTCAGTGACTCAAACCACAGTTGGCCCTGCGGGAATCCAGCGCCTTAGTCGCTACGCCACCTGCTGTCCCCCAGACTCTTTTTAAGACACTTTATAGGAGCCAGCAGATGGCATGGATGTTAAGATTGCTGGATCCCACACAGGCAGCTCTGGGGTATGAGTCCTGGCCCGGCAGTATGCCAGATATGTGAGCATTCATTCCCAAAATTTGAAGAAGAGAATGCAAGAGAAAGGATTGTGGTATGGCCATCTCTCTTAGGGGGTGGTTTCTCACCTTCCTGCTCTGCAGTCTGTCCCTCTGGTGAGTGCATGCTCACATAGGAAAAAAAAAATTAGGCTCACTCTTATAGCATTGACTACTGTTGCTTTTTGGCCTCCTCGATTTCATGAATATTCTTTAGTTATTTTATCTAGGTCATCTCTGTTGCTTTTTTGAAAAAAAAAAATCTCCATATACTCAGTGTTTGTAATAATGCACGGCTATTAGCAGGCATCATTGAATGTCTGTGGAATAAAGGAATAAATGCTAGAAAGGCAGCTTGAAATCCATGTTAGTTTTACAACAATGGGCAAGTAATATGTGTGCTATACCTCAGTTTCTTCATGCGGGGAGTGCTCAGGAATACGAGAGAGAAGTGAGATGTAAAGAGTTGGCACATATAGATATTCAATACTTGCTGGCTTCCTTCCTTCTCCCCTCACCTTGAGTTGTGATGACTAAAGCAGAAACTGCATTAAGTGAGGCTAAGTGGCATTATTGACCAGGAGAAAATAGAAAGCAGTATCTAACAGTTACCGAGGCAAACATTGTATGTGTGTGCATGTGTGGTGTGTGCATGTGAGTGAACATGTGTGTGTTGTTGAGAAAAAGCTCATCTACCTATTCATGAAAGAGAAAAGCAAATGTTTGTTTTCAGAAAAAGTATTTTTGATTTAGGTATATCTTGAGTTCATTGAGGGAGAATAAAACTTTCTCGATTAAAAAAAAAAACAAAAAAAAAAAACAAAGTCTTTTGGGGCTGTAAGAAACATTAGGCTATACCTTTGGAAAGTAATGATAAAGATGCAATGGGAGGTGTTGAGCACATTTCTAACTCAAAGGCTCTGACCTAGCAGCCATATTTCAACTAAACAGCCCCCACGCCATGGACAATCTGGATTAAACTCAACCCCAGCCAAGCTCGATCGCAATCCCCACATCATTACTGAACCTGGGTAGAGGCATTCAACTCACTCTGCTGAGAGCGAGAACGAAGAAGACATAAACTCTGGAGTATTGGAGTGGTACTCTTTCTCAAGTATGCTTAGGGGAGCAGAGAAATCCAATCTGGATTTCACAGACCATTACATCCACGGGATGCAATTGGCTGTTATGAGAAAGAAAAAAAAAAAAAGCCTCTGCAGTAATCTATGTGTGGAAATTCTGGTTAAAACAAAATTGAGTTTAACCAGTTTTCTTACTAAAGAATTTCTGAAAGCCAATAACATGGTAATGTGTTTTGTGGCTCCTCACGATATTTGTAGTGTAGTCACTTATTTCCATCTTTGAGATCAAGGCAAACTCTGGGGCCAGTGGTCCATGGAACAAGTTTGTAATTATGTGTTACATAGATTCTGAAGAAGATGGGTTTTAATCCTTGTTCCACTAAGGGCTATCTTTGACACTGGGAAAAGCACTTGACTTTCTTAAGCCTCTATGCTACATTTGAATTGTAGATTCAAATCTACAATCAAATCTATACATGACATTAGTATCTTTCCTCTCCCTTCTGACTGAATGTATAGTCCCTACCCTTACGTCTTAGCAGTCATGGTACCTAGAAAAAACAGGTGGTACACTCAAAAGGGACTACGAAAGGATTGATCAATATAGGAATGATTAATAGTCAGATATTTGAGGCTGATGAAAATCAAAAAGGATTAGGAAAGTACTCCAGTACTAGCAAGATCAGGACACTATTGATACCCCTGGTCTCAAGACAGGACACAATTAGGCTGTTCTAGGAGCCTGCAGAGATTAGTTACTAGTAATAGCAAATGCTCACCTAAAAAGAGCAGTGGCTTCTATAAAGGGACGTAGCTATCACAGGAAGGAAAATATAGGAGAAATGAATGTTCTAGCTTCATTTTTCTCACACCTGCCGGATCTGTTAGTACTTCCCATTGGTTATACCCACCAGAAGCCATGGGGCAAAAGAACCCATCTGTGCAGTCATCAACAGTCAACCTTCTAGGGCCTGGAGCAGGACTGAGAAGGGTAGGAGCAAGCCTGTGGTTGCACACAGGTGGCAGGTTGGCAACTGACCCAGTTCACAGCCAAATCAAAAGAAAAGGAGTCAAGATGATGATATGACTCTTTGGAGAATCTGTGAAATCATGCCACTGAAGATGACATCAAAGTCAGCCTCGCTAAGTCCCTCAAAGTGTGTCCCGCACTGCTAAATGTTTCAGAGGGTTTTCCCTAATTTGGGAAAATCAAATATTTAAATGCCGACCCACTTTGAAGTCTCCCAGCAAGCAGCAAATCTGAGACTTGATAGATCTTGTTATTAAAAGTCAGTCCATCGGAGCAATCTGTTTGCCTGCCTTTCTTGCTGTGTTGGTAATTTTGCAAAAACTGCTGAATTTGCTCTTCCCTTCACAGCAGATCGTAGACAAAGTTAAGGATGTCGGCCTGTTGTCTATCACCCTTTAAGAAGAGGAGGAAGAGCCCTCTCCCTGTTTCAACAACTTCCAACATTCTCATTCTAGCCATTGAGAAAAAGGAATTTGGGGAAAATTATCATTAAGCAAGTAATTGCATATGTTTATATTATTTTATGTTGATGCAGGCAGAAATCACCTCTTTCTTCCTAACTTCTTATTATCTCACACCGAGATACGCTCTAGCTGTAATCTTTGGGCTGCCGTTTGAGACTGAGGATTCTTCACTCAGACACAACTCACTGTACTGTAAAATGAAAACCAAGACTGAGGAACTGCAAGAGAATCTCAAAGAATGATTTTAAAAGAAAAGAAAGAGAGAAAGGGAAAAGCCAAAGGTGGGGGAGGGAAACTCAGATGAAGAAAGGAGCTGAAAATAAATAAGTAAGTAAGTAAAGTTCCAGTTCCCCAAAGTGAAACTTAGTTTCTGGCTATTTGTTGCCAAGTATAAGGCCCTAGGAACTAAGAATCCTTTCGCATTTCTGTTTTTATCTGAGTTATTATTGAACTGTTGGGCACAATTAATTGTGAATTACACCCAACAAGCGCCTACCACCACCAGCACTAAGAGAGCGTTGGCCATATGCTCGATCATAAATGTCTCTTTCCCATAGGAGTGACTTACCTCCTCAGCACGAATCTATTCATCCTATTCTTAATGATGCCTGCCCCATTTTTTTTTTCTTTAATAAGGCACTATTTGAAGCAGAGAATGTGGAAAACTACTGCTGTAGTCTTGGGAAGACATATTAGAATTGCAAGCAACCTTGACCAATTTGAAAGACAAATTTGTTCTGATGTAAAAACATTTGATAATAAAGAAAATCACAGAACATTTTGTATCAGTTGACCTACAAAAATCCCCCAATTCCATGCTGAATAGGCCTGTCCATATGTAAAACTTCAACGGAAAAAAAGCTAAAAATCTAAGTAAATATCACAGTACTTAACGCTTAGAAAAATAGGGTTGATATTATGAAACAGGCTACCGGTGTTTTAAAAAGGAAGGAGGAGGCCCAGCCATGGTGGTGAACATGGTAAAGTGCTACTGCATGAGACGGGGACCACATGTGAAACCCAGGTTTGGATTCTGGACAGGTCCGGAGGGGAAGCCCTGCCTGTGATACTAGCTAAGTTTGGGGGCCGAACAGATGATCTCAAAGGTGTTATCTTTGTGAAATATATGTTTTATGTTCTCCCCCCTCTCTCATTCTTTTGCCTCTCTCTCATTATGAAAAAAAAAAAGAAGAGGTGCCAATGTTCTTCATGTTGAACTCTTAGTTCATATATGTATGCTGTTAAATGCTGATGTGAATTCAGAACCTAACAACTTAAACATGTGATTAAAAATGTTGAATTATTTCAAATTCTTTAAAAAGAATAGACCTCCCCCCATAAAAAAAGAGCATGGGGTAATTGTTTCCAGCCACGAATCAAAGAGTCCTAGCCCTGTTCTCTGAGTGTCTGACCTCCCCTGTGTGGACACTGCCTGTTTCCCTCTATCTGAAATGACTCCCCTGTCTTAATACTATCACCAGCTTATCAGTCAGATACTGTTCAACTGCTGCTGTCCCAATTCTGCCCCCATCTACAAGATCAGGTAGCAATCATTTCAACAATTACATATAGATGAGAAAGAGAAAACCCTACCACCTGCTTGATACAATCACAATTGACCTTGGAGCTAAGATAGGTAAGTAACACCATTGCTTGAACTAATGCAAACTCACAGAATAGCATGATGGGGAAAAAATAGGAAACAACAAATTCTGATAATACTCTTTCTCCTAAATGCCAAGGGATATAATAGAAATTGTGCAAAATAATTTGTTTCAGGGCCAGCAGGTGGCATATGTTAAGGTGTTAGACTCTCATATGGGCAACCACAGTTCAAGTCCCAGACTGGCAGCGTGAAACTCATCCCAGGTGTGTGTGTGTGCACGCATGCCCAAGATCTGAGAGGAGATTGGAGAAGGGATTATGGCATGGCCATCCCCTCTGGGGGTGATTTCTCACTTTCTGTCTCTCTGTCTCTCTTTTTCTGGTGAGGGCATGCACCCTTTAGCAAAGCAAAACAAAACAAAACAACCTTCCCTCTAACAAATAAATCAAACAATAATAGTAATAATAATAATAATTTGTCTTAATTGATGAGAAAAATTAAAAAAAAAAACACACTTGTGGGCTGGAAATAATGTAGTAATATGCTATTCAAGACAAGCCGAATCCCGCATGGTCACCATAGTTCCAATACTCAACCCAATCGGCCTGAAACACACTAAGCATGCACATAAGTGCCAGAATTTGACAGGCAGAGGACCAGAGGAGAGGGATTATGGTCTGAGACTGTATGGGGCATGCTCATCTCTTTTTCTCTCCTTTTGATCTCATGTAAGCTCAGGTAGTATACCATGAATGGAGGAAAAAGAAAGCATTAAAACAGTAACTCATCATTAAAAACAACAGCATACACAGAGAAAAGTATAGGGTGAATGATCCATTGCTCAATACCTTTACATCTAACCCTAGGATCTGTATGAATTCTCTGACCAGCCGGTGTCCTTTGTTAAGGACCATGCTTCTCTTAGAACTGATCCTGATTTCTCTTGACATATTCCATATTCCAAAGTCCTCAACCACCTCTGTACCTGACATAGTACCTGATGATATATGCTCAGTAAATGCTTAATCAATGAAGTCATGTCTTCGATCAAGGGCAAATATTTCAATGTGAATCCCTTGAGGAGGCAGTTTCTACCTCCCCTCCCATCTCTCATATTGTCACAATTATTTCCTAGCTCTATTGCAAGGGATAACTAAAAAAAGGCACATAAAATTGCTCGTAATAATGACTATATTCTTCAAAATATTTTTTTCACACACACCTTCTGTTCAACCATTTCTAAATTTCCTCCATTCAAGACCACAGCTTCTTTTACATTTGCCATTATCCCTTGTTTTGGGTCTCCACTGATGCATTTTCTAGAATACGGACATGTTTGAAGTAGCTGGAATATTTCCTTGTACAGAGAGACAATGATGACCAGAGAATGATGAAACATCAAGGTCCTTCCTGTTATGGGCTAAACTGTTCACACTTCCGCTCAAATTTAAATGTTGAAATATCAACCCCTAGTACCTCCGAATGTGACTATATTTGTATGTAGGTCTTTAAAAAGATAATGAAGTTGGCTTGCTGTCATTAATGCAATAATGGGAAGAAAAAATTAGAACCCAGACACATATAGAGGGAAGACCATGTGAAAATACAGGGATAAAACAACCATCTACAATCCAAGGAGAGGGACCTTGGAAGACACCAACCCTGTTAAAACTTTGACCTTGGACTTGAGGCCTTTTGAACAATGAGAAGATATATTTCTACTGTTACCCAGTCTGTGCTACTTTGTTACAACAGTCATGACAAACTAGAACTCCTTGAGACTCCCAGAAGTCAAAGCAGAAAGTGTTGGGAAGCCGACACTCCAAATATGGTATGGCCATTAGGTTACTGAGTAACCTGGAGGAAGACTTGCCAGGATTGAGAGGTTAAAACTCCAGAGTTATAGTTGCATTCTAGCCTCACACATATCATTAGTGAGGTGACTAATCTTTGGACATTTCTATTTCTTCACCTGTGGAAGGGGGAAGAAACAACATACTTCACAGAATTTAGGTGAGAGTTCATTGTAAAAATGCAATTTGGGCCAGTAAGTGGCATGGTGGTTAAGGCACTAGACTCTCACATGGGCAAGCATGGTTTGAGTCCCAAGCCTGGCAATTTGCTTTCGCATTTTCTCTCTCTCTCTCATGAATGCACATGCCCTATAGTAAAATTAAATTATAATAATAATAAATAAAATTAAATAAATAATTCTTTAAAAATGTATTTTAAATATTTTGCCCTGCTCAAAAGATAGTGAAAACTATTAAATAATTATTTCTATGATTATTATTGTTAATATTACCAATATTATTTTATCTCTCTATGCCTGTTTTAATATTTAAAAAATAAAATGCCACTGCCTAATAGCAAGGGTGGTGTGAAGAGCAAATGTATTAATGAGAAAAGGAAATTTGCAGTGGTGTGCCAAGGATAGTGGTGGGAGTGGTCTAACCTAAGTACAAGCAATAAGTTGTTGCATCCTCTGTAGAAAATGTAAAGATAATAAAATTGACTAATATCCGATGTGCTTTAGAACGTCAGTGATGACATCCCCTTGGCATGAATTCTTCCCACCCGTCTCTCACCTTCAGTGCAATGTTGTAAACTAAAATGGACCAACCAAGATGCTATAAAAAAGATAAGAGTTGCAATTTATGTGCTCTTTATATTGTCTGAACAGCTGCTTTTGTAAGTTCTCAGCTAAGCATTCTCTCATTCAACCTGTGGGGCCACACTACAAAGCAGTTTTAAAAAGACGAAATAAAGGGGTAGATAAAGTGTTTGACTCCCACATGCCTGACCGCAGTTTTGAGTCCCAGATCTGGCAACTTGTTTTCTCACTCCCCCCCCCCCCCCCCATCTCTTTCCGGTGAGCATATATGCCTTATAGCAAATTAAAAATAATAATAACAAAAAATATAATTAAATAAAAAAAATTAAAAAAGATGAAATAGCTAAGGAACCCAAGACCACAAAATGAATTTAAAGCCCACATTTGACAGCAGAGAGTCTGATTCCAGAGACAACTAGTTACATAACAACAGTGTTCAGTGTGAGTTAGAGAAGAAACATCTTCCTCCTCTTCCTTCCTGAGCAATGTGCATGGAGGAAAGAAGTACATCGCAAGCTTAGCATGGGCCCCGTATGCAGCCTGCAGATCTCCAGCCTGATCTCTTGGTGGCTGTCATTCTTGTTGTGTCTTGTTCACACTGGTACTATATGACTCTCATTCATTTGGTGATTTTCAGACCATGTCAGTGTAATTGAGTGTCTTAATGATACTGGTCAAGGCCCATCAAATGTCTTCTAAAGTATCCACAATGTCCTTCAGAGAAAGAAGTAGAACACAAACGTGATTCCCTTGTGTGATCTAAGGTGGGAAAAAAGGATAAAAGTACATTGGGCAAAGAGTCAACACGCCAGCAGACCTGTGTCCCTGGCTCTGTCACTTATTAGCCATGTGACTTTGGTCATGCAAGTTACCTCCTCTGATCTCTGTGTCACAATAGCTGATATGGTTTGGCTTTTGGTTTGTTTTCAGATTTCTTTCTTTCTCTTAGCCCCTTCCACCTGTCCTCTACCTTCTACTCTACAATAATAAACGCAATTCAATGTAGGTAACTTTATATATTTGTTTTAGGTCCTTAAATCCTAGAGAAGTGTGTGACCAATAATCTATAGCCTATGGATATTTGATGAACATGTTCAGTATCAAATGGAGTTAGATGAAGTTCTTTCAAGACAGGTATGTGAAGGACCTTCCTGGGGTCTGAAGTCATGTGTAAACCTGAATGTACATATGGAAAGTCCATGAGAATGGGATAACAACTTGATCTTATTTGGAGAACCACTGACTAAATGTATGTGATTATACTATCTTGGAATAAGAAAAATCATATTATAAAGATGAGGCAGAATCTGTGGATTGAAATAAGTTTAACAGAAAAAGGTGTTTTGTGGTCAGATGATGGCACAGCAGTGTAACGTGTTACTCTGAAAGACTGATTCATGTAAGAAGGTTCCAGGTTTGTATCCAGAGACCTCACTGAGTTTACTGGAGATGTCTATGCCCTTTATACTGGGTTAGCGGAAACTGGGGATAGATCACCATGTCAAGACCCTTTTGGGGGTGATGTCTTTCTTTCTCTTTCTCGTGGTTGTGCTGACCATGTATAATTTGCTCTAAGGTGTTTCAAAAGTAAAGGAATAAAAATCAAAATTTGTCCCAGGAAGGGATATTCCAGAAACAATGTTGGTATTCCATATTTTCATTTTGTATTCCTTTGGCTTTCAAAATATGTATCAGAATTTCCAATCTAAAAAGAACCCTTGAGTTTATCTGCTTTGGTTCTTTAATGCTCCTGAGGAGATAGTGGCTCAGAAAGGAGAAAAGACGTTAAAGATCAAAGAGCTGGTGATACAGGTTAAGGTGCTGGAGTCCTACATGGCTCACTGTGGTTCAAGTTCCAGACCTGGCAACTTGAAAATCACACCAGACACATGTGCTTGCATACCCAAAATCCCAGGAGGAGGATGGAGAGGAAGGGATTGTGGTATGGCCATCCCCTCTGAGGGTAGAGGTGATTTCACACTTTCCCTTTCACTGACTCTCTCTGTCTCTCTCCAGTGAGTGCACATGCCGTATGGCAAAAACTTTAAAAAAAAAAAAAAAAAGGTAAAAAGTCTAACTAAGGGACCAGCAGATGGCTCAGTGGTTACATTGTTGAACTACTATGTAGTCAATAGGAGTTGTAGTCCTAGACCCAGTGGCTTAAAACTCAGGCCAGGCATGTGTGTGTGTGTGTGTGTGTGTGTGTGTGTGTGTGTGTGTGTGCTCAAAATCCTGACAGGAAAAGGAAATAGAAGAGATTGTGGGGAAACCACCCTTTGGGGGTGGTTTCTTGCTTTCTGTCTCTCTGTCTCTCTGGTGCACGCACATGTCCTATGGAAAAAAATCTCTGAAAAAAAAAAGGTGCTAATTAAGCTCAAATATTCTAGTTTTTTTCTCACCATATCAATTATTTTCATGATTTTTTTTCCTTCAAAAATGCAACTGTTTATCTACTGAAATGTATTCCTCAACAACAATATGTAAAATGAAATAATAGGGTTGTTCTCATTGAAGAAGGTTTTGGGAATCTGACATTCCCTAAAGCCTGAGATCTGAAAATTTTACTTTAAAATCTAGTAGATTAATTTATGCTAGCTTTCATAATATTTTCAATGCAATGGAAAAAAGGCAAATTAATTAAGAAAACTCCTAAGATTATTAGATGAATGGATACCTGCAGAAGAGAAACTGAATATTGCTTGCCGTCTAAAGCTCACCTTTAAGGACACGGAGGTGCAGAATTCCCTGTCTCCAAGCTTTCCAGCAATATGTCCTTGGTCCCTGCGTAAGCTGTCAGAGCAGACAATTGCCTGGATGCGTGATGGATGACATTTCTTAGATTTTTACTTACCCTCAGCGGTCTTTGGCATGATATATAAAATGTCTGTTTTTTGGTTCCTGTCTCAGTCTTTTCTTGTTTGTTTATGTAAGGAATGGCATATCTCGCTTGGGGGTTGTTATTGTTCCGAGAAGCCATTTACTTGGTTTTTCCACTCTTGTCATCAGAATGACGATGGAAAAGCTGTGCTGGGCCCAGATCCACTGTTATTTAATGGTACCACAGGAGGAGAACAAGTGGGCCAGCCTTCCGCATAGACTGGCTCTTTCCACAGTGGTATTTGTTTGACTCTATGGATTGCCATTGCAGGATAGGAGAAGAGGAAACCTTTTATTTTTGTTTACTAGAAGAATAATGTTTCAAATGATTTTTTCAAATGATTTTTTTATTTTACCTACCCCTGCTAAAAACTTTTCAACCTTGCACTTAGAATAAAGTCTAAATCCCTTAACATGGATTTAAGGCCTTTCTAAGTCTGCCCCATGTATATACCTCTTGCGTCCTTCTCAGTCACATCTCTAGTTGACTCTTTTTCCAATCTACTCACAGTTTCTTTCTCTAACTTGAAGACACTACTAGATCCCCTTCACCTCAAGGCCCGAATATGCACTATTTCCTCTATTTGATTGAACACTCATTTCTGTTGTCTCTCCCTTCTCTTCTCCTCTGGCCTTAGATTTAATTTCACATTCCCCAAGAGTCCTTCCTTGACTCCAGCAGAGCAGTCAGGGCCCCTCTTCTGTACACTTTTCACCAGATTGCTCAATATACTCATGGAATGCTTCACTGCATATCTTCCCATTAGACTGTAAGTTTCATGGAGTCAAAAATTATGCAAATTTTACACATGATATTCCCAGAGTGCCTCCTCCTCCAAAGAGTCAATAAATATGTATGTTTTGTGAAGTTAATTAATCAGTTATCGAGAACAAATCCTAGATAAAGTTGAGGCAAGGACATTCAGGGTCAAGACCAGAAAGAAACAAATAGATGGTAGATACAGACTGTGATCAGAAAAGTCAGGTGTTGATAGCAGCCTGGTGACACCATTATATCAAAAGAAGACATTGTGGGAACCAGCAGTTAGCATAATGGCTATGTCGCTGGACTCCCACGTAGTCGACCGTGGTTCGCGTCCTGGACCCGGTGGCTTAAAACTCACGCCGGGCGCATGTGCGTGCGTGCCCAAGATCCCGAGAGGAGAATGGAGGAGAAGGGATTGCGGCGTGACCATCCCCCTGGGGGGGTGATTTCTCGCTTTCTGTCTCTATGTCTCTCTCTATCTGGCGAGCGCACGCGCCCTATAGCGAAAAAATCTCTCCCCCAAAAAAAAAAGAAGACATTGTTAGCGATTCCCACAAGAACCAACAGAAGAAAATGGGAAGAGAGGCAAAAGAGCCAGGGTGGGCAATGAGCTCTGGGGGCGACTAAATGACAGCTTCACCTAGCACCTGGACAAACCAACCACACTGCAGTTCTGCTGCCTGAAATTGCTTTTATTGGTTCCTGTACGAAGAGTTTTCAGGGAGACTTAACCTGCCCCTCCTTACCTGATACTAACTTGAAAGACAGGGACTGTGTGATGAAGATAAATTAAAGGCTATGTTTGTACAACACAATCGGCCTCATCCACTGACTTAATTCTGCCCTTGTGTGATCTACTTTTCTAAATTTAATGGCCCGAGAGTGACTAAGCACAATGTACAAACCCTGAGTTATAATAAAATAGAGATTTCCCTTCTGCAAGAAGTCTAAATATAAATAGTGTTCTATTGTACCTTCTTTTTTTGGTATAATCCCCTGAAATAGCTTTCCATAAAATGGAAATTTTAGGAAATAATCTGACTAATCTGATCAATGTTTGCCTTCCTGTATCGAAGATCCAGAGGATTTTGTTTACTAATCATGAGAGTTTACATGTAAAGCTCATTCTAGAGTATGTACCTAACACTTTCATGACTTTGAACTCTATGCTTTTCCTTCCCAATAGTAGGTTTATGTAATGACTAGCTTCCTCGGTATTGTGTCTGCAAAACCTTTAGTAGCTATTAATCCAAGACGTTTTCTTTTTCATTTTAAAAACTCACGTTTCTCCAAGGAAAATTCAATCCACTTAATCCTCATTGATTGGCATTTAGTGCTTCAAGATGATGTTTTGTGAGAACTCTGAGTGTCTAACCAGCAGTTTGATCAATTTGTTATGCTTCTTGTCATGCTAATCTTATTTTGCACCTGGAAGCCATGTTTTCCCTAAAGTCTTCTAACTTCATTTAAAGCCAATGTCATCCTTAATCTCATGATGAAGAAACTGAGTCACAAACTATTGATTGTCCTATATTATTCTGTGTTATTCACAACTCTGTGCTACAGGGGTTTCTAGGTAACTAAATCCCATCCTTTTCTTTCAATAGAAAATGTGTCTTGTATTCCTTTATAACTTGCATATTTTTGTGTCATTGAAACACTCACTTTAGCTTTAAGAACCCTAAACCTTAGTTCCCTCTCCTGTAAAGTGGGGAAAATAATATTCACTTCAAGGGGTTTCAATGAAAATGTATTAAAATAATTTGTGAGAAGGACTGATACAGTGCCAGGACTATAGTAACTGTTCATCAAACATAACCTTGCCTGTGAGAATAAAGAATGGATTTAAGGTAATGAAAACATATTCTAAGAACTTCCTAAGACAGCGTTCTCCAAGTCCAGTGCAGATTCTGTTAATATTATCTGAGGGTTGTTAGTTTATTTCTTCCATGAGTGAGGGAGACAGAGAGAGAGAAAGAGAAGAGAGTCAGAGAGACAGGAACGCCCAACAGGATCTTCACACCGTGGTCTAACTCAGACTGCATATACATGCCTGGCATGTTCAGAGGGACCTCTATAGACTAGCCTGGGAATCTTTTGATATAGGTCAGCCTTATCGAATGTTGCATTATGGCTGTACCATCTTGTAGCCTCCTGTGTGGGTTATTTTGATCCTTTTTTAAAAAGAATTATTTAATTTTATTCATTGTTATTATTTTTATTTTATTTTTTGAAGTTGATCAGAAAGAGAGAAGGAAAGTGAGAAAGCAAGCTGCCAGGTCTGGGACTTAAACTTTGGTCAGCCATGTGGGAGTCCAGTGACCTCAACCAACACGGTACCTGCCAGCCTCTCTTTTGATTCTTTTCAGACCAGGTGAATCAAGCCCCTGAAGGTGAGATCCAGGAACCTGCATTTAACATGATTTTCCAAGTGATGCTTATGAGCACACTTGAAGGACTAGTATTTTCTTCATGTATTTTAAAAGCTCAGGGACGTTTTAAAACACGAAGTAAATCCAGTAGTCAGGAAATTTTAAAGAAGGTGAAATCAAATAGTTGAGATTTTGGTTAAAAAACAAACAAACAAACAAACAAAACAGAATATAACCTGAATTCTACCTAGATTAACCTGAGGAATCAGTCCCAGGCGACAGGAGACTTGCAACATGCCAGGCACTTGTGAATGAGTAGGATTCAGGGTTTGCTTAGATGCCCTCCTTTTAAATATATACTTCCAACCTTATTGCCTTAATCACAAGGGCCTAGGAAATAAATTTATGTGATATTTTTATAGTAAAAATGTTTGTATTTCTAGGAAGCTTGATTTTGTCACATGTACATTTCGTTGGGTGTCTAAACTAGTTGTCCTTTTCTGTCTGGCTACAATGAACTTAAAAAAGCAAACAAACAAAAGAGAAACATCTTTACCAGTTGCTTGGTTTACTAAAGTCTATTATTTAGCTTAATTTCTTGCTTATCTACTTATAAATGCTATATTATAATGTTTTATATGTCTCTAAGTGTAGCTTTCGGATTTTACAGTATTTGCAAAATAATAATGTATAAATGAAGAATGAAATGAACAGTAAGACCTGGATCTTGTAGCCTAGTTTGCACAGTTGAATATGTAGTTGGTTCTTAGTCTTTTAAAGGGTACAATTTCCAAATCTCAACCTTGATTATTCTAAGGATATGTGGATGAGTTATGTGATTTATGGACAGTTCTATAGATGAACTCACAGGAAGTAGGAGAACAATGCTCTCAAACATAGCCATACTTTGGACACTAGGAGAGATTCAAAACTACCAATGCCTGTGTTCCATTCCCAGATAGTATGAGTCACTGGTTAACAGAATGATCTGGACTTTATAGCTTTTAAAATATCCTCAAGTGATCCTAATGTATAGACAAGATATAGAAACTACTATATTAGAAACAGAACTTAGGCTTAGAACTTTTTCCATATTTTATCATTAAGTTCCTGCTTAAATTTCTCAATATGGACAGATATTTTATTTTTTGTCTCGAATTCTAAAAACATGGTCAAGTTCTAGCTCCCAAATTTTCATGTTGTGGGACCAATTACAAAGAGACTCCCAGTTTTAATTCTACATCCCAATGATAAAAGATTGATTTATCCCCCCCATAGACCTGTTACCCTATAGATAAATAAGTGCTGGGATTGTGAACAGAGTAAATGGACAAACATGGATATTAGTCACACATCCCCAAGGGCTGGGGAAGAGTTCAGTTTTCAGAAAAAGTAGGGTTACTGTGAGCTGCAGAGACACTACGAAATGTTTCCATTTTCAATGAGACAGAAACTGTTAATTCTTGCAGAATCATCCTATGGTTGATAGGATGCTCTCAGCAAGTGCATGCTCTGATCTCAGCACTTATTAAGAACTGGGCAATGCACCAAACATCTACTTTGTCATTGTTTTAAATTCTCATATGACTCCTACGAAGTAGCATTAGTATATCCATTTCATAGATGAGAAAACTGAGTCACCGAGTGGTTAACACCTTATCCAAAAATGCTCAAATAAAAAAAAATAATAATAGTGCCAAGATTTTTTTGTTTTTGTTTTGTTTTCCATAGGACACATACATTTGCTGTAGAGCAACAGAAAGAGAGGGGAGGTGAGAAATCACCCCCCTGCTGATTGATGGCCCTGCTGCAATCCCTTCCGCTCCAGGCTTCTCCTGGGATTTTGGTCCTGCACGCATGGCCGGTGTGATATTCAAGCTGCCGGGTCAGTATTTAAACTGCTGTTGGCCGTGTGGGAATCCAGCACTTTACCCACTACATCATCTGTGGCCCCAGTGGTGCCAAGTTTTGAGATAGGTTGCCTGATACCAAAGCTACTCCCTCCTTGAAGGTAGCTCCAGGAAAACCCAGCCGCATGCCGACCATAACTGAGTTTCTCTAGTCAACAGTCTGAAATACTCATGAGAGCCCAGACTTGAGCTCCACAGCAGCGCTTGGACCATCTCTCTGGGCCAGGCTGTACAAGCCAATTGACTTATTTAGTTTGGAACATACAAGAGTGAAGAGATTATAGGCTCAAAATGTTGGAAACATGATACATTTGAAAGCATGAGTCAATTCCCACCACCATTGTCTATACTACTTCTCCTGCACTCGTTCTAGAGAATGAAGTCTCAGAGGCTCAGTAAGGGCAAATCATATAACCACAACCAGGAAGTAAGTGTTTAGAAGTTTCTTAAGCTTTAGCAAAGTGTCAACATGAGATAAAGACAGTTCTTCTTGTTACAGTACCTGGAGTACAGCTTTGGCACTGAGCTGCAAAGATAGATTTTATTTGCCTGAAAATTAACACAAATAGGATTTGTTCTCTAGTTCTTTGTGGAAGCAAGTCCCTATACGGCCCCATGTAGCTAATGCCCATCCCTGGAAGAGTTTGCACTTGGGCCCTGGGACTGTATCTCCATCTACTTGTTCAGCGGCAGTGCTGTGTTGAACTGCCACTTGCAATGTTTGGTAATTAAATGTGAATTCATTGGTGTGCTCTTCATTTACTTGATAGCTGTTTTCTTATAAATATTTTCATTACTTTCATTAATAATTAAAATTTGCCAAGCAGTTTCCAAAAACATCTCTTCCTTGGAAATAAACAAGAAATAACAAGTAACTGTTAGTAGTATGTGATACAGTGTGGTCCTCATCTCTCAGCTCACTCTACATCATGTTTCTAAGATGTATGGAGAGAGCTCCCACATCTCCGTTATATGAACCCCAAATCCCTACTTAGTGCTCTGAAGTCTGTTACATACGAGGTCACCATGAGGTAGTCTTTTCAGTCCTCCTGCCTCTAACCAGAAGTGGAGATTGGGTGTCTTTCAATGAGAAAGTGTTAGTATCCCCCAGGACCTTTAATTAGGGAACTTTCCTTACTGTCTAATGGAAGGTCTTCCAAATTTGTTTCCCCGGTAATGAGTACTACGTGAGTAATAGTTCCTAAGTGAGTTATAGCTTTTAAGGATGGAATCAAGCAGCATGTGAGTTTCTCATCCTTTTCACAATAAGTCAAGGGTAAAAAACACTCTAGGGGGAAGTATGTGCCTGAGATCCATGATGCTCAAGAACAGGGGTGGATGATGGCATGGAGACCTTTTTTGGGATACCTGACTCTCTGTTTCTCTCTCATGGAAGAAATGCATAAATAAACTTAAAAGAAATGACAACTGAAAACTGTTTATATTCTTCTGTACTGATTGTATTTTTTTTTTTTTTTTTGGAGAGGTTTTCACTATAGGGCGCGTGCGCTTGCCAGACAGACAGAGAGAGACAGAGAGACAGAAAACGAGAAATCACCCCCCAGAGGGGATGGTCATGCCGCAATCCCTTCTCCTCCATTCTCCTCTCGGGATCTTGGGCACGCACGCACACGCGCCCAGTGTGAGTTTTAAGCCACCAGGTCCGGGACGTGAACTGCGGTCAACTACATGGGAGTCCAGCGACATAGCCATTACGTTAACTGCTGGTTCCCTGTACTGATTGTATTGTTAAAAACTACAGTAGTACTTGTGAGTTTGACTAAGATCTGGTCACAAATGCCCACAATTAGCATATACAAATAACCTGATCATCTTTCTAACTCCATTTAACCTCATTAGGCATATTGAACTCTATTGCTAAAGATTTCCTACATCCCATGCCTACGTAAAACCTATCTGTCAGCGTTGTATTGAGTCTTCATGGCTACATAATTACTGGTGACTTTAATCCCAATTTATTTTGTTTTTCCTTGCTATGGCTAAAAGTGCTAATTGCCCCCTCCCCCCCAAAAAAAATTTATTCTCACCTTCTTTATAATAAAAGAGTTCAAATTGGTTACTGAGTTAGAGACTCCATTTTCTAGGGCCTTGCAGCTGGGAATGGCCATGGAGACCAAGTATTTTCAACAGAATATAGAGAGAAGGTGGGTGTATAATTTCTGTGTCACTTGGCTTAAACGAAAAGAGTTGACCTTGACTACACTTCTTCCCTTTCCTGTCAGCTGGCATGTGGTTGAGCCTGTGACTCAGCCCTAAATGTAGAGAGAGTGAGTCAAAACTGAAGGGACAAAAAGGTGCAGGTAAACTGGGTCCTGAGTGACTTCATAGAAGAGAGCTGCTCCCAACCTAACATATTTGCCTAGTGATATTACATGTGAGAGAAATAAACTCCCATGTTCTTGATGACTTTTTACCTTCGAATGTCTTTCTTACAGCAGCCAAACTCTTCCCTTAAATAATACTCTCGTTCATACTTGATAGAAGCATATTTCTGTCTATCTAACTATCATTGTTATCATTGTTATAGGAATTAGGAAAATGAGGCTCATAGATGTCAATTGATTTGCATTCTGTAGCTACCGGTAGATATAGAACTTGTAGTACTTCTGACACTAAGCCCCAAGGTCTGGCTCACATGCTACTTAATCTCTTCTTCATATAAACTTCAGAACACAGTGAGGATTGCAAAGCAAAATAAAGAGTTTTCAGTTTCAGGGGAGATATTGAAATTATATTAACTATTGAATAATAATTATATAATTACTACAGTACCCAGTAGAATGTGAAGTAACTAAGATATGTACATACACAATTTCATGAGGCTTTCAAAGATAGAAGACATTACTTCTGGGGTTCAGCAGGTAGCATGGAGGCTAAGGCAGCTGGATCCCATATCGCTGACTCATTGGTTCCAGTCCTGGATCCCATGGCTCAAAAATCCCAGAGGTATGTGTGTGTGCTTGCCAAAAGTTCCAAGAGGAGAATGGAGGAGAAGGGATTGTAGTGTGGTTGTTTCCCCTGAGGGGTGATTTCTGTTTCCCTCTCTCTCCCTGTCTCTCTTCAATGAGTGCACATGCTCTATGACAAAAACAAACAAGTAATAAATAATAATAAAAGAGAGAGATATTGGGAACATTTAAGTAAGTTTCCACAGAATAGATAGACTTTGAGACAAGTATAGAAGAATGGAAAGTAGCTGTTATTTACAATGGGGTATGGGATAGGTATTTCAAGCAGAGAGGAAACAATAAACAAAGCAAAAGTCAGTCCAATAAATGTAAATGTTTTAATGTCAGGAAGTCAACACTTGACACTGGATGTTCTGGGGCTTTGTAGAATATTTCTTTTAAATCCTTTCCTGTCAGGATACTAGCCATGTGACTTTGGGCAAGTCGTTTTAATTTCCCTGCGAGTCTCCATTTCTTCTTCTGACATGGGAGAAAGAAAACCTATCTGGAAAAAGACCTTTAATAACATGCCTTTTGCCGACTGTTACTCAATCAGTATAGCTAAGCCATTCTAAAGCCTTTTGTTTTCCTTCCAGACTCTGTAGTCTGTCCCTGTTTGCCTGTGAACTGAGTTAGGGTCTTCTCTAAGAGCAGCATATGCACAGGGTTCATTTGATATAAGAAAAGGTTTATAGAATGTTCATATTCTTGAACACAGAAATGAATTAATCCAAATAAATAAATGTATAATGCAGTATCTCAAGGTTACCTTTCTATACATCGTTCTCAAGTTTGTATCCCCATTTTCTTGCTGAATTTCTTTAAATCTTTGCAGGCTCTTTGCTTACATACACAAGGGAACTTCTGAAAGTTCATGTAAACTAAAGTATAAGTTTATTTTGGTGCAATTTTTTAAAAATCTATGATAGTGTTTTTCATAATATGCATGTTTCATGAACTTTCTAAGGGCTTCACATATTTATTTTATTATTACTATTATTGTCATTATACATGCTCACTAAACCCTAGAAAACATTTTTACTATGGCCAAATTTTTACAAAATATCCCAAGTATAAAGAGATCATATTTTACCCTTCCTAGTTTAAAGATTTAAAGAGAATTCAATGTTTTCTGTTCATTTGCACAGTCAATATTATGACCATTATTTTTCCCACTTGCCATTTTTTTGTGTGTGTTTTTGTTGAAATCCTCTTTGGAAGAGCAATAACCTAAGCAGAGCCTTTATTTCCTGTGACATGCAGAGCCAGGAGTAATGTCCTCTGGTGGAGCGTGTGCGTTGGGTCTGATACCAGATGGCCCAGGTACTTAAGCAGTCAGAGGAGAAGATATGGAATCACTTGCAATTAAATACAGCATCAGTGACTATTTGTTTGTTTGTTTGTTGTTTTGTCTGTGTTGTTCCTAGTATCACCGCAGTATTTCTAGGAAATACACCCTTTCCAGTCTGGGAACCAAAGGAACTTAAGAAGGGTTATTTATTTTATTTTTGTATGTCTGCTTCCCACATTTCTTCTCCCATTACTGCTTTTAAATGAGACAAAGATAATTTATTTGCATCTCTTAAAGTCTTCTTGGAAAAACTCATTAACAGTTGTTTTTGAAATTTTAGATTAATCAATTTCATTGATGGAAATAAATCACTTTTTTGTAATACAGTGCAAATAATTTCCAGATAGTCATTGATCCCCTTTCCTTAAAGAATCCAACTTTGTCTATAGTCCTGATCTGCTTCTAGTGAGCTGGGACACCTCAGTGAATTTCCTTACTTTGTATCTTTAAATCCAATTTGATTTATTGTTAAAATGAAAAAATTGAACTAGATTTCTAAGGCCTGTTTTAGCATGGTTATTCTACAAAGCAAGACTAAATGGACTAAATGCACAGAATGGTATAGGTGGCAGATAAATGCTCTGTGGATCACTGGAACTCAGGGAATTTAACTGGAATGAGGATAGACTAGAACCTGGGTGTTCAAACGCCCCTCCCCCCCAGCAGTAATGGTCTAGATAATGTGTTTTGAGAAAACAATGCTGGTATCTTTCTAGAGCCTTAAGCATGGTGTCCAGAGTATTCCACAATGTTAGTTTCTCATATTCCATTTTCTGTATAATCTTTACCCACAAGTGCCCTAATTCCTTACATTTATGCTCCATCAGAGTAGCATTACCTCAGCTATTTTTTATTTTATTTTATTTTTTAGACTTTTTGCTCTAGGGCACATATACTATCTGTGAAGAAAAAGAGACACAGAGAGAGAGAGAGAGGGAAAAAAAGGAGAATTACACCCTAGTGGAGATTTTGGGCATACACGCAAACCTGCCAGGCATACTTTTCAAGCTGCCAGGCTGGAACTCCAGTCTTGGAGTCAGTCATGTGGGATCCAGCTCCTTAACCACCACACCACTTGCTGGCCTGCCTCAATTCTCATTTGCTTTCTCCTGTTCCTCTACAGACTGTTCATGTAATCCCTGTGCCTAAACCATCTTTCCTGTCAAGCACCAAAGTTACCATTTTATCTCTTCTTTGTATCCTCTATTTTGCAGATTTCTTGCTTTCATTGTGTTTTTTTCTGCATTGTTTGATCAGCAGAGAAGACATAACTTGTGCTGGAAAGCTGGGATCAAACTTGTGACCATAGAAGACACTCCATGATCTAGAGTTTGGTTTGGGGTCATTACAGAGAGAATAATAGCAGGCGGGTTAGTGTGATTGATGGACAAATAGGAAGTTAGGGATGGAAGAGTTTGGTATAGAATACCAGTATTGATAAGAGCTCTGTTGGATTTAACTTTTTTTAATGGTAATTAAATTTTTTATGATTTTTAATGATAATATTACTACTGCTTGACTGTTTCTTACAGACAAAATAGCTTAAATATTTGATAGAAATAATTAACTTTCTGCAACGGGTGTGCCTATTTTATCCCAGTCTTTTATTGCAAGCTGTATGACCTTTGATGAGCTTCTTAACCTTTCTATGTGTCCAGTTTTTTTTTTTTTTTTTTGTAAATAAGAATAAAACATACATTATACCATTGTTATAAATAGTTGAGGAAGCTGGCTGACGCAACTCTTTGTCCTAGATTTTTGTGGTTTTTTAAAATGGTAACCAGTGCCTGATACGTAGAAAGTGCTCAATTAATCATCACCACCCACATCACAACCACCATCATCACATTATTATTATTGTCATTATTCTAGACAGCAACCTTATAAAATAAGAATATTTGCTATCCATATTTTATAAATAAAAACATTACCTACTAATACGCTGATTTTTCAATGAATGCATGCTAGGGTTTGAGCACAGTAAAAATGAGCAGATTTTGAGGCACTATTTTCTCAGAAAAGAAAAGTTAGAGGGTCTAAGCTTGATTCTTTGTTTCCTTTTTTGTTTTATTTTGTTTTTAGCAAATCAGAGAAAAGGACAGGAGACTGGGTCATAGATTCTAAAAACTATGACACAAGATAACCCCACCTGGTTTTGCCTGATTCATCCTCCCTGGGGTCTGAAGTTGAAACCAGCTTCCAAGTCCGAAGCTCAGAACTCAACTCCACCACTTAGCACTGAGGTTCTTTTCCTGCTGATCAATTCTGACCTTCTGTTTTGAAGTTTAAAAGCCTCCAAAGCCTCCTTGGACATCAAAAAGCTCTTACCAAATGCCATTTGGGCAATTTAAATGCAAATGAATTGGCAGTGTTTGGACTGCTTCCAGCTAACTTCCTGTGCTTTCCCAAATCAAAGGGGAAGCTGGGCTGGAGCAACCCTTTGTCCTGGCTGTATGGTGTCAAAATAAAATTGGCCAAGTCTTTGTTAGAAACAGCAATGTAGATTTCATTCAGGCTACTGCAGTAGGTAAGAGAGATTTCATGACAGGATTGAGCTCAATTTTGCTGAAACAAAGTCAAGACCATTTTTTTTTTTTTTTTTTTGCCATGGAGTGAGCTAGTGGAAAATTACCAGAGGACCTTAGTGAGGAGCATGGCCAAGCATATCAGACTATGTTTGCTAATCAAGGCTGCTACCCTCCCTCCAAGACTGGGTGATAGGAATGATTTTCCCTTGATTACATGTCCCCAAGTCTTTAAAGAAGACATTCCTGTGCTATAAAATGGCAAGAGGCTGGAAGCAGCTTACACGTTGAAGGAATGAAGAATTTATAATTCCAGAGTTTAAAAATGAAATGATCTAAGAAGAGCAAAGTGAGGAGTCTATAGTCAGGAAAAAAACCTGTCTAAATGTAGTATACTCGACGGAAACATTATGACAATTTCGATCAGTGGTCTTCCAAAAACTCTTTAAAAATTAATTGAAAACATCGCATCCTCATGCTTCAAATAAAGTTGGCTTCGGTTTTAAAAAGTGAATAATATTATTTCATAAATGGGTATAACAGTATCACATATTTAGAAAGAGATATACATCTGGAAGGAATCCAATTTTTATTTCTTTGACTTTAGTTATGTGGGAGACCTTGAGAAATTCCATTCATGTTTCTGGTCCTTAGTTTACTCATCTGTAAAATGAAGCAGCTGGCCCCTATGGATCTCTAAGGATTATATTAGATCTCTTATTTTCTATGACTGTATGACTCTATACTACTTTGATAGGGAAAAAAACAAGAAGGATAAAACCATACTTTTTTAGGAATAAACCTCTTTTTCTTTGGAAACTATTAAGTGGCCCTTATCAAAGATTGTGAAAGGGAAGGACTGGTATCACCTGAATGGATGAAGCTGAAACTGAGAGAGTGGAACTTTTCTGAATATGAAAATATCAGGTAGTTTCTGCTCCTCTTGATTGACTAGGAAGACAATGTATTAGCACTCAGGTACGTAGTAAGTAGGAAAATGTTAGTAGCTAATAGTCTTCTGGAACTTTAGAAAACATCCCAGACACTAAGGATCTACCTATAATAACTCATTTAATCCTCAGCACAACTCCTTGTCATAGATCTGGAGGTAGAAAGAAAGCCAGAAATGGAAGTAGGTAAGGGGTTTGGAGCACCTGCCTATATGGCTACTTAGGAAAACTGATCAAGGCAGAAAATTCCCTGCTCCAGGTAATGTAGGTGGGAGATTTTCAGTGGAGAATGTCTAGTTGATAGCCAATGAGATGAATCAGGAGCCCAGTCACACTCATATATAGCCAATAGGATAAAAACAGTTAGTGGGCCCAGCCAATGATTAACTGGTTAAAGAACTATAAGTCCCATAGAAGGTGATTGTTGGGACACTTGAACCTTTCTTCCTTTCTTTCTAGGGTCAGCTCCTATCTCTCAGTAGTGTACTTTTACTTCTACTTAATAAACTATCCTTTACGTTCACTATTGACATGTTTCATTCAGGTCTTTGTCTGAAGCATCAAGAACCTGTATAGCCAGCCAACCACCATATCATCTCCATATAAGTTCTCACAGCTAGAAAGTGATGTCTCTGAGTTACAATCCCAGGTAGCCTGATTCCAGAGCTAGAAACTCATAAGAGATTGCTGTAGAGAGAATGGAGAATGGGTTATTCACTAATTCTAGCCATAGTGATTTTTATGCCCAGTTATAAATTGCTCTTTCTTGTTTTGTTTGTTTTTCCCTATATTATCACAAAACCTAGTAAACAAACAAACAAAAATTGGGCTTTTCTCAAAGGTATTGAGTTAAAGGTGTTTGGGGAAAGAAGTGTTGTATGTCAGATTTATGCATGGATTAAAACTGAATCAAGAGAAAAGAGAAGTGAAGTTGAGAGAGGAGAGAGGCAATAAGGATGATGGTAGAGGGGACAGCAGATGGCGTGGTGGTTAAGATGCTGGACTTCCACATGGCCTACTAAGGTTCAAGTCCTGAACTGGTGGCTTGAAAATCACACAAGGCACATGTGTGTGTGTGTGTGTGTGTGTGTGTGTGTGTGTGTGTGCCCAAAATCCCAGGGGAAGAATGGGGGAGAAGGACTTGCAGCGTGGCAGTCCCCTCCCCCAGGGGGTGATTTCTCACTTTCCCTCTTATTGTCTCTCTCTCTCTCTCTCTCTCTCTCTCTCGTGAGCACATGTACCCTATGGCAAAAACCTTAAAAATAATGTTGGCACAAGAAAAGAAAGTCTGTTTGAAGAAGTAAGAGCCAGAGGATATCCAGACAGATAACAAGAAAGTAGAGGAAAAGAATTTAGATTGGGAAATGACAGGAAATCCACAGGATCATTTAAATACCTCCATCACTCAGGAAATACATAGAATTATGAAAAGAATATGGGGCCCAGGAATTTATGATGTGGCCTCTATCCACTCTTCGAAAATATGGATGATCTTGGGTTGCTTTTGGATCTAGGAATATTTGAATTAAGCCAAACTCTACATTCCTGGAACCAAACTGTATCACAACATTACCTTTATGAATTCTCTCTAGTCTTCAAAGACCAGTTCAATTCCATTGCTCATCATAAATATTTTTTTTATCTTTGCAGGTGACATTGATCTCTGCCTTCTTTGAACTCTGAGAAACACTTAGAGGCTAAATTGCCCAATCTAGTACTTGTTCTAATTTTGCATTTAAATTAACTGGTTTATGCAAGATCCTTATTCCTCCAGCCTGAAGCATATAACTTGTCTTGATCTCGTTCTTCTTTTTCAAAATGTCTTGCACCAGACTGGGCACAGTGGTTGTATTAAATCTACTTGCACATAAGTTCATCTAATTAGCATTTTAACGACTAGAATTCTCAAAATATTTTACAAAATATTTTCTGAAACAGTGTCATTGGATCAGATGCTCCCTAAAACCCTATTCTTAAATTCAGTAAAGGATTCGTGTTACATTTTTGTCCATCTCATTCTCTCTCTATATACACACATAGAGAGAGAAAGAGATACTTAAAAGGCATCTCTGTGTGTGAGAGGACTTCAGAAAGTTTGTAGAAAAATGGAATGAAAGTATAAATTTATTTTGGTGCAAAAAATTTTGAAATCTATCTGTAAGTTTCTTTTTTATCATATGTGTTTCCCATGAACTAACTGTAGGTGTATACATGTCTATCTCTAAGATATATGCACTCTTGGATGATCTTAATGCCAAAAACATGGATATAAGAACATGTCCTGATGGCAGATCTGTCGACATTTTGAAGTTGAGCACAAGGGAAACGTTGAACACAGTCTTTTCTCTATGCAAAGTGTGCTTTAGTTTTGCATAATGCATTGTGCTTCAGGTGCCAAGTTCCAGACACAAGGAGAATTAATGGAATAGCATCGGTAAAGGGCTTTAGACTCCTCAGAGGAAGTTCCCCAGCCTCATTAAAGGTAATATTATTCCAGTTATAGAGTTTAGTTAAAAACAACAAAATAATGTTTTCCTGTCTTTATTGCTAATTTTCCCAGGCTTGGCAAAGAAAGCTGTGCTCGGCATTCACTGGTTTTCTAAACCTGTGGATCCCAGAATTGCATGTCAGAATGTCCTGTACCAGGTAACCTATGAACATTGACTGCAGGGACTTACAGACACATGTATTTTCTGAATAATTTTGTGCATGTAGTTATCACTACACTTTATTTCCTGTGAATATATTTTTATTTCCTATTGAAATGTCAATATCTTGGGGACTGGAACCTCATTGTCTTCTTTTTTTAGGATTTTGCCATAGGGTGTATATACTTGTCAGAGAGACAGAGAGATCCAGAGAAAGGGAAAGTAAGAAATCATCCCCTAAAGGGGATGTCCACACTGTAATCCTTTCTCCTTCATTATTTTGGAATTTGGGGCATGCACACACATGGGCTCAGCGTGATTTTTCAAGTCACTGAGTCCAGGACTTGAACCATGGTCTGCTATATGGGAATCCAGTGCTTCAACCACCATGCCACCTACTGGCCCCAGAGACCTTATTATATTGTTTATTTATTTTTTACCCAGAGAGTACCATAGATCTTGGCACATAGTGGAAACTAATGAATAAGTGAATGAATGAGTAAATGAATGGAAATAAAATCAATAAAATAAAAATAAAATAAAATAAAATAAAATAAAATAAAATAAAATAAAATAAAATAAAATCAGGACTGAGAGAGTAAAGGAATCCAAGGAAAACACCCAATCTTTGCATTTTTCATAAGATGATTCTGTGAGCTTACCAGGAAAGGTTTTAAGGATGTTTGTTTATGGTCCAGAAGATGGTATGGTCATTAAGGCACTGGACTCCAGCATTACCGTCCATGGTTCAAGTCCCAGACCTGGAGGCTCACTTTCTTTCTTTCTTTCTTTCTCTCTCTCTCTTTCTCTCTCTCTCTCTCTCTCTCTCTCATGAGCACAAATGCCTTATAACAAATTTAAAAGAGATAATAATAAATTAAAGTAAATAATTATTTTAAAACAATTATTTACAATGGGGACCAGCAAATGGCATAGTGGTAACATCGCTGGACTCCCACACGACTGACCATGGTTGGAGAGCTGAACTTGGTGGCCTGAAAATCACACCGGGCACATGTGCATGTACACCCAAGATTATAGGAGGAGAATGGTGGAGAAGGAATTGTGGTGTGGTCATCCTCCAGGGGTGATTTCTCACTTTCTTTCTGTCTCTCTTTATATCAAGCACAGGTGCCCTAAGACAAAAACCTCTTAAATAAATTATTGAAAAAAAAAAAAGAATGTTTGTTGAGATTTTCCACCTTCTACTATGAAAAAATCTGCCGTGGATACAATGTGCATATTTCAGAGGACACAAAACCTTGACCTATAAAGCCTCTGGAAACTTATTTCTGATTATGTCCTTGGCTTTATCTATTACCTCGCTCTCCTCCTGGGATTACTCTGCTCCAGTTATTATGCTCTCTGGACGTTTCTCAAACACGTCAAGCTCTCTCACCCCAGGCCCTTTGTATTTGCCTTGTCTTCTGTTTAGAGGGCTCTTTCTCTTTGCTTGGTCTCTTGTGTAGCTGACATAGCATCTCCCCAAAGAGGTTCCCTACTATTGTGTGTTTCCACCACTCCACATGAATGACCAAAATTGCAGAGAATATGTTGTACTAATCATACTAGCCTCAGTTCTGAATACTGGGCCTGATACTCTTTGAATGGCTCTATGAATTGAAGATGTTATCTTCTGAGTGAAAAGGTTTTGGCCTGCTTCTACTCTGTGACTGTGCATTTGCCCAGTCTGTGTGCACATTTCTAACTTAAGGGGATTTAACTTGGCAGAGAGCATTACTGAAGTTGCTTTATGTATGGTGCATTATTATTCAATTGCATTTCCCCTGGTGAAAAGCTGGCAGGCTGCTCCTCTGTGACAGATGTACTTGCTTTGGTTGAGTCACCACCACAAGGCGTATTATCAGTTTTACTAATGTTTGCTCTTTTATACTCTAACAGGTAGTGTGATTCATCCAGTCCATATACGTCAAGAGTCTGATGCCTACATAAATCTGTGCTGCAGCATGGTATGCCTACAAAATTTCATCTGTGTGGAAACATGGAAAACATGACTACTGCATGAATGGGTAAAATATGCATACATAAAGATAAAATTAGCCTATGTAAGGCCAGCCCCATGGACTAGCAGTTAAGAAAGCCGGATCCCACATGGTTGACTCCACGGCTTGAATCCCAGGCTAGACAGCTAGAAAAATACATGCAAGGTATGAACCTCTGGGAACATTTTGCCATGCCTTTTTCTTATTTGAACTAAAACTACCTTTCTGAAGTTTTTCATTCAGAACAGAATTTTATTCCTTAATACCAGACAATGTACATCTGTTTCTTCTGCCCACATGGCCCTTCCACTATCTGAAGGCTGAAATCAAATTACCCCAGCTCATATCTGTTTACTGCAGAATAAACAATCCCATTCTTTTTATGACAAGTCCTTGAGCCTCTTCCCAGTGGTAGTCATTGTCCTATAGACATGCTATAGTTGAATAAGGTTCTATTACAGGTATGCTGCCCAAAACTAGACGTTCTTCTCCAGCTCTGGTCTAAGCATAGTACAAAACAATAGATTACTGTTGCGTTAATTGTATTAATTATTTAATTAATGATTTAATGACTATAGAGTTTTTTTGCAGATATATTGTTTTACTAATTCAAATTCTGCTTGCTTTTGACAAAATTTATTTTATTTTATATATGTTTATCTGAAGTCCACTTTTCTTCTACATTAGAGTATTATGGTATCAAAACATAAACCTTGGGCTAGCAAGTGGCACAGAGGTTAAGATGACTGGATGCCACATGGCCAATTGAGCGGTTTGAGCTCCAGATGATGGTTTGAAAAATGCTTGGCATGTGTGCATGGGTGCCCAAAATTTTGAAAAACGAATGGAGGAGAAGGGATTGCAGCATGGCCATCCTCATGGGGGGGGTGAGAGGTGATTTCTCACTTTCCCTCTTTCTCTATCTCTCTCTCTGGTGAATATATGCACTGTATGGCAAACTTAAAGAGTGAAAGAAAGAAACAGAAAGAAAGGAAGAAAGAAAGAAAAAGGGAGAAAGAAAGGAATAAATAATAAACTTTTTTTTCTCTATAGATTTCATCTTGTTACAGTAGGTTATTCTACACAGCTCAAGGATATTCACTATTGATAACACACTCAGAATTTGAAGTTAAGCAGATGACCATAATTAAATCTTGACTTTGATTTTAAGTAGTTATATGACCAGGGAAAGTTCTGTGAACATTAAGTTTTATTTTATTTTATTCTTTTATTTGTCAAATGTGAAAAGATATCTGCCCTCTAGGGTTGTCAAAATATAATATTCCCAAAGTGCTAGTCTGGATATTAGAAAAAACTAAAGAATTCCTTTTATCCAATTTATGTGTTGATCGTCAAAGCTTCCTAGGATATGTAATGGCAAGAAAATGCCTTCATTTATACTTTCATTAATTCATCAGTGCAGTCAAAATTTAGTAATTATTTACTTTATGACAAGAACTCTGCTAGACACAGAGGATTTATTGGTAAATGGAATAGATAAAATTTTTGTAATCATCAAAGTCACAGTGCTTAAAAGAAGAATATAATGAAATAAATAATCATAATCTTATCTAAGGGCCAAAATTTCAAAAGAAGACTTTATGAGAGACGTGTATATGTCAACCTGGGTTATGTATTAAAATAAAACATGAATTGGAGTAGAGTCGATTATATTACCTATCTCTCCCTGCATACTTTTCTAAGTCTCCAAAGACCTTGGAGGTTGATTTCCACATCTGAAAGTCATTTGAAAGACTAGCACAAACATTCTGCTGTGTTTAAAGTTCTTACCGATTTCATGAATTGCAAGCCCCATGAAGATGTCCCCTTTGACTTTCACTATTCTTCTAGTACCAAGTACAGTACTGGCATATGCCAAGGCTTCAGTGAATAGCTACTGAATGAAGAGGGCCAGGCAGTGACATAGCAGTAAAAGGCTATGCTCTATGAAGCAAGACATTTCCTGGTTCATGTCCAAAGACCTTTCTGAGTACATTGGGTGCTTACTTGACCATGATTTGGGGCTGTCTGAGACTGAGGGTAGATGGTGGTATCAAAACTCTGTTGAAGATCTCTTTCTCACCCTCTTTTTCCCTCTTGTTCATAGAAGAAATAAACATTAAAAAAAAACTTGTTGGGCCAGATTCATAACTTGGTTGTTAAGACAGCAGGATCCCACATGATCAGCCCAGCAGTTAGAGTCCCAGATCTGGCAGTTTAATAACATACCGGGTACATGTGCTTGAGTGTTCAAAACTCCAACAGGATGGAAATATGGAGAAGAAGGGAGTGCTATCTCCCTTTCCTTCTCCCTCTGTCTCTTTATGCCTCTTCTTTATGCATCTTCTGGAAAATATTTTAATAAATTGTTTAATAAACAAATTTGAGGGGGTCTTCAAAAAGAACATGAAAAATGTATGTTATGAAAAAAGTAGATAGATTTCAAACAAAAATATACATCAAAATAAATTCATACTTTAACTCCATTTTCCCATGAACTTTTTGAAGTCTCATTGTACATCAAGCCTTGTATCTTAAGCTTATAAAAACATGACAATGGGGCCAGAAAGTGGCATGCTGGCTAAGGTGCTGGACTCCCACATGGCCAACCATGGTTCTAGTCCTAGAACTGGCAGTTTGAAAATCATGCCAGGTGTGTGTATGCATGCGTGTGTGCACGTGCGCCCACACGCAGCACACATGCATGGCAAAAATTTCAGGAAGAGACTGGAGGAGAAGGGATTGCGGTCTGGCTTTGTCTCTGGGGGATGATTTCTCACTTTCCCTCTCACTGCCTCATTCTGTCTCTCTCCAGTGAGTGTACAAACCCTATGGAAAAAAAAAAAAAAAAAAAAAAAAAAAACTTAAGAAAGAAAGAAAAAAAAAACACAGACAAATGGTCATTCTCTGACTAAAGTCTATTTTAAAAGGACCAAGTTGAGTAAGCAAGAAAAGGGATTAATTATCAGCCTGAAATATTCAGATTATTTCAGTATCCTTTAGTTCTCTGTGAATATTAATAAAAGAGTGAACACTGAGATGGAGCAGTTTAAATTTTACTGTTTGGAGCATTCTCCACTCTGGATTTTTAAATGGAAATGGAAAAAGTGTGTGTGTGTGTGTGTGTGTGTGCACACGTGTGTGTTGAATCAGACTCTACGTGGGCAATATCCTCTGCCTGTCTCTTGGGCAATACACCTTTCTGCTAAATGAGGCCATTCAGACAGAAAGTGCACCGTAAACCCGGAGCTGCCAACTGAGCTGCAATGAGGTGCGATGAACAGTAGTTCTGTTCATTACAATCTGATTCTCCATCTGTCTGGGGTGATCTTTTATCTCTTTTCATCCCTGCCCTTATTTTCCCAGGTCTAATGAATAGGTGAGTGAATTAGATTCTTGGACACAGACTAAGCACAGTACCTGCCTTGTTACTCTCTTGAGCTCACCAGCGAGGCAGGGGGAGTGAGCTCACCTATGAATATTTAATTATTTAAAATCTGAGGACTAATTATTAAGTGAGCCTTGGCGTGGAAGGGGCAATGAAGACAGATGTTCAAGACATGGCCACTACCCTTATTATTTCTGTACGTTTTAGGTGTGGCTAAGTCTAGTTATATCTAGCATAGACAGAAGCAGAAAGAAGGTCCAAATCTGGGATTGGACTCAGCTAGTATGGAAGGCACTAAGTGAGGTACATGACTTTACAGAGCATGAGAAAGCCAATATAACTGACAGCAGAGTATCTAGCGACACAAGTAAAAAAAACAGGTTACGGGGTTTACAAAAATAAATACATCTTGAGGCCTACGAGAGAAAGTACCATATTTGTCAACAGTTTCTGGACTACATACTATGTACTGCAACACCACTTCGATCTCTTTCCTCATTTCTTGATGCCTAAATATGTGTCATTAAAAATTGATTTCAGGGATAAGCAGTTAGCGTAATGGCTATGTCACTGGACTCCCATGTAGTCGACTGCAGTTTGAGTCTTGGACCTGGTGGCTTAAACTCACGCCAGGTGTGTGTGCGTGCGTGTCCAAGATCCTGAGAGGAGAATGGAGGAGAAGGGGTTGCAGTGTGGCCATTTCCCCTGTGGTGTGATTTCTTGCTTTCTGTCTCTCTGTCTCTCTCTGTCTTTCTAACAAGTGCATGCGCCCCATAGCAAAACCTCTAAAAAAAAAAGTTGATTTCAGTGAACCTCATTGTATCTTATAGTTGTAAATCTCTAAGAGCAGTGCAAAAAATGAAGTCATCTAAATCACTATGGACCTGCCTCTTTCTATGGATTTGCTTGCTGACAAGTAAATGGAAAACAGCTTTTATGAAAGTCAAATGTTTGTTGTGACCCACATCTTCTCGTCCAGTCTTCTCTATTCACAGTCCTCACAATCTTATCCATTGATATGAGTGTCCTCGGAAATCACAGAGGCTCAATGAAAACAAATAATATCTTTGAAGTTTCTTGGGAAAAGAGTAGATTTTATTTGTAACAATAAAACTGTATTTTGAGAAGGGATACCTTAATATATGATTATTCAAACAATGTTCTCTTTTAAAGTTAAATTCACAAAAGAGTAGTTTATGTCCTAAGAGAAATCAGTTCATCTACTTTCTTCAATATGGGTGTCCTTCTGGCTTTTGTATGGGGTGCAATCTCATTTTATTATTATATTAAGCCAATAATAGCATTCCAAGCATTCTCTTGGCAGGGAGCAATAAAATAGGCAGCATCCTGGGTCAGATAAAATCTCCTATTATACACAACCAAATGCCATGTATTTTGCAATGGTGAAATGTATTTGTGCATTTTACACGTGTGATGTGAATCATTTTAAAAGCCATAATCACAACAGAGCAGATGCTAATAAATTTTCAATCTGTTAGGCTTTGTTTTCTGGAGAATGAATTTGATTTGTGATACAAATGTTACATGGGTGATTGTTTAGCCATGGAGATTATGGGAGGTCTGGTATGCTAACCTCTGGGGTATATTTTACTACCTAATAATGTTTGTAAAGAATCTACTTCCTGTGCCACCATGCTTTGCTGCAATGAGCTTATTCACATGTCTTAAACCTTTTTTAGGACTCACTCTCCAGGTTTCTGATATTCATTAGGACCTATTAATGAGGAATCTGAATCTTCTGGAGAACATCAACAAATCAGGGTCTTAGTCCTGAGTTATCTGCCTTTCCTCTCAATTGCTTCAGTCTCAGTAGTGAACTCTCAACTAACCTCTACATTACAATTTTTTTTTTTTTTGTCTAAATCTGTCCTGATAACCAAATAGTTCATTTCATTTTTAGTTCTGATCTCCAGAATCTTGATTTTGGCTGACATACTGGTGATGACCAATAACTTGGCACAAATTCCAATACAGTCCTCCTTAGGTACTTGGAATACAGGGTCATCTGACAGAGGGTGAGTGGAGAGAGTTCTTCAGTGCTGAAGGGCTACAGCTGGAAGTAGGTGACTAGAGGTATCTTGTGATGTTTGACACTGGGGAAGGCAAGCCCAAGGCAGAAACTAAGAGGAGCCTATGGATAAACACAGAATCTGGAGTTTAGGTACTTGTCATAATATGGAGGGAGATCCAGAAGCAATGAATAGAGAAATATGGGTCAAACTGGAACAGAACGTGTTGTAGCAAAATCACAAAACTGGACAAGTAGAATAATACAACATAGCGATAAGAACCTAAATTAGTATCAGCACAACTTTGCATGAAGACTGAATATAGCACAAATACCATTGTATCTCTTCTCCTACCATGACATTCTAAGAATTAAGTTTCACTAATTGACTTCTGACAGTAGGTTCCATCTAATGATGAGAAAACAACTTTAAAAATGGAAGGCATACATTTACTGAGGGGCACTACCTTGTTTTCCATTTGTGAAAATTGTTGCAAAATTTTGGAAAAATATATGCAAAAAGCAACCACCCTACTCTCCCTAAAGAACTTTAATTTTTATATATTTGCTTCCAAAATTAATAGTATATACTTAACATATTAAATTTATATTCTTGTAATATGATGCCCTAACTATATTTCAGGTTGAAAGGCATAGTTTATGATATAATTATTCTAGTCTTTATCATATTTTATTACTCTTTTATAGGCTAATGAACAATTATCCATTTAAGAGACATTTATATTATATTCATACTTCCCTTTCTTGTAAACTGTGACACAATGAACATCTTTAAGCAAACGTGGAGTGTAAATAATTGACTTATTTCTTTGGCTATGGTACCCCAAAGTGTATTTTTGACAGTCAATACCAACGATTTTATAGTTTTGGATTAATTATATAGAATCATTTCCCAAATAATACATTTATGTTGCAATTGTAATTGCAATTATTTTAGTATAATCAAAAGTACATCAGTGCCAGAATTCTATATTTACCAATTCCACTGTAATTTCTCTAATGTTATATATAAAGAAATCTTCATAAAGTTCATGAAAAATCCATAGTATGATAAAAAGAAAGGATTTAAAAATTTTTTGCATTAAAATAAACTAGTAGCTTGATTATATTTTCCACAAAATAGTTGACATTTTCTTGTATACGTATAATTTAATTTAATAGATGAAACACAAAACATCCCACATCTAAGTCTTCCCACATAAAAGCTTGGCAATAATATGATATTATAGTTTAAAAGATTCTTAGAGGTAATTTAGCTCAATTCTCTTATTTTACAGCTCAAATTGCACAGTCCTAGAAAAAAAACAGTGATTTATTCAAAGTGTGGAGTATATTATTATTGAGGAGGGAATTGAATCTAGGGCACCTGGCTTCTTGTTCAATGGATGTTTACATAACCATGAAGTTCCTGGGCATCATAAAAGTGGCACTTATTAGTCTTTTATGTATCACTATTATTGTAATACATATCTGCATATTTACATTCACACATATCAATCAAAACACATATTGTTCATTCCAATATGAGACACTGTAGTGAATATTAATGTCTTAATTGTTTGGCTGTTTAGGAAAACTTCCTTCCTAATAGTACCTCAATATTCTGAGGTGGTATTTCTTTTTTTTCTTCTGTTACTGTATTTATTTTGAGTAGAGTGGGTTGTAGACAGAATTTTAAATGTTTTTTTGGTGCTACTATCATTGTTACCTTAATAGCAACAGGAATTTTATAGACATAATTAAGGTACTAATCCACTGATTTAAAATGGGAAGGTTATCTAGGTAGGCCTAAGCTTATCACATGAGCCCTTTATAAACTATCTTCTGCCTTTTCTAGCTGTTAGCAGAAGAGGAAATCAAAAAAGATTCAAATTGAATCTGAAAATTGCTGTCCTGAAAATTGTGGAGCTATCATATAAGGATTGGATAATGGTCTCTAAGGGCTGAAAGGGCCTCCTAACTGAAAGGCAGAAAGGAAATGCCCTCAGTCTCTAAGCGAAAGGAGCGGAATTCTGTAGACAACGTGGTGAGCTGGAAGCAGGTGTTTCCTGAGTCTCCAGATAAGGGCCTAACTTGAGGACACCTTGATCTTAGCCTTGAGGAACCTTAGGTCAAAAAAAAATCCAATAAACCTACTGAGATTTTTGAACTACAGAGCTGGGAGCTAAGAGATATTGTTTGAAGATGTTAAATCTGTAGTAATTTTTTATTCAACAATACAAAAGTAATAGGATAATTTAGAATGACTATCTTTCCCTACAGAAGCTAAGAGGCTAAATAAATACTCGAAATTCCATGACCTATACTTAACCAGTATTTTGTATTTGAGCACTTAACTCCAAGATGGAAGAAACTGTTAGAAGCCAGGAATTATAGATGCAGTGTTCTCACCAGACTATTCCTGATACAAAACTATTCTGGTATCCTTATTTGCTAGCTGTCTACAGCCAGCTTTATTTTTGAATTCCAAACCTGGACCTTCAATTATCACTGAATATGGTAAATTACTTGGTATATTTTCTAGTAATTCTATTTTGCTTAGAGGCCAGGATTTTATTTTCTATTATAAGAAATAAACCAATTGATAGAAGTATTACGTAAAATATAAACCAATAATTTTCTAAATCTTTCAGTCACATCCAGTAACCAAACCAGTTTCTTTCCAGCCTCATTTGTTTAATAAAATATGTCCTTACCTTGTGGTGTTAGTATAAATCTTTGTCAGCCCATCTGCTCAGTTTGTACCCACCAATTTCTGGAAACAATATCTAATGATTCAAGGCCCAAATGAAAGAGAGTCAGGTCTAATGATATGTTGGGAATTTAGATTTTGTTCTTTTGTCAATATTTATTATATTGCTCATTAGGTAGTATCTGATAACTGTATCCCCATTATTATGAAAAATCATCTACTTTCTTGGTAATGTAATTTTGCTCAAAGTTTTCGTCAATTCCATACTTTCTGTTCCAATCACACTGTTAACACGAGACCAAGCCTGAACCAATCATACAACCCAATTCTCTAGTCAAGGTTTTGGTTCAGAAATGGGTAAATGACTCAATAAGGTTTTCCCAGAATCTATTTCAGTGGAACCAGTGATGATAGCTTTTTAACCTCTCTGGTCAAATGACTTTAGAACTGTAAACCTAGATTCACTTTGCATCTTTGTAGTCAGCTCTGTTGGAAAATATAGGCAGAAAGAAAGCATGTGAAAGAAAGTAGTGATCAGAGGCAGGGTAAGGAGAATTCCGCTGACATTTAAGGTCTCCAATCTAGTCATCTTCCAGAAAAGCTGCATCTTAGTTTGATTATGTGAGTGGATATATCTCCAGTTGTGTTTATATTTGTCATGTTAGATTTCCACGATGGTTAGTAAACTCTTTCCAATACAAATCACTGTCTGTATATCAAACCCATCATTAAACATGATAGAGGACACCAAGCCTTTGATATGCTTTTGAGTATCAGAGCATGGACAGCTTACCTAGTACCTCACTCTGTCAGGATAACTTACATCAATGAATTTTTAAAATTAACTTTGCATTTTAACATAACTGTATTTATATGCAATTGTAAGACATAATACAGAGAGATCTAGCATACACTTTGGCAGTAGTTTCCCCAAATGTTAACATCGTAAGTAACAGCAGTACACTATTTTAGACGATATAGTGAGACTGATATAGTCAAGATACAGAGTATTTCTTGAATACCTTTTCTATTTCTATAATATTGTCATCGCAGAAGTGTTATGTAAATGGACTCATTATATACAACCTGTTTTATACAATCATAGTTATTTTATTCTTATTATTGAGTAGTATTTCATGGGATAGATGTACCACAAGTTTTTAACCATTTATCCGGTTATTCTCTGTCTTTATTGGCCATAAGCATAAAGCTAGTGTGAATACTTGTGTACTGATTTCTATGTGACCATACATTTTATTTTCTCTGGAATAAAAGCCCAGAAGTATAATTGCTGTGTCACATATTTAGATTTTAAGAAACTGTCAAACTTTTATAAGTAATTTATACCATTTTATTTCCCCTCTAGCAACATATGAATGATCCAGTTTTTCTGCATTCTCATGGGCATCTGATGTTGAGACTAGTTTTGTTTGTTTGAATCATCCTGATAGCTGTGTACAGATATCTCACTGTGATTTAAATGTTAATTTCTCTAATAACTAACCTTTTGTGCATTAAAAAAAAATCTTGCCAGAGGGTGAGGGTGCTTGGAGAAAGAGAGAGAGTAGGAAACGGCCCCCACAGGGCCGCCTTCACCACAGTGCCATAGGCTGGACAGCCCATTTTCTAATGGCATTTTCTCTTTTACTATTGAGTTTTATAAGTTTTAAATTCTTGCTACTAGCTCTTTGACATCAGATATGCGGTTTGAAAATATTTTCTCCCAGTCTGTAGCTTGTCTTCATGTCCCCTTCAAATGGGCTTAACAGAATATGTATTTTTATTTTGATGAGGTTCAATTTATTTGTTTTGTGATTTTATGAATCATATTTAAACATCAAGTATGAGAACTCTTCACCAAGCCCCAGATCCTGAAGATTTCCCGCTGCCTTTTTTTCCAAACATTTTATGTTGTATATTTAAATCAATATTGATTTTGAGTTAATTTTTACATACAGTGCAAGAGTCAGGTTGACCTCCTCTTCCTCCTCATTCTCTTGGTTTTCCTCCTGACTATGGATACCCAATTACTTCAATATCATTTGTTGAAATGGCTGTTTGCTTCACTGAATTGCTTTTGTGCATTTATCAAGATTCTGATGAACATTTTTAAGTGGGCCTATTTCTGAATTCTCTTTTCTGTTCCGTTGAGCTATGTATCTGTTTTATCAGTATAGTTCTATCATAATTACTTTAGATCTTTGCTAGTCTCTAATGTCAGGTGAGTCATTCTCTGCAATTTATTCCTTTATTAGATTGTTTTAGCCATTCTGATTCTTATCCCTTTTGATATATATTTCACAATAAGCTTCCCAATGACTAGGAAAAACTTTGCTTTAGCATTAAACCTGTGGTCTAACATTAAATCTGTTGATTATGAATATGTAAATTTAAATCTTTACCATGCTGTATTTTCTGATCCATAAACATTGTATACCTCTCTATTTATTTAGGCCTTGTCTGATATCCTTCATCAGAATTTTGTTGTTTGGAAGACATACAAACAGCCAAAAAGCATATGAGGACATGCTCAACATACATCATCATAAGGGAGATGCAGATAAAAACCACAATGAGATACCACCTAACCCCTGTCAGAATGGCAAAGATTAAAAATATAAAATATGACAAATGTTGGCAGGGATGTGATGAACAGGGAACTCTCCTACACTGTTGGTGGAAATGTAAACTGATTCAGCCACTATGGAGAACAATATGAAGGTTGCTCAAAGATCTACAAATAGAACTACCATTTGATCCAGCAGTCCCACTTCTGGGTATCTACCCAAAGGACAGGAGAATGCTCAGTCGGAAAAGTGCTTGTACATCAATGTTTATTGCAGCATTATTCACAATCGCCAAGACATAGAGCCAATCCAAATATCCACAGATGAATGGATTGAAAAAGTGTGGCATATATACTCTATGGAATACTACTCAGCCATAAAAAATAAAAAACCAAGACCCTGGCATTTGATAGAAAGTGGTTGGACATGGAGGATCTATTGCTGAGTGAAGCAAGCCAGAATATGAAAGAAAGATATTGTATGTATCCACTTAGTATATGCTGACTCTTCCCACTTTATTGTAGAAATAGAAATATTGGAGGGCATAAGAGCAGTGAAAATAGTTAATGAGGATAACTAGTGTGGAATGAGGTGAGAGAAGAGAAGAGTATAGAGAAAGAAAGCAAGAGAATAAATAGAGAGGCATAACATTAGTAGGACACAGATATAGTTTATTACCTGTTGATGATGACGTGTATAGTATTCTCAACTGGATTGGTCTGAGAAGTATTTCATGTTGGGAAAAGTCTTTTTACAAGCGAAATGCGAAGTAGTGATTGTGTAAAAAAATAATTGGAATAATAAAAATGATGATCATGGGGAAAATAACAAAAAGCTATTGGATGATGAAATGGGGATTTTAGTGTCTCTGTATTGACTGATATGCATGGTGTTCCTTCTGGAAAGAGAAATGTAATACACTGTAAAGTTATATGTGATTCAATGTAATATAAACAAGATTATAATAATAATAAATTAAAAAATATTTTGTTAGATTAGTGCACAAATCCTAAACACATTTTAAGTTTAATAGTTAAGTTTAACAGTAAAATTTAACTGAAACATTGTATCTTTGGAATGATGGCAAATGGTATTATGTTTTTAATGTCTGCTTCCATATGTTCATTGTTAGTACACACAAATGTGATTTCTCATAATTTATTTTTGTGTTTTGTTTTTATTGTCTACAAGCATGCCAACTTAGTTATTACTTATAAGAGGGTTTTGTACATACTTGAATTCTTTGATATGGACAGTTACCTGCAAATAAGAGAAATTTTGTTTCTTCTTTTAAGCATGTAGGCCTTTGATTTCTTTTTCTGGCCTTATTACAATGTCTAAAATGTCGAATCTTATGCCAAATAAAAGTTATTGCTTGTTCTCAATATGGAAGGAAATCATTTTGTCTTTTACCACTATATATAATATTACCTGCAAACTCTATATAGATGGTCTTTATTATTGAATTAGGTATTATATATTTTTAAATTTTTATTCATTATAATTATTATTTAATTTGACCAGAGAGAGGCAGAGAGAGAGAAAGTGAGGAAGCAAGTCACCAGTTCTGGGATTTGAACCATGGTTGGCCATGTGGTAGTCCAGCACCTTAATTACCATACCACCTGTTGAGCCCAGAGGTAGGTATTTTTTTTAACTTACTAACACATTAGTTTTGACTTCTGTTTTATATCATGAATGGGTATTGACATAAATAAATTTTTTTAAATGTTGTTCTAGGTTTCTTGCTGGAACTAGAAATTACCATCAATTTTTAGGACATTAATCTCTTCTTTTAAACTCCCTGGCCCATTTTCCTGGACCCGAAGCCAGACTATGCTTTCACTTTCCCTCAGATTTTCTGAAAGGAAGTATTTGGGGACCAGAAGATGGCATAAGGGTTATGTCACTAATGTCACTAGACTCTCATATAGTCAACTGCAGTTCGAATCCCAGATCCTGCAGCTTAAAATTCATGCTGGGAACATGTCTATGCATGCTCAAAATCTAAAGAGGAGAATGGAGGAGAAGGGACTGTCAGGTGGCCATCCCCTCTGAGGAGTTATTTCTCGCTTTCTGTCTCTCTGGTGAGTGCAGACGCCCTATAGCAAAATCTGTCAAAAAAAAAAAAAAAAAAAAAAAAAAAAAGAAAAAAGAAAAAAGAAAAAAAAGAAAGGAAAGGAAAGAAAGAAATAACAAGATATAAAGTATTTGGCAAAGTATTTGGCTATTTCTAAGATCTTGAGGGATACAAAGATCACTAGCCCAAGAGGCCTATATTCAAGGGACTAATAGGTTAGTGGGAGAAATAAGTAAGTTTGTTAGTGGATATGATGTACACAGCTGTTTGAGAAAATGCATAATGGAGGCAGGATTCATCCATACAGCTTTGAAGGATTATAATAGGGTTTTGGAAGCTTCAACGCTTATACTAAGTTTTAAAGAAAGCTGTGATTTAACTAGGAAAAAGAAATGAGATGGAGATGGCAGGAAGCCTATATGTATACAACTGACTTCAAACCCTGAGGAACTAAGATACAGATAATGAAAGGGGGCATGCAAACATGTGGGTTGCAGCAAGAAGATAGCATAACCATGAGACAATACTCCATGGGAAAATATTTTTGACACTAGAGTTATTAACTAAGGAATCTTATTATTATTATATGTAGAATTAAGAAGTTCCTGGAGGAGGGCCAGCCAGTGGCATGTTAGTTAAGGCACTGGGCTACCACATGGCTGACAGCGAATTGAGAGCCAAATCTGAAGAATTGAAAATCATGTTGGGTGTGTGTGTGTGGGTAACCAAAATCCTGAGAAGAGAAGGGATTGCAGGGTGGCTATTCCCCCTGGGGGGGTGATTTTTCACTTTCTCTCTCACTGTATGTCTCTCTTCTCTCTCTCTCTGGCAAGTACACATACTCTGTAGCAAAACAACAACAACAAAATCAAAACAAAACAAGAAAGCTCCTGGAGACTTTAAAAGTTAAAAGTCATACCTTCGGGACCCAGCAGTTAGTGTAATGGCTATATCACTGGACTCCCACGTAGTCGACCACGGTTTGTGTCCCGGACCTGGTGGCTTAAAATCACGCCGGGCGCATGTGCGTGCGTGCCCAAGATCCCAAGAGGAGAATGGAGGAGAAGGGATTGCGGCGTGGCTATCCCCCCTGGGGGGTGATTTCTCGCTTTCTGTCTCTATGTCTCTCTCTGTCTGGCGAGTGCTCGCGCCCTATAGCAAAAACCTCTCCAAAAAAATAAAAAGTCATACCTTCTGATTGCCTTAATTTTGGGCCTATACTGAAATCAGAGACAGAGATAATCATACTTCTAGTATTTTAATTCTCATCCTATCGTAATTGTGACCTCATTCTCAAGAGAAACAAATATGTTGTCAGGCAGTAAGGAAGCCCCTCAAAGACTGAATTCAGCTAAGGTGAATGAGCAAAGATTATCGTTTTAACAAAATGGCGCATCTCAACTCACTGGGAGACATGTGGCCATTAGCTTGATTCCTCAACCTTAGTACAGGCAGATATGAAAATTTTTTGATAGAGTAATTACTAACCAAAAAAATAAAAATGAAATCCACATTGAAGAAACTAATTTAGATAATTCTACTGAGAATAGTCTTCTAAATAGAAAGTATATTTGATAGCATAAAAAGTTAGTCTTTGACTAATAGTAATTGATTGTCTACTGTTGTGCTAATAACCAGTACAGAACTCTACTGGGAGTACACAGGAAGTTCACTCTGCACTCCCCACAAATGTGAGATGAGATGTTAGTATTATACTTGGGGCTTCAAAATGTTTGTGAGAAAATGGAATCAGAGTAAGTTTTGGTGTCAAATATTTTTGAAATACATGTGTAGTTTTTCCATAATATGTATTTCCCCTGAGTGTTTTGAGTATCCTTTGTGTGAGATACCAATGTAAAATAATAGTGGAGACAGAGAGAGCTGAAGAGTATTTTTTTAAGAAGAGAAGAGATGGGGACAATAGGTGGCATAGTGGTTAAGGCACTGGACTCCTGCGTGGCCAACAGCAGTTCAAGTACTGGACCTAGCATCTTGAAACTCAGGCCAGATAAGCATTTGTTCGTGCCCCAAATTCCGAGAGGATAGAAAAAAGATTCTAGAGTGGCCATGCCCCTGGGGTGATTTCTTCTTTTCTCTCTCTGTGTCTCTCCAGTGAGTGCACATGCACTAAAGCAGATACCTCTCTCTAAAAATAATAATAATAATAATAATAATAATAATAATAAATTAAAACAGAGAAGATAAATAATGCCTATTTTATTGCAAAGTAAAAATGCTTGATCAAATATAGATGATAGCAAACACAAAATGTTTAAAGAATTTAGTTTGGTTAGAATATAAGTTTTAAGAGATGAATAGAAAAATCTATCTTATGTTTATAATGGAAACACACTTATATCACTATGACATTAAAAATGTCCTTTGTATTAAGCTTCAAAAGGCAGGTTATTACCCTGACCTACTCATGAAGAACTCTTATCTGTAAATTATTGCTTTGTTTGCTTCTTGCACAGATGTCTGCTTGCTCAATCAATGACTGGCAAAGTTTTTTTGTTTTGTTTTTTTAATCTTATATACAAACCCTTTAAAACACATGTGGTGTGTAAGCCCAATTTTATTTTATAGTGTTTGCAACCTACATTATCTCCTGAGTCTTTGGTTCAGAAAAGTCAAAGTTCCAAAAATTGGAAATATATCAACCAACCTTGAAAACCATTTTTCATTGTGTCGAAGGGGACACATTCTTTCAGCATCTTGATACAACATCTTTTTTATTCTACCAGTCTCCTTCAGTGTTTTTCTTGTACATATAAAGTTACTGTCCTGGTGAATCACTCACTTCATACTTTCACCTTTGTTTACATTTAATCTATCTGCCTACGTTTCAGTAATAACCAATGTCATCCTTGCATTTAAATCATAAATATGTATTTTTTAGACTTGTTTAGAAGCAACAAAGAGACTGAAGATTAAGTGAATCAATTAAATACCCTCTGAGATATTTTAAAATTTGTGACTCAGGTAACGTATAGCAAGAGAAGCTTTACAGAGACACTGTAAGATACTAAAATTCTTGAAAGAAAAAAAATGAGTGAATCAAGGCCTATGGGAGTAAACAGGGCAGGCAAAACACCTGCTCATTTTCCAGTACCTAAATTATCTTCTTGCTCCTTGAGGTAAAGTTAACAATGCCAAAATTTTAGCTAACCCGATTAGACTTCACAACATAGGGTGGAAGTTTGGAAATGAGATCCCGAAGATAAGAGAGAGCTGTGTCCTGCAGGTAAGGCACTGGAGCAGGCTGGAATAGAGACCACTATTCTCCAGGAAGAGGAATTAGCTTATGCAAACCAGGAAGATGCCTTATATGGAGTTCTGTTTCAAGGATGTGAGGCAGAGAGGGGAAGCATTGTGAGTGGTTGGTACTGGAGGTCAAAGATCATGAAGCAACAAAAGTAGAGTGGAATTCATCCTTTCATTTTGTTTGGTTTGTTTAAATGATCATGGTAGAGCATGTGTGCATGCACGAAATACAGAGAAGTGAGCAAGTGAGGGGTGAGAAGGAGAGTAGAAGGTGGGAGGAAAAGAGAGAGAAAGAGAGTGACCTTCCATGGGGCTCAATCATGCTGTGATTCCTTTTCTTCATTCCTCAAGCAGTCAAGGTCCAGGTTGTGCACACACTCCCCTGGTATATTTTCAGACTGAGTGGGTTAGGGACTCATGTTTCCACTTCTGTAATTCTGCAGGCCACCTGCCACACCACAGAGGCTGTGCCAGGTCTTAGTAGTAGTAGACCAAGGATATTAAAACAATCATCAGGAGAGGTAGAGAAGTGGATCAAAAACCAAAACCCATCAAATTCTGAGAAGAGCAGGAGCTGACCGAGGTTCTAGAAGAGAGGAGACAGGATCCTTATGTGTCATTTTTGTATGTTATATCCTGTCTTTGGATTATTATAACTATGCTTCCAACTTCCCGGTACCTTGCCCCTTCCCATTCATCCCACCACCATTATCATACACACACACACACACACACACACACACATACACCCCAATTGCTCATACTACTTTAAGGGAATGGCTTTTTATATCAACAAGAAGAAAATTGGAGCCAAGCTGGACAGAATACCTATTAACTCACTTAGGATTGCACTTCATGCTAAGAGGTTTGAACTTTACCCCGAGAGCAAGCTTCTAGGCTAGAGCTATTTATTTATTTATTTATTTATCTTTAAGCATCATGTCATGGGACGTTTGAAGTAAACTTATGGATAATAAAGTAATATTTCATAATATTTATATTCATATTATAAATATTTGTATTTATATTTATATTCATAATATTTATATGAAATTGCTACAAGTAAATGCCTGTATACCCACAATCATAACTGTTTGATTAATATTTTACTGTAGTTACCTTATCACGTCTCTCCTATCCCCTCAAAACATCAATTAATCTATCGTATTTTCATGTACTTCAAAGTAAATTGTAAATATCCATACATATTCCCATCAATACTTTAGCAGGCATCTCATGATCTGGAATTATATATTGTTTAGAATAAAACAAACATTTATTTTGTGTTATAAAATTTTCATGTAAAATTCACATATAAGCAAGTGAAATGTACAAATTCAAACACATCTTCAGCCCTTACCAAGATTAAAGTACTGTTTTATCATCACCCCACACAGTTCCCTTGTGCTCCTTACATGTTTATTTCTATAAGAAAATGCTAGACATATTTTTTGCAAAGTGGCTGTTCCATTTACATTCCTACCAAAAATATTTGAGTGTTCCACTCGCTCTGCAACATTTGGTGTTTCACTTCTTTTAATTTTAGCCATGTTAGTGGGTGTATAATAGTATCTCACTGTGTTTTTAATTTGCATTCTGTGATGACTAATAACACTGAAAACTTTTTTATGTGCTTACTTTCCAATACATGTTTTCCTTTGTGAAATACCTGTTTGTAACTCTTGTTCATTTTTTAAAAATACAAATTATTCAAATTAAGCAACTTTTTCAAAAGTTTATTTCTTCCATCAGAGGGAGAGAAAGACTGACAACACCCCTTTACACGGTTCCGATGCCACAATCCACCCACCCCAGCTTCAGGCATCCCCAGTCTAGGGGACATGTGTGCCTATAACACTCAGAAATCCCTGGACAGTAACTGGATCCATCCCTTGTGGGTCAGTCCTCAGGGTGTCATGTTTTACAACTGAGACACCATCCTTTTCTTTATTTTCATTAGATTGTCTATTTTCATAATAGTGTCCTGTGTTGTGCAGAAGTTTTATTTCAATTAGGTCTAAGTTATGATTTTCTTCTCTTAAAGTTATTTTTTTTTCTTTTCTTTTTTTTTTTTTGGAGAGGTTTTTCGCTATAGGGCGCGTGCGCTCGCCAGACAGACAGAGAGAGACATAGAGACAGAAAGCGAGAAATCACCCCCCAGTGGGGATGGTCACGCCGCAATCCCTTCTCCTCCATTCTCCTCTCGGGATCTTGGGCACGCACGCACACGCGCCCGGCGTGAGTTGTAAGCCACTGGGTCCGAGACGCGAACCGCGGTCGACTACGTGGGAGTCCAGCGACATAGCCATTACGCTAACTGCTGGTTCCCAAGTTATTTTTGTGTGTCTGATCTAAAAGAAACTGCTCACCTGCAAACTGTGAAGGCATTTTCCTATGTGTCCAGGTAAAAGCTTTTTGTTTTTTAGCTCTTATATTTAGGTTTAAGATCTTTCATGAGTTGTTATTCATGTATCTGTAAAATAATAGTCAAGATTTTTTTTCCAAATAAATACATGATTATGGCCGCATCATATCTTGACAAGATGTTTTTTACTATGCATGAGATCATTTGATTTCCTTGTTGTAAACCAAGTACTGGTGTAAGTTTCAAACTGTTTCTGAGCATCTTATCCTGGTCCATTGACCCATCAGCTAATCTTCATTACAGTACCATGCTATCTTATTACTACAGCATTACAGTAAGTTTGAAGTCATATAACATAAGTCTTTCAACTTTATTCTTTCTCAAACTTGTTTTATATACTCTTGGTCTTTTGTATTTCCATGTGAATTTTGGAATCCACCTGTCAATGTTTTTAAAATAATTTTCTGTAATCATTTGGGGCATTTTGATATCTTAGAAACTTTGAATATTTCAAACCATGAACACGCTACATCTTCCCACTTATTTGAATGTTCTTTAATTCCCCTAAGCAATGTTGTATAAGTTTTAATGTACAGGTCTTTTATAACTCCTGTTGAAAGTATTCCTGAGTCAACTAGTGGTGTAGTGGTTATGGCAAATGGATCCCACATGGCAGACCATGCCATTCCAGTCATAAACACTATGGCTGGTGCACCAGGCCAGATGTGTATCCTGAAAGGAAGAAGAAGTGGAGAAGGGATTGTGGCATGGCCACATCCCATGGGAGGTGTGTTTTTGTTTGTTTGTTTGTTTGTTTTCCCTCTTTCCTTTTTTCTCTTCATGTCTCTATATCGAGTACACATGCCTTCTGGCAAAAATTAAAAATAAAAGTATTACTAATTTTTAAATAATGTTTTTATAAATGTAACTGTTATACATTAATTTCCATTTTTTGCTATGAATATATAAAATATGATTGATGTTTATATTATTCTCTTGTCCTGAAACCTTGTTAAATTTTTTTAGTAATTCTAATGACCAGTTTTCAACCTTAGGATTTTCTATTTAAAAAATCACATCTCACTTGCCAGTGTTCATTTGATATGTCAAAGTACAATTTTCCTGTGCCCTCAATAAGAATACATGGCCAACTAGACCAGAAACTAGAGAAAAATTGAAGAAGGTAAGGAGAATATTCAGCATCACTGGATAAGAATTCAAGTTTGGCCTTTTTTTTTAAACTTAATTCTGGATAACATAACAGTGGAGAAAATTCAGAATTAGGTGGACATAAATCCAATTACCTGTTTTCTCTTCAACTGAAGAACCAACAATTTCTTTTTCACATCTCATAATTTAATAAAAGCAGAACATAGCACATTTCAAAGCTCCTTTCTTTTTCATTTCTGAATTCCAGGAAGCTAGTCATGTTCCTAATCTTTCATTCTCAGAACAGAATTTCTAGCTATAAATCATTGGATAAATGTCTTTATTTCCCAATGGATTAACTTTTCCATAATATAACACAAAGAAAAGTGAACTAGACACACAGAGACTACAGCAACCACCTACAAGGTACTGTGAGTTTGAAAGTAAGGACTTAAGAGGAGTCTAGTCAAAGATCAGTGGCCTGCTCATACCAGTCTCTGTGGTGTGCCATGACCTTGGTAAATTCAAATCCATCCACTGTCCCTTGACTGGTCTGTTTTAGATAATTCATTGTTAAAGATGTTTCTGGGTTTATCAGACTCGGGAATGCAGGTTCACACTGAGGAAGCTCACAAGAGACTGATGAATAAAACCAGAATCACAATGTGCTAATTTACACAGAGAAATATAAATCTAACATAGATTGGGTTTTATGTCAGCCTGGGCAGTACATTCTCTCCCTATAGGCCAGATAAGTGGAAAGATAAATTAACAGAAAATATGTCTGATTATCATGGGATTGAAATAAGGCAGATGAGTTTATATGATGCAAATAGCTAATTGCTTCAGTTTAATAGACCCTAATGTGTCCATCTCCACAACAGGCATACTTCAGCAAGGAGAACCAGACAGGTGATATTTTTAGCCCAGAGGATGTTATTTTATGAGCAGAACATGTCTAATAATTACTCCATACTTTCATTGTAGAACACTTCCAACTTATTTTTATATAACCTTCCCATAGTTAAGTTTTTACCTTCCATCAGATTACTGAACTGATTTCAAACAACAGTGCATCTTTTAAAGTTACTTGGCATTTTCTTTCTCATATCTATGATGGGTTAATTTTATGACTTTCCCACCGGTAGATGATTTTGTCTTCCATATTTTAAAATGTTTCTTTTCTTTGGGGTATTTTGATTTGTGTTAAATTGTAAGCAATCCATAGCTCTGAGAATGTCCTATAAATTCTCATTGAATCTTCAATAGTTCAAAGAGATCCATGTTGTTATTTCATTTTAGTTTTATAGACATGAAAACTGAACCTCTGGGCTAGCTGGTGATGTGGTAGTTGAGGCAACTGGATTCCACATGGCCAACTGCACGGTTTGAGTACTGGACCAGGTGGCTTAAGAGACACACCACATGCATGCTCAGAATCCTGAAAGGACAATGGGGAAAAATTGGTATGGTCATACCCTCTGGGGAGTGCTTTCTAACTTTCCTCTCTCTCTGTCTTTGTCCAGTGAACACATATACCACATAACAAAATTATAAAGAAAATGAAACAAAAAAAGAAACACTAAGTCTCAGGGAACTTAGGTGATTTTTCCATGTGTAGTTGACAGATGTATATTGAGCACCTACTATGTGCCACATGTGGTAGGAGGTGATAGGGAAATAAACTATCTATACTATTTTACAAAAACAGAGTGATCATTACATTAAACATGCAAGTCATTTTACTAATTCTGCCATGCTATGGAAATGCTAGAAAGCTTTGTTGCAGTTGAGGCTCATTTAATTTAATGAATAAGTGAATGAGTGAGTGAACAAATAGATGAATATGCATTATTTTCAGAATCCTGCCTTATAAAGAAAAAGCAAAGTTCAATAAGTATGTGCCAACTTTTTAGAGGTTTCAAATGACTACAGTCCCGATTGTTGTAACTTTTAATGAATTGCAACAGCTTTTCTGGCATTGTGGAGAGTACAGAGAAGACATGACCCAGGCTAACAGACAAACCATCAAAGTGGGACAAAGGCCATCAAGATAACAGAAGGAGAAAGTGAATAACTTGTTCCAAGAGGAAACAGCTGGAGGTAGTTTTTGAATGCTAAACAGTTTTGAATTTCCCTTTGATTCAAGGAAGACAAATCCTCACAACTTAAACTTTGAGACGTGTTCTGAACATCCACAAGCCCCCCAATCTGAGTTGGGAATCTCCTGTGGAGAGGTTTCATTGGGTCATTTTCTTAACTCTTCTCTTGTGGGTTGGTTTCGCGATGTAAGAGAAACCACCTTCCTCTGATATTTTCTTCTCTGATCCTGGCACAATGCTGGAGGGCAAAGGTCCCATAACACACAAAGGGGAAATAGAAGATAAGCCAACTCGTAAGATGTTTCAGTTTAAGGCACCATCAATAGGTTTCATTTATTTAGTTCTCGATATACACTAGATAATTCAAAAAAACCCACTTAATATAATGTCTTTATTAACATTCAGTCAACCACAAGTGAGTGGGACTATCATAATCTACCATACATGTTATAGGTGACGATTGTGAAGTTGTGAAGTTCAGAGAGGAACCGTGACTTTACCCAAATCTACCAAGCAGGAATTGAAACTTAACCATGAAAGGTCCAAAAGTCTAAAAGCTCACCCAGGCCCCACACTGACCCTTTCAATTAAGGGCTTGAAGTCTGATCCTGCCAAGGAAACTCTCCCCCTGTCCCCTGCCCACTAGTTCTGGCTTCATTTAATTGTCCCTTTTTTTCGGTATCTCATAGAATGTTTTTATGATTGCATTAGAATGTTTAATATTTAATCTTGTTTCAGGTGTCAAGAAAGGTATTTCTACTCTATATTCTGCTCTTCCTGAAAGTGGGAATAAGGTTTCAATTTGTTCTTCCCATCAATACTGTGTAAGAAATTATTCAGAAATAATTTTAGCAAGAATTTGTTGAATTAAAGATCATTTAAGCACCTGGAGATGCTTAGGCAATATATAAGCTATGTAAAAATGCCATAGTTGATCTGTTTCATGAATTTTGTCAAGACTGTGGACCAATCAGTACTATGCCCTAATTCATGAGCCCGAAAAGATTGTCAATTGTTCTCTCTTTTATAGGTTTTTGATTTTGCCATAGGGTGTGTACACTTGCCAGAGACAGAGAGAGAGAGAGAGGGAAAGTGAGAAATTACCCACTGGGAGAATGGCCACACTGCAATCAACTTTTGGGACATTGGGTATGCACACACATGTGCTGAACATGTTTTTTAGGTTGCCAGCTCTATACCAGAATTGACTAGACCATAAACCATACAGACCTTAACCATGATTCCACCTGTTGACCTGTCAATCTCTATTATGAACAAAGAGTAGGAATAATACCTTGAACATCTGCTATAGACCCATTATTTTGTCATGCATTTTGTAAAGATACAGTTCCTTCTTAATAAGAATTTATAGTTGTATGGAAGAGAAGAAAACCACACTTTTTGAAGAGTATAATTGTTTGTTTTTATATGTACAAGGCACATCAAATGGTCCATCCCAGACAAATGCTTATTATACGTTTGTTGAATGAAGTTAAAAAAAAAAAAAGCAAGCAGAACGTAAGTCATAGACTATACACTAGGGACAGCTAGATTTCAGGCCTTTCAAAGAGTATTTACTAGCTAGATTTCCTTAGTTTATAATAGACAGAATTCCAACTCAAGTCTCCAGTCCTTATTTCCCCCCATCCTATCTGAATTAGTTGACTTTACATTTCTAGATCGAATGGATTTATTTCCTCTGACTTGGAAGATCTTAGTTTCCTAGCATTGGTTTCTGTTTCAGAAGACCAGAGCTTTACAAAGAATTCACACACAAGACATAACCACAGAAGAAAATCTATTGGCATAAAAATGTCAGTCCACAAAATGGGCTGACTAAACAGTAAAAGGTCATTAATTCAGATTTTGTTAGAATTCAGTCAGAGCTAGATTGAAATTTACTTTCTCATGCCTATAAAGGCATGGCTGGCTAAGACAAATAATATAATAATATTAGAGAGATATATATTTTAAAGATATTTTAAAAATTGAGACAAAGATGTTTCTAATTATTTTCTGGCAATAATCATGTTATTAGTAATTCATGCTTTTATTGAATCAGATTTTCTCAAAACCTCTGATAGCCACACTAAATGTATCTAGATATTTATGTATGTAAAGCTTCATTTCAAAAGGAATTTGAGTTGGCAAAAGTGATTTTGAGTTTTGTTCAACAGCATACTACATTTATAGAGTTAACTGCAAAAAATTTCTGTATGTCTATCTCTGTTAATATGTAGTGCAAAGTTATCTGATACAGGTAGGGGAGAGTTTACAGATCGTTTTTCAGAAGTGGAGAGATTGAGGTGCAGATACTCCTGATGTCTTGGTGCTAACTGTAGAGATGGTAAATGGGATAGGCAGGCCAAGCATCTGGTTAGGAGCACAGTCTAGAGCCATCTTCACTGCCCAAACTGCCCTCTGTAATTACTTACTACACATGCATGAAGATAAATAAAGCTCTGACTTCCAAACCAACATTGTATCTCCCATTCAGGATAATTTCTCTTAAAATTAAGAAGTCTGGGGACCAGCAGTTAGCGTAATGGCTATGTCGCTGGACTCTCAGGTAGTTGACCGCAGTTCGAGTCCTGGACCTGGTGGTTTAAAACTCATGCTGGGCACGTGTGTGTATTTGCCCAAGATCCTGAGAGGAGAATGGAGGAGAAGGTATTGCGGCGTGGCTGTCCCCCGCGGGGGTGATTTCTTGCTTTCTGTCTCTCTGTCTGTCTGGTGAGTGTACGTGCCCTATGGCAAAAACCTCTCAAAAAAAATTAATTAATTAAGCGGTCTGCTTCTTTTTTTTTTCCCACGGAAAGATTTTTTTCTATAGGGTCCGTGTGCTTTCCTGAGAGACAGAGACAGAAAGTGATAAATCACTCCCTGGGGATAGCCACTTCACAGTCCCTTCTCTTCCAGTCTCCTCTCAGTATTTTTGACACACATGCACATGTTCCAAGCATGTTTCAAGTTGCCAAGTCCTGGACACAATTCCCATGGTGAACCATGTGGGAATCCACTACCTTACCCACTATATCACCTGCTAGTCCCAAGAGGTCTGCTTCTTAATTCTTTTTTTTCTTTTTTTTGTTGAGAGGTTTTTGCTATAGGGCGTGTGCGCTCACCAGAAAGACAGAGAGAGACAGAGTGATAGAAAGCAAGAAATCTCCCCCCAGAGGGGATGGCTATGTCACAATCCCTTCTCCTCCATTCTCCTCTCGGGATCTTGGGCACACACGCACACGTGCCCAGCGTGAGTTTAAGCCACCGGGTCTGGAACTTGAACCGCAGTCGACTACAGGGGAGTCCAGTGACACAGCCATTATGCTAACTGCTGTTTTCTAGCTTCTTAATTCTCAGTGGGACTGAATCACAGAGGCAGGAAAGCAAACCTGAGCTCAATGTGTTGAGGAATGGGCATTAATGAAAGATCAGGCCCAGATGCAATGCTTCAAACATCTCTCAGGTTCACTCTCCTCTCCTCTAGCCCTGGTGCTGCTAGTGTTGAAGCTCTTCACATCTCTGAAAGGAGTTCTTAGAACAGCCTGAAACCTGGTCCTTTCTGGATCCAGACCTTAGCCACTAAATTTAAACCTTCACATTTGCAATGGAGTCATATTTAGTTTTTTTATTATTTTCTATAAGTAGAGGTTTAATCATATCACACACCTTGCCCAGATACCTCTACTGTCTCTTCATATTATATTTCTAGAACATAGTAAAAATCCCTTACTTGGAGTCAAATTCTTGAGGATTTTGTCCTAAATGAACTCCCTTTCTCATGTTATGCTCTTTAATCTCCAGTTTCTACGTGCTCTTTAATGTGAGTATGCAGTTATTTATAGAGCATTTTATGTTCCTTCCTCACTGCATATCTGTTCATAGTACAATATTTCTGCACCTTAAACATACTTCCCTCGTCTACCTGTTGTCAGGTGCAAAACTCCATTGCTGCCTTTAGAATGCAGTTTAAATGGCATCTCCTTATAGAAACCTCAACTGATTCCCCAGACATCGTTGTTAAACTATTTGCAGTGTTGATGTAAGAGAAATAGAAACCTAATGATGATGTTACTTAGTCTGTGTGCAAGCGTCCTTCATAAAGCCTGAAGAAGACTGACCTAAGTAAATAATCAGATATAGATCCAAATATATACATAAAGCAAGTTGTTTGCAATGTTTATATCAATGAAAAAAAAAGAAACAATTGTATATCCCAAATTTTGGACAATATTTGGGAAATATTTCTGTAAGGATCTTATATAGACTTATACTATGGTATATACCTATCCATTTCTCTCTCTCTGTCTTTCTCTCTCTCTCTCCACACACACACACACACACACACACACACACACACACACACACATATGTATGTATATATTTCATTATTCATGATAGAGTGTATGAGAGAGACAGATTCTCCTCCACAGCATCCTGCCATGTTGCCACCCTCATCCTCTAGTTCTCCAGCCCATTGGAATTGAGCACCCACTCACAAACCTGCTGTGTTTCAGGATGACTGGATTGGACTGGAGATTAAAACCCTTGTTGCCATGGAGTATCTGTCTTTTCTTGAGAAGCACATTACTACATCACTGCTGTGTCGTGGAGCTAGCCCATTAGGGTCATTTTTTTTCTCTTAAACATATTTTTTACTTGTTGATAACTCCTAGACTAATACCTATATTTAGACATTCCCCCCTCAATCCAACTGCTTATTTTACATCTTCACTTGCATGTGCCAAAGAGATCTCAAACTTCATATGGTCAAAAAATGAATTTCTACTTTCTTTTCAAACCCATTTCTCCAGCTTCCTCATCTCAGCTAATGACAGCTATGTTCTTCCCATAGCACAAGCTACATTTCTTGGCTTTAATCATCTCTCTTCTCCTTACAAACCCTATCCAATCCACTGCAAACCCTGTGACTGAGATCTTCAAAATATCTAGACTTCTTCTGCCCATTCCCTCTGCTACATTCATTTCAGGTGTTTCTCACCTGAATAACTGTGATACCCTCTTGAAATGTTTTCCAAATTCTGTCCTTGTCTCCTTTATTTATTCTCAAATGCATTACTGAGATGCACTTTTATAATAAAATTCTGATCCCTCACTTTCCTTCTTCAAACCTTCTGTCAACTCCCCACCTCATTCAAAGTAACGTCCAGTATTTTTTTACTGAAAGCCTACGAGTCCCAACAAAATCTGACAATTTGTCCCATCTCTGAAAAATCTCACTATTTTCTTACCTTCTGTTTGCTTGGCTGCAGCCACGCTGGTTCTCCTTTCAGCTACCAAAATATGTCAAACCTGTTCTTGCATCATCTTTGCAGTTGGTATTCCCTTTCTCTAGACTATCCTCCCCCAAATATTTGCATGCCTTACACCATCATTTATACTTTATTTCAAGACTCTACATAAATTTTTATTCTAAAAGGCAGCCATTCTGGATCTCTAAACATTCTATCTACATTTTCAGTCCCAGATTGATATTTCCAGTTCTCTTACCTGATTCAGTTTTATCTTACTAACATATCATAGATTTTTATTTTTTGTCTTGTTCTTTTTCTTTATCTCCATTAGAAACTCTATTTTATAAATATTGTAAGTTTTGTTTAACCTATTCTTTCTTTATTTCCAGCTCTTAGAACAGTGTTAAGAACAATAAATAATTGTCAAAATACAAAAAGAAGGGAGGGAGAGAGAAGGAGAGGAAGGGAAATCTATCCATTATAGTTACTTTTTGAGGTCATTCATAAGAGTGAGGCTAATCTATATTAATGACATGGAAATATTTCCAAGATACATTACAAGGAGAAAACAGATTTCAGAGTGGTATGTATATTATGATTCTAGTTGCTTAAGTTAAATAATTTTGTACAAGGTTGCATAGAAATAAAATGAAGACTAGAAGAGGCATATGCTGGTTAATAATGATTAGCTTTGGAAGTGGTATGAAAAGATACTTAGCATTTTTGTTTTGCATTTCTGTATAATTTGTATTTAAATATATATTAAAATTTTAGCAGTGAATTTTATATTCAATAATGATATATATATATATATATATATATATATATATATATGTATTTTCTTTTTCACATTGAAAGCTGTTCATAATACACTTGTCAAGGGCCAGATGGTAAAACAGCAGTAATCCAACTTGACCCACTTGAGAAAGGTCCCTAGTTCTCACCCTGAGACATCCCTGTCTATGCTGGACATGTGTATGACTGCCCGTGACCCAGGCTAGCTGAGGCTGGGGGTGGATCCCAGTGTGAAGACCCTGTTGGAGGTGCCTGTTTCCCTCCCACGATCTCTCCATGTTCTGGAAGACATAAATAGATAAACTATATATCATGAAACAATTTAGAGAACAGAAAATACAAGCATTATTGTTCGATTTGAAAATCCAAACTATTCTACAAAATAACTGTATGTTTTAGTATTCTTGTCTGCCAAAACACATTTGGCCACAAAACCTAACCTGAACTGACATGAGTTTATTTATAGACTTTAGTACCACATAATGTGAATATTCATAATTGTCACCACTTCTGCCCCAGAATCTGCTGTGGATGATATGCTATATAATAAATATGCACCAAATTTACTTTATAAAATCTAAACAACTTTTGAAACACATCCAACTTCCAAGTGTTTTACATAGAGCATTGTGAACCCATTACATCAATCTTCACAGGCAAACTATTATTTTTGATTGGTGTGATTTTGACTTTTTTTTTTTTTTTCTCTTTTGGCTCAGCTGTATCTTGTGCTTTGCTCTCTACAACAGACTTCTTGTGTAATAAATAAAATAACATGTAAATGGGACCAGCTGGTAGGGTAGTGGTTGGAGTGCTGGACTCCCACAGACCATCCAAGGCTGCGGCTTGAAAATCACATAGGGCACCGTGTGTACGCATGCCCAAAATCCTAGGAAGAAAATGGAGGAGATTGAAGCGTGACTATCCCCACTGTGGGAGTGATTTCTCACTTTCCCTCTCACTGTCTCTTTCTCTTTCTCTCTGGCGAGTGCACCTACTCTATAGCAAAAACAAAAACAAAAACAAAAAAAGGCTGTAAATAAAGTTAAGTTAAATACAAACTTTAGGTAGAATCTATACACATGGAAGAAGAGCTTTAAACGGAGCCAGTTACTGCCTTAGCCCAGTGTGGCCTTTCATGTTCCCACCTGAAACAAACTGATTCTAAGATTTAGTTAACAGCGTCTTCAGGTAAAAGAAAGAAACCTTATTAAAACTAAGTTCAGAATGGGTAAATCTGGACGAGACAGGGATATAGAAGAGGACAGATTCCAGTGTACTGGGACACGTACTGTCCCAGGGGCAATTTCAATACTGCACTGTTGACAGATGCACATTGTGGCAGGGTTTACAGTGCCTCAGCACAAGGTGGTCACATTTTTCCCATTCCAGTGTCTTGAGCTGGTTTCTCCTAAAGGCAGGAGGGAGTGCCAGGGATATTAATAGAAGAGGCATGTTCTTTTCCTGTTCAGCTATTTAAAGAAATGTTCAGCTGCAAGGTGTGCTGATTTATGCAGCTTATCTTCTTCAACCCAGATAGAGCTCACTGCTCCTCCTACCCATTACAACTCTCACTTAATGGATCTGTAACTGACTTTCATTTTGTGATATCAAATTTACAAGAAAAAAGGTGTGTGTGGGGGGGACACTGTTATTGTTTCCAGGTGCTGTTGATCACATTTGTGTGGGATATGAACACCCTTAATTGGGTTCTTGGCTATAAATGCATCGTAAACAAATTTAGAAGACAATCAGGCTATGTTAAAAAAGAGGTGCAAAATTATTGTCATCAACTAGGTGACCTTAAAGTGCAACACATAATAATTCTTCATGGGGATTAAAAATGCAACTGGCTCCTCACAAATGGCTTAGGGATACAGCCAGCCGAAATAAAACAGAATTAGACCCCAGCATAAAATGCAGAATGCAGTTTGGAACTCGAATATTTAGAGGATGATCTCACATCTGTTTCTTGACATTCTTTCCAGCCTTCAAGGCCTACTTCAATAAGTATTTCCTCCTTAAACCCTCCCCAAATTCCCACCAGTTGGAATTAATTTCCCCTTGCTCTCAATTACTGTTGTTTATGTTGTCTGTATCTATTAGAGTATATATTATAATTTTCCTACTGTTTAAAATTTTTGTTTTTTATGGAGCTTCTCAAATTTTAGTTATTTGTACATTTGTTTAAAATATTTTGTCAAATCTGTGTGCTGTCTCTCTATGTGTATATATATATATATATGTGTGTGTGTGTGTATATATATATATATATATACATGTGTGTATATATATAATATATACACACACATATATAAATACACACATATATATGTGTGTATATATATATAATGAGAGATACATTATATATGTGTGTGTGTGTATACATATATATATGTGTGTGTGTGTGTGTGTGTGTGTGTGTGTGTATAGTTGTTTTTTTTTAAAACTACCAGAAGGCATGTGCATTTGCATGCATGGGAGTAAGAGTGAGAGAGAAAGTGCTCCTCCAATGAGTCACGGTGACTCTGCAATCCTTTTCCTCTATTACTTCTTTGCATCGGGATTTGAGGCATGCACACGTCCCGTGTGTTTTTCAAGCTATCTGGCTATGATTCTAACTACAGTTATCCATGTGATACCTGGCTTTCAATGCACAGTCTTTAAACACTGTGCTACTGTGCTGGCCCTGTCTATATTTTACTGATTTAGCAGTATCTTTACATTTATAAACTTTCTTTAGTCTCATTAAGGCATGAGACCCTATTGAAGGTATTTTTCTTTCTTTCTCTCTCTCTCTCTCTCTCTCTCTCTCACGCACACACACATGAAACAAATATTGGGTTGCTGAGAAAGTCGGGACGCATTTTGGCATAGAAAAATATGGCATGGCTTTTCCAACAACCTAATAGCACTCGTTATTTATAAACAGAATGATGACTCCTGATTTGTTTAAGGAATGAGAAGAAATAACACACAAAGTAGCTCTTCCAGGCTGGCCCATGGTGTGGTGGTTAAGGTGGCTGGATCGCACATGGTTGACTGAACAGTTTTGGGTCCTGAATTCAATGGCTTGGGACATTTGCCAGACCCAAAATGCAAAAGGAGAGAAAAATAGAGGAGAAGGGATTGGGCATGATCATTCCTCATGAGAGTTATTTTCTCACTTTCTTTCTCTTTCTTCCTCTCTCTCTGTTGAGCACATACTTTCTCTAGCAAAATTTAAAAAAAAAGAAAATGAAAGAGCTTCTGCTTTGCTCTAAAATCTGCTTTTTGAACTTCGCAGTGTCATTATGGGAATGTTCTCATATCTTCCTTTTTTGGTTAGACTTATCTAGAGGATTACTTCAGTGTCCTTTTTACTGCTGGCTTTCCTCAAAGAAGAACTCACACTTTTTTATTTATTTATTTATTTATTTTTTGTAGAGGTTTGTTCTATAGGGTGCGTGTGCTCGCCAGAGAGACAGAGAGAGACAGAGAGACAGAAAGAGAGAAATCACCCCCAAGGGGGGATGGCCACGCCGCAATCCCTTCTCCTCCATTCTCCTCTCGGGATCTTGGGCACGCATGCACACGCGCCTGGCGTGAGTTTTAAGCCACTGGGTCCGGGACTTGAACCACGGTCGACTACGTGGGAGTCCAGCGACATAGCCATTATGCTAACTGCTGGTCCCTTTTTCTTTTTAAAGAGAGATTTTTGGTATAGGGTGTATGTGCTCACTAGAAAGACAGAGAGAGACAGAGAAAGTAAGACCCTTCCCCCCTCCCCGGGGGGTTGTGGCCATGCCACAATCCCTTCTCCATTCTCCTCTCAGGATTTTGGGCATGCACACACATACATCTAGTGTGTTTTAAGCTGCAGTGTCTGGCAATCAAACTGTGGTTGACTACGTGGGAGTCCAGCAATGTAACTATTAGGCTATCTGCTGATCCTGAGGAGTCATAATTGAGGGACATGAGTTGAGGAGGAAGGGGACCAGCAGTTAGTGTAATGGCTATGTCGCTGGACTCCACATAGCCAACCGCGGTTCGAGCCCCGGACCCGGTGGCTTAAAACTCACTCCGGGCGTGTATGTGTGCGTGCCCAAGATCCCGAGAGGAGAATGGAGGAGAAGGGATTGCGGCGTGGCCATCCCCTCTGGGGGGTGATTTCTCGCTTTCTGTTTCTCTGTCTCTCTCTGTCTGTCTGGCGAGCGCACGCGCCCTGTAGCAAAAACCTCTCCAAAAAAAAAAAAAAAAAAAAAAAAGAGTTGAGGAGGAGGGGTCTTCAAGTAGAAATTTGTGGAATACCGTGTGTTTAGTGGCCCCTGAGAGTTGACTTTCCTGTCCCTTGTCCCTCCATTTGCACTTAAGTGTGTAATGTTAAGTGCATCGGCTGGCTAGAGATACAGAGACAGAGTCATAAAGAGAAAAATCACCTCCCCAGGGGGATGGCTTGCTGCAATCCCTTCTCCTCCATTCTCCTCTCAGGATTTTGGGCAGACATGCACACACACCTGGTGTGAGTTTCAGGCAGGGATAAGCGTTTTATTACCAACCCCGACAATAACCTCTGGTCCAAAACATAATCTGCAATACTGCTTTAACAATGACGAATTGGAATTTTTTTTTCCCATCTGTCTGACTTTTGGGATTGTTCCTCAGTTATAATAAATTTGAAGGAAAGAAAGATTAGTGATTTATTGGCTTCCTTAAACTATAACACAATAGTGCCTCCCATTTTCAAAGTGCTTTGCAAACTCTAAAGAAGTAAACTATACATATTTATTGTTGTTTTATTAGTTATATGTGATATAAATTCACTGGCATGTTTACTAATTATTTCATGTAAATATGTGTGTGCATGTATATATGTATGTGTATATATGTGTGTGTGTGTGTGTGTGTGTGTGTATACTTCCTTAGTTTCTGGGAACAAAATGCACTCAAGATATATTCTTGGTTGTCCATTTGCATGCATTCCCTCAACTGTTCCCCCTGAGTTATCAGTCACAAAATATCTCGGCATCTCCATTTTTGGCCCATAGCTACTCCTCCATCGCTCTCCATTCAACCCCTGGCCCTGAAGGAAAACATCATGTTTAGCATGATAATGTAATTAAGGTCATATTCTGCCTTCAGTCATCAATGTGCAAATGCTGTATGACTAATGAGACAGTCTTAACAGAGTCTCCTAGACTGTATCCTCTAACTAAGCTAAATAGGCACAGTTTCCTCAGTCACTTTCTGACTAGTGAAAATTTGTTGTCCCTTCAGGCTTCTGGCAGAGTCAGAAAAGTAAGTGAAACCAGTATTTCGATCATAGGGATTTTCAAAAAATATGTTCTAAGAAAAATGTACGTCATCCCTTCTATCTCTCTCCGTAGCTACTTTGTCAGTTAGGGTGTGGAAGTTGGACTGGTGTATCAGGATGAGGATTCAGGCAACCAAGCAGACACTGTCAGCTCAGAGGCTATGAGATCATGCATGTGTTTATAAAGCGCAGAGGTCGGTGCAGAGGACCATCCAGTGTATCATATGGAGATAAATCAACCAGAGCTGGGAGGCTGGAGCAGGGTTGCAATTGAGCTATCGTTCTGTTTCTGATTTTGTTTTCTAAGAAAGATTTTTGCTATAGAGTGCACGTGCTGGCTGGAGAGACAGAGACAGAGAGACAGAAAGGGAGAAATCACCTCCCTAGGGGGGATGGCCTTGTCTCAATCCTTTCTCTTCCATTTTCCCCTTGGGATTTCGGGCACACACACACACACTCACCCAGTGTGAGTTTCAGGCGACTGGATCCAAGACTTAAACCATAGTCAGCCACTTGGGAGTCCAGTGATGTAACCATTATGCCATCTGCTGGTCTCAATGTCATTTTTGTTTTAATTTTCTCCATCTGGCACATAGGCCCAGACTTGTCTTCTTTCTATTGAATATTTTTCAGCCTTTGTTTGTTCTCTTTTATAAAATGGAGTTTATAGTGCTGATCAGTCGGTAAGACTTTCAAAAGAATTAAGTAAGATCAGCATCTGAGTGGTTCACAACATACCATAATGCCTTGCTCAGAGGAAGTAATGATAAGTATTATTTTCAGTGTTCCAAAATAATGGACCTGGTTCTTTTGTGATTAATCCTGGGCATTATTTTCTCCACTAATTTTTACCCTATGCTGCATTGCTGGTCTAATCATAACAACAGAGCTTTGACATTTCTCCCTTATATTGCTGATACAAACAAGGATTAGCGTTAGGGCTAGGGTTAGGTAACCCTGCTCTGTCCTGCTATATCCTCTCTTGCTCTTCTCAGTGTGGTCTCCCTAATACTCTGATAGTGATCTTTTAAAAATATGTATCCTGCTCTCAATCCTTCGATGCTTTTCTACTGTTATTAGAATAAAAAAAAGCAAAATCATGAACATGACCTAGGATGCCCTACATTATCAACTCGTACGAACTTTTCCTACCTCTCTGGCCTCTAGGCATACAAGTCTTTATTTTCTTTTTTAATGTGACTCTCCTTCCTGCCTTGGGACCTTTGCACATGCTGTGTCCTCAGATTAGTTGCCTAGTGAATGTATATATGCCCTTCATATTCATATACACCTCATTTGTCCAAGAAAAGTTGATGGTTCTCTTGCTCCACTCGAGATAAAGATACGTTACTTTTTTACATGATTTCTTTATTACATGTGTTTTTCTTTGTACAACATTCTTAGAATTTAATGTTCCTAAAATATAATTAGAAATTTTACATTGGTATGATTATTTTGACTACCATTAGTCCCTCTTAATGAAGGTATAAGTCTGATCTATTAAACATGCTCTTACTTCCCTGGGACTTGAAAGTATCTTGAAGGAATTGAATACATATGGAAATGACCACAGGGATGATCCTTAGTTTTGGCATGCAGTCCCAAATGTGGGAGAGTGCATATATGGCTGTTCCCTGGTAGATTCCATAGTCTATGAAAGCTTCCATTCAGCTGAAGGTCTGATCACACTTGGAGGACATCAAGTCAGACAGGGAAGATAGAATATTACAGCTTGCCTTAGTTGGTTGGATCTCTTTTCCAGAATTTAGACCCGGGTCAGAATTCCCTGGGTGTCTTCAATGTCCTGGTGTAAAATTGAACATTAGGACAGTTAATTATGATGAATGCTACCTGACCCTCCTAAACTGCTCAGGCCACTCTAACTCTAGGCAAACTGGAATCTCCTTCCTAAGGGACTTTAATTGTTATTCTATTAGGATTTGCCTCCTCCCACCAAACAGTGACACTTCTGAGCTGCAGCTGAGCTCCTGCAATCTTTTTGACAGCCTTATCCACTACTCAGGTTTAATCTGCCCAGGTAGATCAAAAAGAATTGATATGAATTTTTTGATTGGGTGCCTGTCTTTTTTTCCCTCCATCTCTTTACCTTTCGGCAGCTGAAGGGGATCCATCATGATAATTTCCCGTTATTAGGTTTGAAGTGTTTTGAATGTGAAATGCCTTTTCACTTAGAAAGAATTGATGCCTATAACTTGTAATGTGTTAGCAGTTTGGTAGAGTGCTTGACAGCCCAAACTGCATTACAGGTAGCTAATCCCCATGGCTGAGCTCCATTAAAGAACAGATCGTATCTGTTAATACAGTCATAGAGTGTGGGTCATTGTGCTGAAAGGCAGTCTAGCTGCTGGGAGAAAGATTATTATGTGACTTTATTCTATTTTAAAGTTGGAGAATGTATGGTAGATATACTAGTCATGATTGATTAAAGATTCGAGAGGGGATTTTATGACTCTCCTGGTATGTGCCAGGTTTATAATTCCCACCAGGAAGAAAAATGTCCCCAGTGGTTTAAACGAGACCAATAGCAAATATCAAGCTATGGACAGCTACTTAGCTCCTGTACATTCTTCACTGTGACGTCTCTGATTTTTCATACAGTTCTTTGGAAGAGATGAGAGTCTGATGGCCTCTGATTCTTAATGCTTATTGCAAGTGCTCCATATGAAGAAAAGGCATCTGGCCCAGGAACGGGGATCCAGTCTTTTTTTTTTTTTTTTCTGATACACTAGTAAAGACAAGTATATTTCAATTTCTGTATTATCTCTGATCAATAGGAAACAATAATTTTGAAGTTCTCTACTAAGTACCAAGAACTGTGATAATGCATGTCATCTGTGATTATTAACAATGGCCACCTTAAACACAAGTGGAAGAGCAGAGGTTGATATATTATGTATCCATCATCCCCAATACAGACAAACTCAAGAACATTTTGGTAACCAAATCTTTGGAGTAATTAAGAATGTAGTCAGGGCCAGCAGGTGGCATGGTGGTTAAGGCACTAGATAACAGATGGCTGATTCTGTAGTTCCAGTCCTGGACCTGGTGGTTTGGTAAACACATGGGGTGCATGTGCATGCATGCCCAAAAACTTGAAAGGAGAATGGAGGAGAAGAGATAGTGGGGTGGCCATTCCCACTGGAGTGTGATTTCTCACTTTCTCTCTCTCTATCTCTCTCTGTCTCTATGGTCCTATGACAAAACCTGAAAAAAAATAGTCAAATTTATGATTCTTGCTAATTCATGTGATCTATAGAAAATCCAGTTAGAATATCAGAAGTCCAAATTATGAGATAGCCCATTTTATTGTGTTAAATATAGTTTTGAGTACAAAAGTTGTTATTAATGTAACTCCATGAAAAATAGCCTATTTCACAATCAAGACTTCATTTAACAGGCATTTGTGTATTGATTTGAAATTCCAAAAGAGAGAAGAAAGTGCTGACAAGATTCCTACCCCTAAATAATATGCATATCACTGTGGACACTAAATGCAGATTAATGGAATAGTTGAATAACTCGTCAAAGAGGATTCAAGTACCACAATGTGAGCAATCTATAATTTCATAAATATGAGTCAGAGAAAATGGCTTAGACATTTCTGTTGAGGCACTAAAAGAGAAATAGGAGCTCTACATGTTCTCATTCATATATGGAAACTTACAAAAGATGATCTCATAGTAGTTGAGAATAGATAAGTGATAATTCAAGACTGTGAGGAAAAAGGGGACAGAGAGATGTTACTTAATGGACACAAAGTTAAAGATAGGTCATAGGAAGAAGCTTTAGAGAAGAGACACGATAGTTAACAACAATTTAGTGTATATCTCAGATGAGCTAAATAAGAGGATTTCAGTGTTCCCAGAACAAAGTCATGACAAATGTTTGAAATAATGATATGCTAATTACCTTGATTTGATCATTGTACATTGTGTTCTTATACTGAAACCTCACAGATATATGTAATTATTATGTGTCAATTGAAAATAAATGGATAGAAAATGTCTTCAATATCGACTCATAGTCTTTTAGGTAGAAAACATTTCTCACAAGTTCTATAAAGTACTTATTTCTTACAAAGTAGAGGTTGTGTCTTAAAATTTATTCATCCCACATCCTCATTTACACGGAAACTTCAATCAATGGAGATGATTATATTTACTGTGTTTTATGATGATAACCAATTTCTTTCTAAAATTTATTAACTATATTTAGTATTTTAGTGTGATATCAGAACCCAGTAGCTTCTCACCTTCTGGATAAGTATCTTCAATATGAGGAATATTTGTTCAGAGTTCTTCTCACTGCTCAGTGGGATATTTCTTTGTTATCTCTCCCTAAACTTTGCAGACCCATATTGAAAAATAAATTATTTGGCCAACTGGTGGTGTGGTGCTTACAGTGGTTGGCTCCTATACGCCCAACTGTATAGTTTAAATCCTGGGCCTGGTGACTTGAAAATCATGTTGAGTGGGGTCAGTATATGGTCCACTGTGGTTCAAGTCATGGACCTGGTAGTCTGAAAATCACGCCAGGCACATGTACTTGTGTACCTAAGTTCCTGGGAAGAGAACGAAGGAGAAGAGATTGTGGTATGGCCATCACCCATGGGGGGATGATTTCTCACTTTCCCTCTCACTATGTCTGTATCTCTCCTGTGAGCACACACACCCTAAGTAAAAATCCTCTTAAAACCAAACCAAACCACATTGGGTCTGTGTATATGCCTGTCCAAAATCCCGAAGATCGAAAGAGAAGGGATTGCAGTGTGACCATCCCCCCATGGGTGAGTGCCTTCTCACTTTACAGCTCTCTCTCTCACTCTCTCTGTTTTTTTCCCTCTCTCTCTCCAGTGAACGCATGAGCCCTCTAGTGAATTATAAACAAATAAATAAGAAGAAAAGACAATAATTAAGGTTTCATTTGGGTCTACATATCTTGTCCTATGGAGAAAACAACTCAAGTGAACAGTACACAAACCAAACACTTTATACTCAAAAGTCAACCATGCAACAAGGACCTATGTAAGGGACCGATTTTTCACATGGTCAAAATTATAGTTGGTGCTTTGCAATCCCTTCCAAAGCTAATTATGTATCTTCCAATTTGATCAAAAAATTAACTACTAAACCAAGAGTAATGCTGCTGAATAAATATAGCCAATAATATATAAATAACATGAAAAAGAAAATGACGAGGGAAGTGATTCAAATAGAAATTGGTGTTCTGACGTTTAAGTTCATCATTACTCTGTCAGGTATAGACTCAAACTGGCTTTTTATGTAATAGTGCAGAAAAAGGAACTTCTGTAACCTAGTCTGTCTGAGTACAGTGGAGACCCCTCTCAGCTTTCAAACCTCTGCCTAGTGTAAACATTTCTCTGTCCATCTTCAAATAGACTTTTCAGTATCTTCTTATTTTTATTGTTTATTTGTTTCTTTCATGAGTGAGAGAAGCAGAGAAACACAGAGAGAAACAGGATCCACAACAGAGTCTTACATGTCAATCCACCCCAAGCCTCAGCCAGCCCCAGGTCATATATACACACATGCCTGGCATACTCGGCGAAGTCTCTGGATGAGAACTTGAAATCTTCCTATGTGGGTCAATATCATTAGAGCATTGCATTTTACCACTGTGTCACCATCTGGCCCTTGCATGTTCTTTTGACTGAACAATATCTCGGCTACTGGTTTGGTCTAATTTATTTTTCTTTAGGATTTTTACAGTGATCTACACTTTCTGTTTGCTCCAGTATTGTCATATACCTCCTGTTTTGCTGACTTAGGGCAAAGAGCAGCCTCAGACAAAGGAGAAGAAAGTTAGCACCTTTTCTTTTGTATCTAACTCCTTGTGTTTCTGCCCTTTCAAAAGTGTATGAAACAGGAACAAGAAAATCATGTAGTCCCCCTTGGTGCTGACATTTTCCTGAGTCATCTGTCATTTCTTTGGTTCTGCATTTCTAACATATCTATTACTTGGTCACTCTGAGCAAAGATCAAGAATATTATGAGGGAAACACTGGTGGGACAGAGAGGAAAAGGGGAGAAGAAGACCACCTGGACTTCAGAGAGATGGAAATGTAGACAAATGAATTTATTCATATAGTCACAGTACTTTTCTGGGGATATTTTTTAAATGTGCATAAGAAGTAAGTAAATAAACTTGAGTTTAATACACACATGTTTATCTCATGGCTTATAAATTTTATTGCATTACAGACTTTGGGTATTAAAGGATTTAATTTATTAAATCTTCTATAGATAGCATTTAAATGGCCTTTTCATATAAAACTCATGTTTATAGAAGTAAATTTCAAAAAAAGTTCTTGTGCAAAAATGTAAAATGAAAACACTTCAAATAGGCCATTTAAAATATTTCCTTGTTGGTATTTCTTTATGTTCGAATATAATGTATCCTAATTCCTCTACATTTTCAAGCAACTGTGTGCTTTGGGGCCAGCCTTGCCCTCTGTTGGAAGCTGTTAAAGAATCTAAGTCCAGCGTTCTGGGAATAGATGTCAACCCAGACTTTCTGGTAGTGCACAGCTAATTCCACGCCCCAAGTGCCATTTTTGCCTTATTTTTCCAGTAACACCACTTTTGGGTTCTTTAAGGTGCTAGTGACCAGACCATTTTGTGTTGTGTATCATTGGAGTCCAAGTATTTGTAGCTTACTAGCCTAATATGCAACAGCAACAAAAAAATGCATAACAAACATTACCAGGAGTCCCAGCATGCTAAGGTGTGATAGATGAAGATTTCCCTGCAGGACAGTGATTTGCAGAGTAGGAAAATTAGAAAAAAGAAGGGGGGGGGGAGAGGAGGATCGAGGAAAAAGACCTTTTGTTTCTACAGGTGACAACTAAGCAATGTCATTGATATGATAACACATGGTGTGAGGACTTTTTTCATTGCTAGCTCAGATTCAGAAATGATTTTTAAAGTTCATTTATTTATTTGTCTTTTCATTCATTTATTTATTTAAGAAGACAGACAGACACCAGAACAGGGTCTTGCTGTGCTACAATCCTCTCTGCAGCCTCCTAGCCAGCCACGGTCACAGGTACTCACGGGCGTACATGGTGCATACAAGTCAACCTGGAATCTGAACCCGAGTCTCCCATGTGTCTCCAGAACCATGCGGCAACTCTCTACCACTTGTGCCACTACAGCAGGGCCAGGAATTCTTTTGAAAAACAAGCTTAGAACCCAATCTGACATCTTTTGTTTAGAGAATGTGACTTAACTGCTGGATGCATACATACAGCATCTAATATTTTATCTCACATAGCCGCTTAGATTTGAGGACTAGCAGTAGTAGCAGAGGGAAGGTCATGAGGACACTCCTATGGGGTAATATGACACATTGTGCGGCCACCCTGTTTCTATTCTGTTTCTTCTGTTCCCATGATGTAGTCTGGCTTTGTCTAGCCCTTCCTTTCAGGAGCTCCGTGACTGTACAGTTTGCAAACTTGCAATTTCACACCACATTTGTCACCATAGCAACAAAAAACTCATACAAAGTGAAAAATTTGTTGAATCAGCCACCAGATTTATGTCTTGCTGGTGTCCAGTCAAACACATCACTGCATCTTTGGGTGATCTGTGTAATGGACTGGTATTTTTCCTAAGAGCTTTAGAGCCTGACCTTCAATTCCCAACTGCCACAATTCCTTCTTTGCTGACTTGTTTTCTTCTGACCCAGACTTGATAGTTGGCCAAGAAGACATTTTCCCCTTCGACATGTCAAATTCTATTTTCAGTAGATCTTTCTTGGATGCAGAAAATAAACTCTGGAATTAACTGAAGTTCAAGAAATAAGTATAATTTTCTGTGTTACTCAAGCAATGTAGAGATAATGGTATCCAAATATGAACGTTATCATTTAAGAGAGACTTATTTATGAATTTTATTCAGTCAGAACTAGAGATCAGATGTCAGGAGCCAAGAAGTTAAACTGTTTTACAAGGTCAAAATCTGGTGTAGAGTTACACTGGAATCTAAGGAGCAGGGTCTGAGCAAGAAGGCCAGTCAGACAAATTATTCACAATCTGAAGTTTCTGTCTCTCTTTTTATTAGAGAGATTGTTGCTATAGGGTGCATGTGCTTCCTGGAGAGATAGAGAAACAGAAAGTGAGAACTCACCCCCCAGGGGGGATGGACATGCTGCAATCCCTTCTCTTCCATTCTCCTCTCAAGATTTTGGGCACGCATGCACACACACGTATTCATTGTGAGTTTCAAGCCACCCATGTTTTTCTTCATGAGAAAGAGAGAGATAGAAAGAGAGAGGCAGAGATAGATTTTTTTCCTCCTAGACGGCATGTACACTCTCAAGAGAGAGACAGATAGAAAGAAAGAGAGAGGGAAAAAAATGGGACCAACAGTTGGCGTAATGGTTATGTCACTGGACTCCCATGTAGTTGACCGTGGTTTGAGTCCCAGACCTGGTGACTTAAATTCATGCTGGACACAAGTGTGTGCATGCCCAAGATCCTGAGAAGAGACTAGAGGAGAAGGGATTGTGGGGTTGCCATCCCCCCTGGCTGCCTGGGGAGGGTGATTTCTCGCTTTCTGTCTCTCTGTCTCTCTCTGTCTTTCTGGTGAGTGCACATGCTCTATAGCAAAAACCTCTCAAAAAAAAAAAAAAAAAAAAGGAGAGAGAGAGAGAAAAAAAAAAAACTGGATAAAAAGAGAAACAGGAAAAGCATCCTTTATAGGGAATGATCATACCACAATCCCTTTTCCTCCATCTCTTCACCCTTTTGGGATTTGGGGCATGTGTACCTCATGTTTCTCAGGCCACCAGGTACAATGCCTGAACTGCATTGTCAACCATGTGGAATCAAAGTTTATCAACCACCAGTTCATGGAATCAACCTCAAGATAGGTATTTTTTTTTTTTTTTTGAGAGGTTTTTCGCTATAGGGCGCGTGCGCTCGCCAGACAGACAGAGAGAGACATAGAGACAGAAAGCGAGAAATCACCCCCCAGGGGGGATGGTCACGCCGCAATCCCTTCTCCTCTGTTCTCCTCTCGGGATCTTGGGCACGCATGCACACGCGCCCGGCGTGAGTTGTAAGCCACCGGGTCCGAGACGCGAACCGCGGTTGACTACGTGGGAGTCCAGCGACATAGCCATTACACTAACTGCTGGTTCCCAAGATAGGTAATTTTGACAGGGAATGTTCTCATGTCAAAATCCTCTTGCCCCAGCCTTCCAATTAGCTAGGATTACAGGTCCATGTAACTGTGCCCAGCATGTTTAGGTTGACCTGAGAACTGAATCAGGCCTCCCATGTGGCTTTCAGTCTCCTGGGCAGTGGTATTATCTGTGTACCACAGCAGCTGGACCTCACAGTAGGTCTTTTACTGATTGTTGTTAAAGCACTACTCTCTGGAACATAAACAACAGAGAGCTATCAGTATATCTCAAGAGGCCAGACAAGTCTCTTGCTTTTGTAGTAATTATGCAAATGTAGCTAAAAGGATTTGGAGAAGATGGAGTAATTCTAACAGAAATGACTCACAAATATCATTCCTTCCACACTATTTCCCAGAATCCTTCAGCCTGCACATGCCCAGTTGAAATTCTGTTTCTCTTTTCAGAAAAGGATGATTGGGATGATGTGCTACCTCCGGGGCTCTCTAAGTCTCTCCTTCTTCCTCCCCTCTGGTGACCACGACTGGCAGGCCCTGAGAAGCCCTTAAATGAGAACTTTACAGCCAAGCATTGCTGACACTAGTTCATTATGAAGATGCATGGGGTGGCTGCTAACTAATGAATGCCAGAGCTCAGAAGGATAAACTCAGCTTCTCCCTGATACAATTTAACATCGTATTTCCCTAATTTGAGCCTGATTTAGTCGCTGGGGTATTTGGACGCCTCTTCTATGGTGCCGATAGTTAATTAAACAGATGTTGCAGAGGGAATCATTAATTTTAGTGCTGCAGATGGGAGCGGAATGACTTTGTGAAGTTAATGTTTCAGCAAAACAATGGGCTTCTGTCATCAGTTGGTATAAACCAAGTAAATTAAGAGAACAAGTAGAATAGGGTAGGTCGCTTTGAAGAAATACCAATTATTCATTTCAGGAATTACACTGCTTTTTGTCTTTTCATTACCATAAGGGGAGAAAGTAGATAGCTTAAGGGAGGGGTGGTAAAAGCAGGAGGAAAGCAGACTGAAAGAGTCTCAAGCTTTAGCAATGCAGAGATTTTCTGACCTTACCAGGGTTCATTTTTAATATGGGAGCCAAAAGTTTAGGAATATGAGCTTAACTGGATGATCCAGGGAAAGAAGACAAAATATATAGCTCAGAGAACATTCAACTGGAAGTCAGAGAACCATGTCTATTGATTTCACTGAGAATTATTCATTAATTCAGCAAATATTTTTTGTCAAGAGGCACTTTGCAACTGGGAACATGGTAATGAACATGAAAGATAGTTCCTGCTCTCACAGAGGTTATAGCCATTCAGGAAAACTGCAGGTATAGACTCTTTGTCCTAGAATGGAGCTCACACAACCATGTGCACATTTATCTCACACACATGTAGAGAAGAAAAATGGCATTAACTGGGCAGCCCCCATGTGCCAGGATTGTGTTTGCACTTAATATTTGTATGAACAAACTTGATAGATTCATGAGGAAGCTGATGTCCCAAAGTCGCAATGGTATTATGAAGAAGTTGTATCTTAACATTGGTTCAGAAATTAATTCTGTCCTTAGATACTTACATTGTACAAGAAGAAATACATTATGTGAGCATATCTACCTATTAAACATGCTTTAAAATGACTCCTTATATAAACAAAATCTAACAGAAATTCAGGGAGGCCCCCAAGGACAATCATAAAAGGAATCTTAGAGGAGATGGCATTTAATGTAAACCTTTGACTTCAATATTCTCAGATGGGAACAGGGATAGTCTAGGAAACAAACTTCATCCATATTTCTCATGATAAGGGTAATTTCTTTTCATGTGATGTTCTGAATAATGGTCACACACAGATGTCCCATCCAATCCTTGGAGTGCATGAATATGGCGTGTTACATGGCCAGGAGGAGCTAAGGTTGTAGAACATCTTATGGTTGCTAATCAGATGATCTATAGAAAGGATTATTCTGGATTATTTGGATGGGCCCTATGTAATCACAACTGTCTTTCAAGGAGAAAAAGGGAGACAGAAGTGTCAGAACTGGAGAGATAGAGCTTGAGAAAGACTCGTCTAGCCACTGTTGGCTTTGAAGGTGGAAGGATACCATGAGTCCAAGAATATAGGCAGCCTCTAGAAACTGAAAAGCAAGTAAATGGATTCACCCTTAGTGCTTCCAGAAAAGATCACAACTGTGCCAACTTTTTTCTTTTTTCTTTCTTTTTTTTTTTTTTTTTTTAAAATTTACCGCTGAAGTTCCCATGTGTTCATCAGAGAGGAAGAGAGAGGCCAAAAAAGAGAGAAAGCACTGCATAATGAGTGTGGTAATGCTACAATCCCTTTTCCTCCATTTTTCCATCCTGTTAGTATTTGAAGCATGCATGTACATGCAACTAAGAACGTTTTCAAGTCACCGAGGTTGGGATTCAAACCATGGTCAGCCATGTAATACATTTGTCCTGTAACCACCAGGCTATGAGGCTGGCCCAGTGTACCAATACTCTAATTCTAACCTGGGGAGATTAATTTCAGACTTATGACTTATTGAACTGAAAGTTAATTAATATATATTGTTTTAGACCACTAAGGTTTTTTTAATTTTTTACTGCAACAATAGGAAGCTGGTACATAACCCAGAAGGGTTATTTTTCAATTTGAGTAATTTCTATCAGATAAAACCTAGATGCTTACTTTTTTCTGACTCCACATTTTTCTTAGGAAGATTAACATACTACATGCAGCACACCCCTCACAGTCCAGCACGCAACTGGACCCTATGTAGCCAACTCGTGGCTTGAATCATGGACCTGGTGGCCTGAAAAACATGCTGGGCACATGTGCATGCATGCCCAAAATCTTGAGAGAAGAAATAAAAGAGAAGGAATTGTGGTGTGGCCATCCTCCATGGGCAGTGCTTTCTCACCATGTTGTTCTGAAAGAGCCACATCTATGAGTGTTAGACAGTACAGATGTCCTTGTCACCACAGCTTTAAATATATATACAAGGACATGAGTAGAGATGTCCTTGTTACCATAACAAAGAGGGGTTATTTATCTATACACACATATATGTAGTGATTAATATGTATAAATAATATTTATAAATATATATTAATAACTATATATAAATATATATATATGCAAACAACCATAATGCCATAACCCACTTCAACCTCAGCCAACTCCAGTAAATTTATATATATATATACACATAACCTTTCTTTATTATGGTGACAAGGACATCTCTACTGATGTCCTTGTATGAATATGTGTGTGTATGTGTATATATATATATGTGTGTGTGTGTGTATATACGTATATATTTATTTATTTTTATTTTTTTAACATTTCAGTTAACTTTATTTACTGATTCATTTATTTATTTCAATTTGACCAGAGAGGGGTAGAGAGAGAAAGAGAGAGAGCGAGAGAGAGAGAGAGAGAGTGAGCAAGCTGCCAGGTCCGGGACTTGAACCGTAGTCAGCCATGTGGGAGTCCAGCACCCCTTAACCACCAAGCCACCTGCCAGCCCCTATATACGTATATATTTATATATACACTGTTCATTCATTCATTTATTCCACAAATATCCCTTCATATTTGGCAAAAGCCAAGTACACGACAGGATATTATTAGTTTAATTTTACCTATGTTGAACATGAGGCTCTGCGAGGCTCATTATAAGTGCAGGGTAAAGTGAGAAACGGGCTAGAAATGCAAAATATCTTAGTTGTCCACAGTCCATCCCAAAGGTATCTTCAGTCCAGAATGGGCCTCTAGACTGGTGTCCTACGTGGCATCTGTTGTTGCCCTCTGTGATTTCTTGAAGGCATTTGGCACCAGCTCCATCCCTGTGACTCCCACAGATGATTTCTGATTCTCTGAGTGGTACTGGCCATGATGGGAGTTATGGGGAAATAACTCTGGGAAGAGCCAAGTGGTACATGGAATGATTACTCTGCTCCATCTCAGCATGGTGCTGAGCACACCAGCTGTGCGGGGCCCATTCATGTGCCATGTCCCCAAGTGTGCTGATTAAACCGTATGCTCATTGATCTCCAGGGGCTCTGTTCTGTTATGGCACTGACTCAGCTGGGTACACAGGTTTTATTGGTGCTTAGAGTGTCATGATGGCCGCACCCTACCATTCTTTATTCTCAGTAATCACTGGTTTCAGAAGTATCCCCCTACCCCAACTTAGATTTTGTTTTGTTTCTACCCCTAATTTGTGTGCAACCTCCATTATCTATATACACTTAATGGCAGGGGCTGGAAAGCAGCAGTAGTGAAAAACAACACTCTGCAAGGCTTACTCACATGGGAAGGTTCTGGGTTCACCTCCAGAGAACTCCCTAGATATATCAGACTCACACATCCCCAAGATCTGGGGCTGGCTGAGGCCGAGGTGGATTATGACATCATGACCCTGTTGGGGCTTCTATTGCTCCTGTTTCTCTCTCAGGCTATCTTTCTGCTCTTTATGTGTCTCTCACTCATGGAACAAATAGATAAACCTAAAAACAACTATAAATAAATACAACACACACACACACACACACACACTTAACAGCAATTTGACCCAAACCATCTAGTACTCCATAATGAATGATTCAAATTTTGCACCATGTGCCTTTCAAAATTTCAAACTTCCCTTTTACATTGTTTTTTATTTTATTTTATATTTTATTTTATTTCACATTCTGTATTTCCAGAGGCAGTATATGCTTTCCGAGAAGAGGTAGAGAGAAAGGGGGAGATAGAGATAGAGAGAGAGAGAGAGAGAGAGAGCACCCCTGGAAGAATGGTTGCACCACGATCCCTTCTCCATTTCTCACTCCTTTCAGGATTTTGGGCACACATGCCCAGCGTGTTTTCATGCCGCTAGGCCCAAAACCTGTGTAGACTGCCCTGTGAGATCCAGCCACTTTAACCATCATTCCACAGCTGGCCCCCTCTTACACTTTGAACAAACTGGGTCAACTTACAAAATCAGTAATGTAGATGTGCACATTTGGAAATATATCTTAAAGGTCTAAATATTAGTATTCAACATTTAAGTATTCAAGTCTTATGATTATGCAGTATGATAATCACTGCTAGCTGTTTTTGTTTGTGCGTTTACTTTCTTTCATTCACAAACTGCAACTTGAAGATTTAAGTAGAGAAGAGAGGTTCAAGGAGTCAAATTACACACAATAAAAGCTGCTGAAGCCATTTAATTACCTAAAGCAGAACCACACAGACATTACTGAGAATGAGCTACAGAGTATCTCCTATGTCCTGAGGCAACAGGACATTTATTTTCTTATGACATTAATCTACTGTTTCACCAACACTTTCTCCATTGTTACTATCTGTCAACTAGTTCCCAAAATATGGGATTCCAATGAAATCTTATCATTTTGCTTTTTGGATAACTGAGACCCCAAAAGAGCAAGTCATGTGTCCAAGGTGACATGCTAAGCTGTAAAAGTGAAACCAGAAGATCTAAATCACCATACTGTTTTTATTTCTTCCAACAACATGGTAAACAGTCTGCAGCAGACTTCTACTTCAGGAAACAATAAAAAATAACATAGATCATAGACAGGAAAAACTGTGGATTCTTCATTCATTTATTTAAAGGTAAGAAATATTTTCACAAATATAGTGCTCCCAAAGCATATGTATCTATAAGCTGGTAGAAGCTGGGAAAAATGGGCACATGGCAAATGAGTAGCAAATGCTCATAGACAGGTTTCTAGAGAAACCCTGTACTGGGATTATGGAATCTCTAGCCAGCAGACTAGTTGGAAGCTGGCATTGAAGTTGCATATAGCCAGGACTCTGAGCGAAAGCACAGGGGTAACCGAGTCAGGGTTCACCCAACATTGAATAGAGGCATGCCTATTCCTCCATCGCATGGTCTTTCAATATGCCTCTTTATAGCTGTGGTGACAAAAACATCTCTACTGCCTGACACACATAGATGTGGCTCTTGTAGAGGAACACGGTATCTTAACAAGACACCAATAACAAGCCAGGACATTTTGGGGTTGGGTTTAACTTCTGCCCAAGGAAAAGTACAATTTCTGAGAGAAGTCTTATCTGAGTACCAAAGAATCAGTCTTTTATGACAAAGATAGAGCTAATGATGATATTTCTAATAACTGTAAAAGTGTCTCCTTATAGTGCTTAGCTTCTGGAAATTTCTGACATGTACTAATGAGGACAAGGTAGCAGGTTTGATGGACATAGAGGTAAGTTAATTGCAGTCCTGCCACTGAACTGTCAGTGAAAACTATTGACCACAAGGGCCACACAGATTAGAAGTATTGCTGACTCAGCCTAACCCATCACTCTTATAGTAATGCTCCATAGTATTGGGGTTACCTAGAAAAAGTTAGGTACTGATATAATTGGGTTTATTTGTACTCATCTTGCCTAGTCATTTTCCCAGTTGCTATTCTCTAAGTTCCATAAGGATGCATTTTAAGTTTTTCTCATTTACGAATGTATCCTGCCTGCTTGGCTGAAAGCTTGGCATATAGAAAGTAACCTTTTGATTTTGGATGAATGAATTATAATCAATTTACAAAATATTTGGTGTAATATCCTGGAGGGAGCTTGGCATAAGGGTTAGACTACGTTTGCAGAATTGCCCATAAATGATGTAGTCCATGGAAGGTGTTTAACCTTTCAGGTTCTCATCACCTTTTTCATTTATAAAATGGAGTTTGGATACATGTTTCTCCTGATTGCTATGAGGGTTTATGAGCTGTAAAGCAGGGCTCTATAAATACTAGGTAGGCTTACAGGTCTAGGACTTATGTAGCACTGAATGCAGAATTATAAATAGTGAAAGAAATAAAGAAGAAATTGACAAGAATTGAGTATCAAACAATAATGGACTAAACAGTTTTTATATACTTCACAATATAAATGGAGCAGTAGCCCTACGACATTAATGTTATTATTCCTAATTACCGGGGAAAGAACACAGGGCTTAGGTAGTGATTGAAACTGACTTGGTTGTATATGTCTATGATGATGTCCTTTTCTCCACCATATCCACTGCTTCCTGGCACATGTGAAAAGATAGAGAACCATAGTAGGTCAAAATGGAGCTAATTGCTTAATTTTATGACATCAAATACAATATTGGAGATTGGAAAAGTAGAAGACAAGTAATATTAAAAAATACTTTAAAGTCAAAGTAGGATTTTAACAGAGTTTTTTTTTTTTTTTTTTTTTTTTTTTTTTTAAAGAATTATTTTATTAGGACCAGCAGTTAGCATAATGGCTGTGTTGCTGAACTCCCATGTAGTCGACTGAGGTTCAAGTCCTGGACCCAGTGGCTTAAACTCACACCGGGAGTGTGCGTGTGTGTCCAAGATCCCGAGAGGAGAATGGAGGAGTGGGATTGTGGTGTGGCCATCCCCACTGGGGGGGGGGGGGGGGTGATTTCTCCCTTTCTATCTCTCTGTCTCTCTCTGTCTTTCTGGTGAGCGCACACATCCTATAGCAAAAACCTCTCAAAAAAATTATTATTTTATTTAACTTTATTCATTTATTTAAATTTGACCAGAGATGGGGGAAGAGAGAGAGAGAAAGCAAGTCACCAGGTCTGGGACTCTAACCATGGTTGGCTTTGTGGAAATCCAAGGCCCTTAACCACCATGCTACCTACCAGCCCCTAAACACAGATTTTAAGGATGAGTAGAATTTTTTAACCAGAAGACAGAATTCTGGATTTGCCTCCAGCTTACCCATGAAGAAACAAGCAGATGTAAGTACTGAGGGCATTCAGGTTGGCGATCTGGGCAGAGAAAGTATTGAAGAGTAAAATAAGTAGGGTAGGACTATTTTATACACAAAAAGATGGAGCCCTTCTTATACCAAGTGCAATTACTTTTTTGAGTTACAAAGTATTCCATAAGAAAATCAGAAACCTGTTGGTTAAGACTTGTCTTTGAAGAAGGTAGCAGTGACAGGGTGTGTGGTCTTCTTCACATCCCTCTCCAACCAAATTGAAAACTGCTGGGGATGATATAAGAGATGCTGGGAATTTCAAATGAATGAGCAGAGGAGCTTGGGCTATTTTTATATGGATATTAAATAAGAATGTTTTCCTAGAATCTTAGAGGATTTAGTTACCCAGAAAATTTAAACATGAGTTACAGTTCATACAGTTTCTAGCCGAATCTACTGAGGTGCTTAAACTCAGAAACACTGTGATGATCATAGTAAGTAATTGTCTAAACTTTGCTTTTGCCCCTTAATAGAAGGCTGTATTTCAGTTATTTTCAGCTCTGGTTGTAGGTCAGAATTACTCACAGATGCTTTTAAGAACTATACTAGTTCTATGAGATCAGGGTCTGATGAGATCAGGGTCTCACCCACTTAGATTCTAATTTAATACATTGAGGGAGTCATAGAATTTGAATTTTGAATATACTTCCTTGATGATTCTAATGCAAGGCCAGTGTTGACATCCTGGCATAGGTAATCCACAAATTCCGTTTCACATGGCTCTTGAATTCATAGCACATTTTAGAGTTAGGATGGTTCCTTTAGTTCCCTGAGTCCTATCTTTGGTTACACATTATAGGAACTGAATTCCCTCCCCAAGACTAGGTTTATAGGCCCCACGTCCTTTTTCGATGTAAGAGCATGGATTCTATATTTCTTAAAATGCTAAGCAAGTGTACAGGTGTGCCCAAAATACTGAGAGAGGAGAGTGTAGGGTGGTTTCTCACTTTCCCTTTCTCTCTGTCCTTCTCCAGTGAGTATATGCACCTTATAACAAAAATCTAAAAAAAAAAAAAAGAAAAAATATAAGAAAAGAAAAGGAAAAGAAAATTATTCAGAGAATTAACAATTACCCACTTTCCCCTAATCTGAACATCTTAAATAACTAGGGAATATTTGAAAAATAAAAACTAAGAAATACATTAAGACAAGTCCATTAGTATTAATTAAACTACAGACTTTCTTCTGATTCCACAGTGTTTCCATTAGTTTTCTTTTTAACTGCAGGTTGCAACCCCTAAATGTCATATTTAGTAGATTTTATATTTTACAGACTATTGTAAATGTGACTTCAAGATAGTTGCTCCTCAGACCAGTATTTGTAACTGCTAAATAATCCTAACTGCTTGATTTCGAGATAACAAAACATATTCAGAAAGGGCTCAGCCTTGCCTCGGTTAGCCATCACTCAATACTGGGTCATGACAATGTCCAGATAATTTCAAGGGGGTTATGTAGACTCATGAAAATATAACTAGTCACAACATTCAGGATGAGTGAAAACATTCAAAGACCTGCTAGAGCTTAAGGAATCCTTAGTAATGCGTTTCAGGGAAATTGCTTGTACTAGTTCTTTATTAACTCAGTGCTAAAGTTAATGAGCTAAGATCATACTTGTGATTAAGGATTTAACTACAACAAACATAGAGACATGTTCTTTACTCAACATTGCCAGAAATTCTTTCCCAGTGATGTGTAGAAACAATCAATGAACTCTCACCTCTTCTATAAATTTTAAAGCCTGGAAAGTAATTATGAAACCCAGAAATCATAATCCTGAATAAATCTCTCAGAAGTGCGTTTTCCGTACATTTTTTAAAAAACTATAAAATCAATACATGGAATTGAGAAATGTATAATCACACACAAAAACATGCACACACTTATAGGTTCATGCACACACATGAGCACACAGTCTCTCAACTCTGAACAAAAGACCATTTGAAGTCATTTCTCATGCTCTCTGATTCTGGTCCTTTGATTCACCTCCTAACATTGCTTGAATAGATTTCACACTTGAATTTACATCTTTACAGCCCAGCTGGTCTAAACCACTGAACCTTGATAGAAATTTGTTTAATTTTCTGCTTTCAGGGTGTTGAGGTTCGAATATTCATTTATTCAGAAATGCTATCAAGTTTGAAGCTATGTGGGGGAACTAAATTCTGATCATTGTCCAACAAGGATAAAACAGTAAGAAGAAGAAAGTAAGAACATTCTTAGAGGAAAGCACATAAACACAACACACAAATTATATTTACCCCAGTCTTTATAGTTAGAAAAATATTATCTCCTCCTTGAATTTTATGACAAGCATGAGATAGTCTAAAGATACTTCCATTATGTACACAGCTCTCAAAATTTCAGGTATTACAAGTTCTTTCAAGTAGTAAAATTAATACCAAGAAATATTCATTCATTGCATTTATAAAAAAAAAAACTACTAATATATACTGTGTACTAGTAATTTTACTAAGATCTAGCTACAGAGTATTTTTCTTTTTTTTCTATTTTTTTGGAGAGGTTTTTGCTATAGGGCATGTGTGCTCGCCAGACAGACAGAGAGAGACAGAGTGACAGAAAGTGAGAAATCACCCCCCAGGGGGGATGACCACACTGAAATCTGTTCTCCTCCATTCTTCTCTCAGGATCTTGGACATGCATGCACACGTGCCTGGCGTGGGTTTAAGCCACTGGGTCCGGGATTTGAACCGTATCGAATACATGAGAGTCCAGTGACATAGCCATTATGCCAACTGCTGGTCCCCAGAATATTTTTCTTAATCTTTATATAAACCCTTGAGAAATTTGCATAACAACAAAAAGAGTTTTTCAAAATTACTTTCATCATAAAATAAAATGAGTTCTTTGGGGGTATGTGATCACAGCATTGAAAGTCATCCTGCTTTTTCATTTTATATATATATAAAGAATAAAGGTTTATTTAAGTCATGATTTTGGAGGTCAACAGCCAAAGGGGCACATCTAATATGGGTCTTCCTGCTCTCTTCAGAGTCCCAAGGCATTACAGGGAATCACATGGCAAAAGGTCAAGAGTATGTGCCAGCTCTGGTCATTCCTTCTTTAAAAAAAAAAAAAAAAAGTATTATACATTCAATAACTATATATCTTTTAAAATTAATTAATTAATTAATTAATTTTAACTTGACTGGGGAAGGACAGAGAGAGAGAAAAAGTGAGAAAGCAAGCCTCCAGGTCTGGGACACAAACCATGGTTGGTCATGTGGGAGTCCAGCACCCTTAACCACCACGCCACCTGCTGACCCTAAATAAATATATACCTTTTTTTTTTTTTCTGTAGAGGTTTTTGCTATAGGGCGTGTGTGCTTGCCAGACAGACAGAGAGAGACAGAGAGATAGAAAGCGAGAAATCACCCCCCAGGGGGGATGGCCACGCCGCAATCCCTTCTCCTCCATTCTCCTCTGGGGATCTTGGGCACGCACGCACACGCGCCCGGCGTGAGTTTAAGCAACCGGGTCTGGGACTCGAACTGTGGTCGACTACATGGGAGTCTAGCGACATAGCCATTACGCTAACTGCCGGTCCCAATAAATATATATCTTAACAGCTTAAAAACTGAATTTGTTTTTGACTTCTCAGTTAACTTTGTACTCATGCAAATAAGAGACTACCTCACTATAACGATCAGGGCAGTAATCAGGTCTGAAACCAAATGTTTTTTTTAAACAGAATGCTTAGTGGATATTCAGTCAGGGCCAGATCAAAGATGAGCTTGAGGACATGGTTGTCAATATGTTATGATTTGTTGAGTTAAAGACATCTTCACTAATCCATGACCTACTGAAATATTTTTCACCTTGACATTGAAAAAGTGTCTAATATCCTGATATTAATCACTAGATAGTTAAGTGTTTAGGGCTTTATGGTAGATTAAAGGCCATCTAACCCAGTTCATTCATTTTATAGATGGAAAAATTGAGATACAGAGAAAGAAAATACAAGATCACTGAACTATTTGCTTATGAGCTCACACTACTGCGTAGTGCTCTCAATTCCCCGTTCACCATCAATTCCTTACTCCTCACCAACCTTATGTTCGTTGTTAATTTATGCCTGTTTCATAGTAATAATAATAAATGGCGTTATATTTTAACAAGTTTAGTCCTGTGGTTCATCACAGAATTTTATTTATTTGTGATAGAGTACTCGTGCATACACACACACACACAGGACAGAAAGAGACCCTTAACAGGACTCTACCATCTGCAGTTCCATTTCCCCAGCCTTCCTCAGGATCTTGGATGCCCATGTACTTCCTAGGAGTGTTTTTAGGCCCACTGGAAGACCTGAACCTGTGGCCACCCATGTAGCTTCCAGCCTTGCAAGGCATAGCATTACTGCTGTACCACAACAGCTGGGCCAGAATTGGTATTTTAATAAGTTATTCCAGTGATTCTAATGTGCCTTCTCTGAAACAGGTTTACAATGGGAAATCCTAAATCCACTCCCTCTTTTCAGAGACCAGGTGTTATGATTCCCTTCAGAAGTTAGTTTTCCATTGATAAATGTCTCACCATAGTGCAACTTAAAAATAATGAGTACTCCAGTATGTCAACAGCAGGATTCAAGACAGTCTAGAGTGTTTGTCTTAAAAGCCCAATACTCCCCAAAAAGACTGTAGCTAGAAAAGCAAATGGCAATGCGAGAAGCATAAGATCATGGAAATTAAATCGATAAGGCATCTTATAAATATTTTAGCTCAATCACTTCTTTGACATGTGACTCAGAGGAAATAAGAGACTTGTTCAAGATCACATAGTGATGTTGTCAAATGCTGTACTCATCGCTAGAGCTGCCACAACAGAATACAAAATACTGGGTGACTTAAACAGCAGACATTTATTTTCCTCACCGTTCTGGAGACGGAGAGCCCATGATCAAAGCCCTAGCAAATTCTGTTTCTGGACAGGGCTCTCCTCAGTCCTCGAGCACTGTGCTCTCATGTGATCTTTTTCTCAGTGTACGTGTACAAAGAGAAAGAGAACCCTCTGTGGCATCTCTTTTCAGAAGGACACTGATGTCATTTCTTATGACCTCATTTCATCTTATGTACTTCCAAGGCTCCATCTCAAATGATAGCCACACTGGGACTTAGAATTCCCACATAGGAATTTGGGGCAAGGAACACAGCAGTCAGTTCACAGAAGGTGTAAATAACAATGTTCATGTTGACATTGAAAACATACAGCTTCTAGAAATTGGGAAAAATGTATAGCAAATACTCCTGTATAATCATACATTATAGTGTGTTTCACACTGCTGCCTTTATTTCATCACATGCTTATTTTCTAGGTTTAAGGTATGTTTGAAGACTCTTAGATTCTGAAAATATGGAATGATAGAAAAGAAAGTGAGCATGAAGAATGAAGATGGCATGTTGCTAGTACTAACTTGCACAGGCCTGTTGTTTGCACCTCTTATGCGTCTTTTCAGTTAATGCCACATCACTAGTATAAAATCAGCCATGAGGAGAATATTTACACCATGAACATTGGCAGAAACAACAAATCAGGGTCCGCTTCCATCTCAGAGAGCCAACAGTTAAATATTCACCAGCACATAACTAAATGCTTTTGGTCAATGACTTGGATGTGTGTGAGTACGTAGGGGTGAAAAAGAGCTGATGATGAGGACTTTGGTTTAAGGATAGACATTTGGAAGCATATTATGAGCATGTTGGAGTATATTATTAATAGAATACAAACACTATGGTGTTTATGGATGGTAGGGGAAACACTCATTCTTAATGTATCTCGATACTTTCATTTGTAAAATGGGATAAATTATTTACTTTTTGAATTTGTCCTATCAATATCTAGAGACTTCTAGAAAGATACTGCATTACGATTTTCTTTTTTTAAACTCAAAGGGCCAGCCAGCAAGTGGCATTGTGGTTAAGGCTCTGGACTCCCACATGGCTGACCATAGTTTGAGTCCTAGACTTGTTGGCTTGAAAGCCATGTTCTGCATTTGTGCCTACATACCCAAAATCTTGGGCGGAGAATGGAGAAGAAAGGATCGTGGTATAGCTATTCTCCCTTGGGAGAAACTTCTCACTTTTCCTTTCTCTCTGTCTCTTTCTGGAAAGTACACATGTCCTATGACAAAACACTTTAAATAAATAAATAAAACAAAGCAAAAAAAAACCCTCCAGAATCTGACAAAATTTAATACGGGACCAAGTCTAATGATTGAATATCATTGTGACCTTGGGAAAGTTATTTAGTAAGTTATAATTTCCTGATCCTGTTATAAACTAGAATTGGTGTATTACTGTTCCATAGAATGGAGGAGAGTAATTAAATGATGTAATGTAATTAGCATACTTCTTTGCACCTAAGTAGCCAATCTTTTTTTTGGGGGGGGAGAGGTTTTTGCTATAGGGCATGTGCGCTCGCCAGACAGACAGAGAGAGATGCTTGCCAGACAGACAGAGACAGACAGAAAGCGAGAAATCACCCCCCCAGGGGGCATGGCCACGCCACAATCCCTTCTCCTCCATTCTCCTCTCGGGATATTGGGCACACATGCACACGCGCCCGGCATGAGTTTAAGCCGCTGGGTTTGGGACTCGAACCATGGTCAACTACATGGGAGTCCAGCGACATAGCCATTATACCAACTGCTGGTCCTCCTAAGTAGCCAATCTTACAACTCTTGGTATTACTACTACCATTACTGTTGTTACCACTACTGCTGCTGTGACTGCTACTTATAGTGTTACCACTATCAGCAGTTCCACTGATGTACTTCCTCACTCTACCATTTGTGAGGGAAAAGCTGGGGGATCTGAGGCCATGGAGGCTACAGCTCTTCCTGGCTCAGAGCAGTCAATATTCTTTTTATTATAAAGCAACCAAATTGATAGCCTCTGACACTAGTTGGCACCTTTCCTATCCCAACAAGCTTGAAGTTACACAATCCAAACTTACAAGAGCTTATTTCTGAGCAGAGAATTAACAGCAATTAAACAGGTTTTATTGTGAACACCTCAGTGGAAATCAGTCTCTTCAATTGATTTCTTCTGACAGCTGGTTATGGTCTAGAGACTAAATGTGAGTTTCCAGGGAAGGAGACAAGGATGATTTCAGAATCTAGAGCAATATTTGAAGATGGGAAAATATGAAACTGAGTATATTTAAAATGTGTTTAGAAAGGGAAGGTGGAAAATCCCTGTAGGTAAAAATCTATGGATTGTGCATTTTTTCTTATTTTGCCAGAGGGTGCATGCACTCACCAGAAAGAGAGAGAGACAGAGAGAAGGGAAGAGTGAGAAAGTTCCCCCAATAAGGCCTGATCATCCACAATCCCTTCTTCTCCATTTTTCCATCTTGTTGGAATTTGGGGCACATACATGCATGCTCTTAGTCTATTTTTCAAGCTGCCAGGGCTAGATTTTAACTCACAGGGTCTTCCATGTGGGATTTATTTTCCTTATCCACCAGGCCATGAGGCCATCCACATTTTACATTTTAAACTAGTAGATAGATCTTTAAGAATTCAATTGAATGTGAAAGGAGAGAGCTACATAGCTCAAGAACATAGATCTGAATTCAGATCCTAAATACGTATTTTTTTTGATACTTTAGCCTAAAACTAAATATATATTCCTCATCTGTAATAGGGAATAATCATGTATCTTTCTTAAAGGTTACCATGAGGTTTAAATTATACTGTCTATGGGAACCACAGATAATGCTGCCTAGAATATAGTATGAGCTCAGTCATTTGAGTCTATTAAGTCTATTGATACCGACACTATCATTTTCTCCTTCTCTTCTTCCATCTTCCTTCTGTCTTTCTTTCCTTTCATTGTAATTGTCATAATCATCATCATGATAATATTTACCTTTTTGTGGGACCAGCGGGTGGCATGGTGGTTAAGGCACTGGACATTCCCACATGGTCACCATGGTTCAAGTCCCAAACCTGGTGGCTTGCTTTTTCACTTCCTCTCTCTCTCTCATCATATTATAAAAAATAAATGAATGAATAAGTAAAAAATAAAGTAATTCTTTTTAAAAATTACATTTTTCTTCATAATCTAATATATTGGGAGCCTTTACCATGGCTGGACTCTCTTCCTATATAGCACTCATAATCCTCTAATGTAAATATCCCATTAATATTATGTTACAGATCAATAGAGATATCAAGAAGTAAGTAGCACAATTCTTATACCCAATAAGTAGTAAAATAGAGTTTCAAATCAAGGCTTCTTCACTTTAGAGTTGGTGTGCTCTCAAGCATTTATACATTCATATATTTGCTAATTACTACAAAAATATAAATTTGCTGGGACCAGCAGTTCGTGTAATGGCTATGTTGCTGGACTTCCACGTAGTTGACCACGGTTCGCGTCCCGGACCCTGTGGCTTAAACTCACGCTGGGCACGTATGCATGGGTGCCCAAGATCCAGAGAGGAGAATGGAGGAGAAGAGATTGCGGCGTGGCCATCCCCACTGGGGGGTGATTTCTCGCTTTCTGTGTCTCTGTCTCTGTCTGGTGAGTGCACGAGCCCTACAGCAAAAACCTCTCCGAAAAAAAAAAAAAAATACACACACACACACACACACACACACACACACACATATATATATATATATATATATATATATATATATATATAAATTTGCTGAAATCTGTACCTTAGAATTATCATTCTTAAGAGTCTATTCTTGGGCCAGTAGGTGGTGTGGTGGTTAAAGTGCTGGACTCCCACATGGCTGACCATGGAGTCCCAGCCTCAGTGGCTTGAGAATCATGCTGGGTGTGTGTGTGTGTGTGTGTGTGCACAAAATCCAGAGGGGAGAATGGAGGAGAAGGAATTGTAGTGTGGCAATACCGCTACCCCCGACTCCCACCAGGGGACAATTCCTCCCTTTTTTTCTCTCTGTCTCTCTCCAACCATTGCACATGCCTCATGGCTAAAATCTAAAAACAAAAGTCTAGTCTCAATTTTGTCATCTGATTATTTAAATGTGGAATTGAATATGATCATAACTAAGGTTCTATTAATCAATTAAAAATGATTATGTGATAGCCTTGAAAATGTGCTGACAATTCAAGACTGGAGTTAATTCATGCACAGATATTTAGAGATTGCTTGCCATATGCTTAATATTAATCTTTTTCTTTCATTGCCAGAGGATATATGTGCTTGCCATAGAGACAGGGAGAGAGGGAGAGAGAGAGAAAGAGAGAGAGAGAGAGAGAAAGCAGCCCCTGTGGGATATAGTCATGCCACAGTCTCTTCGTCTCTTCTTATTTTTCCATTCTGTCAAGACTTTGAGTACTTACACACACATACTCTGAATGTTTTTCAAGCCACCAGGCCAGGACGTGAATCATGGTCAGTCATTTAAGATCTAAATCCTTTAATGACTATGCTGCAGGACTGGCCCTGCTGGCTGTTGATCTTAATGTAAAGGATAAAGTAGTAAAAGGGCAGGCCAGACCCAAGTTCCAAGTTACCATACTTCTTACATTCTAGTAGGAGAAAGCACACAATGAATTAACAGGAGGTTGAAAAACTTCTTTCTATAAATGGCCAGATAGTAAATATTTTATACCTTGAGGGCCATATGGTCTCTGGCATAACTACTCAACTATCCCATTACAGAGCAAAAGTAGTCATAGATTGTACTTGAAAAAAATGGCTACATTCCAATAAAACTTTATTCACAAAAACAGGTGGCTGGACAGACTTGGCTTTCAGGCTATAGTTTGCTGACTCCTGAGTCAATACATAAATTAATACATAGTCAGTGGTAACTGCTGAGTAAATAATTAATATAGGTAATATAACAGACTGTGACTTAATAGTATCTTCTTTAAATCGTAAGGATTAAGAAGATCTCTTGGAGAAGAAGATGCTTAAGTTTTCATTTTGATGAGGATTATGTGAAAATCAGAAGGAATAATATACAGAGATAATGCAGAGTTTAGATAAGAAAGTTCCAGAACCTACTAAAGAAACATAGTGAAACAGATAAAGTTAGAGATAGAGTAGGCGTATGTTAAAATAATGTATATGCTAGGTTCATAAATTTTAATTTTATTATAAATTAGTTAAGCAATCATAAATTGTGACAAATAAGAAAATGGCAGTTCATTTTGATCAAAATTTACTTTGGCGGATTCTGGAAAAATGGTGCTAATGGCATAGTCTTATTCTTAGCCTCCACCTAAAAACAGTGACTAGCCACCAAAACGAATAAAACAATAGATTACATTTACAAAAGCACAAGCTTATGATGCCTGTTGGTGAGTCAAGAACAGCAGAATACCAATGTTGGTGTGACTGAAAATAGAAGGAGAAACAGGGAATCAAAACCCAAAATTGTCAACAAATATGCTTTAGAAACACAACATGTCAGTTAGAGAAAAGCAGATGAAGGAATGTTGGCCAGATAAAGGCAAAGGTCTGTGACAAGGACTAGCAAAGCTTAAGCAAGTAGACTATATTACATTAGTCTCCAGGGTTTCATTATAGAATGAATCCTTACACTTAGAAGAAATTGCTGGGGATGGAATAAAAGCTGTGTAGAACACAGACAACAGAGACAAAGGAAAGACAATTTTCAGATAAGAGTTGGAGAGGGGGTCAGATGGTGGCATAGCAGTAAAACACAACACTTCTAGAGGCAGACCCACTTAGGAAGGTTATTAGTTTGCATCCAGAGACCTCCCTGAGTACCCTAGGTATGAGCTTACATGTGCTCATGGTATGGATCTGATGATTCTGGGGGTGGATCATGGCATTGGGACCCTGTCAAAGGTACTTTATCTCTGTCTCTCTCTCTTGCTCTCACTCCTGGAATAAAAAAAAATAATAATAATTTCAAAAATTATAGGAGAAGGGAACAGAGACAGAAAACAGAATAATTTACCTTATTTTTTAACATTATATAATTATAACAGATGATAGGGCTAGAAAAGTTTAAAAAACTACTGTAAATTATACCCCCATTTAAAAGTTGAGGAAAACCAATTTCACATAAAAATAAACAATAGAAAAGCATTAAGGTTAGATACCATATAAAGTTATCACAAGACAAAAAAGAGTAAAGGATAAAAACATTCCTTTAGGGAACCAGCTGTTAGCATAATGGCTATGTCGTTGGACTCCCATGTGGTCGACGGCGGTTCGCGTTCCGGACCCGGTGGCTTAAAACTCATGCCAGGCGTGTGTGCGTGTGTGCCCAAGATCCCGAGAGGAGAATGGAGGAGAAGGGATTGCGGCGTGACCATCCCCCCTGGGGGGTGATTTCTCGCTTTCTGTCTCTATGTCTCTCTCTGTCTGTCTGGCGAGCGCAGGCGCCCTATAGCGAAAATCTCTCCAAAAAAAAAAAAAAAATACATTCCTTTAGACAAAGAAAACATATTTTAGAAGAGGTGCACATAGAAATGAGCAATGCTATAAACTAACTCTGTAAATAAGATGAGCAAGATTTATGGGTAGTATAAAAACTCAAATGCAAAAAAAAAAAACAGTTGAAATTAAAAAAAATATATAAAAAATGTGCTGATAAAATTGAGGGAAAATAGTTTTAAAAAGAAAGAGTTAACTTTATCCATGAAATGTTAACCAGAAGAAACATATAAGTCAGTAAACATGACAGCCAATTCTTCAAGAAAAATAGATGGAGTAAAGAAGGAAAAGCCAATAAAAATAAGAAAATACAAAGAGGGGGACCAGCAGTTATTGTAATGGCTATGTTGCTGGACTCCCATGTAGTCGACAGCGGTTCGAGTCCCGGACCCGGTGGCTTAAACTCATGCTGGTTGCATGTGTGTGCGTGCCCAAGATGCTGAGAGGAAAATGGAGGAGAAGGGATTGTGGTGTGGCCATCCCCCCTGGGAGGTGATTTCTCGCTTTCTGTCTCCCTGTCTCTCTGTCTTTCCGGCGAGCACACACATCCTATAGCTAAAACCTCTCCAAAACAAACAAACGATCAAAACTATAGATGAAAGCGTATTTTACAAACCTGAGTATATTAACCCAGGAAGGCCACACCAAGACATGGTCTTATAAAATTACTAGACTTTAAATGTGAAAAAAAAAAATTCTTTGTAAATCCAGGCAAAAAGAACAAATAACTTAAAAGGAAAAAGAAAAATCGTAATCAGACTTATTACTAGTAACATTATATATCAGAAGAAAATAGGAAAATATATTTAATACTCAAATGTAGAAAATGTGAGCTAAGGATTATTATCCAGCACAATTGCTGATCACACACAGAGAGCACAAACTGTTAGCAACCTGAAAGAACTGAGGGAATACTGTTTTGATAAGCTCTTAAGCAATCTGCTAAAGAATGAATGGCTGACAACCAAAACAGCTGGAAACACATTGGAATAAGGACTAGTATATAGCATAAAACATAAGGTTATTTGTAAAACTAAAATTCTATGAAGTTTAAAACAATGGAACATACTGTGTAAGAGTTATGTGCTCAGACTATAAGCAAAACTATAAAGACTGGGAGAAAGAGAATGGAGAGAGGAAAAACAACCTTTTTTTTTTTTTAAACCATTCTGAGTGGCAGTAGAATATATTGGTATTGCTATTCTAAAAATATCATGTAGGTGATATAGAATAAAGTAAATAAAAGCATGGACTACTTTAATCATATTATCCCATATATTTTCAAGAACCAAGATTCTCGCTATTCAAGAGAATGATGTTTTCAAGCTTTTAAAAAGAAGCAAATAAACACACAATGAACCCTGGATTTCTAAATGTAACTGGAAGTATCAGAGGGGTATTTTTTATCTCATATCAATCACTATGTAACAATATTTTTATGTTTATCCATATGTTTATATGACTTTATTCTACTTCTGTACAAAGACAAAGCATGACCAATGACTGTACCAGCAGTGGCAAGTGCAGTTAGTACTCAGATTACGGTCTTGCACTTTCCAAAAGAAAGGAATGAAAATAGACCGTGTAGAAATAGCTACTACCACATTAAAAATGGTTCAGGATGATCCTAAAACATCTTGTCATTCCAGATATTTACAAAGTAATCAAAGACTGTTAAAGAAATGTTAAAAATGACCAAAAGTCATTCATCTACTTGCCAAAGATGAGAAAATTAAGCTTTTATATGAATAGTAATTCCAATTGACTGAAGCCAATCAAATATGTTTAAATCTATGAGTTTCTGATGACATTTACAACAAACTAAGATGACAAATAACATTAATTGGTCATATTTGGAGGATAACAAGGAACGAAATCTTTATGTACAAAAGTGGTAATTAAAGGGAAGAATGCACATGTTTATCCTTCCTTTTCCATCTGAACTGCACTACTGGCTAACCAAACAATGGATGAGGAAAGCATCTATGAAAATATTCCATCTAGTAAGTAAAGATAGAAATGAAATTATTTGAATATCAACATTTGCCAACTAAATGGATTAATGGATTCAGGCCACAGCAACTAAGAACATCTCAGAACGAGACCAGCAGACAAGATGTGCCTCATGATGGAATCACACAGAACCTTGGGGATCCACCATAAGTGTGATTAAGGCTCTGGAAGCAGCAGCTAATTTGCAAAGTGAAGGAATGTGTTGGCCTGCACCATGACAGCATTATCAACAAAAGCCAGACTGTGAGACCCTCTACAAGTGAAAAGCCCTGGGCTGTTCCATTAGACACAATGTAAGAAAAACGAAGAGAAGGGGATGGTGGTGGTTATAGTCTGAAAGAGATTTAATAATCTTAAATTACAATGTAGGCAGGAATAGTAAAGGAAGTCAGGTGACAAAGCATTTTGAAAACACTCTTGGGGCCAGCAGTGACACAGTGGTTAAGGCTCTGAACTCCCACATGACTGACCATGGCTCGAGTCTCAGACCTAGTGACTTAAAAACCATGCTGGGTTCCTCCCTGGTAAGCACACATGCCCTATGGGGAAAAAAAAAAAAAAAAAAAAAAACTTAAAAAAAAAGAGAAAGAAAAAAAGAAAGAAAAAGAAAGGAGAAAAAATATAAAGAAGGATTACTATAAATGTCAGTGTAGTGGTTGCTTTCAGTGAGGGAGGGATTTGGATTAGAAATAGCTGAACATATAGAGGGACTTCTCCAGTGGATGACAAAGTTCTATGACATTTTTAATCCTTGCTAGAGATTGTGAAGGTGATCATCTTATAATAAGCTATTAACCTCTGCAATGATTTTGCTTTCTGGGGGAATCTTTTTTTTTTTTTTCCTGAGAGAGATTTTTGCTATAGGGCGTGTACATTCGCCAGAGAGACCGTGAAAAATCATACTCCCAGGGGGAATGGCCATGCTGCAATCCCTTCTCCTTCATTCTCCCTTTGGGATCTTGGGCACACATGCACACACTCCCAGTGTGAGTTCCAAGTTGCCAGATTTGCGACTCAAACCTTAGTCAACTATATGGGAGTCCAGCAACGTAACCATTCTGCCTTCTGCTGGTCCCATTGGGTAATCTTTTGTTTTACAATAAAAAAAAATAATAAATATATTATTTTGTCTTTTTAAAGAAGATTAACTTAAAGAGAGCAGGATTAAAAACAGAGAATCAGATCAGGGAGTTATTCCAATAGTCCAGCCACACTGATAGAGGAACGGGAATCGGCAGAATTCTCTATTGTCCTTGAGAGAAAGAAAGGAATCATTTGGGCTTCATTCTTCTTTCTGGCAGCAAAATATTTAAGCCATTGACAGGTACAAGGCAGGACGGGGGGGTGAAGAGAAGAGGATAGAGAAAGATAGCAAGAGAACAAATAGAGAGGCATGACATTAATGGGACACAGATATGGTTTAATACCTATTGATAATGACGTGTATAGTATTCTCAACTGGATTGGTCTGAGAAGTATTTCATGATGGGTGAAGTCTTTTTATAAGCAAAATGAGAAATAGTGATTGACTGGTTAAAAAAATAATTGGAATAATAATAATAATGATCAGGAAAAACATGAAAAGATATTGAATGCTGAAGTGGTGATTTTAATGTCTCCGTATTGACTGACATGCATGGAACTCCCTTTTGAAAAAGCAATGTGATACACTGTAAAGTTATATGCGATTAAATGTAAAATAAACAAGATTATGATGATAATAAATTTATAAAAAAGAAAGGTACATGAAGGCAGATATACCATTAAGAGTATTCGGACTTGATACTGATCAGCATCCTGCTTGATGAAGATATTAGACCTAGGACTACTTGGGATTCTGCACATGTTTAAGGTATGAGACAGCTACTTTCAAGTTTTTTCCCCTTTTTCTTAAATGAACAAGCATAATCTGATAAAAAAATCTTTGTAGCTGCCCAATTTCTTCCATGGGTACTGCTTCAATAGGGCATCTGAAAGTCATAATGGCCAACTTACACTTAACACTTAACTAAAACATTTAACTTTAATTATACTACTTGACTTATTTTGTGTGAGTATACATTAGTTTAGTGCAACCCATTTACATTTGGGGGGAAATGTTGGACAAAGTGTTGTCTGCAGATATTTTTCAAATTTATTAACATAAATTTATCATAGATTGTCAGTGCCTAGAGAAGGGCGTTTCTTACTGCTGACTCCTGCCACATTCTTTAAATTGTCTCATGCGAAGAGGTACATTGTAGGTATTGATAAAATCAGTCTGAAATTATATGTATTAGGTCATCAGGAAAGTCATGATGTATTTTTTCTATGCAAAAATGCATCATGGCTTTTCCAACAACCCAATAAAAAAGCTCATTAATTGTTTTTAAAAATAACTAATACTCTGTATCTACAAATAAGTTACACTGATATATTTTTTTCTTTATCCTTTTTTTTTTTTTCAATTTGGCAGGAGGCATGTGTGCTTGCTAGAGAAGGAGAGAGGGAAAGTGAGAAAGCACCTCTTACAGGGGACAGTCTTGTGGCAAGCCCTTCCACATTTCTCACACATCTAAGGATTCGAGGCATGCATGCACACATGCCCAATATGCTTTTCAGGCCTCTGGGTCTGGTACTGCACAGTCGCATGGGATCCAGCCGCTTTAACCACCCTGCCACTGGCTGACTCTTACCTTGGTAAATTTCATACCAAATTCCAAGTTTACTTTTTCTTTCTGAAACTGGTTTATGATTAATATAGAAGCCCAAAATAATAGAACGTATTAGGGATTGAAGTGGAGAGCTGGGAGAATGATTAATAAAGCATAAACTTGGGAATGGGATGAATTGTGTATGGTGGCTGGCTCTAGTAATTTTAGCTTTTTTTTTTTTTGGAGAGGCTTTTTGCTACAGGGTGTGTGTGCTCGCCAGAAAGAGAGAGACAGAGAGACTGAAAGTGGAAAATCAACCCCCGGGGGGATGGCCATGCCGAAATTCCTTTTCTCTTCCATTCTCCTCTCGGGATCTTAGGCACTCACTCACATGTGCCTGGCGTGAGTATAAGCCACCAGGTCTGGGACTCGAACAGCGGTCGACTACATGGGAGTCCAGCGACGTAGCCATTACACTAACTGCTGGTCCCGTAATTTTAGCTTTTAAAGCTGGGAAAGTTGCTTAGCAGTACTCAGCCTTAATTTCCCTATTTATAAATGGGGAGAGAGAATTATAAGTGTTAAAACCCATGGAGATTTTAGCCTGCGACCCCATGTTCCTACGCTACATAAATGTGGCTCAGTGAATGTGAGTTCTGTCTCAGGGCTGATTTAATCTCTTCTTCCAGTCCTGAACCTAGCAGCCTCTTACATGCTGGCTAAGCCCCAATGGAACACATCCTGCTGAGTGTTTCTGATCTTGAATGGGTCACTGTTGTCATCAGGGCTGACATTTCCCAGTACATCCTGCGTGACTGGTACGTTTATGCCAACGTGACCTTCGTGACTTCCATAATAATCCCTTTCCTCTACACAGTCACCTGCTGTCAGAAGCTGCCTGTGCAGAAGTAACTGATTCCAGTCCCATCAGAGCCCTAATTAAAAGTGCACCAAATTAAATTCAAATGCATGGAGAACAATTAGCTTTCTCTTTTGTCTCTCCATTCAAATCCATAATGCAGAGCAGCCAGGTGTCATGTTCAACAAATCTCCATCACTTGATGGCTGGAGAAAGGAATGGAGTTGGAAAAGCTCCAGGGTCTTCCCAAGAGACCTATTTTGGCCTTCCCGTCTTTTCAGTGATTCAATTTTCAACGATTCAATTGTCATGATGCTTCTTTTTGAATCCCCCTTTCTCAACCTCTCCTTCTTCTCCATCTTTCTATTTCTTCTCCAAGAAAACAAACTTCAGCATATGTCTCTTTAATACCACTTTCTTTTTCTAGAGATTTGAAAAACGTTTTGGGCCACTATGTAGCCTGGTGGTGAAGATGGTTGGATTCCACATAGCCAACTATGCGATCTAAGTCTGAGACCTAACAGCTTCAGAGAAAAATGCAGGCATGTGTGCATGAGTGCCCCAAATTCCAAAAGGAAAGAGAAATAGAGGAGGAAATATCGTGGCATGGCCATGCTCCATGCAGGGTGATTTTTTTGCTTTCTTTCTCTCTCTCTCTGGTGAGAGCATGCACCCTCTGGCAAATTGAAAAAAAAAAAGAAAAAGAAAAAGAAAGAAAGAAAGAAAGAAAAAGAAAGAAAGAAAGAAAGAAAGAAAGAAAGAAAGAAATGCCTAACATGCTTATCTGGAATTTTTTCACAGAACTGAAAAGTCAAACACACACACACACACACACACACACACACACACACACCTATTCGTTCTATTGTTCTAACTTTATACACAGTCTTAGTAGGAGACATCCCTGAAATGATAAATATATTTACTTAAAACTGTGCCAGTCACATTATTTGACCATATCATTGTGCCCCATTTATTCTGCAGAGGATTATTTATTGCAACTGACTGATCTTTAACCTTATACGATCCCAGTATCTAGGTCTCTGCCGGATGCCCTCATGTACAGAGAAATTTAATAAACTCCTCCACTCCCCAGTCCCTTTTGGACGAGGGTCCTTTCTCAACCATGCCAATATTCTCCAGCCTTTAGACCTGTCTCCTTAATTCCTTAATGGAAAATAGTTAAGAATCTGAAATGAAGTCAAATGATATAAAAACAAACAAAAACCAACCTAACATTCTTTGGGAATCTCTGGAAAGAGATTTAATAGGTAGTGAAAGAAAAAAGTGTAGGGTTCAGACCTCACAGTTTTTCATTCAAATCCAGTTTTTGCTGCTTATGAGTCATGTGATTTATAGCATATTATATAGTTTCTCCATCGCTCAATTTCTCCTCTGGCTATCATGTAAAATGGTACATATAAGATAATACTCTTATTAGGGGCTGTTTTGAGGATTCAAGATGACCTGGGTAATGTCTTAGCATGGTGCCTAGAATATGTGGAAGATGATATTGTTAAAGTGAGAGGTCAGTCTACCTGGAATCAAAAATTCATGCTGAGCTGTGGTCTGAAAAACAGACTGAGAGGAAAATGTGCTGCAGAATGCAGAGAAGTAAAAAACGTTCTGTTACTTGTGACCATCCTATGACTATAATAATCTAATGCAACTTCCACCTCATTCCATGTTTGTGGGAAGGCCCTAGAAGTATTGGAGTAAATGAAAGTTCCCTTAGCAATATTCCATTCAAAATAAGCACACAGCACAAATGAGACCACGCTTCATGTTGCCTCCAAGGTAGATTCTTCCATTTGGTTCTATATCACTTCCCTCTGAGGTGAAGGATATTCTCAGAATTCTTCTCCATTCTTAATTTATGTAAATAATTCACTCCAGCATCTAATTTGCAAGGCCTCTAGTCCATAGTAAGTGGTAATAACAAAGTCAGCTTTCTACCGTTTGTGATTATGTGATCGGAAACCTTGGGAGGCTCTCACGTGTGCACACATAAAAACGACAGTTATGGAGAAAGAACTCCAGCCAAATGCATACAACCCTGGTAAGAAACAATTGTGGTTTGAGCACACATGCAAATACAAGAATGTCTGTTGTCTCCCTCGAAGGCACAAAAGGACTCAAAGCAATACTAACCAAGTCAGTAACAATCACAGCGCAATCACTACTACAGTGTAGCAGTGCCTCACAGAGTCTATAAAACCATCCCAGTTATTACACCATTTACTTGGTTACCTTTTGGCACTGCTTTGTTATTTGAGAACTGTTTACTGCTCTGCAGAACTTCCTTACAATCTCTTAAGATCAAGTACTCAAACGTTTCAGTAACAGCCCAGTAGTTCTTTTTGCTCATTGGCTTTTTCACTGCACCTCTTAACTTCTTACTGGTAGCAAGCAGTAAGCATCACACAAGCCTCTCAGTTCCCTCCATCAGAGGAATATCACCTTCATAATAGGTCTTTGGAGTTATAGCCAACGAGAGTTAGACGCTAACACCTGATGGCTCATCTGGAATGGGCCAGCAGTGCACCAGTATGCTGCTCCCATCATCACAGAAAAGAGAAGCTTGAAAGCAAGAGAATATCATGAGAATATGTTGTAGCCATAGAGAATTGAATGGAAATTCTTACTCTTGTGACTGTTTTAATCAGAAGTAAGTAAAGCTCCCAGAGCAGAAGTACATAACTGGACCCAAGCTGGAGGCTGCTTCCAGGACCAGGCAGTGGCACGGTGGTAAAGCAACTGGCCGCACCTGAGAAGGTTCTGTGTTTATGTCCTGGGACCTCTCTCTGCATGCTGGGCACATGAGTATGTGTTTATGATCTGGGCTGGCTGAGAATGACTGTGCATCGCAGCAAGAAAATCCTGTTGGAGTGTTTCTCTCTCTTTCACAGATGAAATAAATACATTTTAAAGAAAGGCATATTTCTAACAAATGGTATCCAGTGGAAAAAGAAATGGCATAAGTAAAAATGAAAGAACTCACTAGAACATGCTGCAGGGAACAATTCTAACCTTTGCTTTCTAATTGCCTCTAATTCTTTTTCCTCCACTCCTTCACAAGTTTCAACCACTCTGCCTCTACTTTATAGTAAGCTCTCCTTTCTTATTCAGTTAATATGGCTCTGTGCAGCCAATGTAACTTCTACCCTTCCCTTCGCTTTGGGATAAAAATCTCACATTACTGGATCTGCGACTCCAGTCATACATTATTTAGTTAGGTGGTCGGATGATAGTGTGAGTGTGACCAGGGTCTGTTGGGTTGTCAGAGAAGTCATGACATATTTTTGCATAGAAAACAGAAAAATATGTCATGACTTTCCTGAAATCCCAATAGTTAGTTTCTAGTAGTGCAGAGGATGTACTGATATTAAAAATGAATAACTTAAAACTGCCACAAACACACACAGAAATGGTCCATGGAATGTTTTCCTTTCCTTCTGTTGTTTTTACAATACATTGTTCGCATTTACCAGTCTTTTTTTATTAAACTTAAATGGCCAAGTGAGACAAACAGTTCAGAGACTGTTCTTCCCCCACCGATTAAGGCTGGGGTGGCAGGAATTAGGGATATTCATTTAGCCTTCTGAGCTTTCTGGGCAGACTTGGCGACCTTGCCAGCTCCAGCAGCCTTCTTGTCCATGGCTTTGATGACACCCACGGCAACTGTCTGTCTCATGTCACAAACAGCAAAATGGTTCAGAGGATATTCAGAGAAGCTCGCAACACACATGGGTTTGCCAGGAGCCGTATTAATCATGGCAGCATCACTGAAGTTCAAGAATTTAGGGCCATCTTCCAGCTTTTTACCAGAATGGTGATCAATCTTTTCCTTCAGCTCAGCGAACTTGCAAGCAAGGTGAGCTGTGTGACAATCCAGTACAGTGGTATAGCCAGCACTGATTCACCCTGGATGCTTCAGGATAATCACCTGAGCAATGAAGCCAGCTGTTTCCACTGGTGGGTCATTTTTGCTGTCACCAGCAACATTTCCATGCTGAACATCTGACAGAACACATTCTTGACATTGAAGCCCACACTGTCTGCAGGAAGAGCTTCCCTCAAAGCTTCATGGTGCATTTTAACACACTTTACTTCCGTTGTCACATTGACTGGTACAAAGGTGACCACCGTAACTAGTTTGAACACATTGGTTTCCACTCAGCCCACAAGGACAGTGCCAATACCACCAATTTTGTATACATTTTGAGGGACAGACTCAAAGGTTTGTCAGTTAGAAAAGTTGGTTGTAGGATGCAATCCAGAGCTTCAAGCAGTGTAGTTTCACTGGCATTGCCATCTTTACAAGTGACTTTCCATCCCTCGAACCATGGCATATTAGCACTTGGCTCCAACATGTTGTCACCATTCCAACCAGAAATTGGCACAAATACTACTGTGTCGGGACTGTAGCCAATTTTCTCAATGTAGGTGCTGACTTCCTTAACAATTTCCTCGAATCTCTTCTGGTTGTAGAATGGCTCAATAGAATCCATTTTGCTAACACCAACAGTTGTTTCACACCCAGTGTGTAAACAAGAAGGGCATGCTCACGGGTCTGCCCATTCTTGGTGATACCAGCTTCAAATTCACCAACACCAGCAGCAACAAGCAGGAGAGCACAGTCAGTCTGAGATGTGCCTGTAATCATTTTTTTGATTAAGTCTCTGTGTCCTGGGGCATCAATGATAGTCAAATAATACTCGCTGGTCTCAGATTTCTGCAGGGAGATATCATTGGCGACACCACACACACGTTCAGCTTTCAGTTTATCCAAAACCCAAAGGAACCCTTTCCCATCTCGGTAGCTTCCTTCTCAAATTTTTTGATGGTTCTTTTGTCAACATCACCACATTTGTAGATCAGATGGCCAGTAGTGGTGGGCTTGCCAGAACCCACATATCCAATGACAACGGTGTTGATATGCGTCTTCTCCTTTCCCATTTTGGCTTTGATTTAGTGGTGGTTTTCATGACACCTGTGTTCTGGTGGCAAACCCATTGTGAAAAAGCCCTGCCTTAGGATTTTATGACACAAGGTTCAGTAGGCAAAGAGTATACATTTACTTATGTCATCTATGTTCACCCGGGCCTCCATTATCATGACAAGGTTCTTCATTACAGATTCTGCATACACTTTGAGATATTGCCTTAGCTTTGTCGTGTCATTTAGTAACCTGTTGCCTTATCTTTACTTAGAATTTTGAAAATATCTTTAGCTATACATGTTTCCCTATTAGCTGTTACCTGGTAATTATGTGTGCATGGCATTTCTTTTCTATTTATTCTCTTTTTGCTATCGTATCTCTCTTTGCCCTTTTATTTATTAATTTATAATTGTTTTAATTTTATTTTCCCATTATAACCACATAACTTTTTCATATAATTAAGATTGCTACTGTAATCACAAGTTCTTTATAGTAAATCACATGCTAAAACATCCGAGGACTTAAGTTGAAAGATAAGAATCTAATTCTTGATCCTGCAGCTTGGTGATATATATGAAGACTTGGGACCTCGTTGCTGCTGTGAACTGGCCTCTGGATCTCTGTGTGTTACTTCTTTTAAAAAAATTTTTTAAAACTTATTTAGCTGTTTATTTGTTGTGATCTCTGAACTGGATGATCTGTTTAGGTCTTTTCAGGATGCCATTTATAGAATACTTTGCCTGCCTGCCGAGCTTTCATTTATCCTCAGTTTTGTTCCTTTTGTCATTTGCATGTTAATTACTAGCACCAGAGCCTAGCACCACCCTTCTTGCACTTCTGGTTCTTGCAGATCTTTCAGGAAAGACAAAAGTGTTCTGGTTGTCAGAATATTAGGATGTTTTGTTACATGATAAAGCACTTCTGGCTACAGCTTCCTTCCCTGTTCTTTTGCTTCACCACCCTTACCAAAGCAAAAAATCCACTTCTGAAGAACACCAGAGAGAAAGTTATTAGGAGATACTAATGAAGGTTTGTTGATGTAATGTTGGCATTATTTTTTCCTCTTCCTGCTGCTGACTAAAATCCGGCCACCATTTCTGGGCATAAATGAGGGGTAAAGCAAAGAAAGAGAAATGGAGTTTACTTAGCTCTGTTCGAGCACAGGGAGCGGCCAAGATCTAACATCCAATTCCCAGAACAGAAATTTCCAGCACGTCATATACCGTTACACTTCTCATTTATCCAGTGTGTTCTGTAATATAAATTTAGCTAGTTCAGTATTTTTCTTACCCTCAAGATTTCCCCAAAATTGTGCTGTGCACCTTTTCCTTTTACATGACATTTATGATCCTGTGTCTGTTCTTAGGGTGACATTGAATCTGTTAACTCAGACTTGTGACATACATTGATAGAGTAAGAGAAGCTATAATCTATTTTCTTTAAACTTTACTGTTTAACAAAACAATCTAAACATCTGTGAGTAACTTGTATGGTAAACAACATTATTACAACTTTCCCAATTTAACCTGTTACATTGTATACCTTAAATAAACATTTCCATCTCTTAAGATTTCTGTCTTGGGACCCCTGCCTGGTTGTATTTTTGTGACCATCATCTAAAGCAAGTGGCTTAAGTTTCCTCTTCTAAGAAAACAGAGGCTTATTTATAACCTTATTTGTTACAATAGTTACAGATTACATGAATTACAAGCACCAATTAAATCTTACAGTGTAACAAAGAGGAATAAACTAAAACAAACAAACAAACAACAACAACAACAAGCGGGATTAAAAATTGTTTGGTTTTTCTTATTATCAACCTTCGAATTCTATTTTTTTCTTTAGATTTTGCTGATGCTCAATCTATCACTAGCATAGCTTTTAGGTGTTCCAATGTATTGAACATCATTCTATCAGCCAACTTTTACAGTTGCCTATATCCTGTGAGTCAATGCAGAAACAACTAAAAGAGATTTTATAATCTTACTAAATTAATTTGTTGCAAAATAAGGAAATGAAGCTAAAAGAGGTTGCAGGATAACCTCATGCTGTACATGACAGCGTAAGAACTGTTAGGCCGAATTCTATTTTAATTTTCATGTGCATAAGCAACATATCAGAATAATATTTCTGATTATTTAGGAAAGATGCCTTTAATAAAGCCAGTTTCTGGCACCTGAGTTTTCCACTGAATTCCAAGCTCGAGACTTGATTGTATGCGTCTGACTTCTGCCCTATTCCTAATCATTTTACCTCTTAGTCTAAATACATATTTCTATTTATTTATGCATGTTTCACTGACTCTAGCTTCTGGAAGCTTTGTCATCTCGCATTTATCTTGTTTTCTTTATAGTTTGATTCTCCCAAGGTCGGATCATTGCTAAGCAACTTCTGCTCGTAGTTATGTTCATGCGGGTCCCCTGAAAAGGAGTCAAGAAAGAATAAGATAAATAAGAGATTTGTTGATATGGGAACAGGAAAAGACAGGTTCTGCAGATTGTAAGGCAGGTCTGACACCTTTGGAAAGAGAGAGGAAAGGAAGGAAGATTGGAATAAGAAGAGTTCCAGCCTGAAGCAGAGCTCCAGGAAAGCGTCATCCAGGCCAACAAAGAGACCTTGGGCCAAAGTCACCCACACTATTTATTACTCATCTCACTAGAGTGGGCCAGCCCAGTCTCCGTTGTGCTCAGCTTTGGCTGGAATTATCTGCTGACTGGGATCAGCCCAGACAGCATGGTCTTGATAGATCCATGGGGACATCTTGTTTTATATTGCTTATAATAGTGCATCTGTAGATGAGAACTGATAACCAGCAGGAGGAATTAAGAAACAATTCCTAATGTATGCAACTTCTTCAGTAACTACTACCTCTTACTTGTAGTATGGCCTATGGGTTAGAACAGAGCGACACGTGCACTGGAGTGTTCACACTTCACACGACTGTGAAGAAGACAGCAGGAAAGGATGGGGACGTCAGTCAGGTATGTCTCAAGAGTACAGTAGGAGATCTGAAGGTTGCAGTTTTATATCAAGTCAATGAACAATAATGGGATTTCAGACGTCATTGTGGAGACATTTTTGGCCCAGATTTTATTTTTTTTCTCATGGATTTTTCTATGTGGCTTTCAACCACATAGTGACTTCTTTTTCTTCTTTACATCTTAACTCAAACATCGATTCTTCAGATGGTCTTCTCAGACTATGGCATTCAACCTTGCTCTCATTCCCTAGTGACTCACTGTCACTCTCCCTTGCTTATTTTGCTCAAATCCTGCATCACTATCTCGTGTCATCTTGTATGTCTGAGCACTTGTTTACTATCTTTCATAACCTGTTTGAGCAGGGGTCTAGTCTGACTCATTCACAGCTATTCCCAATAGCAGTACAATACTTAACAGCACAGTTACCTATAAATATTGTTGTTACTGAAGTTTTTTTTTTTTTTTATTCTATCATTCATTGTGGATTTTACTTTTTTTTTTTTTTTCTTTTTTTTTTTTGGAGAGGTTTTCGCTATAGGGCGCATGTGCTCGCCAGACAGAGAGAGACAGAGAGACAGAAAGCGAGAAATCACCCCCCGGGGGGGATGGTCACGCCGCAATCCCTTCTCCTTCATTCTCCTCTCGGGATCTTGGGCACGCACGCACACGCACCCGGCGTGAGTTTTAAGCCACCGGGTCCGGGACGCGAACCGCGCGGTCGACTACGTGGGAGTCCAGCGACATAGCCATTACGCTAACTGCTGGTTCCCTGGATTTTACTTCTTTAGATCATCCATAATACTTCCCTGATTTCCATAGTACATGCTACAATGTCTTTTAGCTAATATTATCAGTTACTTTTTCTTTCATTTTTACGTCTCTTGAAGGCGAAGATCTTGTTTTATATTGCTTATAATAGTGCATCAGGCACTCAGTAGATGAGAACTGATAAATAGCAGAAGGAATTAAGGACTGATTCCTAATGTATGCAACTTCTTCAGTAACTACTACCTCTTACATGTAGTATGGCCTGTGGACTAGAACAGAGTGACACGTGCACGTGACAGGACTATTAAGAAATATAGCAGGAAAGGATGGGAGATGGGCCTGACTACAGACAGTCATAAGAACAACTGTGAGCAAAGTCTGGAAGCTGCCTTTTTTCTTTGCAGGAGGTGCATCCATTTGGTGATGAAATAGAAACACAGTCAGGTTTGGAGGGAAAACCTGGTGTCTACTTTATACTGGAGACAGGCCCTGGGGCCATTGCCTGATGCTGTGGCCAAGGGCAGGGGCTGATTGTTCCAATATCCTTTCTTGTGAGAGCAATTGCTTTGTTCAGTGATCAAAGGCGCCTCCCATTCCACATCCCACACGTCAGTGCCACCTTGTCGTCTACCCCCAGAGAGAGATCCCTCCCTCCTTTTTAGGCTAATGATATTTTTTAACATAGAAGGAGCAATTGAGTTTGGTTGCTGAAAATGAATCCTGTCACAGTTTGTTTTCTACAGTGTTCTCGGTTTTGAACTTTGGATATAACAACTTTTGAGTGTTATTTTTTTAAAGAGGAAATATACTGGGGCTTTCTCTTGACGGGAAGAGAAGCAGAATGACAGGGCATAGAATTCAGAAGTGGACAAATTTTAGCTCTACTGTTTCCTACCTCTGCTACCTTAGGGAACTTACTTAATCTCTCTTTGCATCAGTTTACATATCCCCAGAGTCTGAATTATAGTACCTATCGCATAGGATTGTCTTCAAGGAGCTCAGTCTCAATGATGTAGTAGGTAACGTACTGAACTATAGTACTATTGATAGAAGTCACATGGCCGACTGTGGGTTCAGATACCAAGTCCACATGATTGGAAACACACGGAGCACTCATGTAGGCACCTAAGATGCTGATGAGCTAGAAGGTTGGGAGCAGAAAACTGCAGCATGACAAAACTCTGTCACAGGTGTTTCTCTCCCCAACACACTCTCTATCATGAATAAAATAAATAAACTGAAAAGGTTTTATGGATGGATAAACAAGATATCATGTGCTTTTATGAGTACAGTTACTGGCCCCTATAATTCTCGACACATAACTGATCCCCTATAACGTATCTAGATTAGTTTCCCCATATATTTTTTTTTTGAGAGGTTTTTGTCTGTGTGCTCACTAGAGAGACAGAGACAGTGAGAGGGAAAGTGAGAAATCACACCCCAGTGGGGACTGCCATGCCGCAATTCCTTCTCCTCTATTCTTTAACCAGATCTTGTGCACATACGCATACAAGCCAGCATGAGTTTTAAGCCACTGGGACCAGGACTTGAACTACCATCGGCCATGTGAGAGTACAGCCATGTAAGTGGTACACCATCTGCTGGGTCTGGTTTTCCCATATAATCATCCAATGCAATAGTTTGACTAATGGTGTCTCAACTCTACCACCAAAGTTCATGTTGAAATTTAATCCTTGACTCAATATTGCAATGTGCGGCCTTTGGGAGTTGATTGAATCATTATGGCTCCACTCTTAGGAATGGGATTAGTACCCTTATATAAGCACTTAGGGTAGAAGGGACCACTCTTGTGCCCTGTGCTCCCTCCTGGCCTATGAAGACAGTTTTCTTTTGAAGAAGACCAACAACAAGGCGTCATCATGGAAGGGAAGAACAGCCTTCATCAGACATAAAGCCTTAGTCTTGTGTTCTCAACTTCTGGGATGGCAAAAAATAAACGATTGCTTTTCACAAATGACACTGTCTTGGGTATTTTGCTATAGCAGCACAAACAGACTAAGACACAAAATAAAATAAATGTATCACTAATGGAGTAGTAAGATACTTGTTTCTCTTGACCCCAATTCTGGAGGATTTTATCACTCAGAGAATATTTAGCATTCTCCATTCTAGTAGAGCTATTGCTTACGAAGGCAGTTATGAAGCAAAGAAAGCCTTTCAATCTATTTATCAAAGGCCTTGCAAGCTCTTGCTTCAAGGTAGGTGAATCAATTAGGCAGTATTGAACGGGAAAGTTAATCTGCATCCAAAGCATTTTACTGCACAAACAAGTTAAATAAAAAATCAAGTGCAGGCCAATTGACTTTACTCAACTGTGCCTGGAATTGAAGGAAGAGGAACCATCCCCTGTCAACCTCTTTTAATCCTTTCCTCCGTCTGCCTTAGAGAAGGAGCAAAAGTCAGGTGGGAATAAGAGACTCTGGGATTTGAACATGTGGCAAATAGCGACTGATGATCATTAGCTTGGAGAATTAAAGCCTCTTAGGTATGTTGCTCTTTTGGTGACTCAGAAGGGCTTATACTTAGAGGAAAGTTGGAGCCAATGTTTCTGTTACAGGCAAACTATTGTTTCTGTTCTCTCTTTGTACATACTCTTATTAATTGGGGTTGAATCTTAGACCATCTATGACAGCACTATTCCTTCTCTCTCTCTCTCTCTCTCTCTCTCTCTCTCTCTCTCTCTCTCTCTCTCTCTCTCTTTTTCTCTCCCTCCTGCATCCAAGACAATAATCCCTTAAAGCACTATGTTGTAATTTTAGTTGTTAGTTGTATGTTCCCATTCTAATCGCCACCCCCTTACCATATTTTTGTTAACTCTTACTTAGTATCCTGCAGGATTATTTAAATATACACTCTTTGTGCAGTCCTACCTTCATCACGGGTCATTTCATACCTACAGTTGAATTAGTCTTCAGCATGATGTGGTGGAAAGAATGCATACTGGTGCTATAGCAACTTCATTTTGCCTCTCTGCCTAGCTATTTACTTATATTAGGCAAATTACTCTTTCCAGCCCCAGTCTATTCATCTGTAAAGTGGCAATAATTACACTCCCTAACTCACCAAATTTGTAATGAATATAAGAAGCAGTATATGAAAAACACTTAAAATAATGCCAAGCACCTGGCAAACACTCAATGCATAGAAGCTAATATTAGAACACATTAAGAGTTTGTGGGAAAATTACTTTACATTTTTTTCTCATTGTTCTCCTAAGACTCCAGTTTTCTTGGGAGCAAAACACATCTCTGATTCATCTGGGTATCAACACAAGTGCATGCGGTGCAGTGTAGAGGCAAGCATTGATGCAATCCCTTTTGTTATAATTAAGGCAAAAATCTCAATTTTGTTATTTATCTTGGAGTTAAACCTGAAGGGTGGAGGATTGTTTCCAAATGGGGCAATAATGTAAACAAAGATGAGGAAATAGGAATCAGTGAATAAAATATAATATCTACTCTGTGTAAAAATTGCCACATGTGCCCCCAAAGATAATTTGTATAGGGAACCAATGGATATATTATGGGAAGGAATTTCAGGGAGGGTCCTCTAGGTCCTAGAATTCTAAACTGTAAGTGCAAAGGCACTGGGGAACTACTACAAGTTTTAGGGCAGGGGGAATGATAGAATCAGGCAGAAGAAACAATGTCCACACATCTAGGTTAGAGAAGTGCAAGACACTATGGCTTAAGAGCTCAAAACAAATCACCCAATTCCATTTCCTGAATTGTTCATCTTCTATGGAGCATGATGGATGCTGACTTTAGACTCCCTTCTTTGGTTCTGCCAGCGATTCAGTAGCTTAATCTTTTTCCAATCTCAGCTCTTGCCTAATAATCTGTTCCAGGCACAAAAATTTCATTAACTTCTCAATGATGTCCACAGGCTTTGACCACAGATTTCATCTGTTAAGCTGATTTTACTTCAGCTACTATACAAATTACCCTCTGCCTGAGGAAAAAAAAAATAATAAGGTAGGGAGATAAAGATAGAGAAGAAAAGAATGGCTGAAACCCTTCTGTATTTCTCAAATGACATTCCTCTTCTTAGTGAAAACAGACGTCTAGAGGAGAAATGTAAATTCCAAAAGCAATGACTTGGAATGACCCCCAATTTTCTCACTGGTAGCTTAATAGGGCACCCCAGTCATGACCAGCATATGTGATTGCCTTATCATCCTTTGAAGACTGTATTGTTCATGGAAGAAATGAAACTATGACTGGTGCTGGAAATATAGTACATGTATGTCAGACCCTACCAAGTCTGAGAAGTGGGGAGCTGGAGTGGTGAGGATGGTGAGAGGAAAAGAAGAGGGTTCCATTAAAGTTCTCCTGCTTAAAACCACTACCTTGCTGGGTGCAGCCTAATAAATGCTGGAATGGCAGGTTTCAGCAGAAAATGTATTTATTATTTTATTATTATTATTATTATTATTTGTATATACTTTCAATCATATTGTTTGGCTTACAATGAGACCATTTCGATATGTGAACATTTGTCCCCAGACCCGTTGATCAAAATATCTTCAACAGAGAAAATGTATTTTGAATGGATTATTTATCATCATCCTTTTTCTGTAAAGCCTCTTCTGTGGTTTACAACTACCATGTACCTATGACACTTTGAAACTTCTTCTTTGTATATTCTTAACTGAAATCCACTACACCATTTCATTGTGTATATTGCATAGGACCCGAGTGTTCAGTGCCTGGTGATATCAGTGGAGCTAGGGGTACTTGCTCTGTCACTTCAATGGGCACATTTATACATATGAATTTTTACTATTAAGCAACTTCAAAATTTAGCTAGACACTCAAAAGCTTCTGCAGAAAAAGAATATGACCAGGTGGAAAGAGTGTCCTTAGAGATTGTTTGCTTGCTTCTTTGTTTTGAGAATTTATACTACAACTCTACTTTATCTATCTTCAGGGCCTGACTGCATTTATAATACAACATAGGAGATCAAGGGTTAATGGGACTGAGGGAAGAACATGTAGAGATACTCCCACGATTATGTTTAGAGAGGTTGACTAGGCATGAGCTAATTTCAGCATTGCTGACTTGCTTTCAAAATATTTCTCAAAAACCAATTTTTGGATAAGTGTTTTCTCTTGAAATGAAATGGCAGGCTATGAACATTTTCAAATGAATGGTTTGTAATAGATCTCTTTGGTAATTCTTTTATGGAAATAGAAGTTTAGATATTGTATATTACGTAAAAAAAAAAGTCCCTTACCTTCTGATTACACCATAATGAAATCATTTAGTCATGCTTTAAAAGATAACTTATTGATAATTTACAATAATAATGTTTTCCTTTTTCTTGTTTTTAAAAATAAGTCAAAATGTATGTAATCACATATATCTTGATGTTTCGAAGTATATATGTGTTGTAGAATGACTAAATTTATAATAGATAAGTAACAAATGTATTACTTCACATCGTTATCCCGTTTGTGAAGAGAACATTTGTCCACTCTTACATTTTTCAATAATAAAGTATGATATTATTAACTATGGTTATTGTATTGTACAATAAATCCCTTAAACTCATTTTTCTTACTCAATTGGAATTTTGTATTCTTTGACCAATATCTTTCTAATCTCCCCCTGCCCTGATGCTCCCATTTCAATGGTAATCACCATTTCAGTCTCTATCTCTATGAGTTTAACCATCAATATTTTCATTCACATATGAATGAGGTCATGGGGTAGTTGTGAATTTTCTTCTGGTATTTATTTATAGTTTTATACTACTATTATGTGATGATTTTAATCTTCTTAAATTTTTTAAGACTTGTTTTGTGGTTGAATGTATCCTGGCTACTTTTCCATGCAATTAAAAAGAATGTGTACTCTTTTTTATTATTTTATTTAACTTTATTTATTATTATTATTATTTTCCAGCTAATCAGAGAGATACCTGGGTGGTGGAGAGTGAGAAAGCAAGCCACCAGGTCCGGGACATGAACGGCGGTAGATCATGTTGGAGTTCAGCACCTTTGTCACCTTCTGGCCTCAAGAAGAATGTGTATTATGTGGTTCTTGGATGAAATGTCCAGCATATGTGTGTTAGGTCCATTTGGTTTAGAGTATAGTTTAAGTTTGATGTTTTCTTACTGACATTTTTCATGAATGATCTGTCTCTTGCTTAAAACAGGGTGTTGAAATCCTCTACTATTATTTTGTTGCAGTCTTTTTCTCCCTTTAAGCTGTTAATATTTGCTTTATATACTTAGGTGTTCTGATGTCCGGTGCATACATATTACAACTATAATATCCTCTTGCTGAAGTTACCCCTTGATCATTACATAATGACCTTCTTTAAGTTTTTTTATTCAGTTTTTGACAAGTCTATTTTATCTACTCTAAGTAGAGCAAGCCTTCATCTCTCTTTGTCTCCATTTTCATGGAATATTTTCTTTCTTTTTTTTCAAGCTGCTTGGTCTGGGACTCAAACTATGCAGTCAGCCATGTGGTATCCAGATAGCTCAACCACCATGCAACTGGCTGGCCCAGGAATATCTTTTTTAAATCCCTTTCATCTAAGTCTGTGAGTGTCCTTACAGGTGAAGTAAGTCTGTTTTAGGCAGCGTGTAATTTGGTTTAATTTTTTGTGCATTTAGATATTCTATGTCTTTGAATTACAGAATTTAATCCATTTATATTCAAGGTAATTATCAATATGTGAGGACTTACTATTGCCATTCTGTTCATTGTTCTCTGTTTTGTTTATCTTTTGTTCCATTTTTTCACTCTTATTATCTTCCGTTGAGGTTAAGTGACTATCTCTAGTGATATTTTTTGATGTCTCACTTTTCATTTTTTCACAGATCTACTATGATTTTGCTTTGTGTTTACCATGAAGCTTACAAAAACATCTTATACACATGATTTTAAGTTGATTGCAACTTAACTTTGATTTAAAAAAAAACATAAAATTCCTCTATTCTTACAGTCTACTCCCCACCACATTTTGAATTTTAGAAGTCACTATTTTTATCTTTTTTATTTTTTATTAATTTATTTATTTTACATTGTTGCACTGAACATCATCACAGCGTATAAAATGAGATTTCCATCCAAAATACACTGTATAGTGGGCTTAATCATACATGTTATCATCAACAAATAATTTTCAATTTTCTATTTCTTTCTTGTATATACATATATGTGTGTGTGTATATATATATATATTTATACACACAAATATGTATATATATTTCCCCCATGCCATTTCCTAACCTCCTCCCACGCTGTTTCTGGTATCTGCAGTTGCTTTCCATTCCTTTTTAAATTTTTTCCTCACTTTTAATTGATTCACAAAATACCTTAATTAATCTAAATACTTTCAATAGCAAGTTCAGCTGATATATACATATCTGTGAACACATGATGACTTTAGGTATGAAACTCTGTGGGTAAAATGAATATACTGTAAAGTGGCACATAGCTGAGGCTATATGCCTTATTGTGGTCATTAAATAGATATTTTTAATATATATTTTTTAATTCCAAGAAAGGAATTTTTAGCTTTAATAAATTAAAATCAAAAAATGTTAAGAGAACTTTGCTTAAGACTTAAAGCCAGGAAACAGGTTAGGATTCTGTTTGAATACTAGGTACATGGACCTGTCCAGAACTCAAGAGAAGACAAAAATCCTTAACTCTGGAAAACAAAGCATAAAAGGTCAGTAATGTTTTAGTCAAAAGTCCTAAAATTCTATTTTACCAGTTCAGACTCATGTGCTTAAATCTACTGTTGTGGTTCGATCTTTCCGTTTAAATTCTGGAAGACAGCATTCAACTCCAGACTTGCTCCTACCATTAAGCTGGCCATGTTCTTAGTTCTTTTCTACTCTTATTTCTGCATATTTGACTTTGGTTTTCCTGATATAGGACTCCCTTCAGAAATTCTTGGAGAACTGGTCTGGCGTCAGTAAATTCTTTCAGGCTTTGTTTGTCTGAGAATGTTCTTGTCTTCCCTTCACATGTGAAGGATAATCTTGGAGGATATAGTATTCTTGGTTGAAATTGTTTTTTATTCAACACTTTGAGTATATTTTCCCATTCTTTCCTTGCTTGCCTTGTTTCCAATGAGAGGTCTGCTGTTAGCCTGATGGGATATCTTTCATAAGTTACTTGAAGTTTCTCTCCTGCCAATCTTGTCTTTGTCTGTGTTTTTGGTCAATCTGGCTGTAATGTGTCTTGGAGCAGATAATCTTGGGTACATCCTATTTGTTGTCCTTTGCCTTTCTTAGGTCTGGACCTTTGAATGCCTTTCTAGGTGTGGAAAGTTTTCTTCCAGGAGTTCATGTAATAAATTATCAATGCCCTTAGTAGTCTCTTCAGCTTCTGGGATATCGATTATTCAGACGTTTTGACGTTTAATGGTATCTAGTATTTCTTGAATATTATTCTCATTTTGGGGGGATATTTTCTCAGTCTTCGTGGTGGATTTTACTAATCCGGTGATTCTGTCTTCTACATCTGAGATTAGATTTTCTGTATGATGTAGTCTGCCTTTAATAATTTCAAGGAAGGTTTTGACTTCCTGTAATACAGCTTTTATCTCCAACAGTTCCATTTGTTTCTTCTTTATGGTGTGTATTTCCTCTTTCAGCTCCCGCAAGAACTTCCTCACCTCGTGGAACTCGTAGGCTCTTTTTTCCCGGGATTCATTCTCTCTTCTCTTCCATCTCTGTTACCTTTGTCATTAAATTCTTTACCAGACATTTCCATGAGTTCCATTGCACTGTCTGTGGATGAAGAGGAGTTATTCTTTTCCCTTTGGGGAGAGGTATATTCTTGGTTTCTCATACTTTTCATGCATCTGCCGTGATTTCTAGTCATCTGATGGATTATTCATTTCTTCCTAATTGTTAGAAGCTCCATCTGAGTGATCAGAGGCATGCAGGAGGAGATGATCTGCAAACTCTTTACCATTCCTTTCTTCTCCCGTGGTGCTGCAGATTCAGTGGGAGTTGAAGAATATGTTTACCCTAGTAGTATTTGGATACGTTTCCCTTAGACCTGTCTAAACACTCAGTGCTTAGAGGCTGAGCAGCAAAATGGTGAGGTAAAAGGAAAAGGATAAGAAAAAAGAGAACGAGATAGAGAACAAAAGAGAGAAAAAACAAAAAACAAAAAAGTACTTATTTATTTACTTTAAAAAATTAAAAAATGAAAATCCCATGAAGAGAGACAGCACAGAGGGGGCTTTACCAGGGTGACTTCTCAGCCGAAAATCTTTATTTTTCTTATTCCCTGAAAGCACTAGATCTCAACTCCCATGGAAAACTCAGTCTTCTTCTCCAAAAAATAAAAAAAAAAAATAAAAACTATCCATTACAACCTGATGACGAGGAGGCTAGATGTTTCCCAGCCAAAGCACCAAAATGTGATGCAGGAACACAGGGATATAAGGGTGATTGGGCCCATACTCAAAGTGAGACACAGGTTCTTATACCATGCTCAGGAAGAATTAGAGTCATGGATACAGAGAGTAGGTGTTATCAAAGCCAGAAATTTATTAATAAAGCAGAGAGTTTATTAAAGGACAGGGAAGGAAAAACAGAGCTCCCAAGAAGGGAGGGGCCCTTGAAAAATAGGTTGCCCACTATTTTTATCTTTTTATATTCCATATTTTTAACAAGTTACTGTAGCTATTTTCTTTAACAGATTTATCTTATAACTTTTATACTGCATATATAAGTGATTTATATAACACCATTACAGTATTAGAGTATTCTGGATTAAATTTTATATCAGATGTTTTTGTATTACTCATTAGTATCCTTTTTCTCAGCTGCCAAAAAAAATATCCTTTACTATTTTTTGTGAGACCGATTTGATGATCACAAACTTTCCTTTTATTTTCTGGGAAAGTCCTTCTTATTTCCTCTTCATTTTTGAAGAATAGCTCTGCTGTGTATAGTGTACTTTTCTGGCAATTATTTTATTTTAGTACTTTGAAAATGTTGTCTTACTTTCTCTTGGCCTGTAATATTTCTACTGCAGGGGCTGGCAGGTGATTTGGTGGTTAAGGGCGCTGGACTCCCACATGACCAACCACGGTTTGAGTCCCAGATCTGGCAGCTTGTTTTCTCATATTTTTTTTTCTCTCTCTCTTGCTTGCTAGCTCTCTCTGTCTCTGGTCAAATTAAAATTAAAAATTAAAGTTAAATAAACTAATTCTTTAAAAAAAAGATTTCTGCTGCAAATTGTTCCACTAGTCATAAATTGAAATGCCCTTACGTGTTATTTTCATTTACTTATATATGTTTAATTAATCTTTTTTAAAAGTTAAATTGTCAGAAGGTGCAAGCAGTCATAAGAGAGATATAGGGAGATAGAGTGAGAGAAGGAGAGAGAGAAAGAACTCCCCTCCCCTCCATGAGGCATGGTCACACCAAAATCCCCTCTCTTCCACTCTCCATTTGGGATCCTGGGCTTGTATGCACATGTGCCCAGCATGCTCTTTGAGCCACCAAGGTCATAACTCAAACCACAGTAGGGATTCAGTTCCCTCAAACGATAGGCCATGATGTATGAGGTCAACTCTATTTGTTTTCAAGATCCTTCCTTAGTATCTTTTTTTTTCTTTCTCAGTTTTTCTATAGGGTGCATACACTTACCAGAGAGAGACAGAGAAAGAGTAAGCAAGCAAGCATCCCCCATATCTCCACAGGGGGCAAAGAAATGCTACAATCTCTTCTCTTCCACTCTCCTTTTGGGATTTTGGCAATGTCTGCACATGTGCCTGGTGTTTTTTACATTTTTTTTAAATGTTTTGCTATAGGGCACATGCAATTGCCAGAGAGAGACAGAGACAGAAAGTGAAAGGGAGAAAGAGGAAAAGAGAATCCTCCCCTGAAGCAATGACCTCATTACGGTTCCTTTTCTTCTAGTCTCCTCTTGGGATCTTTGGTATGCAAAAACACAAGCCTGGCATGATTTTAAAGCTGCCAGGTTCAGGACTCAAACCAGTCAGCCACAGAGTATCCAACAGCCTTAACCTCCATGCCACCTGGCAGCACACACCGGGCATATTTTTTAAGTCACTGGGTCAGGGACATGAATTGCACAATTGACCATGGGGGTACAGCCACCTTAACCACTATGACCCCTGTTTTTGTCTTTTATATTTACATTTTGATTATAAGTATAATATGTCTTAGGGTAGTCTTGTTTGAAATAAATCTTATTGGAGACCTTTTACTTTCCTGTACTTGGAGATCTGCACTCTCTCTAGGTTTGGACAGTTCCCTGCTATAATATTCTAAAATAAGTTTTTTATCTACTAATTCTTATCTTAACTCCTATAACCCAAAAATGTACTTTTTTGCTGGTGTCCCATAAATCCTGTATGCTTTCTTCATATTTTTCATTTCTTTTTTTTCTTCCCTGACTGTATTTCTAAATTACCTATCTTTGCGTTCACAGAATCTTTTATTTTCCTAATCAATTCTGCTATTGATGCACTCTATTGATTATTTTGTTCAATGTATTAAAAAAACACAAACTCCATTTACTTATTTCCTCTATGAAATACACAGAGACAGGGACCTTTCACAGGGTACTCATGGTTCAATACACCTTCAGCCTCAAACAGCTTGAGTCATGGACATGTGTGCACATACCTAACATGTACATAGGACTCAGGATGCAAACCAGGGCCTTACATTTGGGTACAGCATTGCAGAGCATTGTGCTACTGCTCTACCATCATATGGCCCTGCTGCACATTTTTAGCTTCAGGATTTCTGTTTGATTTTAAGTTATTTCAATCTTTCTATTAGCTATTTTGTGTTACTTATTATTTACATCATTTTGTTCAATTTTCTCTGTTGTCTTCAAGTTCACTGAGCCTCCTTCAAAGAGTTATTTTGGATTCTTTGTCTGGCCATATATAGATCTCCATTTCTTTAAGGTTGGTCACTGGCACTTTATTTTGTCCTTTTGTTAATGTCCTATTTCCCTGATAGTTCTTGATCTTGTAATTCATGGAACAATGATTGTATATTTGAAGAAAAAGGTACTTATTCCATTCTTCACAGAGTAGCATTACCTAGAAAAGCCCTTCAAAAATTAGCCTGTCAATAGATTCTATCTGGCGTGAATTGAGGCCCAGGGCCCCTATAGTCAATATGATATTAAAAGCCTAGGCTTGTCTGGATCCTGGACCTGCTTAAGTTAACCCAATAATAGTGCAGACTGGAGATTAAATCCACTCCATAGGCCTGAACCCTGGGACTTGAGAGTTCTGCCTATTTCTTGGGATGCTCTAGGGACTCACTTTGTGGGTACCAGCCTGGAGTCTGGAGTTGTATGAGCCTGATCAGAGCTGGGTTTTATAATGGCAGGCCTTGCCTTGAAGATCGAAGGCAAATTTCTGCCATTGCTTTCCTCTTGTTTCTCCAAATGATGGCGTCTTTTTCTGCTGTGCTGCCTGAGGTTATGATCGAGTGACATAGGTAATGTAAAATCGTCCTTTTCACCCTCTTCAATGTGTCTTTTCTTATTACTGTGCTATAACCAGATATTGTGATCTCTCACTTGTTTCTTTAGCTTTGTGAAAGTATTTGCAGGTGTAGATTGTTGTTCAAATTGATATGTCTGCAGGGGTATGATTGTGGAGAGCTTTATTCCACCAATTTGCTCCTCTCCTTCTCCGTTGTTTTGTAATTTTTATGGAATTATCTAATTCAGAGATGTTCTAGTCTAGTAGAGTTATAAATTGATGCAATTCTACCCTAAGTTAATCTAATTCTGTTATTTTTAAAAGAACATGGTGTCAGTTTCTCACCATCAATTTTCCCATTTTTTCTCCATGAAGTATACAGTAAACCATTCTTATTTTATAATTGAAAAGTTCAAGGTACAGAAATATCAATCAAAATACTCAGCAATACGAGACGCCAAAATTCAAGGTTCAAGAAAATATTCTTTGCTTAAGAATGGCTATAGCCTCCCTCCCACCCCCGAGCCCTTTTCACACACCTACATGATGCTTTAGTTGAAATATCATTTTTCTTATTTTTTTCTAATTACTTTTTTTTTTTTGGTAACGACTATTTTCACTTCTATTTGTCTCTGAGGCCAAGACTGAGTCCAATCAGTGTTTCTACAATACTCTACAGTCTCAATTTTTTAGATTTTGACTGATTGATATTCTATTTTTGCCTCTAGACCTTTTAAAGCATAGCGGTGCAACTCTCATTTCCCATACTAGTCAACATCCCAAATTCATCCAATTACTGAGTTAATGCTAAAATTATTACATAAACACTCAACTACAGTTTTCTTATAGGCTTGATGTGAGGGTAAATGACATAGTACATGAAAAATCTATAGTAATGAGTGCATTTTAAAATAATAGATATGGGAACCAGCCGTTAGTGTAATGGCTATGCTGCTGAACTCCCATGTAGTTGACTGCGGTTCAAGTCTTGGACCCGGCGGCTTAGACTCATGCCTGGCGCGTGTGCGTGTGTGCCCAAGATCCCGAGAGGAGAATGGAGGAGAAGGGATTGTGGTGTGGCCATCCCCCCTGGAGGGTGATTTCTTGCTTTCTGTCTCTCTGTCTCTCTCTGTCTCTCTGGTGAGCACACGCACTCTATAGCAAAAACTTCTCCAAAAAAAAAAAATAAAGAAAACAGATATGATTAATAGTAGAAGAGACCATATTAGTCAAGTCAGTTCTTCTCTGAATCTGAATTTTATCAAATGTTTCTTTCTTTTCTTTCCAGTATCTGAAAACAACTAGGTAACCAACATCACTTTGCTCAACATGTAGTTGTCAGAACACCTATATCTGAATTTTTCTAGAAGCTTATTTAAAATAAGATATCTGCAACTCACTCTGTCCTATTGAATTTCTGTGGTGGAACTGAAGGATATACGAAGTAACAAGTTCCCAGGTTGTTCTGATGTTTACTAAGATCTGAGAATTCTGTTCTTCAAGGCTGTAGTCCATCTGGATTTTATAGGACATACCATCTCTTCCAGAAGTTTAGTGGGACTCCTTTTTGTTTTATTTTTTTATTTTATTTTATACATTTAATCATGTTATTTAGCTTACAAAGTGAATGTTTCAACATGTGAACATTTATACCTAGTCCAGGTGATAAAACTATAAAATTATCTTCAACAGATTATACCACATTTCTTTGCCCCATTAATGCTTCACCTATTTTTCTTCTAAATGTCCTCTCTCAGACTCCACTCTTTCACAAACACTATATGTGTTATTCACATCCATTTACTGTGTTTCTATATCCTTTCGTCATTCAGTTTCAGTCATAGAGTGGGACTCTTTTTAGGAGGTATCTTAGAATCCCCTGGCTTTATTTTCCTTTTGCGTTCAATTTTACTAGACCATCTTCCCTACTCAGAGTTAGAACCTTCACAACAAACTGTTGTCCTGATTTCCATTGTTTATTGTCCTTTAAGATTACATGTGGTAACTCTTGAACCAGATTTCCTTTTGACCCTTCCTCTCAGTGTGCACCATTTTAGACTAGTTATTTCAATCTCCTTCCCTTCTCATATGTGGATATATTTTATCATTTTCCTCCTTTTTCTAAGCACTATCACTCATCATTTTTAAAGTATCATCTGTTCTCCATCAGCAGCATGACTTTTGGGTTGAATTTGGCCTCTGAGAAAACATGAATAGCTCAAATTGATGAATATGTGCCATCTCCCTGGCCATGGGCGATGGCTTAGAGATAGCCACTAGTCTAATCTGGTCAACAAGAAATAAAGAGACATTATGAAGGGAAAGAGGCTGACTTCATGAAACTTACTCTCCTCATGCAAATTATTAAAATATATATAATTTTTTTCTAGGCAGGTGGCTTACACTCCATCTCTCCATTGATTTCAGGTGATCAAAAAGCACTACTACTGTGTTCAAATAATAGTTGGGGTAGTTGCTTTTACCCCTCAGTGTAGTTACACTATGAATTTGAAATTCAAGAATGTTTCTGTTTAAATTCCATTTTATCTTTCTTTCCTTTCCTTCTTAATATTACTTTTTTGTTGAGTGATAAATTGATCTGGTACCAAAGTTTAAACTATACAGAAAGTTATTCATACAGAAGTATTACTATATACATACTCTGTTTACCAAACTCCCATTCAATCTCTTTGGTAACTCATCTCATTAATTTCTGAAATCTTTTTGTAAAGATTCTGTAGTGTACAATTGAGCAGAAACGTGTAGATTTTCTTTCTTAATTCTCTTTTTTTCATACACAAAGGTAGTATTTATAGTTTTTTTTTTTTTGCGTTATGCATTTTCAATTAACAGTGTATCCTGGAAATCTCCATATTAGTCCACAGAGAATTTTCTTTTTCTTTTATGTCTGCACATTATAGTACGGCACTTACATATGTGTCATATTTTACTAAACCACACTATTACATTGGCATTTAGGTTGTTTTTATTTGATACCTCAAAATTACAGACAATGCTTCAATAAAGGAAAAACAAGTTGCACAGATATATTTTTGTATTTCTAGAGGACAAAATAGCAGGATAAGTTTCGTAGATGAGATTCCTAGGATAAGATATACACATTTTTATTAGATATTGTGAAATTTCCATTCAGCAAGTTTGTACCCATCTGAATTCTCATCAATAGTGTATGAGAGTAACAGCTTGCCCACAGCCTAGCAAATAGAATGTGTCAATCTAACAATTAATAAATAGTTTTAATTTGCACACCTGTAATTATAAGTGAGGGTAAATATCTTTTTTTTGGAGAGGTTTTTGCTATAGGGCACATGCGCTCGCCAGACAGACAGAGAGAGACAGAGAGATAGGAAGCGAGAAATCACCCCCCAGGGGGGATGGCCACGCAGCAATCCCTTCTCCTCCATTCTTCTCTCGGGATCTTGGGCATGCACGCACGAGCGGCTGGCGTGAGTTTTAAGCCACCGGGTCTGGGACGTGAACCGCAAGGAGTCCAGCGACAACCTTTACGCTAACTGCTGGTCCCAGTGAGGGTAAATATCTTTACATGGGTAATATATACATATTTTTCTTTATGTCAGTGGTCCTAAACTGTGAAAGCACACTGGAATTGCTGTGTGTGTGTGTTCATTCATATGTGTCTGTGTGTGTGTATATATATGTGTGTGTGTGTGTGTGTATATTTGTATCTTCTAATCTAGAAGCTTTTTTCCCAAAAAATCTAAAATGAGAACATGATCTGATAGGCATAAGGGCACTTATGTGACTGATGTAATGAAATAATAAAAACTGAATTTTCTATAAGTGTGGGGACTAATTGCCAGGTGATTTTGATACACACCAATAGGGCAAACCATTGCTCTGGGTGGTGCAGAATGAGACCATGGGTCCAAAATTTCATCAGTCTTCATAGGAGAAGTCACTGAATGAAGACAACAGTTAAAGAAGGAAAATACTGATGTACTGAATTTAATCTACATATAAAGCCAGAACCATCTCTGGATTCTTCTTTTACATAAGTCAGAGAAATTTCCCCCATAAATCAATACATATTGGCTTTGTGTGTGATGCATAGTTTTAGTTCCTTGCTTAGGCAATTTTTCCTGACCAGAATATTCTATGCCCTTTTCTCCTCCCATTTTTTTTCCCATATACTTGATGCTGAACAATTCCTTATGAATTCAATTTAGACATTCTCTCCTCTAGAAACCTTTCTGTGTTTTCCTTGCCACCCTCCTCATTACCTGCTTGGGTTGTTCATGTCTTCTGTAATCTATACCAACTTGTGCATATGGCTAGCATTGCACAGAACCATATTGCTTTTTCACTAGTTTTTATTCTGCACTGTGAGCCTCTCACATGCTTAGATGTTTTGCTGTTGTTTGTTTTCTTTTAATCCATCTCATTTAATATGGGAAGGGAGAGTCAAACTGCATTAACTTAAATTTAAGTTGACTTAATAATAAGTCATAATTCCTTTTTTACATAATACCTTAAATCGAAATTAAAGGTGATAACTGGTCAAATATTTATAAATGCTCATTCTTCTACTCCTTGTATGTATATGGCATTCTTCCTAATAAGAGATGCAGTTTATTTCTCCTCCTTTTTATCAGGGATGGCATCTTGATGGGCTTTGATCAACTATATGTAGCGAAAGTGATATTCTGGGACATTTGAGGCCAAGGCTTAAAAAGACCGACAACTTCCAATTGCTGACCCTAGAAATTCATGTGGGATATTGTTAGAAGCCCAACCCACATGGAGACTACATTTTAGAGACCTGAGAAACACTGGTGAATAGCTCCTGCAGACCCCTCAGCAGCCAGCATCATGTTTAGTGAGTCAGCTCTGACATTCCAGCCCCAACAGATCTTCAGATGAACAGATTCTGTTGCCAGAAGACCAACCAGCTGAATCCATTCAATCCACAACTTTGAGAGATAATAAAATGCTTTTTTTTTAAAAAAATATTTTAATCATTTAATTTAAAAATTATTATTCAATTTTACCAGAGAGAGAGAGAGAGGGAGAGAGAGAGAATGAGACCGAGAGAAAACCAAGCCACCAGGTTTAGGATTCAAACCACGGTCAGCCATGTGGGAGTCTAACACCTTAACCACCATACCAGCTGTTGGCCCCTATAATGGTTGTTTTCATCTGCTCAGTAGTTTTTAAAGAATGATAGATAACTAAAACATTTATATCCAAAATTCCTAACTTATGACTTAATAAATAATAGCTAAGTTAATACGGTCCTCCATTCAACATATATTCTTTATGTACTTAGCACTGTGCTAAATATTGAAAAGCTGCTACGTGTCTTGAGGAAAATAAAAGGTGATTGCTCCCTCAATTCTCAGATTATGATAGCATTTTGTCATAGCATTTAGAAATCATTTCATTATAAATCACATAAATCACTGACCTTCATTTGGCCTATATCAACAGTCTCTTTATTCCAGTCAGTCCCCACTGGTAGCCTGAAATAATTTTCTGAAACACTAAGGAGCACATATCACCCATATCCCCTCCTCTAATGCCACCTTATAGAGCCTGGGAATCCAACAATACCTGCTGTTTGAGTCACAGTGGAAATGTGACCTACTTTAGTCACGTCAGTAGAGATTTTGTCTTGTAACAGTTCATTCTTTGAGCAAATGAGGTGCAATCTTAAATAGCTGGAGGACAGTAAATTGATCACTGATGGAGTACATTCCAGTAGCCTCCATAACCTACCATTCAGTTGCAGTTTACAGGCAGCTGTGACAGATTAAGTCTAAAAAGAGCATAGCGATTGCATCTGCCTTGATGCCCAGAGCACAGAATGCCCTTTGTACCTCTTTTGAAAATGAAAGTGATAGAATGAACCACCACAGTGCACTCTGCCTTGTCCCTTCAGCTAGGGACATTGGAAGTTCATTGGTGGCTGGACAAAACCTAATGCAACATGAACTCATCATTTAGAAGATGAGGAAAGGAGGCCCCAAGAGTTTAAGTGATGCTCTACTAATTACACGGGAATTATAAAAATTGCAAAGACCAGATGTCAGGTCATTAAAATCTTAAACATATGTCCTTCTCATTTCAGTATACTTTCTCTCTGTCTCCGTGGTACTTGGGACTTGCTTCCAGTAGCTCCTCATGCTTTAGAAGATATCTACAATTTCCTTCAGAGCATAGCTCATGAAGACCAGAATATGTACCAGAAACGTTAGCTAATGGTTTTGTCACTGGACTCCCACGTAGTCAACTGCAGTTCGAGTCCCGGACCTGGTGGCTTAAACTCACGCTGGGCGCGTGTGCGTGCGTGCCCAAGATCCCGAGAGGAGAATGGAGGAGAAGGGATTGCAGCGTGGCCAACCCCTCTGGGGGGTGATTTCTCGCTTTCTATCTCTCTGTCTCTCTCTGTCTGGCGAGCACACACACCCTATAACAAAAACCTCTCCAAAAAAAAAAAAAAGAAAGAAAAAAAAAAGTTACCTGAGTGGCTAATTTGAAAAATACCTTTATAAAAGATATTTTAGGGGACATCAACTTGTAGAACACTATTATCTTGGTTTAATAAATTTAAATTCAGGGGAGGGTTATAATTAATATTCAATTATCTACAATAAAAATCAGTATGTGATAACAGTTCTATATGTATGATAATTAAGCTTAATTAAACATTCCAATTAAATGAACCCTAATTCTTTCCACAAAGTATTTGAAGTCATACACATCAACAGACTTCACACAAAGTGAGCCCTGTCTAGAGCCTTGCTACTCAAAGTTTATTACCTGGACTGGGAGCATTAGCACCACCTGACTGGTTGCTAAAATGCAAATTCTCAGGCTGCACCCCAGTCCTATTGAATCAGAATCTAAGATCGCTGGGAGATTTGTTCCCACATTAACATTTGAGAACCCTGGAACAGAGAAAAAGCAGAGTGAGGGAAAGAGGAATTGATTATGTCTGATGTGATTTAGGGAGGCCTCATAGTTGAGGGCAGTAGACTGATGTGTCCAGGCTCTTGGATCAGACAGAACTGGATTCAGCTGGAGGACTTGGACACATTATTTAAATGTCATTATAAAATGGGCATAGCGTCCATGATTATCCTTTAGGGTGCAAGAAAATATTTACTATGCAGAAGGAAGGTGGGTGCTGGGAATTAAAAGGTGGGCAGTAGGGGCCAGCAGGTGGTATGGCAGATAAGGTTCTGGACTTCTTCAGGGCTGACCACAGTTCGAGTCCCATCCGGTGGCTTGAGAATCATGCACATATATGTGCATGCCCAAAATCCTGAGAGAAGAATGGAGGAAAAGGAATTGTGGTGTGGCCATCCCCCCTGGGGGGGGGGTCTCACCAGTCCCACCTCTGTCTTTTTCTAATAGCACATGCACCCTATAGCAAAAACAAATAAAAAAGAAAAAAAAAAAAAAAAAAGAAGAGGAAAAGAAAAAAAAAAAAGTGACCAAGTAAGAACATGGAAAGAAAATAGTCCATAGTCCATAGCACTGTTTTGTCCATAGTCCATAGCACTGTTTTAACTGAAAAGACAGAGGGATAGGGTTGTATTTAATGTTAGGTGGTTGTCTGAAGTGACAATGTCATTTGCAAAAAAAAAGAAAGCCCAGGAAAACGTTTTAGATTAGAATGGAAGAAGATAATGGTGACAATGATGACGACAGTGATACCACTTCTGTCTAATTCTGTGAACTCTGGCCTTTGAACATCACTCCATTCTGTACAGAGGATATTCAAGATTAAGTACAGTGGAAAGAGGGCTGGATTCTTTCTCCTGATTCCATCCTTCCACTGTGCTCCCTTGGGGCACTCGAATATTTTCTTGGAATAGATACATAGCAGCCTTTTAACTCTACTATAAAAAGCCTCCCTAAATGCAGCTCAATTTTTCATTCCACATAGCATTTTGCTTTATGCACATAGTCATGTAATGTAAAGGGTAATTCGGGGTTGATAAATTAGCAGCCAGGAAAGCGGCCTACAAGGAGCTTTAGTAAGTGGTTTAGTATTTGGTGAGTTCTGTGGAGCATAGGCCTCCTTCTACACCCAGAGGTAGTAAATATCCCTCTCTGGATGGTACTTGAGGAAAATGCCTGTGCACTTTGATACTCTGAAGTGCGTTCCTGTGAACAACAGTCACTTCATGTTCTAGACTAAGACTTCGGAGCCATGTGTAATCTAAGGGTCCTTTTGGTTCAATGGGGGAAACTAAGCCCAGGAAGGAGTCTTCTCTGTTCCTTTTTTCTCACTCTTGTCTCTGTCTCTGAACTTTCATGACTTCACCGCTGATGAAAATTTGCCTGTTGAAGATAAGGAGAACCATAAAATCAACATAAGTCAGCGAGAGTTGAGAAGACTTGGCTCTCTCTGTGACTGAGATGCGGCAGTCTAATTGTGACCCTGCATAATACTGCTTGGTTTAAGAAACAAGATCAATACCTAACGCCAAGCTCCATAGGAATCTAGAGTGTGCTTACCTGGAAAAGAAAAAAGGAACTAAAGAAAAGGCATCTGTTGCAAACATCTTCTCAGATCAAGGCTGAGCTGATAAGGTGAAGGTTACGTGCATCAGAGAAGGGCTGACTATAATGATTCTAAAGTTTATTCTGACCCAAAGAGTTCACTACTCTGTAAAAGTTCTTTCACTAAATTTAGCAGCTCCAAGCTGTTAAGTTGAAGAGAAACGAAAGATAAGGTGAGCTTTTTTTAAACTTGAAAATTGCATGTGTGCACTCTGAATTCAGCATCTCATTCCTTCGGAATTGGCTCTTCCATCAGGGCTAGCTGTGGGCCAGAGCACTGTAGAAGGAAATGGTTGTGTTTAGGTCTGTGAGAGATTATTTTCAAAGGAAATTCACTTGCCTTGCAGGCTCTCTCCTAATGGACTCTTTATTGAGCTTATTATCTTGTTGATAACATACACAATCACTCTGCTACCAGCTTCCTCTTGTTCTAGGCCAACATGTTCTATTCTTTATGACAAAACATAGTGATCCGGAGAGGATACTGGACTAGATGGCATCCATCCTGGCTGTATTTCTATTTCTAGAAACAAATTGCTGACTGTGAGTCACTTCCAGTTGGTTTATTTCTATCACCAAATATAATCATTTTAATCTCTGGCATGGGTGTATGGAGAAATACATAGTTTCAAATCACTTTCATGTCAATTTTATTTCATTAGAGTCTCAGAATTACCCCATGAGGGGGATAGAAAATAGAATAGTATAGATACAGTTACATATACAATATATATTCTATATTATATGTAATTTTACTGAAGAGGAAATCCACAGGATGGTAAATTAAGTGGTTGCTTGGTTGCTTCAGGTTATACAGCAATAAATGATGGGAAATCTCTTTGAACTCTAGGTTTTTGACTCTTCAAAGATATATGTGTTATTTACATATTTAAAGTAAAATCATACCTCACACAAATATAAAATGAACATGTTATATTTTATTTAACTCATTAATCAGTAAGGATGTTACAGTTGGTTCAAGGTAAAAACTAATTTTCATACAGTTATAGTTAAATAAGCAACGATAAAATAAATTCACAAATTAATTTGCAAATTTCAATTTGCAGAAAATTCAGTATCCACAAGGTGATGAAGGAGCACTCGCATTCCGTGAATATACACGGCATTTCTATTGTAGGGGTGTTTCTTGAACCGTAACAGGTCTGCAGTTGGAATGGTTCCAGTAATAAAAGACAGGTTAGCACTAACGTCTGTTAACATGTATGGTTTATATGTACATAGGAGACACCTAGGGAATGAGTGGTCCTCAAGAGGTAGGTTTGAACTCCATGTTATGCCACATCTTCAAGAAAGGACAGCACATTTGTAAAGAAATAACGAGACAGAGGAAAAGGACTTGAGGCTCATTGGACAGCAATTTGAGAAAAGGCAAACAAATGGCAGAGAAATGTTAGTAAAACTTGTTAATCCATCTCCAGGATCATAAGGCTCTAAAGTTGTCTTCAGATGTTAACCTTTGTTTTCTCTGGCAGCAGGTCAAGAGCAGGATACCCTTGGTTTTTGTAACTTTGTCCTGCTTTTAGGAAAATAAAGAGAAGCCAGAGAGTTTTCCTCTTTCTGCTTCTTCCTAATTATTTTCAAATCAACATCTTTTTCTATTTTTCTATCAGCATATTCTGATTTCCCATAGTATGAACAAAAATTATTTGAATAACTATCAGTTTTCTACACTTGCCGGATTATAAAATAAAGATAATAAAGTACAGAGATAATCCTGATATATGAGTCTCTGAAACAATCTTCCACAATGTTTTTCTGAACTTGAAATATAATGTTCTCTTTAAATAGCATTCTGTCACTACACTCAAAAGATCCAGTGTTATCCTCTCCCTCTCTCTGACCCTGTAACTAATAATCTATGATGCTTGTTAGAGACAAATTAATATTTTAGTGTTGTTGGTGTTCCAGAATAGATACAGAAACACTCAGATAATAATAATATTGGTAATAATAGAAATGATAATAATTAGCCTTTTCTGAGCTCCTACCATTTCTAGTTGCAACGGTATCTGTTAATGAGTGTTTTTGTTTATCTCATCTCATTCACTTGTCAAAGCACTCTTTTGATATAGGGGCTATTATGCTTATTTTATAAATAAGAAAGCAAGTGTAAATGTGGTTCTTAACTTGCCCAAAACCACACATCCCTCTTCAGTGGCATAAGATCCTAGGTTTTACTTTTTTATAGTGTTAAAATAATTAGGGTAATGGATAAGATACTTATTAGCCCTGAACTTGAGTTTATCTATCTATAATTGGAATACTTATATAAAAATGTAATGCTATTTATGCTACAGGGATTCAAGGACTTTAGGAAGAAAATCATATCGACCAAAGGATATGTCACTAAGAGTTGTCTGTGAGGTCTCAACGTGAAGTGAATGATTTTTATCAATGTCTTCCAACAGAGTTTCCTGGAGATATTGTTCTAGAAGTAAGGGGAAGAAAATAGGTCATTGCTTATAGTGGCTGGTCTACTTTTTCGATTAAATAGTGACCTCTGAAACTATGTAGAGATAGAACTCCTACTAGGCAGTTTACCAGATATGCTATTGTAGATAAATTATTTTACCTCTCCAAAGCTCAGCTTTCTTATTTGAAAGTGAAGTAACTAGCATTACACATCTCAAAAGGCGTTGTGTGTTAAATGAGATAATGTGTGTGAAGCATTTAGCATTGTGATAGACACATGATTTGCATTCAATAAATACAATAGCAACAGAAATTGACCTATCATTATTATCAGAAAACATAAATTAAAATTTAACATCCTCCTTTAATGTTATTTTATATGTTAAAATAATGACTGAGTCTAAAAACAGCTCTACGTAATAGACATTTTCAATGAATGTTTTTGGAACTATTTATTTTTAGTTGACTACATGGAACTAGTTCTCCAATGTCCTTTTAATTTGTTGTTCCTTTAGAAGGCAAGGTACTCGTCAGTTCTGTGACCTAAGAGTATTGAACACCATGGGGCAAGTTGAATGGAAAGCACACTAAGGGTATTTCTTGTTCGTTTGTTTGTTGGGATGAACAAACTGAGACAACTATTTCCTTAATTTGAAAACGATTACTTATAAATTGCTTAAACCAAATCTTGCATTTCCAATCATCTATCATTCATAAGGCATTGTTAATTTAATCCATTTCAACTGCTTATTTTATTGTGTTTCTGGTTTGTTATTGAACAAGGGGAGCACAGAAATAAAAGAATCAGGCTCGCTCCTTCAGGGATTCAATGTTTAGTGACCAGTATTCACGTGAACACTCTTCCTGCCAGATACAAAAGACTGACTAGTTCTAGCTCAAACAATAGCAAGCTGTGTATATCACATCCATTTTTTTTTATTTTTTCTTTCTTTTTATTAAATTTATTTTTATTAACAAAGTAGTTGAACATATTTGTGCTGTGCAATGAATTTTTTTTAGTACAAGAATACAATGTGCAATTATTTAATGAGGGTTAATTGGGCCAACAAGTTCTATAATTGTTAATGCACTGGATTCCCCTATGGTCGACTGCAGTTCGCGTCCTGGATGTGGTTGCTTGAAAATCACAACAAATAAATAGATTCAGACATATATAAATAAATAAATGTTAAAAATAAAATCAGGATAATTATTATACCTGTCATCTCAACTACTGGTCATTATTTGTGTTAGGAACAATCAAATTCTAATCCCTTCTCTAAACCTGTGCTGTTTATCTGTAAAAATAAGCAATCACTAAGGAATACATAGGCTTTGCCTCCAATCCATTTCAAATTATTGGTGGTGAAAACCAAAATGATGGTCGTATTAGAAGGACTGAGACTATGTCTGGAATAACAAGAATGTATAACATGATTGATGAGAGCTGCCTTTTGTCATGCCCAGGACATGACAAAGATGTCGTACACAACCGTTATGTATTGTGTTTTTGGGCTAGATATACTTTTAAAAAGACTTCTGATAACATTTTATCATTTTATGAAAAGTAAAATTGCTCTAAAATGAATGTCTCTCTTAGACCCAAAATACTGTAAAGCAAATAGTATTTGGCCAGTTTTGAAGTCAGGACTTAAAAGCAAACCAGAAAAAAGAATGATGCAACCCTAATATCCAAAGAGAAAAAGAAGTGATGCAGTTCTAATATCCAAAGATAGACCTGGGTCAGGCTGTGTGAAAGACCTAGACATAGTGTTATGGGTGTTGCACCTGAGCAGAGTCTGTAGTGTGTGTCAGCCAAAAGGGGGCAGTAGAAACCCGTCTCTGCAAAGTGGGTCAGGTGAACAGAGCCACGGGGCCCCTCTGCTGTGCTCTCAGTTGTGGAGATGCCAGCTACCAGGTGAGTACTTGAGGGGGAAAGCCTGAAGCTTAAATGACAAGGCAGGAGTGATTTTAGCCAAGGTGCACTTGTATCATGTGGAGAGAAAACTATGGCTTTTCATTTACTGTTAAATCGTTCCCCTTACCATCTTGAACTTCCTGACCTGGACCAACAAATTCACCCTAAGTAAGAACAGTAAATTGCACATCTCTTGCTGACCTGGGAGGGCTGGAGCAGAGCACCTGGCTATTTTCATGCAACCCCCTGCCAGTGTTTATTTCTGCCTCTCAGAGCAAGGCTTGTTAGGAAGAACAATTAACTCATCAGCTACTATTAGCAGGGCCTCATGACTGCCAGATTTTTCTGGGAAATGGCAAACCTCTCCCTGCCCTTCCCAGAAAGGCTTTACTCCTGCCAGGAGGCTGTTTAATCAAAACCACAAACAATCACAAATAAAGGAAAGGTAGTTGTATTAAGCAGCGTCTTTCCTGTAGGGAACCCAGGGATTGCAAAGAAAAAGCACAGAGCAAAGCCTGCTTGCATCTCCCTGGGGTGTAGAGACTGACTTCCTCACATAGTGTGAGAACAAGCTGCTCTCTCAGCTTTGCTGATTCTAATCTTGATACTGTTGCCCACCTCTTGGTGGTTATATATTCAGCTTGCATAAATACGCAACTATACATTTCTTTAGAACAGAGTGTACATTTATTCTAGACACGTGTATTAAACTCCTTCCCCTTTCCTTACACTAACTCTCTTTAAGGCTACGTCTATAATTTGCTTTTTTGTTTGTTTTTATCTTTATTTCTCCCATAAATGAGAAAGACAGCACTCCCAACAGGGTTCCAATGTCACGCTCCACCTTCAGCTTCAGCCAACCCCAGTTCATGGGCACATGCCTGCTTGGCATGATCAGGGAGGTCTCCAGATGGGAGCCTGAAACTGTCCCGTGTGAGTCAGCCTTACAGGGCACTGAGCTTTACTGTTTTGCCACCAACTAGCCCTGCACTTCAATAGTTTTCTAACTGATTTTTCTCTTTTAATTCTTCCTTTTTTAATCCATTCATCATTAAAAAATAGCCTGAATAATTAGGTATAAAAGCCTAATCTCATAAAAGCCTAAACAACATGTTTATCAAATCATGTCAACCAAGTTTATTGGAAAATTCCAGGAGGGGGTGGTTATTGCATTTAGAATAAATTCTCAACTTCTTACCATGACCGACCATGTCCTATCTGACCTACAATCTGTCCACTCTTCAACTCCATTTTGTAACACTATTCCACACTCATTTGTTCCAACATTCTTTCAAACACTAGAAAATGCAAGATGTCTTCCTTTCTCAGTGCCTTTGCACACCTTTTTGGTTCCATTTAGAATGCATTTTCCCCATCCTACTTAATTAAATTCCCCCCATTCTTCAAAACTCATCTTCAGCATTTCTTCTTCAGAGAGGTATATCCCAGTCTCTTTAGAGGTTTTTCTTCACCTGTGTACCTTGTGATAGTATTTGCTATAGTAATCATGTCTTTCCCCTTCATCATTTTTTTCTTTTATTTTAAGGCATATGTTTGCTTATGTATTTACTGTAAACTCTATTAGAGCAATAAACTTGACTCTTTTTTGTTTGTTTGTTTGTTTGTTTGTTTTGTTTTGTTTTTGGAGAGATTTTTGCTATAGGGCGCGTGTGCTCGCCAGACAGAGAGAGACAGAGAGACAGAAAGTGAGAAATCACCCCCCGGGGGGATGGCCACGCCGCAATCCCTTCTCCTCCATTCTCCTCTTGGGATCTTGGGCACGCACACACATGCGCCCAGTGTGAGTTTTAAGCCACTGGGTCCGGGACGCAAACTGCAGTCAATTATGTGGGAGTCCAGCGACATAGCCATTACGCTAACTGCTGGTACCACGTGACTCGTTTTTTTAATCACTCCATTCTCAAAAACTAGTTCACTACCTAGTGTACAACAGGCACTCAAATATTAATTGATTGAATGTAAGAATAATGTGTTGACTCAGTGAGTAAAGATGATGTCTACTTATTCATTGTCTAATCACCAACATCAGCACAGTGCTTCTAAGTATATTACATATAATCCATAAATGAATAAACAATCCATTAGACATTAAATAGATAAGTAAGAAGTAAGCTCAAATCATTTCTAGCATTCTGTATTGGCCAGTGTCCTGTCAGGAGAGAAAAACAAACCTAAAATTAGGAAAGAAAGTGTTTCATATATAGAAATATTAACTAATAAATAGAGATTAACTACTGAGAGGGGTAAACAGAACTCTAACAAATATAGGAATAGTAGAATGAGAAATGTGTACTGTGTCTAGTTCTAATAATATAAAGCAAGGTGAAGAACATTATTTGGAGCTCAAAGAATATAGTTTTTTTGTTTGTTTGTTTTGAGAGGTTTTTGCTATAGTGCATGTGCACTCGCCAGAAAGACAGAGAGAGACAGAAAGCGAGAAATCACTCCCCAGGAGGGATGGCCATGCCACAATCTCTTTCCCTCCTTTCTCCTCTTGGGATCTTGGGCACACACGCACATGCGCCCGGAGTGAGTTAAAGCCACCAGGTCCGGGACTTGAACCATGGTTGACTACATGGAAGTCCAGTGACACAGTCATTGCACCAACTGCTAGTCCCAGGAAATAGTTTTTAATTGCAACATTTAGTAGTTAAGAGCACAGACCTTAAGGGCATACATACCCTTATATCTCAGATGGTCTAGGTATAAATCAGATACAGAAGGATAGATTTCAATTTCTAAATCTGTAGAGTCAGAGAACTCTTCAAAGAAAGGCTAGAATTAGAGCTAGACTTTGATAATTATATCAATATGTAAATTAATATATGTGATTAATATACCATAGATACAGTGATATGGCATGAACCATAAGTAACTGAAGACAGAATTCAAAGTGACTTAATTAGGACTTCTTTACCACATAAAAAATACTTAAGATAGGACTTGGGCTAGTTATTTCAGTGACTGAGCACATTTATCAAGGACCCAGGGTCTTAACATTTTTTTTACTTGGCCACCTGCAGCATGCAAATTTGTCATCCTAAATTTCTTCTCATGGATTCATGTTGTTTGGAGCTGTTCCAGAGATCATATTTGTGGACTATATCCAGAGGCAGAAAAGGAATGTTATTTGATATGTTCCTTTTTAAGATCAATTATTCCTTTTTCCCTAGAAGCTTCTCTAATAGCTCTTCCATTATGATCTTCTTGGTTAAAACCAAGTAAAATGTCCTAGGTAAATCAACAACTAGTAAGACGAATGGGACAACCATGTTGGCTTAGATCCATCATGATTCAATCCCCAAGGTGAAAATGAGTATAGCATGTGCTCAAGTTCAAACCATAGTTATTTTAGGAATGTTTAATAAGGGAATACTGTTGAATAGGAACTAAAGTGTAATTCCCCAATTCATAAACTCCTTATTAACAAGTACAATATTTTCTACCAAATCATAATCTTTCAAAATACCTGTTAAATATAATCAATTATTCTGGCAAAGTTGTAGAGTACAAATTCAACACACAAAAATCAGTTGTTCTATATATTAACAATAACCAAACTGAGAAGAAAATTAATAGTCTCATTGAAATAATAGAGTAATTGGGAATAAACTGAGAAGAAGAAAGACTTGTACACTAGAAATTATGAAATATTCCTAAAGAAAAGAGAAGAAGATATTAATAAATTGAAACACATCTCAGTAAAAAAATTAAAAGATTCGGGACCAGCAGTTAGTGTAATGGCTATTTCGCTGGACTCCCACGTAGTCGACCGCGGTTCGAGTCCCGGACCCAGTGGCTTAAACTCATGCCAGGCGCGTGTACGTGCGTGCCCAAGATCCCGAGAGGAGAGTGGAAGAGAAGGTATTGCGGCGTGGCCATCCCCCCTGGGGAGTGATTCCTGCTTTCTGTCTCTCTGTCTCTGTCTGTCTGGCGAGCGCACGCACCCTAAAGCAAAAACCTCTACAAAAAAAAAAAAAAAAAAAAAAAATTAAAAGATTTAATATTACTAAAGGCTCCATAATACCCCAAACAATTTATAGGTTCAATATAATCCCTGTCAAATTTCCCTAGTCATTCAAAAAAAAAAAGTCCACTGAGAAGGAACCAACTCTGCTGGCTTCTTACATTCAGACTTCTGGCCTCCAGAACTGTGAAAGAATACATTTCTGTTTTATTAGATCATCAAATTTGTGGTAATTTATTACAGCAGACCTAGGAAACTAATACAAAGGACTTAATAATCAAATGAGTATGGGAAAAGGCTGTTAATCTCTGAAAGTCACCATCATTATGTAACAACTGGTAAATCCTGCAGTAGTTTCTTAAAGTTTCAGTGGTGAATGGGACCAGCAATTAGTGTAGTGTCTATGTCACTGGACTCTGATGTAGTCAACAGTGTTTTGAGGCCCTGACCAGGTGGCTTAAACTTGCCCTGGGTGCATGTGCGTGCATGCCCAAGTTCCCAAGACGAAAATGGAGGAGAAGGAATTGCGGCATGACCACCCTCCCGGGGGGTGATTTCTTACTTCCTGTCTCTCTGTTTCTGTCTGTTTTTCTGGTGAGCACACACACCCTATGGCAAACACCTCTCCAAAAAAATTTAAAAAATGTTTCAGTGGTGACCAATTATCTTTTGGAATCTGAAAATAACTATATATTCTTTATCTAGGAAAATACGCAAGTCCAATCTATTCCCAGTATAATACAAATTCATGAGGTTGAGTATCTATTAAACACACCACTAACATATATGAGAACACATAAAAAAATCCCTCACATACTCCACCTTCTATGACCCATGATCTGAGACCAGAGAGATGGGTGGGGTTTATATAGACACAAAAGAAAAAGGATGAAAACAGGACATTGGGGACCAGGAAAAAAAAAAAAAAACAAAAACAAATAATGAGTTAGATAAGGACCAACTATTTGGAAGATTGTGAATCCTGTGCTAAGGGATGTGAACTTTGTCTTTCAATTACTAAGGACCCATCAAAACTTTTATCTAGGGAAATCAAAGTGAGTATCTAATATGTGTTTTAATGAACAATAGCAATTATATTTTAGGAGGTGGAATAGGCACGACAAAGAAGATAGATTATCTTTCACAACAAACTTGTAATGTATGAGCTATGTGATCTAAACTGGGACACACATTGTGTAGCGTGCCAGCACTGAGATGTGCAGGGAGCACACTTGGGGACATATGGAACATTATGAATTGCAGTCATTCTGTGCAGCACCAAATATGCTATTATACATTTTCCAATTGTTTCTTCCAGAGCTGAGTTAGTTTTTCCCATATGTACCAACGCATGTAACAACAACCTACAGAATGAGCCTCTATGGCAAATGTTATCAGATGTAAAAAATGAAAAAAGAGAAAAAGAAAAAATAATAAGTGAAATGGAATCAATGGAAGAAAGAGACCATTCTCTCTCTCTGGCTAGTTGACATTTCTTCAAGGTTTCTTTCTCCTTGTCACAAAATTAAAATGTGACATAACTGAGGACCCCTGTAGAGAGGGGAAAAAAATGTGGTAATATGTTTGGCCTAAGAAAACAGGTACCATGGAAAATTCCAGCAGATATCTGTAGTGTGAAGGAGAGAATGAATTAAAAGAAGCATTACCTTTAGAGAGAGAAAGGGAAAAAAAAATAGAAAAGGACATGCTAAGCACAGTCTCTTAGTGTATAATGTTTTTCTTTCTTCCATTTTTTTTTTTTTTTAAGTTTAACATAAGGCATATGCACTTGCTGGGGAGAGACAGAGAAAGCAAAAGTGAGGAAGCACCTTCCCACTGGTAATGGTCAAGTCATCATCCTTTCTCCTCCATCTCTCCCTTGTTTCAGGATTTTGGGCACGCAGCATATTTTTCAGGTCTCAGGGTCTAGGACTCACACTGTGAGGTTGGTCACATAGATACAGCCACCTTAACTGCCAAGCCACTGGCTGGCCTGAACTGTTTTCCTGTAGTTGCATATCCTGTGCTCAGAAGACTTTTCATCTTTTTTTAAAAAAAAAAAAAAAAAAAAAAAGTTAGGGACCAGCAGTTAGCGTAATGGCTATGTCGCTGGACTCCCACGTAGTCGACCGCGGTTCGAGTCCCGGACCCGGCGGCTTAAACTCACGCCGGGCACGTGTGCGTGCGTGCCCAAGATCCCGAGAGGAGAATGGAGGAGAAGGGATTGCGGCGTGGCCATCCCCCCTGGGGGGTGATTTCCTGCTTTCTATCTCTCTGTCTCTCTCTGTCTGTCTGGCGAGCGCACGCGCCCTATAGCAAAAACCTCTCCAAAAAAAGAAAAAATAAAAAGTTGGGGACCAGCAGTTAGCATAATGGCTATGTCGCTGGACTCCCACGTAGTAGACCGTGGTTCGCGTCCCGGACCCAGTGGCTTAAAACTCATGCCAGGTGCGTGTGCGTGCGTGCCCAAGATCCCGAGAGGAGAATGGAGGAGAAGGGATTGCGGCATGGCCATCCCCCCTGGGGGGGTGCTTTCTCACTTTCTGTCTCTGTCTGTCTGGCGAGCGCACGTGTCCTATAGCAGAAATCTCTCCAAAAAAAATGAAAAAAAAAACTATTTATTTATCTTAATTCCACTTATTATTGCTTAATTTGTTGAGAGAGAGAAACAGAGGCAGAGATAGAGAGAGGGAGAGGGAGAAAGCAAGCCACCAGGCCAGGGCCTTGAACTACAGTCAGCCATATGGGAATCCAGCATCCTTAGCCACCACGCCACCTGCTGGCCCAAGATTTTTCATCTTAAGGTACATATACTACACAGAGTCTTCACTGATCACTCACTAAACTACTGGGTCATTGGGAAAGTCATGATGCATTTTTGCATAAAAAAAAAAGACAAAACCCAAAAAACTCATCATGAATTTCCCAACAACCTAATAGCAACAAGTACAAAATAATTCAGATCTCTCTAGCCATTAGTTTGCAATAAAGTATTGAGCAAGTCATTTTATCCATCTGATCTCTAAATGCCTAATCTAAAGAGGGGCATGATGGCTACTACCTTAAAGCCCCCTTTGGAAGCTAAAAAATGCTGCATCATATTCAAGCTCATCATAAAATATCTCTTCTCTTAGTTTTTAGTATTAAAAGCATGTAGTCATCCACATCAATTCTTCAAATGTATTTTCAATTCTCTTTATTTATGTGGATTATTCTCAGCTATTATTCTAGTGATTACTTCCATTTTGAACATTTAGTTTAGTTTGTGTTAGTAGAACATTGTGTTAATTTTCATAGTGACATGATGAAGGAAATAAACTTATTATTTCCAGTTTTAAAAGGAGAAAACTGAGGCTTAACAATAGGAAGTAGATTTATGAAAGTTTTAGGGATAATGAGTTAGAGCTGTATGTAGGCCAAACTATGTACTATGTTGTCTGACTTCAAGGGCTGTCTCCATTAGGTCTGTAACTCTCTAAGACCCCAGCTTCTCACAGCATGAATATTGTATGTATATTCTTCAGTAGATGGATCATATTACTGCATGAGGAATGGTGAAGGATACATGATTAAAAATAGCCTGACCCTACTATGCAGTAGTGAAAATTGTTTTAAGAGCTGGAATCAGAAGACTTGGGTTTGAGTTACGGATCTGACCTTGAACAAGTGCCTTGCTTATCTTGGACTTCTTCAGAATGTAGATATTACCATCACACAGAGCTTAATTATCTTCCTTTAATATAGGGGTAAATGTGACCATATAGGCTTCTCCTGAGGTCCATATAAGATCATTGATAGAAAAGTCTTGGTGGCATGCCTGAGAATAGGGAGTGCTCTATTTGTAAGTCCAAGATACTGTTCTTAGTAATTCTGAATTATGTTCTGGATCTTTTAGACCGGGAGAATCCTGTGTTTTATATCTTTTGATGTGTTTTAAGACACTGATAGTCTTTGTATTTTTAGGATCTCTAAAAATACAAAGGATTTGTATCTCTAAGGATTTTTAGAGGGAGAGGAGAGCTATATATCTAAGCCATCAGAAATCAAGGTTATAGCAAGAACCACAGATGTAGTTACCATAAAAGCTGGAGCTAACTCAGTGAAGTGTTTTCAGAGTGGAGGAAGCACAGCCATGTTGGAAAGGACATGTTGCCAGTGGTATTGCTCACAGAGTACAACAAAGCAAATGAAACAATATCATGGAATCAGAAATCTCTGAACCAAATTTTATTTCTGGTGGGACCTAATTTCTCAATCTTGAGAAAGACTTGTTACCTCTTTGAGCTTCAGTTTTTCATGAGGACAATATGGGCATTAATAACTAATTTTGCAGAATTGTTACAAACATAAATGAGAAGATAGTTAATGCAGAGCATGGCACATATTAGTAACTTAAGAAGTTGTTGGCAGGGGTATGATGAAAGGGGAACTCTTTTACACTGCTAGTGGGAATGTAAATTGGTCCAGCCACTCTGGAGAACAATTTGGAGATTCCTCAAAAATCTACAAATAAAACTACCATATGATCCAGCAATCCCACTCCTCAGTATCTATCCAAAGGACATAAGAATTCTTCATGGGAAAAGTGCTTGCACATCAATGTTTATTGCGGCACTATTCACGATTGCTAAGACATGGAGCCAACCCAAATGCCCCCATATGGATGAGTGGATTGAAAAACTGTGGCACATATACTCTATGGAATACTATTCAGCTATAAAAAAACAACAAAACCTTGGCTTTTGACAGAAAGTGGAAGAATATGGAAGATTTACTGCTGAGTGAAGCAAGCCAGGCTATGAAAGAGAGATATTGTATGTCCTCACTTAATATATACCAAGTGTCTGCACTCTGTGACCGAAACTGATCCACTAAAAGATATACAAACACAAGAGTTGGGTGTGAATGCCAGAGGTGGTGTGTGTGGAGGAGTGGGGCCTAGGGAAGGACATTTGGAGGAGGGATACAGAGGCAGAGCATTGACAGAATGGGGAGGTGTGGTGTTATCTGTTGAAGATATTTTGATCAATTGGACTGGGGAGAAATGTTCACATATTGAAATGTTCACTTCATAAGCTAAACAATGTCATTGAATGTATATAAAAAAATAAATAATAATAAAAAAAGAAGTTGTAAGTGTGTGGGGGGGTCTGTTTTCAGTTATCTGTTTGTATTCAAACAAGTGAATACTTTTTATAATTAACTCTTACCCTGTCTAAAACAAATTGACACAGAGCTGCTCTGATACAGTGAGGTGGAAGTCAGGAAACCTTCAGCTTAGTGGTCTGCACTCCCCTCTGCTCACCCTTTAGTTTGAAATTGATCTGGGTTTCACAATTGTGTTCTCTAGGGAACCAGCAGTTAGCGTAATGGCTATGTCGCTGGACTCCCACGTAGTCGACCGCGGTTCGCGTCTCGGACCCGGTGGCTTACAACTCACGCCGGGCGCGTGTGCGTGCGTGCCCAAGATCCCGAGAGGAGAATGGAGGAGAAGGGATTGCGGCGTGACCATCCCCCCTGGGGGGTGATTTCTCGCTTTCTGTCTCTATGTCTCTCTCTGTCTGGCGAGCGCACGCGCCCTATAGTGAAAAACCTCTCCAAAAAAAAAAAAAAAAAAAAAAAAAAAAAAATTGTGTTCTCTAGATATGAGACTCCAGTTAGTAGGCTTTGTGACATATATTTGAAAAGGCAGACAGTAGGCTCATAGAAAAATAGAAATTTCAATTTGAACAGCACTTTCAAGATGATGTTATCTGAACTTCCTCTATAATTTTCATTTTTCTGTGTTTATTCATTCAATTATTTATTCAACAAATACAGAATGCCTGTTCTGTACAAAGCATGGGAAAAGGGGTAACCAAAGAAGAGAACGTTTACCATCTCTCTGCCTGTTTTACATTTTTTTCCCCAAGGGAAAATAAAAATATTTCAAATTGTGAGAAACACATATGGTCCTATTCATAATTGGACAAATTTATTATATATTAAATTGCTGTGCTCTTCTTCATACCTGTATCTTCTGTTGTCCTAAAAAAAAATATGGTGCTATTGATATAATTAAAAGAACAAAAGACAGTTTAGAGAGGCCCAGAATACCAGATAAGGCAAGTTACCATAGTTTAAGTTACTGTACCATAAAGCTAGTCTATCCCAATAAGATTTAAGATTTCAAGATCCAGCAACTGACTTACAGTATGGTGGAGTCCTATATGTTTCAATCCAGCTCTGTAAGAGATCCATGTTGGGATGAATATGGCATGGACAGCTACATTTTAAAAAGGTACACTCCTGGTATTATATTCAGTAAAAAACTGAACTGCAATGCTGAAAGCCACGTGGGTGACTGTGGATTTGAATTGCTAGGTTCACTTGAAAACACACTTTTTTCCCCATGAATGCTCAATATCCTGAAGAACTAAAGATGTGGGGAAAGGAGAAGATAGCATGACAAGACCCTGTTGAGGCTGCTTCTCTCTCTGTCTCTCTCTCTCTTTTGCTGTATGCATTTTCTGTCATGAACAAAATTTTAAAACTTAAAAAATTTTCTCTCATTCTAATTTAATATCAATCTTGTTTTATGTAACTCCCAACTAATTGGCAACAAAAATAAACAGGTATTTCCATATCTTTTAACCCAATGGTTTTCAATATCAGTGTAGGGGTAACATTTACCTGTGAGTGATGATATTATAGCTGTCACAACTGGAAAGGTTATATAATTAGAAAACAGAAAATTGCAATCTTGCTAAACTGACTGTAATGTCAAGAATATGTCCCTAAAATAGAGAACTGTATAGCTCAAAATGTACATAATATTATCAATTAACACTGAAATTTCACTAACATCCCTAACAGATGTCACAGACCCTATTTACCAAGCATTTATCATCTAGACCAGTCCAGATTCTTAGAGTGGTCCCCAAAGCAGCACTTAGCTTCACTTGGAACTTAGAAATACAAATGATTAGTTCCCACTCTAGACTAGAGAATTAAAACTTTGGAATATGACCCAGAAATCTGTCTCAATTAGCCCTCCATGTGATTCTGATACATTCTTAAATTTGAGAACTTGTTCTAGGCTCAAAGACACAGAAGCACGCACATTGCACATATAATTATTCCAAAATTAGATGAAGTAAGTACCATATAAGAAATTCAGAGAGCTAGGAATCTTTGATATTTCAAAAAGATGGTACTATTTGAGCAAAGCTTTGGAGATGTAGAGCATGTTGCTAAGTTAGAATGAGATGATGGATGGGACCAGAAGACGACATAGCAGTTACATCTCTGGACTCCCACATGGGCAAGCACGGTTTGAGTCCCAGAACTGCTGGCTTTAAAATCGCACCAAGTGTGTGTGCATGTGTGCTCAGGATTTCCAGAAGGTAGTGAAGAAGGGATTGCAGTGTGGCCATACACACTGGGGATGATTTCTCGCTTTCTGTCTCTGTCTCTCTCTTTCTCTCTGTCCCTTTGGTGAGCATGTGCACCTTATAACAAAAGTCTCTAAAAAACATTAACTAATTAAAGGAAGAAAGAGAATGAGATGGTGGAGTAAGTATTATGAACAAGGTAAAAGATGGTAGAATGTGGGAGATTTTTAAGCAAAGAAGGAAAGATAAGCTTAAGAAATGGGTACAGTGGCAGTTCAATAAGGAAACCTGCAGAAGGTCAGGTGATGCATTGAAAATGCTCCAGTAGAAGACTTCAATCCAGGTTAGTTTAGGATGACCATCTACCATTTGTAAGATGATACTTTTACAAATCAAGAAGATGGTAATGGTGGGCAAAAAAAAAAAAAAAAAAAAAAAAATAGGAAAAATGGAGTAAATATGAAGGCAAACTCATTATGCAATAAATGTGGTATCAGTTGAAACAATATCTAATACTTACATTTTTTTATTTGTACCAGCCACTGCATTAAGATTTACAGAACTTTTTTGAGAGAAAAAAGTTCTTTTTTTCTCTCAAAAAAAGAGAACTTTTTGACTCAAGGACTCAAGATTTACATGTGCATGAGCGTACAGTCACACACATGTAACTATGGAAGAACCCAGCACCAGCTATCACAGACTAAGCAGCCCAAAAGAGAAGTCTCAAGTGTCACTGCTCTGTAAAGGTCGGAAGTCAGTCTTGGAGTGAGGAGTATGCAGCCAGGGATCTGAGAATCAGAAAGACAAGAGCGAGGACAAATGGAACAATATAAATGAGGAGACAGCCATAGTCCTGTTAGATTAGATGGCTCAATCAATGTGCAGGATTGGAACATCTGGAGGGCACATTCTGATCTAGAACCCATTGATTTTCATTTCAAATCAATAATCCATTCCAAATCAATAATCCATTCCTGGGCTACTATTATTTGGTTTTCTTTCTTTCTATTTGTTTTTGGAGAGGTTTTTGCTATAGGGCGTGTGCATTCACCAGAAAGAGACACAGAGACTGAAAGCGAGAAATCATGCGCCAGGAAGGATAGCCACACCACAATCCCTCCTCCTCCATTCTTCTCTCAGGATCTTGAGCAAACATGCACACACACCTGATGTGAGTCTAAGTCACTGGGTCTGGGTTTCGAACCACATTTGACTACATGGGAGTCCAGCAACATAGTCATTACACCAACTGCTGGCCCCTGGTTTGAATTTCTTATTATTGTATAGCAATGACTCCTTCAAGGAAAGTGTGTTTTAGTTGTTGAGAGTTACAATCATAAGAAAGGTTGTTCTTACATGAAACTAAAATATCCTAGCTAACTTGTTTGTATGTATACTATGTTTACCCACTGGATCTACATGAAACAGTCTGTTCTATGTATGAGGGTACTTTAAATAGTTTGTGGAAAAATATAATTAAAGTATGACTTTATTCAGATGCAATCATTTTTTGAAGTCCATGTGCAGTGTTTGTATAATGTGTTTTCCATTAATTTTCTGAAAATCCCTCATGTTTGTCTTTCATCGTGTAAGGTTGTCTTCCAATTTTCCTTTTTTTTTTCTTTCTATATGAACAGAATGTCCACCTTCTTGAATATTCCACATCTTTTCAAAATACTTTGCTTTTCTTATTACTTCAGTTGCTTTCTTTTGAATATCCTTCTGTTCAATTAAGTGTTTTAGCACTTGTCTCCCAGAACTGAACCAGATATTCCAGTTAGAACATTGCCAGTACAGAAAATGCTGCAATAATGGGTTTCTATTATCTGACACTGTATTTCTATTAATGAACCCAGGGTAGATGCTTGGCTAGTGACCAAAATGTAACCTTTATTACTTATATCAACGTAGTATTTCCCTAAAGGCAATAGAAATGCTTCAGAAATGTTGAAGATATTTCCTGAGGATGCATAATTGTATTTTTAAAATGTTTTCAATTTCCCATGACAAGTTTGGAGTGTCTAAAGATGGCAAACTGAAGGAGATAAATAGATTATTGATTGGACAGACTTGTAATTCCTTAGCGAATTGGATTTAGTTCCTTCATTGAGATCAGGTCAACATCATAAATCTCTTAGAAAATCAATGCAACAGAGAGCACTGTGAGCTGGGATTGAAGACATTTCCCTGGCTGCTTCAGGGTAGGAACTTGGCACTTACTCCAAAAATAGACTATGGGAAGGATTGGAAAATGATTATATGAGGGACTCCTACACTGGGAATATGGGCAAAGCACCTGAAGGAAGTCAAGAGACTTGAGAACTCTTGACTTGGTCACTGTCTTATGCAATTTTGAACAAATCACTTCACTTTGATTATCTTCCATGATCACAGTGACAAAATTAGACCAGACACAGTCAGATGTCTTTCTGATTTTAAGTAATCAGGACACCTAGCTGCTTGACAATCTCCTTTTCCTCCTACAACTTTGGAAAATATAGCATATGAGGATAAATAAAAGAGAGCCGGGGGACCAGTAGTTAGCGTAATGGCTATGTCGCTGAACTTCCATATAGTAGATCGTGGTTCAAGTCCCGGACTTGGTGGCTTAAACTCATGCTGGGTGCGTGTGCGTGCATGCCCAAGATCCGAGGAGAACGGAGGAGAAGGAATTGGGGCGTGGCCATCCCCTGGGAGAGGGATGTGATTTGCCGCTTTCTGTCTCTCTGTCTGTCTTTCTGTCAAGCACATGCACCCTGTAGCAAAAACCTGTCAAAAAAAAAAAAAAAAAAAAAAAAAAAAAAGGTGGAATCTTGGAAATAAGCAGACTCATGTTTGTATTCCTTCTCTAACATTTAGTCCTTAGGGATACATGAAGAAATTAGGTGAACTCTTCGAACTTTACTTCCCTCTTCTGTGGATAGATGAACTCAGTTCTACTTCATATTCCATAAGGCAACATAGCGCTTGACCTATAGTGGTCATTCATGTCATAATAATTATTATTTCCATAGCAGAGCAAGACTTGGAATAAACTCCTAACACTTTCCAGTTAAGTCATCAACCATAGCATGGAAGAATAAATTTGTAGTACGTCTTGGGTTGTTTATTAAATCAGAGAATATTCACTTCCATTTTACACAGGTGTTCAGTTTCTTCTTTTCTTGTTGCAGGCAGTCAGACCTTGCAGCTACAAGCTGGGTTGGTTGTCATCTTTCCTTCTTTTTTTTTTTTTTTTTTTTTTTTTTTTTTTTTTTTTTTTTTTTTTTTTTTTTAAGAGAGAGTTGTGCTATAGGGCACGTGTACTCACCAGAAACAGAGAGACAGAAAGCAAGAAATCACCCCCTCTCCCTGGAGGATGACTATGCTGCAATCACTTCTCCTCCATTCTCCGCTTGGGACTTGGGGCACAAATGCAGCTGCACCTGATGTGAGTTTAAGTCACTGGGTCCAGGACTCAAACCGTGGTTGACTACATGGAAGTCCAATGATGTAACCATTAGAACACCTGCTGGTCCCTGTATTGTCATATTTCTAAATTAATCTTGAACAAGTCATTTAGGGTACTTAGCATTAAGCCATTTTTTTTTCTTGAAAAAAGTGATTGCTAAGGGAAAATGAGGCAACAGAATATACATAGGAAGTTTTAACCTGTTCAAGTTGTTATCTAGTTTTGTCTCTTTTTTCTCACTCAAGTTTTCCACTAACTTTTGAGACAAAAATATGTTCTCTAAATTTGGTATATTTTACTACTTATTACTTATCAAATTCTCATTCCAGGACCTAGAAAGCAAGCAATCTTTTCTCTCTCTGGCCTAACCTCCTTTTTGCCATAGCCTCTAGTCATTGGCTAGACATGGTGCTACTCAGCCAAACAGCACTTATCCATAAACTTGTCAGATCTAGATTCTCTTCTTGTTTTCAATTTTAAATTATGATGATGAAGTCCCCCAACCATGAAGACTTCTCCACACAGGATCTTGTATGAATCACCATGATTATTTCAACTCTTAACTAGTAGTGCTTACCTTGCATCAACCTGCACCAAGAGAGGTAGACAGCATGACATGGTAGCACTATACCAGATTTTTCCACTTCATTATATTTGTCTCTTCACTATGGCCTGTATTTAGTAAAATTACAGTTGCTTTCATAATACTGTGTACCAGAAGTTTTACTAAATAATATTAGCTTTCTTTCACTGTTATGTGTTCGTTAAACTTTATGCAATGGTGTTTGGGCAGAAGTGATATATTCCATTTATACATCTGTTCTCTAAAAAAATATTCCTGAATGACCCTCCAGACCTTTTTCCCCCATCTGTGTGGGGAAGAGCAGGACAACTGCTATAACAAATAACTCCAAAAGAACAGGAAAACTGTTGTAATAAATAACTCCAAAATTTGATAACTTGACACAATGAAACCTTATGTCCTACCCCACAAATATTCAAAAGAGAGTTTTATGCCAGGTAACTCATCTCTAAGCAATTCTTCAAGGACTCAGGGGCCCATCTTGTAACTCTGATGTTAGCTAGACCTTGGGTGGATACCACTTCCAGTCTACTTTGACTAGCATAGATATCTACAGAAGGTAGGATAAAAACAAGGCAATAAAGGGTGGGTGGGAACAGTTGTGAAGTTTTTTGAAAATATACATTCTGGCATCTATAATGAGCCCATCTTTCTCCATATTCATGTAAAACAAAAAAGCTTAGAAAGATAATATTGGCATATAAACAATTCCCATTGTCTTGACTTAAAAGTCCCACCCTGTTGCCAATAAAACCTACTCAAAGCCCGATAAAACTGGGCCACCAGAAGGGGAAGTCAAAATTAGAGAGAAAAATGGTAGTGAGGGTGTTTGAACAGATGCACTGTAGATAATTGCGTTTTAAAATTGTCTTTTTGGTAATTCCTCGTTGAGATGCTCCATTTGTTTTACCATATTTATCCACTTTATTTATTATGCATGGAAAAAATGCATAACTGTTTAGAGGCTTTGGCAAAAGTTATCATTCCGAGCCTGAGGTATTCACAAAAAGCACTAGAAGAGAACATAAAAGTAAATTGAACTTGACACTATGAGAAAGTGAGAAAAAATAGAGGACTAGAGCAGATAGATGGAAATAGATTAGGCAACATTCCAAATTGATGACCATATAAAGTCTCAGGATATGGTGAAGTGTCATTTCTAAAGTCTATAATATTTAAATAATTCTACCCACCTTTAAAAGCATACATTAACATCTGAGTGGATTAACACAATAACACTGTATTTCTCACTCACATACTGATCCAATGTGAGTGTTCCTGGTCAGTGTGGTAGGGATGTTATGCATTGCTCAGTCATTCTGGGACTAAATGAGTTTCTTATTGCTGCTGTAACAAAGTAATGCAAATGTAGTGTCTTCAAACAACCTACATTTATTATGTTACAGTTCTGGAGATGAGAAGTCTATAATGGACCGAAAGAGCTCTATATCTCCTCAAGGAGAATCTGTTTCCTTACCATTGCTAGTTTCAGGAGGCTCCGCATTCCTGGGAGTGGGGACATACACCACTCTCACTTCAGCCTCTGATTTTGTCACATTTCCTTCTTCATACTCAGACTGTTCCTGTGTCAAGGGTCTTTGTGATTACTCAGGTAGTCAAAATGACTATTCCAGCTCAAGATCTTTTATTTGATCACATCTGTACTCTCTTTGCCATGGAAAGTAATATAGTAATAAATTCAAGGGATTTAGACATGGACATCTTTGGTGCTTATGTGTCATTATTCTTTCTACCAAAGGAACCACACCTATAGAAGGATTTTCCAACTTGCATAGAAGCTATCTAAGATAGCCTTGCATATCAACATCCAGCTGAGAAAAAGAGAAATTATTGCATTGGAATGACTTTATGCCATTGGACTGAAAGAAACACAACATTATACTAACTGTTGCATTATTCTTTTCTTTCAGGAAACATGGAAAACTCTAAGTTACAAGCTTTGCCAACAGATTTAAGAAAGAAAAATCATGGAATTGACATAAAAGGATACATAGAAAGGGGAGAAGGAAAGAAAAGACATATAGATGATACAAATCACAACAAGGGGAAAATGTGCTTGAACTGAAGGTTTTATTTCCCCACATTTTTAAGGGTGCTTGAGGTTTCTTTACCATGGAACCAGCAGGCTTCTGCTACTTGCAGTCTCCTCAAAATAGATCCTGAGTACCCTGGAGCCCATATGTAGTGAGAATCAGTTAGTGACACATGACAGCCATTCCTTGAAATGTGCTCAGTGATTCACTCAGCTTCCCAGCAGCTGTGCAATGGGGATTATTGGCCTGAAAATGACTTCTCCCCTCTTCTCAACCCCCATCATCAGCTTGGAAAATTACCTCGGGACACATTTGTTATACTCTTTTCTCTGGAAGCATAAATTCAGTTGTATCCCTGATGCCCAAGGCCTTGAATCTCTCTGGAGAAGAGTTTTCATGATCATATCACAGAAATTCAGGCAATCCCTAATATCTGCTGGGCACTTAGCCTTCTGAGATGGTCTGGTATATAGGTGTTCCATCATCTCTATGTGACTTGCTTTTTGTTTTTCTCACCCAAGAATGGTTTGTTATATATTTTCTACCATTACTTAAACATATTTGGCTTCTACAGCTGCTTATGTGAAAATGGATGCAGATAGATCAAACACGCCTAAGTTACTTTCAATGCATGGATGATTTTTATTCTTTACTTGTCTATCCATTCAATCAGTGTATCCAAACCTCTTTGATAATAAGAAATCCTTGAAAGTGCTTGTTCACTGAATAGATTAGCAGGTCTATCTTATAAATATTTGGACTAACTAGATCCAAGTCAAGAATCTGTTTCTCTTTGACAACACTCAGGGCTATTCTAATCATAGGCAACTTTTACAAACACTGCAGAAACACTGTAAAAAGCAGCAGGACGTATCTTTGTGTCAGACATCTGGATTTAAATAAAAGCTCTGGCACTTACTAGTTAGACAACATAGACCAATTTCTGAAGATGACTGTATCTTAGGATACATGTGCTCATGAAAGAGAGAAAGTACCTCCCCCCTCATGTCAAGCTCATGTCACAATTTCTTCTCCTCCATCTTTCCTTCCTTTTGGGATTTTGGACACACATGCATGACATGTTTCTTAAACTGAAGGATCTTGGGACTCAAACCCTGCAAATGGCATTATGGAATCTGGATGCCTTAACTATTAATGTACAGAGTTGCTCTATATTTTTCTTTCTTTATTGCCTTGTCATATGCCTTTCTACAAACAAGGAAGGTTCTAAAGATACAAGGCATTGATCTCAGAATTATATCAGTCTTTGTAAAACATTGCATTATTATAAGATCAGATAATGAAGTACAGCATAAAAGCAAAATTGCCACACACACACACACACACACACACAATCACATTCACATGTACTTCTAGTCTCAACTGGAACTAGAAACTGGAAAACTGGAATATGCTTTCAGTTGGAACTCCAAACTCAGAAGCAAGGAAAACTTTGGCAAAAAAAATAAAATAAAATTGAATTGAACAAAAATTGGGGGACCACAGGACATTTTTTGAGAATCCATTTCCTTTACAGTCCTGATCATATCACAGAAATTCATGCAACCCCCAATGTAGACTTATAAACTAGATATGTAATACTTCATTTATTATATCTAGGCCTCAATTGGAAGGTTAGTGGAATTAGAAAGAAGTGTGGTTTCAGAGGAAGCCTATGACAGTGATTACATTTTTTAAAGCTTTTTGTTAAACTTTCTCATTTTTCAGTCTAAACTATTTCATTTATTCCATTCTGATTCATACTAGATTCTTGCAACTTTGTCGGAGGCTGCGAACCAGCCAGTCTGCAGAGGTTTCTCAGAGAGCAAAACAATTGCCATGATTGGTTCCCTTCAAAAAACCTGACCTTCGAAACCTTGCTCTGATTGGCCACTAGAATCCCTCAGATTTGCATATCCGGCACCTCATGATTGGTCCAAAAGCAACCAATCATAACCCACCTTTTACAACCAATCACGGCCCACCGTTTACACCAATCAAGGCCCACCAGCGTGTATATAACCACGATGCCTGGCCCACAGTAGCCAGGCAATGACCCTGGAGAGCCTGAAGAGCTGAAACACTGCACAGTCTCCAGACGACCCTGAAGACCCTGAAGAGTTGTAACACTACATCGTCTCCAGACAACCCTGAAGAGTTGTGACACTGCGTCGTCTCCGCGCTGTACCGTGCTGCCCACAATAAACAGACGACACTGAAGACACTGTGTCGTCTCCGTGCTGTGACACTGCACCGCTTGTCCTGGCTCTCACTCCTTTCCTCAGGAAACTTGTTCGACTGTCCCCCCAGGTCGGGACACAACTTGATGGTGTATACAAAGCCAATTTAATTTAGAATTCTAGTACCTAGATTCATCATGAGTCTTTATACACAATATAGTTAACAAATTTTACATTGAAGTAATGCTAAATTGAGCTAACTCAATGTTTAGTTAAATAGAGAAGTGGTTATTAAGAAATCAGTTGGGACCAGCAGATGGCACTATGGTTATGTTGCTGGACTCCCACATAGTCGATCATGGTTCAAGTCCCAGACTCAGTGGCTTAAACTCAAGCCAGGTGCATGTGTGTGTCTCCAAAATCCTGAGAGGAGCATGGAGGAGAAAGAATTGTGGTGTGGCTATCTCCCCAGGGAATGATTTCTTGCTTTCCACCTTTCTGTCTCTCTGTTTCTATAGAGAGCACATATGCCCTATAGCAAAAATATTTCTTCAATTTTCACTTAATACAGCTGCATTGAATTACCATATTCTCCTCATATCCTCTCTTTATGCTATATGGTTCAGTTCTGAACATGTTATATATACTATGTCTTCAGATCCATGCTATGTATTTAATATGGATTGTGTTTGCTGTTTTCTCTCTGGAATGTTTTTTCTGTCTGCAACTTATTAACCCCGGCTCCATCTTTAAGATCTATCTCAAATGCTACTTCCACATTGAATAATTCTCTTTTTTCTCAACAGAAACTAGTTAGTCCCTTCTCTATGGTATCATGTTATGTTCCACTAAATTCTTTATATTTCACAATTTTAAGTATTCAATCTAACAGATGGACTCTAAATTCCAGGAAAATATTGTGCTTCTTAATCATCTTTATCCAATCCCTATAAGCAATACCTATCACAAGATATGATACACAGGTGTTCAAACGTCTTACTAACTCTCGAAAGTTATGATTCAAAGCTAGTTGTCACAAACTCAAAATCTTCCAGGAGCCATGTAAGTAACATAAATGATTACCTATATTAGGTAGAAATATTGACAAACAAGAAAGTGCATGATTCATCTAATGGGGGCAAATATATTAATCCAGGCAGTTGTTGCCACATGGGAACATGGCTCTAATATTGCTGAGTTTTCCAGAAAACCCAGGCCCAGTCACAAGAGTACAGTGTTAGTGTATGCCAGCTCCAAATGCTGGAGCCAGCTGAAAGAGCAGGTTTATTTCCAGGATCAACCCATACATGTGTATGTGCCCATATTCCTGGCTTGCAGGGAAGGCTTTTAAGGAAGACCATGGCATGAGTCGCTGTTGAGGGTGCCATCTTTCCCTCTCTCTCTCTCTCTCTCATTAGAGAAATGCATAAAAAAGAAAATCTAGCAGTTGAACTTTTAATTGGAATGTTCTAATTTTTAGAAGCAGTATGCATGCCACAGTTGTGTGGATTCAGCTGGTAGACAAGCAATATGAAATTCATGCTCTAATTTATACAAAATTGATTTGGTTTGCTACATTAGACATTGGGGAATAGAGCTTTTGAAATATGTTTTAGGAACCTTAATTATTGGAATCCTCTCTTATAGCTATCTATATTCTGTTTTACGATAATACACATCCTGGTACCTATCTGTATGAGAAATTTTGTATTCAACATTTTCCTTTTTTGTGATTCTTTCTCTTTCAGATCTTTTCATATTGTGCCTAAGATTTAATACTGCACTCAACTGATCATTGCCATTTCTTACATCTTCGTGAATAAAACTTGCATCCTTATTTATCCTTCTCTTTTGTAAAATGGAAAAAATAAATTAATAAGGCTGTTATAAAGTATAAATAGAGACATGAAAAATACCCCAACATGTAATAGTTCAGTATTATGACCACAGAAAATATTAATTTCTTTTCTTTTGCTTCTCGAATTGTTTTTTCCATTTCATATTTCACATAATAATTTTTTCTGCCCTGGACCTCACTCAATCAAGACTTTGAAAGGAGTAATAAAAAAATGTAATAATTCAATTATCAATAAACAATTTTAGAATGCAGATTACTCAATTATAAAATTTTTTCCAATTGTATATTTGAGCCTTATTAAAGGGTATCCATGTCTTGACTCACTAGTGTTGCAATGCAGGCATGTGACAACTTCATATAGTAAAGATTCTTATCAAGTCCAAGGTTAAGTATACCTTCTTATTTACCTCAAAGTTTCATTTCTTCGCCAATATTCATCCTTTCTTTATCCTCATGGAAGTGCATATTTTAAAAAAATTTATTCAGTCAGTCACATGCTAGTGCATATAATCTTTCTTTCTTTCTCTTTCATGCTTTTCTGCCCCTCTACATTTGGAGGCCATTTTATTACTTTATTGAGATTTTACTCTTCTGTGATGACTTATTTTAATGTCTTGGGTTATTTTAATTAATTAAATCAGCTATAGTCTCTGAATTAAGTGAGCTTGAGTAGCAAAATGATATGATCAGTCATTACCTAGAACAACAGGGGTAATAACTGCTTTTAAGAGTCAGGTCCCCTAGTTGTATCTGCTTGGCAGTCTTCCAAAGGATAAAATACTCAAATCTAAATAATAGGAAGTAGTATCTTATAACTGTAGAAAGTCCTCCTTTGAAAAGGCTCTATGCATAGATCTTTGGCCCTCACATTTATTTATCTATGCATCTCAGTTGTATTTCAGGTAATCTTTATCACTTGGCATCAGAATAAATAATACTAATCTCACACCTTTGCTCATTTATAAATAACTTAATGCCCATAAAACATTTCCACTCCCATTGTCTAATCCAGTAGTTAATTTTTCCCCAAAAGTTGCATCTTTTTCCCAAAAAGATGCTACTCACGTGGGTGATCCATTTCCATAAGTGTATCCAGACTTATATACAATCTTCAGAGCCCAACTAAAAGTCCCTTTATTCATTAAAACAAGAAATTTCACCTGAAGGCAAATGAATGAAAGTAGAGAAAACAGCAATGAAAACTTTGCATCTAGTCTGCTATATACTTAAGTAAACATTCTGTTCACAAACATAAGTGATTTAGCAAACATTCATTCACTTTATAAACATTCAATGAAAGCCCACTATACTCTTAACATAATGATAGATTTTGTGGTGATTTCTGTGCACAGACACCAGTACTTCCATTGACCTGCACTTAACAGGAAGTTTACTTCCTTGAGGAAGGTAAATACGACAGGAAAGTACAGACCAACAAGTGCAATGAGCCTGTGGTGATGAAGGTTCAGAGTGCTATGTGCGCTCAAGCAGGTTTCTTCACTTAACCTGGATTTAAATGGGGTGGAGAAAGCTTTTTGGAAGGGATGATACCTTTTATGAGACCTGGGAATAGAATGGAACTTAAAGACAAAGCTGGGGAAAGGGTGGAGAGCCAAAGTGGGGTGTTCCAGAGACAAAGTGAAGCATGTCAATAGGTAAATACATATATGGTTTACACGATGGACTGAAGATAATTTAGTGTAACTGAACCACAGCCCACAAGTGTTTATACCACAGAAGACTTTCTAATTTGATCTTTATAATTTTCAGGTGTATGATTTAATTAATCAATGCTTATTGAAAACTAATAATTGGAAGGTGTTAGGATTGGTGTTTAGGGGTACTCAAAATTTTAGTTTTCAAAGAGACATACAATTAAATAATTAGTTATAATTCTTATGTCTTATACAGATTATAATGAAAGAAGATATCTATCAGGATAACTAAGAAAAGGTCAGAGAAGGAATGGAACGAGAAGACATAAAAAAGATTTTTAAATTAAACAAAAGTGATAGAAAAAAAGGAAGGAAAAGAAAGAGAAAGAGGGGGACCATATTGTTTTTAAAAAGGAAGCAAACCAATATTAATACGAAAGTTTTTTCTCATGAAAAGTGAAGTGATTGGTGCTGAATTCTCCCTTTTTTCTCAGTCAAAATTTCTTGATTACATTTTGACAGTATTACAAGCTAGGCAATTATGTTTCTACCAATGAATGATAGATGAAAAGTTATGTACAGCAAGCAATCAAAGATTAAGAAGGAGAATAATATAATTATCTTGGCAAAAAATAATCTATCGCGTTGTCAGAAAAGTCATGGCTCATTTTTGCATAGGAAAACAGAAAACACATCTCATAACTTTTCCAACAACCCAATATTTCTTTGAGAATTGTAAGGAAAAATATAGAAAAATCAGATACATAGCATAAAGTCACCAATGCATATTCTAACATCAAGATGCAATATTCAGGTATTGGTTGAATGGATATTGACACAAAATGCTATATTTTTTCATGTTTACTGTGTTAGCTGTAGAAAATTAAATAAACAAGGAGGCAATGTGTCTTTTTTAAAAAAACAGCTTTGTAAAATTAAAAAAAGATAACTATAATGCCTAAAGTTTCTTTATATGTTGTTGTTTTGTTACCCACAAGAGACATAATCCTCAAATATGGCACCTATAATAGTTTCACAACATTAACTGGTTTATTAATTTATTTACTCAGTCATTTTGGGTGAAGCAATTAGTCAGTCAAAGAGAAGAGGAGAGGTCATGCCAAAATATGAACTATGACAAGGTTCAGAATAAAAAGAGTATTAAGTGTTAAGCAAGGTATGGGGACCTCATTACAAAGATTTTGGTGTCACACTGAGAGAGTCAAATAATGTTTCCTCTCTAACTGCTTTCTCTATCTTATTTGTTTGGGAAGAAAAAGGTTTTCAAAAACTCTCAAGATAAGGCTCTAGAAGATCATATAGATATTCCAACCTCTGACACACAGAGATAAATCCTCAAAAGCATAGCTACTTTGCTCTGGAGGGGTCTGTTGTGGGGAAAAGTAGGTCATAAGAGTTCTGACCAGTACACCCTGTTGTATGTGTGTATGTACTGCTTATGGAATAGAATACGATTAAGAGCCTTGGAGCCAGCAAGTGGTGTGGTGGTTAAGGGCACTGGACTTCCACATGGCTGACCGTGGTTCAAGTCCCAGACCTGGGGGCTTTCTTTCTCAGTTTCCCTCTCTCTCTCTCTTTTTTCCTTTCTCTCTAACTCTGTCCCTCTCTGGTCAAATTAAAATAAGTAGATAAATAAAGTTAAATAAAAACAATTCCTTTTTTAAAAAGGAGGGCCTTAACAAGCTATGTGCTATGGTTAGGATTCAGTTATGCATATGTTCAAAATGCATGCTACTTTAGTGTATGTGTTTTAAATAAACATTTTTCTTATTTTGTAGACGACGCCAACAATAGCAACGAAACAACAAAAAAAAAAATCACTTTTTCCCCCAATATTCTATACCGCCATGTCTTCCTTTCTTCTTCTCTTCCAGATCATGCTTCTAATCTTGCTTAGTTATTTTTCTCCCTGAGGACTGCTCTCAGAACAAGTAAATACACCTATGACTGAAAGAGACAGACCAGCTATCTGGCTCTTGGGGAATTACAATAGAAACTCACAAGTAGGACAGGAGGTATTTGAATTTTAAAACCTTTCTTCCCTCCCCTTCCTTCTGTGTTCTGCACTGCCTGGGCTAGAGCCACAGAGGAATTTATCTCCAGACTTGAGTTTGTCTCTGTCCTGACAACATGACAGTTTAATAATTCAAACTGTTTACATTCTCCCCCAGCACATGAACCGATATTATTATGATTTTTTGTGCATTACCATGCCCTCTCATGCTCTCTTCCTTTAAATTGTTACCTACTATAAACTTTGATGTGATATCAATGTTCAATGATAATAGGAAGGTTTTTATTTATTTATTTTTCCAATCCTAGAATATTATAACCACTCAGAATAATGAGCAGTGAACAGGTCCTGGTGCTTTCTTCCTGTAAAGTGTTAATACTAACTATAGAAAATTCTACGCAATTTGGGGAGAGGTGAGTACCTGGAAAGGTAAACGTTCTAATCCTGAGAGTCGGGGGACATCCTCTGAAATCCAGGAGAAATGTTTGCATAGTCTCAAGTGATTAAAGACTGACAGTGTAAGGAAGCAGTCTGAGAGGGCTCTCATAGAAGACATTATCTCATAATAAACACAAAACTGAAGAATGAGAAGAAATACATTCTTAGATAAGCCACAAAGACTTAAATCATGAGAGTAAAAATCTTATTTTACTCAAATTACTGAAGTAAAATGTAAGGATCTTTATTTTAAGAAAAAAAAATAAGTCATTTTTTAGATAATTGCCAACAGTGTATTTTGACACCAAAAGGTACAAACCTCACCCAGTTGTTTCTGGACAGCCTCCTTTGCCTTTAATAATGATGTCACTCTCTGAGTTCAACAGGATTATGTGGCCTGGAGTCAATGTGCTTGACTTATTCAGAGAGGAGAATAGCAAAGGCGTGTGCTTTATAAGGTGGCTGAAAACAGCACTCAACATGAACATCCTAGAAAAGTACATCACTTGGTAAAGGATAGCATCTCCCTTACATCATGGAATTTCTTTATTTGTAAGTGCTGTCTACCGATTTCCAAATCAAAAAGTAGACTTCTCCCTTTCCCTCACTTGCCCATATCCAATCAACTATCAAGTTTTATTTTATTCATATTTAAACTACCTATCACATAGCAAACTTCCCTTTTAGTCCCACTACTATATCTGCACTAAAGAATATTAACTCGGGCCCTCCCATCATTATTAAAACAGTCTGCTGTGAGATCTCTCTGATATCTCTTTCCTATAAACTTTACAGGAAATGAATGATTTAACCCATCAACCTATACACTACAAGAGATATTAGGTTGTTGAGAAAGTCATGATGTACTTTTGGCATAGAAAAACCTAGAAAAAGATGCCATAGACTTTCCCAGCAACCTAATAGTTCTCTAAGTACTTTTCTACCACCTCAGCTCACAGTCATGTGTTTTCCACTAAAGATGGCAATTCTATGCCTAAATCAGATAGTGATTTAGACAAGCAAATGAATACAAACCAGTAAATGTAGACAGAGCACTTTGGAGATATTGTAGTTCTTGCCTAGATCTAGAAAGAGTTATGGATTTATTTTTATTAAGTATGAATTGGCCTTTCAGCTCTGCCACAGATTAATTCCCTCTTATTTCCCCTATCCATGTATAATTTGAGCATATTATTACTACTTAGGTTTCAGGTTACATTAGATAAGATTTTGGTATATTGTCCTGAATTGAATCTTCAACAGGTATGAGGGAGGAAGTATACACAGTTTTCAACCAGTGATAAACAAAATCCCTGACACCGATGATTTGCATACTGCCTCATTTTCTTTTTTTTTTTTTTTTTTTTGGAAAGGTTTTCACTATAGGGCGCGTGCGCTCGCCAGACAGACAGAGAGAGACAGAGAGACAGAAAGTGAGAACACCCCCCGGGGGGATGGTCATGCCGCAATCCCTTCTCCATTCTCCTCTCGGGATCTTGGGCACGCACGCACGCGCACCCGGCATGAGTTTTAAGACACCGGGAACCGCGGTCGACTATGTGGGAGTCCAGCGACATAGCCATTACGCTAACTGTTGGTTCCCAATACTGCCTCATTTTCTTTGCATGCCTAGTCACATGTCATTTATGCATAAACCATCCTGAATTTTTATAAATTCGCAAGTCACTTTTGAAGTTTAGTCTTTTACTTACTAAATTGCATATGAGATTCCAAATTCTAGCATGGATGACTGCAGTCTTTGGATAGTTCTTTTTTTTAGAGAATTATTTTATTTAACTTTGTTATTATTATTATTATGCATTTGACCAGGGAGAGACAGAGAGAAAGAGCAAAGTGAGAAATCAAGCCACCAGGTCCAAGATTTGAACTGTGGTTGGCCATGTGGGAGGCCAGTGCCTTTAACCACCATACCACTTACCGGCCCCTTGAACAGTGAGTTCTTAAACAAAGAACTTTCTTCCAGTTTTAAATCCTCTAGAAACTCTATCCATTCTTATGGTTGGGCTTTTGACTCCTTCATTTCATATTCTCTTTATCTTATTTCTGGGAAATATACTTAAGTTTCTATTTTCATTTTTTCCCCTTGATTTCTGTCTACGCAACCTTACTTACAGCTCTTAGATCTTACTATCATTTCTCAATGAAACTATATAAAATGATAGATCTAGACAATGGTTCCAGGTATATTTTTATTAGCCTTCTGTAAGAGGTGTAGAAATCAAAGTCCCAAAAGACAAAGTTCTTTTGCCAAAAATAGATTGTTAGCAATAAAAATGGACCCAAAACTTAGGCATTCTAAATTTGATTCAGTGAATGCTCTTTTGTCTATATTGTGCATCTTCTGAGTACTTTGTTTATTTATTGCATTATGGTTTCATCCTTTACCTATTCTTAGTTCCTCTGTAAATTCTATCTGATTTTGTTCACTCACAATATATGAAATGTATTAATCTTTTGTACTGTCCAACCTCGTTTCCTTGGACCTCGGATGGCCATTATCTACCTACGCTATGAACACAAGACTCCTTAAACTTATAGGCTGATGTCTGGATAAACTGGATTTCTTATCACAGGACACTCTGTCAAAGGCATTAGTCTGATACTGACATAAATACAAAAGAAATTGGTGTATCTTTTTTCAACTTCAACAATATCTTGAATGTAACCTACATTATTGTGACATTCCCCACAGATCTGGAGACCAGAAGATTGATGACATGAAATAAAAAAGAGGGTTCTTTGGCCCCTTTGTTTTCTCAGTTGCTAGCAGTATTTTGACAAACATTTTGCCATTATTGCTTAACAGAGGAATTGGTCCATTTTTAAAATATATATATCAAAATTATTACCTTCCTTGAATAATAAAATCAATAAGGCCTCTTCTTGTGTGAAGCCTCCAGACAACCTTTTCTCAACGAATAATTAAACATTTGAATCAATTCCACTACTATCATATCATTCACAATTTTATGAAACTTTGCTGCCTGACCATCTTTGCTTGGAATTCAGTTATTATTTAAAAGAGAAATAGCTTCTAATATGAGTTCTTGTGAAATTGAAACTATCAACTCTATTTCATCTAAAGAGCAGATCTAGACAAGACTAATATTGCCCAAAGAAGAGAAACTGTTTCAGGCAAATCAAGACCTGGCTTTTGAACAATAGCTGAAACCTCAAACTGAACTAAGAATAAACTCACTTTTTAAAAACTCAAATATGAGGAGAGCTTTCTGAAAAACAACAACAGGGAAACCTATTTAAGATGAGATTCTATAAAAGGCAAAGATGATGTAAGATATACATATATGTGGCAGCAATGCTAACCACACCAAGACACTTAGAATCTACAGATTCAGAATGGCATCTGCGAAAAGGTTGAATTATATAACATTAATGTTTAAAAATAGTTTCTTATTTTATCCATTAAGAACTCATTCTGTTTACTATATTTTCTATCTGAAAGCCTAATGTATGAACTTGTGTATACTATTAAATTTTGGGAGATTCCATCTTTCCCATCTCAAAACCTTTCTATTACTCTTAAAGACTAAAAATCTAGTTTTTACTTATTTATGCCTTCTTTTTGTTCTCTATTCCAGAAAAATGTATTTTCTTTCAGTTACTAAACTGTCACTACTCTACCACCTACCCTCAGAATCTTTACAAGAGTTCTTACATCTGTTTAGAAGAATCTTTTTCTCCTCCCTACTCCAAAGACCTGCTACTTAATGCTCTTTATCTTTCATGTCTTAGTGCAATTGTAGTTTTTTCATGACCCACTCCTCCCCCTAGCTACATAATCTCATGGCAACCTGAAATTTTCATTCATCATACTTAATACAGTTTATAATTAGTTATATGCTTGCATAATTATTTTATTAATGTCTGCCTCTCATCAGCTGTAAACTTCATGAGAACAATGCTGTTTCTGTTATACTGAGCACTATCTCACAAAGACTATGAGGTATTTAAAAATATGTATTAAATAAAAGAATAAATGGATTGCTTATTCTTTGAATTAAAAAAATACTAAAGCAGGAAGGACATGAAATAATTTGTTAAATATTGGATTTCAGGAAATAGAATATTCCTTGTAAATACAAGCCAAGATAATTCTCCTTGACACCCTCATTCTAATCAAGAACTCTGTCTGTACTTTATCCAGCCTTCTTATGATCCCCTAATTATGCCAAATATGGTGAGAATCGAGTCCAGTAACTAGGGATGCATAACCCACAGACTTTGTTCAAAAGCTGTTTATCTTCCATTCCGAAGGAACGTGCTTCATACTCATCTGAGGGATAGGTTTTATACCACAATTGGACTAGAAATGAGGAAATACATAGGAAGAAAAAAATATGGTTATAACAACTAGCTAGAATATTTAGACGGCTTATAATCTTATGTTTAAAATAAATTTTGGAAATATCCTATATTATCCATCCACTTTCCATGGATTCACCAAATGACAAGTTGAGGGGTGGAAATATGCTATGGTGAAAATAACCCTGGACGCCTTTATTAGAAAAAAAAATATTCGTTAATCACTTGTTCCAAGAAAGACATTATATTTGGCTCTGTTGATACAAGAAGAAAAATAACAGTCTGAATTATTGGGAGACTATGTTCCTGGCATAGCTTAATTAGTTATTTCTCAAAGGTTCAAATTCTTCATTTGTAAAAAGTAAGTGAACTGTCTGTGATTTTTAAGATTATTCTGGCCCTATGATGTTATAACTTTAGAATCTATTATTCATTTATTCATTCAACAAATATTTAAGTTTCAACTATGAATAGTTTTGACATCATTTTGGGCACTGGAAGTAAGTCAGTAAAAAAAAATAACAAAATATTTTCCCTCATGAAATTTCTGTTTTGTTACAGAGACACATAATAAAAAGAAATAAAAGGAGTGTATAAAATGTGTTAGACAAAGATTATGGATACCGCAGGCAAAATGAAGTAAAGAAGAAGAATGAAGAATTTAGGGAGTAAAAAGTACAATTTAAAATACGGTGATTAAGGTAGGAACCAAAGGGAAGATGAGATTTAAGAAAATACATTGAGGAAATAAATGCTACATACCTCAGGGAAGAATATTTCAGGCAAAATAATACATTCAAGAATTAAGATAGATGTGCAACTGTATGCTTAATGAACAACAAGTAAGCCATTGTGGCTACTGAAAAGAATGGGCTGAGATCAGAGAGATTTGAACCTTAGGTCACATGGGTCCTTGTAAGTCATTGCAATCTGTGAGATGGGAACTCAGTTGTTGGAAAGATTTGCACAGAGATATGACATATTAATTGCATTTTAATGTGGCTGATCCAGATTCTGTGTTTAGAATGGATGTGAAGAGAGATAGTAAGAGTAGAAGAAGGGAGAGTGGTTTAGAAAAAATGATTAAAGTTCAGGTGAAAAATAATGGTGACTTGGACCATGGCAGTAGCAGTAGAGGTGGTGAGAATTAAACAATTTTTGATATGCCTTGAACATAAGACACACAAAAGGAGCTAGAGGATGAGAAATGGGATTTGAAAGGGAAATTTAAAAAGGCTCTAAGATTTTTGGCCTGAGAAAGTAGGGATAGAATTATGATGAACTGAAATAAAAAGAATGCAAATAGAATACTTTCAAAAGTAGGAGAGTAAGAGAATATGAGTTAATTTTAGACTTTTCATGTCTGTGGTAATTATTGGAAAGTTAAGAGAGAAATGTGGAGTGCACATTCATATACATTAATCTGATGTTCAGGAGTAAATAGGACACTTTGGGAATCGTGAAATATGGTTGATCTTAAAAGTCATGGTGTTAGACTATCAAACAAGTGAGTAGGTATCAAGAAGAGATTCAATACTGGAAATCAACTCATGTTAAGCGGTCAATGAGACGAAGAGGAATTAATAAAAGAGGCTGAGAAGGAGAAGTCAATGAAAGTGGAAGAAACCTGGAGAGTATGGGATTTTAAAAGAGAAATGAAGGGAGTATATCAAAAAGGAAGGAAGGATCACCTGTGTCAAATCTTATAGTTGAAGCACGGTTGGTAACCAGTTTTCCTCAAGTCTGGTCATTTGATTTATCAAAATGAAGGTTAGAAAGACATTAAAAGATCTATTTCAGGGAAGTGGTAAAGATGAATCCCCATCATCCTTAAAACTCCTTTCTTAGAATAGATTCTCATAAACTTCAGACTTGCTTCTAGTATTAAGCAAGTGACTTGAAGTCTGAGTTAATGAGTGATGGTCAATGGCTCAAGGGTTACAGTCTCAGCTTGGTGATTCAAAGCTCACATCAGGAACCAGAATTGACTAGTTCTCCTAAGAGCGGAAGACTTTTTTCCACAGTGTGACAAACTCACCCAGTCTTTAAGGGTCTATTGTCCATAACACATACAGAAAATAGTCTCTAAAACAATTTTTAAATATATATTTCAAAAGGTTAGTTTGTCCTAAAAAAATATACCTGATTTCTCTTAAAAACCAATGAGTTATTCCCCATTGACATATATTGAGGCAATTTATATTTTCAGCCTACACCACAATTTAGATGGCTTTCATATTATTAACCTAAAAATTGGTTTCAGAGAGTCTGAATAAAGCTCTAGTAATAATAGAGCCTTTTGTAAATTGGACTTACATTTTTTTTCTTACTATCTTTGCTACACTTCCCTTTGTCCTTAAAATTGTTCCCTGTTCTTAGAGTATCCTCTCTCCATGTTATAAAAAAACTATTATTAATCCTTTAATGTCTTTTCTGAATGACACCTGCCCTCTCCCAAATGTCACCTCATGGGCAAAAATACACTTTTTCTGCTTTGCAACCAATGCACATTTCTCTAACACCTGGGATTTTTCTAAATTCACTCAGGTTTTAATTGATTTTTTTTTCTTCAATGGATTATGGACTTTCTGGCAGTTGACGGAATTCGTGTTTTTATCACTCAGAGAGAATATCTGTTGTGTATCAGTTTTCTTTGGAGATTGACGCTTTGTGGCATGCTGTCGTCAATAAGCACATGTGTACATTTGGTCTCCTTGTGATAGGCTTCTTCGGTCTCTCTTCTTTCTTATATCCGGTCATTAGTGGATAATTATCTTTTATATTCTACTCTGCCTCAAATCCTTTTGTTATGTGTCTCTTTGAAGAGACTTCTTCATATCATCTTTCTGTTTATCTTATGACCATACCATTCAGACTGTATTTGAAAGCAACCTTTTCCATCAAAATAACAAAACTGTTATTTGTAGTCATGAGATAATTACTTCCACAAATTAAATTTCTTCATCTCTCTTTAACAATTGGATTACATATCGATATCAATTTTGTCTCATTCATTAAGGTGAAAGTTTCTGAATATATAAAGCTTTTATTTATTTTTTTAGTCTTCTCTCCACAAATTCTGATGAGGCTGTGGTGAAAAGACAACACTCTTACATAACTGATGGGAATGTAAATTTGTACAACCATCCTGGAGAACATTATGAAGGTTTCTCAAAAATCTATAGATAGAACTACAATAAGAAACTGTAATTCCACTCCTGGGTATCTACCCAAAGGATAGAAAAATACAAAGCTGAAAAAACACTTGTACACCCACGTTTATTATACCATTATTCCCAATTGGTAAGACATGGAATCAACCCAAATGTCCAAGAACAGATGAATGAATTGACAAATTGTGACACTTTCTCACTATGGAATACTTCTCAGCCATTAAAGAAGAGACCCTGATATCTGATACAAAGTAGGCAAATATGGAAGACTTAATGTTAAGCAAAGCGAGCCAGACTATAAAAGATGCGCAATATATGTCTTCCCTTAGTATATACTGAATGTCTGTACTCTGAAAGATTACAGGGTATAATCGCAGGGAGAGCAACTGTGGATGCTAGAGACAGTGTAGGAAGGGATGGTTAATGGGGGATGAGAGGAAAGGGATCAGGTGAAAAAAAAGAAGCATTTCACAGACACAAAAATGAAAAGATATCTGTTGAGGATAATGTATATGTACTATCTTTGATTTGACTGATACCCACTGTATTCATGCTGGGAAAAACAATATTGCATGCTATAAAGATGTACAGTGATTAAATGTAAATTTTAAGAAGTAATGAAAATAAAATAAATTATAAAGTTTTGCTCAGATATGACACTCAGATATTTGTGAAATAAACTGAAAACAAATAAATCATGTGATACCTAACTGACATATTCACACTCACCAGAGTTTATATATTTTGCTATTTAATGTTTGTTTCAAAGCTTGCTTAAGTGATTTGTGTAATCTGTGGCCCTTGATTCTCATTACAAGAGAATTGTCAAACTCAGTTGAATTGCTGGGGAATGTTAATGCAAGATACAAATTGTACTGCTTTAAAGACATAATTGGGGGCTGGCAGGTGGTGTGGTGGTTAAGGGTGCTGGACTCTCACATGGCCAAACGTGTTTTGAGTCCTGGACCTGGCAACTTGTTTTCTTACTTTCTCTCTCTCAGTCAGTCCCTTTCTGGTCAAAATTTTAAAAGTAAATAAATAAAGTTAAATAAAACAATTCCACAAAATATACAATTGGAATGGAGTTTCCTCAAAGATCTACATATATAACTAACATTTGATCTAGCTATCCCACCTCTGGGTATCTACCCAAAGGACAGGAGAACGCTCAGTCAGGAAAGTGCTTGCACATCAATGTTTATTGCAGCATTATTCACAATCACTAAGACATAGAACCAACCCAAATGTCCACAAACAAATAAATGGATTGAAATATATTTGTATATGTGGCACATATACTCTATGGAATACTACTCAGTCATAAAAAGCAACAAGACCCTGGAATTTGATAGAAAGTGGTTAGATATGGAGAATCTATTGCTGAGTGAAGCAAACCAGGATATGAAAGAAAGCTATTGTATGTATCCACTTAATATATACCAACAATCCACACTTTAGGTAGAAATCGAAATATTGGAGGGCATCAAAGCAGTGAAAAAAGTTGGGGATTCTGAAGATAGCATAGAAAAGAAAGAGTATAGAGAAGGATAGCAAGAGAACAAATAGAGAGGCATGGCATTAGTGGGACACAGAAATGGTTTATTACCTATTAATGATAACATAGATAGTATTCTCAACAGGATTGGTCTGAGAAGTATTTCATGTTGGGTAAATTCTTTTAGCAAGCAAAATTATAGTGATTTAATACTTAAAAATAATGAGAATAAACATAATAATCTGGGAAAAAATGATGAAAAGCTATTTGATGAGGATGATGATGTAGATAGTAATGTCTTTGTCTTGACTGCTATGCATGGTATTCCTTCTGGAAAAAGATATATGCAATACACTGTAAAGATAAATGTCATTCAATGTAATATAAACAAGAGTATGATAATAAAATTTTTAAAAAGATATAATTGGATATAAATCACAAATGATAAACATAGTAATTAATTCTATTTTCTTAAAATCTTGGTATATGTTATATGTGACAACCAATTTCTCGATTCCTAAGAGCGTATACAATGGCATATGGTTTGTGTAATGCATACATAGCCAACATCAAGACTAAGAATAGGAACCAAGTGCTTGATAGAGGGATAAAAGTGGAAGTTTTTAAGATGAGACATATTCAGCAATCTCAGCAGACACAGAAACATTCCACTTAAAAGAAGCTGATGGGAGAACCAGCAGTTAGCGTAATGGCTATGTCGCTGGACTCCCACATAGTCGACCGCAGTTCGCATCCCGGACCCGGTGGCTTAAAACTCACGCCAGGCGCGTGTGGGTGCGTGCCCAAGATTCCGAGAGGAGAATGGAGGAGAAGGGATTGCGGCATGACCTACCCCCTGGGGGGTGATTTCTCACTTTCTGTCTCTATGTCTCTCTCTGTCTGTCTGGCGAGCGCATGCGCCCTATAGGAAAAAAAAAACCTCTCCAAAAAATAAATAAATAAATAAAGCTGATGGCAAGTCTCAATCAGTGTGTGGAATGCATAAACCCACTTTCAAAGAATCTGGGATCTTTTGGTCCCCAAGATAGCTATGTAGAGGTGATCGACAATTGCATGGAGGTAACAAAAAAAGTAGATTAAGTATGGTGATGAGGAACAAGAGGATTAAAAGAATAAACAAACATTCAATTTTTGAGGAGCTAGAATAATACTAAAATGAGGAATGATCATTTTAAATACATTCAGAAAACCAGGCGCTTTATACTCAAATCTATTTTGAGTTTCTGTAAGTCGAATATAATCAGCCCCATTAACCCACCCCTCCCATTTAAGTCTAGGTGAGTCACGATACTAGTAAGTATTAGTGTGAGATTCAAATCCAAGTGTCTGATTTCAGTGCCATAATCATATCACTCTTTGATGTATTATCCAAGTTAGGACTCAAGACCATAAGAGAAAAAAGGTATCGAGTAATTGTAACTAAAATAAAAGGTGGCTATCCAGTCAGGAGAATGCAACAGAAACCCCATTACTAAAAGAAACCCCATTACTAAAAGTGAAACACTAAGTACCAGTAAAACCAACTTTTTGTTCAGTCTTGCAGATGACTAAACTAACATTCCTAAGCCCTGCTACATTATGGACAATTGGTCCCAGTTCTCTGCATGTGGCTAATCATGTATCTTTGGGAGCTAAATCAATCATCAAAGTACAGAAAAGTTGAAGGTAGAAGAAGCCAGGCAAGGCGTCACCTGGAGTAATTGAGCATGTAAAGCTTATTTCACTGGTATCTTTATCTTAGATCTCAAAATGTCCCTTCCTAAATAGCCAAATGCTACAAAAAATAGCTATACTTCGACTGCAGATGAAACATCTAATTTCCTTTTATTGGCTGATTTTGAAAGGTGTTTATTTAAAGAGTGATGATTAAATCTCACAACAAAATTAAGAAGATATAGAATTGATTATATGTGGGGGTGTGGAATAGGGAGGATGGTCAGGAGAGAAAATGGAATAGTAAGTTCACTCACATGCTGTACTTTTCACTTGCTCATTCCTGGCACCATCTGAGAAAAGGTCACTGGTGATTGATAATTGCTACCAACTTGTCTCACAAAAATTAGAGAGCTTTTAACAAATAGGGTTGCTGAAGGCTGTATAGTTAGGAAGACTATCATACTGGGTTCATTCTCCAGACACTCTACTTTGTAGGATAACTGCACTCTGCCAATTGATTTAATGTGATTTTTCCATTAGTCCCTTTTAGAATTACAATCTTAACATGCCAATCCCTGGAGGTTTAATGAGTTAGGAGTTCAACTAGTGGCTAACTTCATAGGGTATCTGGTAACACGTCAGCAACACTATTATTAGGAACTGGCAGGATATAAGTGAACAGTACTAAAACGGAATTCAGAAAATTGGGTTCTCTACTAGTTTTGTCAGTATATAGTTACGCGATCTTGGATTTCTTCATTTCTTTGAATCTCAGTTCTCCTTTCTTTTTACGTGACTCTTTGTAGAATCAATGTTCACCATAGTCTGTCTGCATTTTAGGTTGCTATGTCTCTTCTTTTAGCTCTAAAATCCCACATCACCCATGGGTTACATACAGCTCTGTGACAGGTCCTGATATGAAAGAAAGTTTTGAAAAAGCTGTGTTAAACAAAGATGAATATATGTCTTCTCTGTGTGGAAATTTCACTGTTTTCAGTATGTACACAGTTTACCAAAGACTCAGGGCAAACATTTTTGTTTTGTTTTTATTTTGTTTTATTTTCCCAGATTTCTGACCCTTTCCTAAGACATGTTCCCTAAGCCTTCTACTGTATTTGTCAGACCATGGAAATTTAGTATTCTGTGTTTGAAGGATCCAATTCTCTCTTGGAGGTTGAAAACTAGAACTGAATCTGTCCTGTTTAGAATGGTGCTGGATAGGGCCAGCAGGGGTCATAGCGGTTAAGACACTGGACTCCCACATGGCCAACCATGGTCTGAATCCTAGACCTGGGGGCTTGAAATTCACACTGGGCGCTTGTGCATGTGTGCTCAAATTCCCAGGAAGAGAATGGTGGAGAAGGGATTGTGGTGTAGCCATTCCCCATGGAGGGCGGGGGGGGGGGGGGATTGTTTATCACTTTCCCTCTCAGTGTCTTTCTCTGTCTCTGGCAAACACCTTAAAAAACAAAAACAAAAACAGAATGATGCTGGTAACCTCTTGGACACTACAGCAACTCCATAAAACAAAAGCATGATTCAGTTAAACTCACCTACATTTAGACACAAAGAAGTTTAGCATGCATGAAGAAAAGTAGACATGAGATGCTGTGCATGTGCAGAGAAATGGAGAGCCTGCTCCATCTGAAGCACCCTTCAGTGCCTGGTTCTAGACCACTGAGAGACCCAGAACTCATTTTGGAACTTGGGTTATCTACCTACATTCTATCATACTTTCAATCCTTTTGACCCAAACTGGTCAAAATGTTTTTTATTTTGTTCCTTGAATCTACTATTCAGATTTAAATAAAACCACTATAATCAATGCATCCCCTCTTTTCTTGGGATATCAACAGGATCGATGTTACACAGAACACACTTTTGGAAGCACTGAAATAAAGTATAAAATTATCTTTATCTGAAATAATAGTGATACTACTATTACAAATAATATTAGTTAGCATATGTACCTAGAACTCATCATGCAAGGACATATCTTCTCTTTTTTGCTTAGGTAGTTATGTTACTAATGTTTTATAAAACTGACTATGCTTGAATAATAGCAATGTGTCAGATGTGATGCTAGACTCTTCATGAACATTCCTTGACTTAAACAATAAAATGACTCACAAAGGTAGATTCCGCTCCTCAGTTCAAAAATGAGAAAAATACATTCAGAGAATGGGTATGACTTGTTTACAGCTTGCAACTATGAAATAGCAACTGTGGATTCCTAGCTCAGGTTAGTCTGATGACAGTTTTGTGCCCACCCCCGCCCCGTTTTATTAAGCTATGCCTCTTTAATTTGTAGTGATATATACTCATGCCCGCCTTTCTCCTATCCCTCCTGTTATGTTCTTTCCTAATTCTTTTATTTGTATTCCTCTACGCTTCTGTTCTTTTTCTTTGATTCATCCTTCCTATCTTTATTTTTTTCTCCCTCTCTCTCTCTCTCTCTCTCTCCTGTCACTCCATCCTGTTTTAACTTTGTATTCTTTACCACCTCTGCCCAGCCTCTGAGAATGCCTCTAAAAATCTGCATTTGTCCCAACATTTTCTGAGAAACTGTTCATTTCCCATAAGGCCCCCATTTAATTTTTATCATCAGCACCACTAAAATAACTACTCTCAATATATTCAGCCAAGACTTTCACAGCCGGCAACCACACCTTCCTATGCTTCCTTTGCTTTTTTAAACCTGTCAGGAAAAGGTGTTCAGAAATATTTCATTTTGTTGCTGCTCCGAGCAGTGATTTTCCATCCTCACCATTTCAGGGACTGTGAGTCAGTGCCGAGAACTGACTTGTGATTTCTTCAGTTTTGTTCAGGCTGGAAAATGCACACAGTTTTGTGCCTCTCAGTGTTCTTCAGTAAGATATCCGCGGTGTTTGATGCAGGGACCCACACTGAGACTTACCTATGCTGCTCATCTTTCAGCCCGGTTGTTTTTAGTATTCCCTGGAATCTTCTAATCATTGAAGAAAGTTACACTGTCAAAAGCTTTTATTAGATTATGTGAAACACGACAAATGTCTCAGAGTAGGTGTCACAGGACTAAAACTATGAACCCATAAGGTGTCCTCTATCTGGTTCTATGGAATATCACACTGCTAAGGTATCTCTGAGAGATGTCTCTGCCTACAGACAGTTTGTACAGAAAAGACTCAGTACAAATAACATTCTGATTCAGCGATTCTTAGTTTGCATTTTTTCTGGAGGAAATGTATTCCCAACCATATTTCCCAGTTCCTTGGGGAGATATGAATTTCTTATGGAAAAAGGAGAACACTGAGAACAAAAAGAGAAGAAAAAGAAGACAAAGAAAAAGAAGGATGATGAGGAGAAAGCATCTGTGACTAAATAAATCTGGAAAAGTTACATTGAATGAAATTAAAAAAATTTCTTTTTTCTTTTTTTTTAAATTTATTTATTTACATTCATTCACTGTACATCATTATAGCATACAAAATGAGATTTTTCCATTCACAAGAATTTCTGTACTTTTTGGTATTTTATAAGACATTATATAAAGTAAGAATATTCTTTGAGTATATTCTGGAGAAGATTGTTCACATTTTATAATCTTGCTAAACCCAAGAGCTATTGTTTTCTATAGATAATTACATGAAACTAGAGTTTTATAAAAAAAAAAAAAAAAAAAAACTTTGGGAAATAATGTGCTCTTACTCCCTTAAGGAACAATAGAATCATCTGAATTATTCATATTTTAATCAATTATTTCCCATACCCATTCATTCATTCATGCATGCATTTATAGGAGTCATTAAAATTTTTGTCTAGCAATCTTTCCAATCCAGGTACTTGAAATACAATGATGAATAAGATAGGATCCTAGTTCCTAAGGAGTTCACCATATGATTTAGACAATGGATATTTGACTGGATAAGTCATAAAATGATGTAGGGAGAGCAATGTAAAGAAAACAAGAGACTGAGAGCACATAGCAGGGAAGATCAATTTTCTTCTTTAGCTCATAACTTTTTAGTCTCTCATTCACAAAATAGGGATGATAATACTTTGTAGGTTTATTGAAAGATATAATAGATTTTGCTAGAAAGTGGCATAATTAGCCTAATCTGGGGATGTATGTTTTGTACATTTGGCAGCAAAGAGATTATTAAAAGAACCAGTGAAACTGCTCAAGAGAGAGTGTACTGAAGGTATGAGTAAGAAAATCAACTGTAAGATTCATAAGGGGTGACCAATGAGAGGGATAAGATGCTAAACCTATGTGAAGTATGGTTATCACTAGGTGTTTGAGAACATACAGAGCTCAGCAAGTATTTATGGTTAATGGACCGCATTATACATCTTAGGTCTGCATGGACAGAAAGAGACATACCCCACCAAACAACTGATGGGCTGATGAATTCCAGCCTATCCATGTAGTTTAGGCTAACGCAACAACAGAAACCTCAGAGCTGAATCAGTTTAGTTTTCAACATATGGCATAAAGTTTCTCTTCTTTGCTTTTCTTTTTTTCTATTTCATGGAAGAGAGAGAGAAAGACCAGGACCTCCAACAGAGGCTTGCCATTTCTCAGCATTCACAAGTGTTTCCTCTAGTTTCTGGATGATATCATCCAAAATCTCACATCTCACCACATACATCCTGTGTGACTGGATTGCCTGCTTGGGGCCTCTCTTTAGCCCCAACCCTGGCAAAACATGCCACTGTCATCTGATAAAATAAAGTCAACTGCTCAGTTCAACCTGAGGCATTACTGGACTCACAAATACTCTAGGATCCTGCTGCACTCCTGACAAAGCAAGAATCTAACATCTCACCTTGTGATCTTCTTTTGGAAACTCTTAAGTTTGAAGTATATAACATAAAACCATATTCTCTTTTCTTGTAAAACCATATTTTTTTAGATTCACTTGGTATTTTATTAATAAAAAAAAGTAATGAAAAGTGTTCTAGGGCTTAAATTGATTAACAATTTCATTTTCTTGGAGCACACACACTGCATAACTCTAGAACCCATTACATCTGTATCTAGGACATATTTACTCTGTCAGTTACAACCTTTTGGGAATTTAATTTTAAAATTTTACCTTTGCTAAAACTAAAATTGACCTTAGACAAATGTTTTATTGTTATTATTCTTAAAATATATTTTAAAAATTACGATCTGTATTTTTCCAAAGTTAATTTCAACATTTTATTTTTTTACATTTTAAAAGTTTACCTTTAATCACTGTACATCATAACAGTGTACAACATGGTTTTTCCCAGCATGAATACAGAGCATATTAGTCAAATCAAAGACATTACCATATGCATTATCATCAAAACATAACTTTTCATTTTGTGTCTATTAAGTATTTTGTTTGTTTTCCCCTTAATCTCTTCCCTTTCACTGTGTCCTTATTATTTACCCCCTCCTATATTGTCTTTAGTTTCTACAGTTACTCTCCCTGCGATTATAACTTCCACTACTTCAGTTTCTGCTATAGAAGGTAGATAGGGTATATGTTAACCAGGGACATGCAATGCCTGTCTTTCATAGTCTGGCTTGCTTCACTTAGCATTAAATCTTCCATATTCATCCACTTTGTATCATTGAGGTTCTCATTGTTCTTTATGGCTGAGTGTATGATAGTGTATATGGGCCAAATTTTTTTAATTTCCTGGGGACCAGCAGTTAGCGTAATGGCTATGTCACTGAATTCCCACGTAGTCGACCACAGTTCGCGTCCCGGACCCGGTGGCTTAAAACTCACGCCGGGCGTGTTTGTGTTCGTGCCCAAGATCCTGAGAAGAGAATGGAGGAGAAGGGATTGCAGTGTGACCATCCCCCCTGGGGGGTGATTTCCTGCTTTCTGTCTCTCTGTCTCTCTCTGTCTGTCTGGCAAGTGCCCGCGCCCTATAGTGAAAACCTCTCAAAAAATTTTTTTTAACTTTCCTTATCTATTCTTAGACTTTTGAGTTGATTCCATATCCTACCAATTGTGAATACTGCCTCAATACACAAGGATAACAGTGCTTTTCTGACCGAGTGCTTTTCTCTACTTTGGGTAGATACCTTAGAGTGGAATTACTGGGTCTAACAGTAGTTCTATTTGTAGTTTTTTGAGGAAATTCCATATTGTTCTCCACAGTGGTTGTACCACTTTACATTCTCACCAACAGTGCAAGAGAGTTCTCTTTTCACCACTGCCTTACCAGTAGTTAACATTCTTTATTTTTTTAATCTTATCCATTCTGACTGGAGTTAAGTGGTATCTCATTGTGGTTTTGATTTACATTTCCCTTATGGTAAGAGATGTTGAGCATTTTTTCATATGGTTTTTGGTTATTCATATGTCTTTCTGGGAGAGTTGTCTGTTCAGTTTGCCTATCTTTAATTTCAGATAAGTTGTTTGAGTTCCCTGTATATTCTGGTTGTTGATTCCTTATCTGAGTAATAGTGTGCAAATATATTCCCCCATTTTGAAGGTTATTGCCTCACTGTAATTATTGTTTATTTTGCTGTCCAGAAGTTTTTTAGCTGGATGTAGTCCCATTGTCTATTTTTTGGATTACTGCCTGTGCTTTGGGGGTCTTATCTAAGAAGTCTTTTCCTACAACAAGGTCTTCAAGAGTTTCCCCTATGCTTTCCACCAGTAGTTTCATAGTTTGAGGTTTTATGTTAAAATCTTTGATCCATTTTGTGTTGGTAATTGTTAGTGGTGAGAGGTAAGGGTCTAGTCTCATTTATCTACAGATGGATATCTAGTTTTTCCAGTACCATTTGCAGAAGATTTTCTTTATCCCATTGGATTGCCTGTGCCCATTTTCAGAAATCAGTTGTTGGTATATTCTGAGGTTTATTTCTGGGATCTTTATTCTGCTCCATTGATCTACCTGCCTGTTTTTAATGCCAATGTCATACTGTTCTGATTATCACAGCTTTGTAATATATTTTGAAGTCAGAAAGTAAAATACTTCCTATTTTAATTTTTGTGCATACTATTGTTTTTGGTGATACAGGGCCTTTTTTAATTCCAGACAAATTTTATGATTGTTTTTTATATCTCTGTGAGGAATACCTCTGGTATTTTGAATGGAATTGCATTGAATTTGTAAATTAATTTGAGTAGGATTGACGTTTTGACATATTAATTTTTTTGAGAGGTTTTGCTGTAGGGCTCGCGTGCTCACCGAAAAGACAGAGAAACAGAGAGACAGAAAGCGAGAAATCACCCCACAGGGGGATGGCCATGCTGCAATCCCTTCTCCTTCATTTTCCTCTTGGGATCATGGGCATGTATGCACACACACCTGGTGTGAGTTTAAGCCACCGGGTCCGGGACTTGAACTGCAGTTGACTACATGGGAGTCCAGCGACGCAGCCATTATGCCAACTGCTGATCTCATTGACATATTAATTCTTTCAATCCAGAAACATGGGATGTCTTTCTACTTTTGTGCGTTCATTTTCAATTTCTTTTTAAAGTTTTTATAGTTTTACTTGTAGGGATCTTTTAGCTCTATGATTACTTTTATTCTTAGGTATCTTATTTTTTGTGTGTGACTATTGTAAATGAGATTGCTTTCTTCAATTCTACCTCAGTTTGTTCATTATTGCTATATAAAAATGCTATGGATTTTTGTATGTTGATTTTGTATCCTACCACTTTACCAAATTCATCTGTCACTTCCAAAAGGGCTGTGTGTGTGTGTGTGTGTGTGTGTGTGTGTGTGTGTATTCTTTTGGATTTTCTATGTATTTGACCATCTTATCTGCAAATAAAGATAATTTACTTCTTCTTTCCCTATGTGAATGCATTTCATTTTATTCTCTTTTCTGATTGTATTTGCTAGGATTCCCAGGACTATGTTGGAAAGGAGTGGAGAAAGTGTGCAACCTTGTCTTGTTCCAGTAAAGCCATATTTTAAGAATTGTTTTCTCAAAAAGATGTTGGAGCCCCAAAATAGCTCTGGAAATTTTTATTAAAAAGGTAATATACAAAAGCAATACAAATTTATTATATTTAATATATTTTAACATAATTTGGATACATTTGCTCCTTGTTCAGAGAGATTATTTTGTGTTAATATTTTTCCTTTAGGTTGTGTGTGTGTGTGTGTGAGAGAGAGAGAGAGATTTGAGAGCTGAATGAGCAAAAGAGGAGAAAATTAAGAAAAAAATATTTTGGTTTCAGAAGTAACCTCGTTTCAGGTGTTTACTTTGGATTTTATTAGCTGAAATTTGCTTTCTATATGGTGGCTAACTGAAAATACAGAAATTACTAAGTTTTTCCTTTAACTTGGTAGATTGGTGAATGTACAATCAGAGACTCAGAGATTCAACGTTAGCTACAGAGGTTACAATTAAATGGATAGGATCACATTAGAATTTTCTTGTTGATAAAATGCCTTTCATTTGGGTCAGTAGTTGCTATGTTGGCTAAGGCAAAGGACTCCCACATGGATGACTGTGGTCTGAATCCCAGACCTGACAGCTTGCTTTCTCATTTTCTCTCTGTCTCTGTGAGTGCAAGTACCATGTAGCAAAGTAAAAAATAATAATAAAATACTAATAAATAAAATTAAATAATTTTAAAAAATGCCTTTTACTAGCACTTTTGCATATCTCAGTGAGTCTAATTATACATATGAGGAAAATGAGGATCAGAAATTATAAGTATATTTCTCAAGGTCATGCATTTAGTAATTGTAGAAACCAGGATGAGCAATTCTTGTCTTTTAATTCAGTGAGTTTTTTCTACAATGTCACATTGATTCCAAACTTGTCATTCATTCATTTTTGCTTTTGCTTTTTCAAAAATGATTGTGTTCTTATGATGTGCTAGGCATTAGAAGTATGATTTTGAAAAATACAGATATCCCTTACTTCTTACCTTGTAGCTTTAAGTCTAATTTATAGATGAGGAAATTAAGGCTGGTCTAGAATAATTGAGTTGTGTTTTGTTGTTATTGTTGTTGTTTATCTGTTTTAATTGGAACCCTAATTTCCAGTAGAAGTGGGGATGGAACACAAGTATTTTAATTATTATAAAAATGTTTATCTACAAATCAAAATTGTATAAATGGAATTCTAATTTTTATCAACTTCCGTTATTATGGTAGAAATGCTTTATCTTCACTGCTGATTGATTTCCAATAGGCAATGGCCCTGAACATTCTTAACTCTTTTTTAGTTTGTTTTAAACAGATCTTCTTTTCAGCCAGACTCCTTTTTCTAGATGGTTTTTAAACAAACTTATTTGTTAAAAGGAAATCAATATTAGAAATACACATACACACACAATAAATAAATATTTTTTAGTATAATTCACACTACTTTTTTTTAAATGTAGAAAGTGTGGACAGTTTCTTGCATTTGGATTCATCTGTAGTATATTTTACTTGAACATTTTTTTTTTTGGAGAGGTTTTTTGCTATAGGGTGCGTGCGCTCGCCAGACAGACAGAGAGAGACAGAGAGACAGAAAGCGAGAAATCACTCCCCAGGTGGGATGGCCACGCCGCAATCCCTTCTCCATTCTCCTCTCGGGATCTTGGGCATGCACACACACGCGCCCGGTGTGAGTTTAAGCCACCGGGTCCGGGACTCAAACTGTGGTCGGCTATGTGGGAGTTCAGCGACATAGCCATTATGCTAACTGCTGGTCCCTTGAACATTTTTTTTTATATTTTTTTGGTATAAGGCCCATATACTCCCTGGAGAGAGACAGGGAGTATATGATGAATCACTCCCAACAGGGAATGACCATGTCATAATCCTTCATCCTCTTGAAATTTTGGACATGCACACAGCATACTTTTCAGGCCACTGGGTCTGAGATTTGGACTAGAGTTAGCTATGTGAGATCCAGTCCCTTAACCACCACATCACTTGCTGGTCCCCACCTGTACTTTTTAAAAATGTTTGCTTGTTTGTTTGTTTGTTTGTTTACTTATTTTATGGGAGAGAGAAAGGGAAGGAAAGACAGACACTCTCCATCAGGGTCTTGCCATGTTGTTATTCTCCCCAAAGTCTCCCAGCCACGCAGGATCCTGGGCACACCCATAGGTGCACCTGGCATGTTCAAAAATCCAAGCCTACCAAAATGAATCCAGTCATGAGATCATATACTATTGCCTTCACTATTGCAGGTGGGTCTTGTTTACAGTTTTAAAAATACTTGTATAGCAATTCATGTTTATAGGTAAAATGAAATATGTTATTTCGTTTATTGATTCATGTTTAATTTTACCTAGAAACTCTTTAATTTAGCAAAAATCAGAAAAAGCAAAGGAAACAGGTTAAGAAAGCTGGGAGAGGTTTAAATCATTATTTTAATTTGTGGAGATCAATACTTCCTATAAGAATTATATTAGCTGCACATAGAAAAAGAATTTTATTAAATCATAATGCAATGTTTAAGGGTTGTCATACAGAAAGCCAGATCTCACATGATCAACCATGGTTTGAATCTCAATGCTGCCAGTTTGAAAAACAAAGTAGGTACCTGTGCTCATGTCCAGGATCCTGTGCTGATGGAGAAATGGAGGCAAAAAGGCTTACACTGTGACAAGACGCCGCTGTGAGATGCTGTTATCTCTCTCACTCTCTCTCTCGCTTGTGCACACATTTGCTGCCAAAGTATTTTTAATTTTCTTAAAGAATTATTTTTTATTTTATTTTATTTATTCATTCATTTATTTTAATTTGACCAGAGACAGAGATGGAGAAAGAGAGAGAGAAAGAAAGAGAGAGAGGAAAAGTGAGTAAGCAAGTCACCAGGTACAGGACCCAAACCATAGTCGGCCACGTGTTGAGTGCCACCTGCTGGTCCCCCCGCCAAATTTTTAAAAGTATTTGATTAATTATATTTCAACAAAATGTGTGTGTGTGTGTGTGTGTGTGTGTGTGTGTGTGTTTGAAATCAAATAAAAACAATATGTGCTTTCCCAGGAAAACCAAACATACATGCGGTCTTATAAAATATCACGTATGAACTAAGAGAGTCAAGAACAATCTTTGAGGATCCCGTGAACCTCCCATGTACGAGCATAATTCCGCACTGTAGGCCCTTTGGAGAGCAGAAATTCTTGACCATTGGGTCCAATATTTGTGTCTGAACCATCCAGAACTGTGCCTACCTCAAGGTAATGTCTCATAGCTTTTGAATGACCCAATGGGCATTACATTAGAAGAAAATGTAGGTGTTATTTCACCCAGTGCTTTCTTGTTCATTTTTTATTCAGAAAACCCTTTCCTCTAATGAAATCTTACAAAGATAATCAATATATAAACTGATTAAACTAGAAACTGGGTGAAACTGAAGTGGATTGGAGCCCAGTATCTTCGTCATGCCCATTTTTGCCCACTCAAAAAACTTGTAGGGAGTTTCTGGTGAATTCATTATGCAGGTGAAGAAGCAGAGGGACTAGTAAATTAGTCAAGGTCAGACAGCAAATAAATTGCAGAGCTAAGATTTGATTCTAGGCAGTCTTAATCCTGAACAATGACTCTCATTGACTATGCTATAATCAAGCTTTCTGAAAGTTTATTACCTTAAATTGAAAAGAGCGGACAAAACCAATGTTCTTAGCAGAGATCTTCAAAATACAAATGAAGAAAGCAATACATATTGTGAAGTGGAATAAGATCTCTCAGTTTGTGGGTTTTATGCTATGTAGTCATAGAAGAAGACGAGCATTTGATTTAACACATTTACATTTATCAGCCTGATAATATGTTCCAGGAATTTTTAAGTGCTGTAAACATAGAGTTAATGTTAGTTTTTAAGGAATTTGTGATCTAGAAGTGAAGAGAGAGATAAGGCAGTTGTGATGGAATATTACTCATTATACACTGATACGTACACACCTTTCTCATATACCAATTCATTAGCCAATCTTCTTAGTTACACCTCAAAATGGGATCATTTCTCTGTACCTCTACTGCTGCCACACTCATCTGAGCTACCATTATCTCTCACTTGGGTTATAGCAGTAGTCTGTGAGCTAGTCTGTCTAATTTATCCTTATTTCAGGACAGTCTTTGTTCAACCCAGTACACAGAAGCATTCTTTAAATCATAAGGAAACTCATACTAATTTTCTTCTTAGAACTCTCCAGTAGCTTCTAAAATCAGAGTAAGAACTCACTATCACAATTTTTCCTTAGAGTTTGGTACCTGCCTGCATCTCCTAACCTTATTACGCCCTCATTCCACTCATACACAGTGAATTATTTCCTTTTCTTTCTTCCTTCCTTCCTTCCTTCCTTCCTTCCTTCCTTCCTTCCTTCCTTCCTCCCTCCCTCCCTCCCTCCCTCCCTCCCTCCCTCCCTCTCTCTCTCTCTCTCTCTCTCTCTCTCTCTCTCTCTTTCTTTCTTTCTTTTTTTTTTTTTTTTTTTTTTTTTTTCCATCATAAGCACATGTACTCACTGAACAGGTGTTTGGAGGGGTGAGAAGGCACCCCTCAGGGGGATGGCCACAACGCAATCCCTTCTTCTCCATTCTCCTCTCAGGATTTTGGGCATGTATACGCTCCCAACAGGTTTTTCAAGCAGCTGGATCTGGGACTCAAACCACACTGTTGGCAACGTGGGATCCAGCCGCCTTAACACCATGGTACCAGCTGACCTTACACTGAATTTTGGAGTGTAGTTTCTCAATGCATTAGACTGTGTCCTTGGTCATTCCTCTGTTGCTATTCTCTTTACCTGATTTTTACAGAACTCCCTTTCTTGCTTCAATTAGGTTTTGGTTGGATTGTTAATTTCCAATAATATGGCCTTCAAGGACCTCCTGATCTAAACTTGCTAACCACTGTCTCTATTGTAGTCCATCTTCTTATTCTGTTTTATCTATTTCCTTTAACCTGCATTTCTTCATTATTTTTACCCCCAAACTAGATTGTAAACTTGAGAGCATGGACTTTGATTTGCCCAATGTATATATAACTAACACTCAATATATATTCTGTAAAAACATGAATTATGAATAAAAAATTAATGAGCCACTGTAGACACAGTTTGTGAGACCTTGTAATTTCACAATGTAAGTGTATATGAGGCAATACAAATTCCCCAGGGCAAAGTTCCTGAGACTGTTAAGGAGGGGAACGGATGGTAGAAAATTGGCAGTAGAGGATTGCAAAAATATGTAGATATATTTGTTGCCCTGAAATCCATCTGCTACCTAAGATTGTCTGGTATCAGATGAGAAGGCTGTTGGGCAAGTCAAACACTGACCCATCCTAGCTCCTCTGTAACGTGTTAGCCACATATTCAGAATGGCTAACACGGAACTTGCTCATCTCGACCTGTTCACAGAACTGATACAAGCTTTAAAATTTTAAGCACTAGAATGGATCTTTACATCTTGTACCTAAATATTTGCAAGATCTGTAAAACTTTTCCAAACCCCAACACTTCTGTCTTATAAAGGAAGTGGAATTACTCCCCAAAAGAATTGCTATAAAGATTAAATGTTTTTAAAAAATGAAGCATTGTAAATGGCTTCATCATTATTATCCCTAATGTACTCATGAAGGGAGAATTCGTCCATCAAATCACATTTTCCTGTTTTTAGACTCCAGAGTATGTAGGATATTGTTATTCTGTGCCAGGACTGATTGTCGATGGCCTTGACAACTGGATTTCTGCTTGTTCTCTGGGGAGTTCTTCAAACTTTAATTGACTTTATTATCAGGACATGTTTCCTGATATTCAGACAACATTTCCATTTCTGTGTTTCATTCTCTAATTTCTATTTAAACCTCTATGGGGTAACATTAACAGTTTTTCTCCTTGTTCTGTATCCATGTCCTTCAAATATTTATGTTGTTATTATGTCCCTCCTTAGTTATGCTCCATCTATGTAGACAGTGCTTAGTTCTTTTAATCTTTTCTCATAAATCAATCCCCTCAGTCCTTTAATCATGCTCCCTGATGTTCCTTGAATCTCTTCCAATTTCTTGACAGCTCTCTTGCATTGAGATGCCCAGAACTGTTTACAGTATTCTAGGTGCTGTCTTATAAGCCTCACACTGAGCGGCTTTCTCTCCTTGATGGTTCCTGACAACCCTCCTTACTGCCTGCAGTTTAAGATCCTGTTTGGAGCATCCTGTTTGCAGCCTCCAGTTACCATTTAAACTTGTGATATATTTTCCCACTATTCATTGCTTACATTTTTCTGTTTTCTTTTCTTTTTTTCTTTTTTTTTGGAGAGGTTTTTCGCTATAGGGCGCGTGCGCTCGCCAGACAGACAGAGAGAGACATAGAGACAGAAAGTGAGAAATCACCCCCCAGGGGGATGGTCACGCCGCAATCCCTTCTCCTCCATTCTCCTCTTGGGATCTTGGGCACGCACGCACACGCGCCCGGCGTGAGTTGTAAGCCACCGGGTCCGAGACGCGAACCGCGGTCGACTACGTGGGAGTCCAGCGACATAGCCATTACGCTAACTGCTGGTTCCCCTTTTTTTAAGAGAGATTTTTCTCTTTTGGGTTTACCAGAGAAACATAGAGAGACAGAGAGACAGAAAGCTAGAAATCACACCCCCAAGGGGGGTTGGCCATGCCGCAATCCTTTCTCCTCCATTCTCCTCTTGGGATTTTGGGTACATGCGCACACACACCTGGCATAGGTTTTAAGCTGCTGGGTCTAGGACTCAAACTGTGGTGGTAGACTATGTGGGAGTCCTGCTGGTCCATCTTTCTAAACAATGTTGACAACTTCTCAGAAGCAGCAGGTTAGGACTGTGAACTTGGACCTTTCTGGGCTGAATGTCCCTATTTAAAGCTATAGACTTTTGGGAAGTCTTAAATACAGCAAAGTCACCAGGAGTCCTTCCTCTAGTTTAAGACTGCCTTGAATTGCTTCTCAACACTGCGGTATTTGGTTGTCTGACCTTGACAAATTTACCAATACTTTACCTTCTGTAAAATGAGGAAAAGCACCCATAAGATTGCACAAGATTGCTCTGAGAAATAAGCAATGTGATTCATGTTAAGTGCTTAGAATAATGGCTTGGTGCATGGGAAGCACTCAGTAAACAAATGTTAGCTTTCTCACTTAAACATCTTAATTGAGGTAAATTTACATAAAATGCACATATTGTGAATGTAGAGTTTGATCAGTTTTGAGGATGTAAACCCGCATGTAACCAATACTCAAGTCAAGACATTTTCCTATCCTCAGAAATATGTCTCATCCTCCTTTTCAGTAGACCTCCCCTTCCCGGAGGAAACCAGCTATTCTGGTGTCCTTTCAGCATAGCCTACTTTTGCCAGTTCAAGAATTTCATCTGAGGGGACCAGCAGTTAGCGTAATGGCTATGTCGCTGGACTCCCATGTAGTCGACCGTGGTTTGCATCCCGGACCCGGTGACTTAAAACTCACGTCGGGCCAGTGTGCGTGCGTGCCCAAGATCCCAAGAGGAGAATAGAGGAGAAGGGATTGTGGCGTGGCCATCCCCCCCGGGGGGTAATTTCTCGCTTTCTGTCTCTCTGTCTCTCTCTGTCTGTCTGGCTAGCACATACGCCCTATAGCAAAAAAAAACCTCTCAAAAAAAAAAAAAAAAGAAAGAAAAGAAATTCATCTGAATGAACTTACACATTATATTTAGTAAAAAAAAAAAGAATGCATCCTTGTGCATTCATTTTCTTTTTTACTAAATATAATGTTTTGGAGATTATTATTCATCATTATTATGTGAATTAAAAATTTGTTTATATCTCTGAATAATATTCTATTTTTTAAATAATATTCTATTGTATACATTTTCGATAATTACTTGTTGAGTCTCCTGTTAGTGGAATTTGAGTTGTTTCCAAATTTTCACTATTATGAATAATGCTAATATGAACATCTTAGTTAATTCTTTTTTATGAATATATGTCTTATTTTATTATATTGAAGTGTAACTGCTGGGTTATAGGGTAGATGTCTATTTACCTTTATAAAAATCTTCTAACCTAGTTTCAAAAATGGTCGTTCCAGGCTTGGTGGTGGTGAAGCAGTAGCATAAAGTTCTGTGATGCTGGAAGACGTGTGGATGTTTACAGTTGGGTTTTCCAGGATTATCTGTACGTGAACTGTATACTCTGGGCACTCACATGAGCGTCTGTGATCTTTACTTGTTGGGAAAACTGGGGGAAGACCCTGGCATGAGTTCCAGTGGAGGAAACTTGTCTTCCCTCTCTGTCTGTCTCTTTCTCATGAAATGCATACATACATAAACTGGTTGTTCTATTTTACACTCCCAATTGTTCCACATCCTCATCAGAATTTGATTGTGAGATTTTTTTTTTTAATATCAGCTATCTGACGGATATAGATCTAGTGATTTCAGGGATAAGAGCAATGAGCAATGAAGATGTTCTGCTAAGAATCTACCCTGGCAGAAAAGGGCAGGCCAGAAGACTAAGTCCACCATGAGAGCTGAGATCTAGTGATTTCAGAAACAAGTTTAATAAAATTTAACTTCATGATGGCAAATCTACAAATTTAAATTAATTATTAACTATCATTTTTAATATTTGATCTAATAACTTCTATTAAAATTAAATTATTTTTATTATTACTTTATGGGTGATTATCATGCTTTCTGAATATAACATTTTGTATGTGTATTTTAAGTATTTTCTTCAAGTTTTTAGTTTGCCTTTTTATTTGCTCAACCATATATTTTGAAAAGAAAAAGTATTTATTTTTGATAAAGTCCAATTTAACTTTGTGTGTGTATGTGGTGTTTTTGTATGTACTCTAAAAAAATACTTGTTAACTGCAAGTTGTCAAATTGTTTTCTTATTCTTTCTTCTGGAATTTTTATAGCTTCAGCTTTTTTATATTTAGTTTCATAATAAACATCAAATTAATTTTTATATATGGTATGAGGACAGTGTATGTGTTTGTGTGTGTGTGTTTGTGTGTGTGTGTGTTTCTGTTTAAATCAGATGCAGGTCTTATAAAATGACTTTGGGAAAAATATTTTCCCCCACTACATTATTTTGACATCTTTTGTTAAAAGTCAGTTGACAATGTATTTGTGAGTTTATTTATGAAATCCATAATCTAGTTGCCCATTCTCAGCCAATACCACATTGTCTTTGTTATTAGTTTATAGTCTTTATATTAATATAAGTCTTCAACATTGTTCTTTTGTCAAAATTGTTTTGTTTATTCTATATCTTTAAAAATCTCTTATAATCTTAGAATCTGCTTGCTTATTTCTACAAAAGTTCTGCTGGGATATTGATTGAAATTGCATTGAAAATATAGGAAGAACTGACATTTTAGCAACAAGTTAGTCAGTCCTTGAACTAAATAGATATATTTCTCATTCATTAGGTCTTAATTTGTCTTTAAAATATTTTTTAGTATTCTGTGTGGAAATCCTATATATCTTTCCTGAAATTTTTACCTAAGTATTATGATTTTTTTATCCTACTTTAACTAGAAGTATTTAGTAACTTCTTTTTTCATTTCTTGAAATTTTATAATAATATAGTTGATTTTTTTATATTGCACTTGTATCTTAATTTACTTATCAATGCTAGTTTGTGTGTTTTGTACATTCTTTTTGGTTTTCTATGTAATTACATTTTGTCTTACTTCCTCCCTCATTTTTATTTTTACTTTGTTCTGCATTATCATGACTACAAAACAATATTCAAGGGAAATGGTAGAAGTAATTTTTTTGTCCTTTTTTCAAATCTTCATAGAAAACTTTAATATATTACAATTATAACTTTTTAATTTTTATACATTTTCTTTATCAATTTGAAAGAATTTCTTTCTATTCAACTTTACTGATAGTCTTTATTGGGAGGGATGTGGATCTTTCAAATAATTTTCCTGTCTCCATTGAAATGATCATATATATTTTTTCTCTTTTTTATTCTGTTAATGTGGTGAATTGCATTGTTAAATTTTGAACAGTAATCCAGTATTACATTCTTAGAACAAAACGCAGTTGGCTATGATGCACATATATATTTTTTATTTGTTAATATTTTGTTGAGGATGTTTGCTTCCTTTTTCACTCAGACATTGGTCTACAATTTTCTTTTCTTGTAATGTTCTTGTCAAGTCTTAGTGACAGGATTATACTGGGCTCATAAAATGAATTATAAAGTGTTCCTTCTTTCCTTTTCTTCTGAAAGGACTTCAATAATATTTGTGTTATACTTAAATGCTTAATTGAATTTACCAGAGAAGAAGTTTAAGCCTGGGATTTTCTGTGTATAATAGTTTTCATTCACCTCTTTTCTTTTTAATCTATTTTTAATTCAGCTTTTAGAAAGTTGTGTTTTTCAAAGAATTTGTCTCTTTTTTATGTTTTCAAAGTTATTGGCATGGATTTCTTCATAATACTTCACAATTGCCTTTACTAATGCATATATAATCTATAGTAATACTACGTTTTCAATCGTGAAGTACAAACTTGTATCTTTTCTGTGTCAGTTTTACTAATGAATCTAGCAAGAGTTCATTTTAATTACTTTTTCAAAGAGTCAGTTTTGACAATAATCTATGTTTTATTAAATAAATTCAGTCTTCTTAATTTTCTTTTTCTGGTTACTTAATTTTCTTTTCTTTTTCTACCTCCTTGTGTTGAAAGTTTCTATAACCAACATTATGCATTTCTTCTCACAGCATATAAACATGTAGAGCTATTTATTTCCCTTCAAGAACAGCCATAACCGCATCCCACAAATTTAGAAATATAGTATTTTTAGTATCATTTATTTTCAAATATTTGTTAATTTCCATTGTAATTTCTTCTTTGACCTCCATGTAAATTAGGATTTTTCAACATTTCCAAACATTTGAGATATATTGAGATATTATCAATTTTTAATTCTTTATTGTCAAGAAATACTCTTGATAAGATTTTAATCACTTGCATTTATTGAATCATATTTTAAGGAACAGAATGTGCTTTCCTTTAGTGAATGTTTCATATGCATATGAAACAAATGAGTTTTGTACAGATATTGAATAAATATTCTTGAAGTACCTATTAAATCTGGTGAAAACACAATGTTCATGTCTATATACCCTTACTGGGGGTATAGTTTTTTCTATTACTTAATGAGAAAGTATTAAAATCTTAAGCTAAGGTTAAGATTTAATTCTATCAATTTTGTCTTTATGTATGATTAAGTTTTATTATTAGGGTTTATATTTTCAGGATTGTTACATCTCTTGAGAAATTGATCCTTTCCTTTTAATGAGAGGATTTCACCTTATTTCTAATAATAGTTCTTGTCTTGAAGTCTAGTTTGTATGTTATCAATGAAGCTACAACTGTTTTCATAAATTTAATGGTTCTATGGTATGTTGTTTGCGCATCTTTTACTTTCAACCACTGTGTGCTTTTTTACATAAGGTTTGCCTCTTATGAAAGTCTATAGCTTCTTCTTGACTTTATTATCTAGTTTGATAATTTCTGAAACTGCCTGTTTACAAAGTTAATGTGTTAGTCTATTTGATTTAATATAATTACTGATATTATTATTCAAAATATTTGTCTTTGTTTTCTGCTATCTGTTTATCTTGCTCTTTGTTTTCATATTTTCCTTCAACTCATTTGCTTCTCTTCTTTGATACTGTACACACACACACCACACACACACACACACACACACACACACACATGTATACATATATATATATATGTATTTTTTTTATTTGGGTTGAGTACTACTACTTATCTAGCAATATTTTTTGTATTTTTTCTTCAGTGAGTACTTTGAGGATCAAGATATTCATCCTTGGGACCAGCAGTTAGCGTAATGGCTATGTCGCTGGACTCCCACATAATCGACCGCGGTTCAAGTCCCGGACCTGGTGGCTTAAACTCACGCCGGGCGCGTGTGCGTGCGTGCCCAAGATCCCGAGAGGAGAATGGAGGAGAAGGGATTGCGGTGTGGCCATCCCCTCTGGGGGGTGATTTCCTGCTTTCTGTCTCTCTGTCTCTCTCTGTCTGTCTGGCGAGCGCACGCGCCCTATAGCAAAAACCTCTCAAAAAAAAAAAAAGATATTCATCCTTAATTTTTCACAGTTTTATTTGAATTAATGTTAAAACATTCCCTGGATATAATTATATGAAGACTCTAAACAGAGTAATTCAACCTAAAGTTTCTTTCAGCCTTTGTATTATTCTTGCCGTACATTTTACTTCTATGTATGCTCTAAATCCCACTAAATTATTTTTGTTGTTTAAACATTCAAGTGACTTTTAGAGATTTTTTTTTAAATGAAAGATAAAATCTCCTCTATATTTATGTACAAGCCTATCATTACCAGTATGCTTTACTCTCTCTTAGTGATTTGAACTTCCAGATGGCATCATTTTTTCCTCTGTATAAAAAATTCTTTCAGTTTCTCTTAGAATATGGATTGGTTGGTGACAAATTCTCTGCGAAGTGTTTTATCTAAAAATCTATTTTATTTAATTTGAAAGAGTATTTTTACTGAATAGAAAATATTTGATTGAAAGTCATGGGATTTTTTTGTTTGTATTGTTCTACTTTTGTTCTTCTTTTAGCACTGTAATATATATTTTTCATACCTTAATTATAATCATTATTTCCTTTTATGTAAGTTACTTGTTTTTCTTGCTTCTTTTACTATTTTTAAGAATATTTTTAATTTTAAGCAGTTTCACCATGATATAGGTAAGATTCCAATTCCAGTTCTCTTGGATTTCGCTAGAATTCCTAGATATGTAAGTTCCTGTTTTTAAGGAAATTTTAAAAATATTTGACTAATATTGCTTCCATTATATAATGCTCAGCCTATTAGCTCTCTTCTCTGTGGGTCTCCAGGTACAAAAATATTACAGTTTGATAATGACTATGAGGTTTTGCTAATTATTTCCTCTCTCTCTGTAATACACTTTAAGTTACTGAACTTACTTCACTTTTCATTATACTGCTTTAGTCAGGTCTAATATGCTATTGCTTGTGCCTAATACATTTTTCAAAAATACATTGTAGTTTTCAGATTAAGAATTTTTATTTGTGTATGTATGGGTGTGTGTTTTACTTCACATGCATCTTCTGTTTTTTTCTCAACTTATTATACCCATCTTTTTCTCTGGGTATAATATAAAGTACAAATGTCAATAATATTAATATTATAATTAATATTGATAATATTGACATATAATATATTATGCTATCATATGCTCATATTTATAATAATTATTTTTAACTATTTTCTGAGATTCTTATCAACTTGTGGTTTTGTTCCCATAGAATTTTTCATGATTATGGTGAACATGTTTTTATTTCTTCACATGTTGAGAACACTTTTGTATACCAAACATTATGAATGACACAAAGGCTTTCTGTATTCTGCTATTTTCTTCAGAAAAGTGTTGAGTTTGATCTTTGGGCACTTAAATTGTTGTTAGCGGACCAGCAAATGACATAATAGTTATATCACTGGACTCCCATGTAGTCTACTACGGTTCATGTTCTGGACCAGGCAGCTTAAAGCTCACACCAGGTATGTTTGCGTGCATGCCCAAGATCCAGAGAGAAGAATGGAGGAGAAGGGATTGAGGTGTGGCCATCCCCGCTAGGGGATGATTTCTCGCTTTCTCTATTTCTGTCTCTTCAGTGAGTACACCTGCCCTATATGAAAATTTTCTCTAAAATATAAATAAGTAAACTGTTGTCATATTACCTTACCTGTGTGGAAATTTTATTTATTTATTTATTTATTTTTAGAGAGAGATTTTTGCTATAGAGCACATGCACTAACTAAAGAGACAGAGAGAAAGAAAGTGAGTAATCACCCCCCAGGGAGATGGCCATGCATCAATCCCTTCTCCTCTCTGGATCTTGGGCACACACACACACATATCTGGTGTGAATTTTAAGCCACAAGGTCCAGGATTCGGACCATGGTTGACTATGTGAGAGTCCAGCAATGTGTAAACATTATGCTATCTGATGTTCCCTTGATTAATTTTTTAAGCATGTTTAGTTCCATTTTGGTCTCAGTCCTAGGGTACACGTTTGGTCTTGGATGTAGATTGTACTCTTGCTATTTCCTCATTCTAGGGTTTTGACGACTAGCACAATGCAGCTTAGTAAGGCCTTCTGTGTGGTACTGAGCTCTCATCTCTGACTTCTCTGCAATAGACAGCAGCTGAAACCTCTGTGCTACCATTGTGGCATCGTTTCTCCTCTGGACTCTTTGGAGTCTCTCCCCACACATCTGTGCATGTTCAAATGGAAGGTAAAGATTTAAAAGGACTTTTTAAAAAACTTTTTGGGAACTTTTCCCATTCACAACTCTTTTTCTAAGATTTCCTCCATTGATGTCTATTGCTGCAACATTGTCTTAACTATAACTGATAACTCAATTGGTCAGTCAGGCTTCAGCTTTCTGTTTCAGCTATAGTTGCTACATGTTGTAAGGACTCATCAGCATCCTCAGTAGTGAAAGCATATCATTTTGGTTATCATGTGACATATTTGATCCTTATTTTCTTTTATAAAATTTTTTATTTATTCATTCATTTATTTTGATTTGACAGAGAGACACACAGAAAGAGAAAGTGAGAAAGCAAGCCACCAGGTCGAGAACTTGAACCATGGTCAGCCATGTGGGAGTGTCCAGTGCCTTAATGGCCACACCACCTGCCGGCCCATTGATCCTCCTTTTCAAGAGTCAAATATCTTCTCATTTTAACTGTTTTTATTTATTTTTACTATCTGTTAGTAATTTTCAAAAATGTAGTTTGTCTAGAGTTTGTGATTGCTATCAGCAGGAAGTTTGGGAAGTATTATAGAAATCCATAGAGTTATTTTCACTTAAAAATATTTTTAAAGCAAGACCAGCAGATGGCATAATAGGTTACATCACTGCACCTCCCACATAGTTGACCACAGTTTGAGTCTTGGACCTGGAGACTGAAACTCACACTGAAAGTGTGTGCATGCATGTCCAAAATCCCGAGAGGAGAACGGGGGAGAAGGGATTGAGGACCACCCAGAGGGTGATTTCTTGCTTTCTGTCTCTCCAGTGAGCTTATGAACCCTATTGCAAAAACCTATTTATATATATATAACTGTGTGTATATATATATATATATGATGTATATTTAAAGCAAAGACCATGTTATATGCTATGACCTAAGTTCCTTAAACTTGTCAAGGGGATAAAGAAAGTAGTAAAGCATTTTAGGGACACAAAAATAAAAAATTTTCTGTTGATGATAATGTGTATGGTAATATTTTTGAACCACTATACAGTGTATTCATGATGGGAAAATTCATTTGATATGCTTTAATGATTCACAGTGATTGAAAGTAAAATGATAAATAATTAAATAAACAATAAAACTAAATAAATTTGTCTAGAAAACTACAGATGAACACAAAGTAGTGTCAATGTAGATGGCGAGATTCAAGTTATGGATATAACTTGAAGATAGTGGTTATTATATCCACTGTGAGTTGGAGTATAGATGTCTGAGATAGAGACGAAGGAAGAATTACATATTTTTTGTCCCGAGAAACTTTAATATCAGAGTTGTCTTTAACATGTGAAAAATGACTGAGCTGGGTTTGATAAAAGAGGGTAGGAGTTTAATTTTGTTCATTTAGTATTTGAAATGTCTACAGATATCTATATGGAAATAGACTATTGGATAAGCATGTATAGCAATCAAAGGAGTGTTTTGGCTTAAGCTATTAACTCAGAAATTGTGAACAGGTAGATTATAAAATTCTTCAGTGGATTTAACTCACCAAGATATTCAATATAGATGGAGAAGACTAAGAGTACCTACTGAAATACTAGTGTCAAGAGAGTGAAAAGAATGAGGAGCGGGCTTCCACCTGAGTAGTCACTGGAGAACAGCAGCCATGGCTCTGCGGTACGCTATGGCCGTGAGCCTCAACAAGGGCCACAAAGTGACCAAGAACATGAGCAAGCGAGCCACAGCGGCCGCCTCGGGCGCCTCACCAAGCACACCAAGTTCAGTGCACGACATGATCCGGGAAGTGTGCAACCTCGCCCCCTACGAGCAGCGCGCCATGGAGCTGCTCAAGGTGTCCAAGGACAAACTGGTACTCAAGCTCATCAACAAGCGGGTGGGGACACACATCTGCACCGAGAGGAAGCGCGAGGAGCTGAGCAACATGCTGGCCACCATGCGGAAAGACGCTGCCAAGAAGGACTAAGCCCGCCCCGTGCCAATAAAGCTGACTTAACTCAAAAAAAAAAAAAAAAAAAAAAAAAAAAAAAAAAGAGGAGCAGGTGGTATTTAGCAATGTGGAAATGATTACTGATCTCAGTAAAGGACAATTTTATAAAATCATGAGGAAAAAATCTTAATTGGGTATGTTTAAGAGAAAATTGGAAGAGAATAACAGTTACACCAAATAGATCTTTACAGTATTTTTCTGTTTTTCAAGGAAAATAGTAGGAGAATAATTAGGAGGAGTTTGGTTAAAAGAACATTTACTTACCACAACTACATTTATACTTATCCATCCATCTATATTCATGTACATATACACATATTCACTCATGCAAGCACACATCATTACACACACAAATGAGAGAAAATAAAAAGGATGATCCAGTAAAAACAGGATCATTGATGAGAGAAAAAAAAATGGGGTGCTATTTCTATATTAATTAACTGGAACAGGAAAGAAGAGATGTGGTCTACCATTTGAAAGAAGTGTTAGCCATATGAAGGAGTTCTGATTTCTTTTTATATACCCAAAATAAAGGTAGGGACAGAAGCAGGAGGTAGGTTAAAATAGTGGCAGGTACTTGTGGAAGTTTTATCTAATTGCTTACATTTTTTTTTTTTTTTTTTTTGGAGAGGTTTTTTTCACTATAGGGCGCGTGCGCTCGCCAGACAGACAGAGAGAGACATAGAGACAGAAAGCGAGAAATCACCCCCCAGGGGGGATGGTCACGCCGCAATCCCTTCTCCTCCATTCTCCTCTCAGGATCTTGGGCACGCACGCACACGCGCCCGGCGTGAGTTGTAAGCCACCGGGTCCGAGACGCCAATCGCGGTCGACTACGTGGGAGTCCAGCGACATAGCCATTACGCTAACTGCTGGTTCCCTACATTTTTTTTTTTTTGAAGAGCATTGGATACTCTTTCAAGAGCATTGGATACAAGTATTGGTCAATAGTTGATTGTAAAACATTGACAAGGAGGATTAGAAGTTTTGAGACATGAATGTAAGACCTCTAATTAGGGACCTGAGTGTACAGAGGAGTGTGAGAGATAGGAAAATATAAGAGGTTACAGGACACCATCAGAATGTATCTGAATTATATTAGCATGAGTTTAAAAAACAGCCTGTCATCATGAGCCCTTGTTGCAGCCAAGTTTAGCTGTTTAAGCACAGAAAAGTGGACAGAGAATTACTGTTTGCCAAGCTTAGTGTTTCACCATATGAGTACAATGAAGGGAAAAAAGAGTGAAAAAGTAAAGATAGTGGTAAATCATGGAACTGAATCTGATACATATGGGAGTAAAGAATGTACAGAAGGATGGAAATGTGGTTATATGATAAGGTTAAAGAATTGATAAGAGTCTGAGGACTAGAGAGAATGGACTATGAATTAGCAGATGGTAGCCAAAAAATGAGTGGATTGGAGATTACAGAAAGTTTGTAGTTAACAGTACTGATGCAGTTAGAAAATGACTAAGAACAGAGGAAAAGGATGCAAGAACTGACATTTCAAGTTGCCAGAAGGATCATCTACTGTCTCTTGAAATCATCCAGAATAAAAGTGTATAATTTGAAAAGGAGAGTCAAAGATATGAATGACAGTTTAGGAAGGCTGTATGGTCTGGTAGAGGCACTAAGGAGCAAGAAGGACGCTTATCCCAACTTCAGACAAAACAGTATGTACGTTATGGGAAGAAATACATCTATGGGTTAAACAGATATAGAAAAATCCTTACTGTTTTAGGGGTAAATCCAGATTTTGATTACAACAACACATAAATAGAACTGCTTCATCCAGGTTCTCCCTCATTCCCATACTTATTTTTGGGAAATGTTATCTGTGTCATTTATGGTGCCATGAGACATTATGTGCATTCTCATGCAAGTATCACTTTATAAATGTTATACTAGGATTTCTAAAGGAATTGATTTACTTCTTCTCCAGATATGTGCTGGATAGCATTTGGATGCAGTTGGATTTTATGAATTTGTCCCAAAATACACAAGTAGGGGTGTGAGAAAGGTAAGATAAGAAAAGGAAAAAAGCCCCCAATTTTGCATTGATGGATGGAATACAACTATGGACAGATGTGCAATCTTGCTGGGGATCTCGTAAACAATTATGTAGAAGATGCCTCACAATCATGCAGCCTAGAGGTGAAAATGATGAGTTATTTACCCATTAAGTCACATCTAATCATTTGGTCGAAGATTAGATCCTTCCCATGAGCAGATCATTAAGATGTAGACACTCAAGATGTCCATCTTGAAATGTTCACCTAAGCTGAGGTTAAAACCAGATATGGGCTGATAGATGATGGAGCAGAATAGAAATAATCTCGCCACATGCACCACACAGATCCATTCATGCCATGTACTGAGTCCATTCTGATGAGTCTTGATTCTTTTTTTTCCTCTCTCTCTTTTTTTTTTTAGAGAGTTTTGTTGTTGTTGTTGTTGTTTTTCTTTTTTCTATAGGGTGTGTGCACTCACCAGAGAGACAGAGAGAGAAAGAGAGACAGAATGTGAAAAATCATCCCCCCTGGGGAATGGCCATGTCACAATCCCTTCTCCTCCATTCTCCTCTTGAGATCTTGGGAACACACGCACACGCACCTGGCGTGAGTTTAAACCACCCCACCAAGTCTGGGACTCAAACTGTGGTCAATTACATGGGAGTCCAGAGACATAGCCATTATACTAACTGCTGGTCCCACTGATGAGTCTTGATTCTGCAAAACGGAATTCATCTACTATCTCTTAAGTGTTAAATATAAGTATTAATGAAATAAGTTGCTGCCCAGATATTGTACTCCAAAGGCCATAATTGATACTCACCAAATCAACTCCCTTCACAGTCATCCATTATGAATTTATCTCTTTTTTTTTAGAGAGAGATTTTTACTATATGGCATGTGTGCTTACCAGACAGACTGAGGGAGACAGAGACAGAAAGCAAGAAATCACCCCCAGGGAGGATGGCCATGCCACAATCCCTTCTCCTCCATTCTCTTCTAGGGATCTTGGGCATGCATGCACATGTGCCAAGCATGAATTTTAAACCACCAGGTCTGGGACTCCAACCATGATTGACTACATGGGAGTTCAGTAACACAACCATTATGCCATCTACTGGTCCCAATTAATCTCTCATTTTTAACATATATTGCTCAATAAAATTGTCCAAGATTTATCCATGAAGAGTTAGAGACCTGGCTAGACAATACTTGTCAGGCTGTGATGGTTTCACTTGTTCACTTTCTGTTGAAATAAAACAACAGGCAAGAAAACACTAAGAAAACCTTAATAAATCCCCCCATATTTCAAACATATTCCTCCCTACTCTGATTTTAGAGTACCAATTTGAGATCCTCATCATAGCTGAGACAATTACCCCCTATTTGTCTTTTCATCAAATTGACAAGGAACACACGTATGGTGGCTCACTGGCTTTGCTGAGAAATTCCATTAATTGTTGACTGCTCTCTGTGGAAAATGTAGTAGAGACAAGAGATGGAGACCTAATTTCAGGGCTACTATTTAGTTAAGGTTGTAGTAATACACCAACATACCCGTGATTCACCTGATTTTTTTGTAAGACTAATCCTAAGAAATTAAATGGAGATGATATGAGTACAATCTATTCCTTTCATCTTTTAGGGTAGCACTCGTTGCTGAAATTTCAGATGAGATATTGAATTATTTCTGACTTAACATTTTTATCTATGGTTCAGAGTAATTTGGGGGCCTTCTACTTGGCCTTTCAGGCCAGAATAATTTTTATTTTATAGTTTAGTTGCTAAGTCTACTCTTCTCAATTACAAACTCAAGGGATGGGCAAATTAGCACAGGGTAACTCCATGAAGTCCTTGTAATGCAGACCAGAGCTGGGTTTCACTTTTTCACCTACCCACCATATGCCTTGATTTTAAAAGAAGTGATTTTGGATTCTAGTATCAATATCAACTCATAACAGAAATCAAAGATATCTGGAAAAATCTGGATATTCTCCTTTCCGCCAATGCATAGTTACTGTAGTGTGCCCTAGTGTAATAGGCAGGAGAGTCCTGTTAAATGTTTAATAATCACATCTTTGATAGAACAAACAAAAACAATAAAATCTTGCTGTATAGCATTTATAATTTCCATGGTGTGAGAAGTCTTACCCATGGCCAGTAAAAGCTACAACACTTTGTCATTAACCATAAAATCAGGAGACTTGCACAACTGATTCCTGATTCCAGCACAGGCCAGTTCCAGTACAATAGTTTATCTTTTGAGAGAAAATAGGAAATTATTTATTGCATACATTTACAGAGTGTTATAGGCTTCTTTATCTAGGTAATCCTATCTTCCCTTCTTATTTCAGGGACTGTAAATTGATTAAGTGATTATGATTTTCCATTGCAGTTGCTGATGTGACTCTATAATGACCAGATTTTAAAGTTTTCTATATAAATAAGAAATATGCTTGTGAGTTTCCTACTTATATCAGTTTGAGAAGACATCATGATTTATTCACCATCGCCACAAATCTCTGGGTGTTCAAAGCCTTCTGAATGTCATCTTGACCTTGCTTCCAATTATGTTAAGAGTATCTTATGTCTAGTGTGCTGCAACTTGGTCTTTTCTGCCCTAAAATTTTATCACCTACTGAAACTATGAATTCTACTTTCATGACAGTAACTTCTAATCAACACTAACCTACAGAGTATAGCCAACAACAACAAAAGAGCTTCTCAATGTTGTTAACATATCACCCTTTACAGCACTATCCTTATTTATTTTTTGAAGGCAATGTCGTTTAAAATTTCCTTGGGGACACAATCATTTAGTGGCTTTTCTGTTCTCATGTAATATATCCCTTGCTAATATATCTACTTTAACGGGCTTTCTGACTCCTTTTTCAATAGTTTGCTACTGCAATTCTGACATATCTACATTGTTTTCCATAAGCTACCTACATGTATAATCTTCTGTGATCCATCCTTGTAGTGTGCTAAAACTGGCTTTGTATTAATCAGAGTTCTCTAAGGAAACAGAACCAATATGATGTGTACAGATACATGAGAGGGAATTTACTGGGGGAATCAGCTCATGTGATTATGGTGGCTGAGAAGTCCCACAACAGACTGTCTGTAAGCTTGAGACCCTGGGATGCTAGTAGCTTAGCTCAGTTCAAATAAGAAGCCCTCAGAGGCAGAAAATCTGATGATGAAACTCTGAGGTCAAAATCCTGAGAACTGAGAACCTGGGGAAGGATGGGGTGGGTACTGATCTAAGCCTTGGAATCCAAAGGTAGGCAGGCCTTGAGTTCAGGATAGATTGGCATCTGGTGTCCAAGGTAGCAGAAACAAATCGACCTGCTGCTCCCTCCCAAAAGACCACTCCATCTTGGGACCAGAAGATGGCGTAATGATCGTGTCTCTGGACTCCCATGTGGTATACCGCAGTTAAGTCCTGGACCCAGCAACTTAAAACTCATGTAGGTGCATATACATGCATTCCCAAGATCCTGAAGGAGAATGGAGAAGGGATTGCAGTGTGGCCAACCCTCCTGGAGGGTGATGTTTTGCTTTCTGTCTCTCCAGTGAGTGCACACACTTTATAGCAAAAATCTCTCTCTAAATTAAAAAAACAAAACAAAAACACTCCAACTTTGTTTAGCTTAATGAACTATATTTTTTCTCTTCAAGCTCCTTGCTCATTGAATGGAGCTTGTCAAGCTCCTTGCACACCCACAATGAGTACCTATCTTTCCCATCTGGTCTTCTCAATCTCACAAATCAATCACATTTGGACATGCCCATAGACATACCAAGAATACTGCTATTAGGGTTTCTAAGTATCCCCAAGAGCAATCGAATTGACAATCAAAATCTAACTCTCACAGGTTTTGTGATAGCCTCTACATGTCTTTTCTAGGATACTAATTTGTGAGTTACAGAAAAAGCCCCATATTGATAAGCTCTCTCTTACCCAACATTATATTCCACATTCAATTTTTTAAGAGGTTTTTGCCTTAGGGTGCATGTGCTCGCCATAGAGAAAGAGAGAGACAGAGACAGTGAGAGGGAAAGTGAGAGATCACCCCCTGGTAGTGGGGGGGGAATGGCCACGTTGCAATCTCTTCTCCTCCATTCTCCTTGCAGGATCTCAGGCATGTATGCATATGCATCCAGTATGAGTTTTAAGTCACCAGATCTGGAACTTGAACTGCAGTTGGCCATGTGGGAGTCCAGTGACGTAACTGCTATGCCATCACTGGGTCCTCCACATTCAGTTTTCACCCTTGCATTTTTCTCACATCTTCTCAGTAGATACTAGCCAGGACTGCTGTCCATTTTTGTTGAATAATCAACTTCTTCCAATATTTCCCCATTAGGACTACCCTAAGACATACATCTAGATAGTCATATAGACAATAAGAGATGTTCAAAAATTTTGAAAACAAGTATTATCCTGACAGATATCAATTTTAGTGATCTACTATTCTTTAGCACAAAAGAATGAGGCTGAACTTTTCAATATGTGAATTTTAGGGAAATCCATAAATATCACTTTCTTGGGGGGGACATTTAGCTAGATATCTACTATGATAGCCTTTGAGTTCTACTCCTTATCAGGGAACTAAATTTGCATTAAGAGACCCACTGGAACTATATAGTCTCCGTATAGTTCCTAGGAATAGTTATGTATCTGACATTAGGCCTGATTTTCTTTATGGCCTGCCCGCTGGCTGCTGGAAATGAACAAGTTTTTGTTAGTATTCTTCCTTGTTACTTTCTTTTAAGACAGTTTTGACTTCTGAGAAAAGCATCAGCTCAACTTCTCTGTTGATAATAAACCAGCCTTTTCTGAATTAGTAATGCTACCATGGAGGTTTCCTGGATTTCACAGAACCCCATGATTTGATGGTGAATAAACTAAGCCTGTCTTTTAAACTTTTTGCCTTCAGGCTTCTAGGGTATTTATCAAAATTCTTCTAATTCAAGTACTTCGCACTTTATAATTACCATTGTCCCCATTTCTTTCAAGTGCTAGTGCTGTGGCATGGCGTTTCTCATTTCAATTCACTATACTTCAAAGTCTTAGTCATTATGTTGCTACAGTATGACACGGATTATCATCATGCCCCCTAACAGCAGCAATAAATTCCTGAATTTTATCTGACTGGTGTTAGTTCCAGCTCCAGAATATCATCATGGGGATTGCTTTCTAGATCACCTTCTATCTCTAGAAGCAAATGCTGAAACAGTGACGTGAGAACAAATAATTCTTTTGAGACAAAGAATCAAAATAATAATAATAATAATACTGGCAGGAAAGGTAAGAAAAAAGATTAAAGAAAAACCAGAGTAATAAAAAATATGCATACGTGAATAGGTTGCTTCTCTGAGCTACTGGAATCTTTTGAGTAATGTAGAATGTGCCCCAGAGTTGTACCTCCAAGGGGACATCAACAAATCAAAGACTCCCATTCCTCACTGGTTCAGATTTGCCATGGGGCACCAACTCTATCACATTTTTTAGGGTGCCCTAGCTGACTGCAGGCTGAGAAATCCCTGATAGCTCTGGATAAATTCAGGCAGGAAAGCAGAGAGCTTCAGGCACTTGAGGAAAGAAGCACTTAGCATCCTGGAAATTGTCCAATTCCATGGCAGAGGAATTTAGTTGGGACAAAGAAATATGGGATGGGGCACCAACAACTATTTTGATAAGAATTTAATGAGATAATTCATGCTAAATCTTGTAGGAATGCGTGGTCCTTTATAAACACTATTATCAGCATAATCAACCTCATTCATGTGATTTTTGCTATTACCTATATTTTCACACTTTATTTCCTCTATTTAGGTTACACAAACTCTAGAATAAAACTTACATCATTTTCATTTCGGTATCCATGAAAACTGCCCATATTCGTTTATTGCTTAGGAAACATCATTTGAAGGAATGAAAATGTTAAAGAAGGTGGAATGAAGCAGGGACAACCAGTTTCTAAGAAAATGGTAATGGAGCCTGTTGTTAACAAGCATGTTAAATATGGCTGAATGGGGACCAGCAGTTGGCGTAATGGCTATGTCGCTGGATTCCCATGTAGTCAAACCACGATTAGAGTCCCGGACCTGGTGGCTTAAACTCACGCCGGGCGCATGTGCATGCGTGCCAGGATCCCGAGAGGAGAATGGAGGAGAAGGGATTGTGGCGTGGCCATCCCCCCTGGGGAGTGATTTCTAGCTTTCTATCTCTCTGTCTCTCTGTGTCCCTCTGGTGAGCACATGCACCCTATAGCATAAACCTTTACCGCCCCCCCCCAAAAAAAAAATGGTTGAATGAAAAAACAGCTGTCATGTTCAAACACCAATCTTTTTTTTTCTTATTTATTTATTTAAATTTTACTTTATTATCATGATCTTTTTTATATTACATTGAATCACACATATCTTTATAGTGTATTTTTCCAGCACAATAACCATGCATATCAGTCAAGATAAAGACATTACTATCCACATCATCATCATCAAATAGCTTTTCATCATTTATTTCAGATGATGATTATTATTATTTATTCTCATTATTTTGTTAAACATTCAATCACTATATATCATTTGGCTTGTATGAATAATTTACCCAATATGAAATACTTCTCAGCCCAGTCCAGTTGAGAATACTATACATGTTATCATCATCAGCAGGTAATAAACCATTTCTGTGTCCCACTAATGTCATGCCTCTCTGTTTGTTCTCTTGTTTCCCTTCTCCCCCAGCCCTGTTCCACACTGCCTTCTGCACCATAACTATTTCCACTGCTTTTATGCCCTCCAATATTTTGATCTCTACTATAAAATGTGATACTAAGTATATATTAAGTGGATACATACAATATCTTTCTTTCATATCCTAGCTTGCTTCACTCAGCAATAGAACCTCCATATTTGACCACTTTCTATCCAATGCCAGTGTCGTCTTGTTTTTTATGGCTGAGTAGTATTCCATAGAGTATATGTGCCACACTTTTTCATCCATTCATCTATTTGTGGACATTTAGGATGGTTCTATGTCTTAGCGAGAATAATGCTGCAATATACGTTGAAGTGCAAGCACTTTTCTGACTTAGCATTCTCCTCTCTTGCTTCAAATCTTGACCATAGCATTTCTTAGCCAGGTATCTGGGTAACTCTAAGCTATAGTTTCCTTATCTGTCTACAAGAAAAATAGTGCTTTTTTCAAAGATTAGTGGTGAGGACTTTAATATAAGGTGGCTCCTTAAGAAAGTATACAACTTCATCCAAAATTTTCTTTTATATCTCTTTTGAGTTTTGACAAAAACATCGCCTGCATAAAGTGCAGACTCAGAACTCTTCTAAACCAACTTCCTCAGAAATTGCCTCTTCATAGCAAGGTTTATAGAATTAGAAAATCTCGTATTCAAATCATGACCCAGACCATTAGTTGTGTGACCTACCTGAACCTTGTTTTCTTCACGTATAAAACAAGCTTCACAATATTACCTACCTTGTGTGAAGGTTCACTGAGATATGGCTTACATAGCATTCCTAATAGGCCATGATATATTGTAAGAACACAAAGGGTATTTCCTATATGTTTTTTTTTTTAATTCTGTTCCGTTATTCATGACACAGTGCATATGTGAACACGTGAGAGTAAGAGAGGAAGAGAGAGAGGGATAGAGAAAGAGAAAGAGAGAGGAAGAAGAGCATGCTCCACAGTTCTGGTCATGCCGTGATCTTGCTCCAGACATCTGGCCTGACAGATCTTAGGCATATCATGTGTGCCCTGTATGTTTCAGGCTGACTGGGGCTGGGGTTTCAAACTTTGTTCCCATGTGGGATCTAGCTTCTCTTGATAAGTGCACTACAGAGCTGGCCCTGCTGTTATTTTGTGTCAATCATCTCTTTGGGTTCACAGATCATTTCACAGACCTTTGGCATGGTTGAGCCTTCTCAGTTCCTTTGTTCTTCAGTTCTCCCTGTGATACAGGAATCACTGTGGTCCCATTGTGAATTTCTGCTTGGTTTGATTTTTTTTTTTTTTTTTTTTTTTTTTTTTTTTTTTTTTTTTTTTTAGGAAATATTGCTGCTATTCTTTAGAAAGGCACTTGAAAATAGTAACGTTGAGATTTCTAATAAGTTTCAAAAGATAAAGATAACAGAGAGATTGGAAAAATAAGACGTGAGAATCCTTTAAAGCATATAAATAAAGGAAAATAAAGAAACTTTCTTTCTGAAAAGGTTAAGTTAGTAGAATTTATTTATATCTGACTTGTTATCTATGTCTCAGAATGAATCCACTAAAGATTTAATGTTACTTACAATAAAAATCTCGTGTGGGATAAACTTGTTAAAATAGAAATAGGAAAAAAGAATGAGTCAGAAAGGAATAACATTGTAGAAATATACCAAAAGTCTTAGGCTAAAATAATTACTATAGTAGAGTTTTGCATTCGTTACCCAGAGATCAAGGAAACTAGGAATTGTCTAGAAGATAGAGCAAACTATTATTGAAAGAACCCAAATGATCAAGATATCAGCTGGAGACCTAGATTTCTAGAGGTTGAAAAGTGAGTTCTTGGATAAGACTGTACAAAAGATACGGGGTTTTAGTGTTTGATACTAAGATTCATCACTATTTGTTGCCTTTGTTTATTTCACTGTTTATAAATGAAGATGAAAACTAAAAGTAATTGGTCTATTTAGTCTTCCTATGTCTTCTGGATTCAATCTTGGTGAACTGTATGTGTTCAGAAATTTGCCTCTCTAGGTTTTTTGTTTGTTGGTATATAGTTACTTGCAGTGTTCTCTCATGATCTTTTGTATTCTGGAAATATCACCTGATTCTTTGCCAATGTTTTTTAAAAACCATATTATCCATTATAAAGATGTACAATGATTAAATGGAAATAAGAAATCACAAAATAAAAAAGGAATAAAAAGGTAAAAGTAAAAAATGTATCCCATATCCAGCCTCATTTTTCCTTACTATATGGTTATTGGAGTCAGGTTTTTTTCAATATTATCTATCACCTTTATTCTTTTAATAAAATATTACTCAGGCTCTAAATAATCAATAAATAGCAAAAGAACTAGCAAGCTGAAGAGGTCATAGGAGTCTTATGTTTTTCACACATTGTAATAACCCGATATCATATCCAAAGACTCATTTAGAATAACAATGGTCAGTATGAGATATAATTTCATTATTAATAATGAACAATATATTGACCTTAATGATAATAAACAACATATGTTTACCTATCTTTGAGAAGCATATCCACAATATGTATGTATTTTTTCATTCAATAAGGAAATAAAAAGAATGTTGCATAGAGCCCAAAACAAGTGTCTTGGGCCCTGTGCCAAGTGGTAAATGTACAGTCATGAAAAAGACAGACATGCTCCCATATTCCTGTGCCTCACCATAAAGATAAAACATTGGCAAGTAATTTAAAATGTGCTAACAGCTATAAAAGATCATGGATGCTCTTTTATACCATACTCTTTTCAATACAGGCTATAAAAGGAAGATATGTACAATTTTAACCAGAAGAATTTTAAGTTCAGTACTGAAGAACTTTCTGTTTTTCTCATGAGACAAAGCATAGCATTTTGCTATGAAGGAATATTCAACCAGTACAATTCTTGGAATTCTTCAGAATTAAAAAATAAACTCAAGTTAATGCCTACCCCAATAAGTCAGGTGTGTACTCCCTGGACACAGGGGTCAAATATGAAGAGACGTTTCCATCATGATAATCTTTTTAGTGCCGGGTGGTGGTACAGCAGTAACACAGCTGGACTTAAATGGGAAAGGTCCTAGGTTTGTGTCCAGGACCCCCTTGCTCGTCAGGTAAACACATACATGCCAGTGACCTGAAGTGGCTAAGAATGAGTAGATCTTGGCATTAAGGCCCTGTTGGGGGTCTCTCTCTCTCTCTCTATTGAAAGAAAGATACAACCTTTTAAAAAATAATAACAATTAATCTGAATACAAATGCTTCCTTTACCTAATTAGCTCTCATAAACAACACAGTGCCTGACACATGCTATTTACTAGATTATTTCTGTTTGATTCTGTGTCTGTTTTTATTTGAATGAACAAAGAAAGTTATTCTGAGAATTTTCAACTGTAAAAAACAATACTGAAGGAACCAGAAGTTAGCGTAATGGCTATGTCGCTGGACTCCCACGTAGTCAACCGCAGTTCACGTCCTGGACCCGGTGGCTTAAAACTCATGCTGGGCGCGTGTGCGTGCGTGCCCAAGATCCCGAGAGGAGAATAGAGGAGAAGGGATTGCGACGTGACCATCCCCCCTGGGGGGTGATTTCTTGCTTTCTGTCTCTATGTCTCTCTCTGTCTCTCTGGCGAGCGCATGCACCCTATAGCGAAAATCTCTCAAAAAAAAAAAATACTGACATGGTCAAAATTTACGTGAGATTAGGAAAAGGAGGTAAAGATAACGTGTCTACTCAAATGAGCACAGAAAGAGCTTCAATTCCCCAAATCCTTGATGTAAGGGGGATAAGAAAGTACTACTGTGCAAGTATGTGATATGATCATATTGACACAGATTGAGTTATCAGAAATATAGTTTATATGTATCTTATATGTTTATATCATTATATACATAATATCTTGCGTGTGCATATGTGTTAGCACACGTAACATAAAGACCTGTATATGTGTGTATGTGTGCATATATACACATGCAAAATGCAAAATGACACATACATATTAAATATGAATACACATGAATGCAAAGGTGGTTACACTTGCTGTGTCATGAATATCTGAAACGATTTCTTTTTAATTTTTTTTGCTATAGGGCACATGTGCTTGCTAGAGAGAAACTGAAAAACCACTCCCTCTTCCCCAGGAGGATGGCAATATCACAGTTTCTCCTCGAGGCTCCTCTTGGGATTTTGGACACATAAGCACATGTGTCCAGCATGATTTTCAAGCCACTGGGTCTGGGACTGGAATCGCATAGCCAGCCACATGCCTGACCTCTAATGAGATTAATTAATGCCTTAATTTCCACGCCACCTGCCAGTCCCTGAAACTATTTTTTAAAGTTTATTTATTTCTTCTATGAGAAAGAGAGGCAATCTCCACAGGATTGTCAGACTATGTTCTGTTTCCAGCCTCAGCCAGCCAGGATCATCGGGGCCCACAACGTGTGGGGAGGCCCTGGAATTCAAACTCAGGGCTTTCTCATCTCTGTCCAGTTTTCTTACTGCTGTGTGATGTCTGGTGCTGTAAAATTATACAGACACAGAATAATTAGAAGCAGAAAGAACAATAATAATAAAGATATGCCCTCATATATAGTCGCAACCCGAAGTGCACACAGAAAGCTTGGTATGTGCACATTCACTGTGGAAATAATCGTGTTTTCCCTCACTAATTTGCCCATTACTCCACAAACGTGGATTTCGCACCTACTTCTTGTTATGCATCGGGGAGCTGTGGGGTTAAAATAGCAAGTGACACCATCGCCCCTTCCTTGGCTGCTGCTCTGCTGCGGGATGGAACCTTTAGCAAGTGTCAGCAAGAGAACCTGGCATTTATCAGGGTGCTGCGCTCTGCTCTGCTGACAGCGTGGATTCAATACATGTCATCCCCACTGCGCTAAGATGCTTTAATGGCTTGCTCTTTCTTCACTTCTCTCACCCAGGCAACTTTGCCTTTCTTTCCTTTTCAGTTCCTTTCTCCCATCCCCCCGTTTGTCTCCCTTCACATTTCAAGCTCCCCTTAGCACAAGCTGCCGAATCCCATGACTTTGCAGAAGTTACTGACTCCGCATACCTTGCCTAAGACGTGAGGATGAACGAAATTGTCCCTGATGTCTTACCCAGGTCCATGCTGCTAATGTGGAGGAATTCCTGCTATTCCTCTCACCTGTACATAGGATCTTTGAAAAGTTTGTGGAAAATATTTATTATGAAAACATTATTCATAGATTTCTAAATAGTGTTGCACCAAAATAAACGTATACTTTAATTTCACTTTTCCATGAACTTTTCAAAGTTCCTTTATAGCTGGCATTTCCCCTATGAAAAGGGCCTGAGAATAAGGCTTTTACAGGGTAGCTCATTCGACCCTGTAGTATGTGAATGAGGGGTACGGAAAGTGAAATGGGGACTGGGGACAGGAGGAAAGACAGAGCCTAGAGGGTTGGGGGAATGTAAATGGGGAATGAGGGAAAGCAGCCCATTCCAGGATATGGAATTGGTTATGACTATAAGAGACTGGATCTCAGTTCTGTGGATGATGTTTTTTTTTTTTTTTTTTTTTTTTTTTTTGAGAGGTTTTCACTATAGGGCACGTGCGCTCGCCAGACAGACAGAGACATAGAGACAGAAAGCGAGAAATCACCCCCCAGGGGGGATGGCCATGCCGCAATCCCTTCTCCTCCATTCTCTCGGGATCTTGAGCACACACGCACACGCGCCCGGCGTGAGTTCTAAGCCACCAGGTCCGGGACACGAACTGCGGTCAACTATGTGGGAGTCCAGCGACATAGCCATTACGCTAACTGCTGGTTCCCTGTGGATGATGTTTTGAGAAATGGTATGGAATATGTTTCTGGAATGCCTGAGGCTTGTAAAAGTATACGTTTGTACTAACTCCTGCTCCATTGATCAAGGGTCACCCCAGGAAGTGCTGACAGCATCCCACCTCCATTTCCCTGTTTGTGCAGGTACCAAAATGGCTGATCAGGCTGCTGCTGCTGGGCCTTTTTGGCAGACAAATTCTGAAAGAAAAGGTAAGAGATGCACAACGCAGCTGAGAGCAGGTGCTGTTTAGGCTACACCTTAGTACAGCTGGGTGCCAGAACAAGACCAGAGGAAAAGTTGTTGGAGAACGGAATGAAAAGAAAAATCAATGCCAACTCAGAAGCCATTGCATTTTTCAATGTTGTCCAACTGCTGATATCGAAAACTTTCACTTCATGAAATCACCTTTTCCAAGGCAATGAATATACTAGAACGATATAAAAAATGTGAATAGTCTCCATGTCTACAAACACATAAGCCTGCTGTGGGAGTGGGCTCCTTTGCCCATTTCCTTCCCAGTGTCTAACTAGGTTTACAAATACTAGTGATTATATTAAAGAACATCTACAATGTACCAGGCATTGTATTAGGCACTTTACATGCTGTGTCTCTTCTAATCCTCACATCAATATGATCCTATAAGACTGGTATAGATACCCCCATTTTACAAATGAAAATATCAAGGCTCAGGAAAGTGAAGTGACTTATTTCAATTCACATCTCTGATAAAGGCTTAAATTGGGATTCCAATTCATATCAACACACATCTCTCAACCTCAGGCTGGTCACAGTAGTTGAAACTAACTCAACGGGCACTCAGGCTTAGGATTTGGCGTATGCCTCAGTTCCAGATTGGCATCCCTGCTTGATCTGATGACTAACCTTGAACTCAAGCTTGCCTGGCTAGAGTCTTGATACCTTGCTTAGTTGTTTGCCGGTTGCTCTGATCTTATCCACCAGTTCAGATGTATTTGGTACCAATACCTGAAGTCTCCATTTTTACTTCTGTACTTTCTCATGAGTGGCCAGCCTATAACTGAATCAATAATCCAACCTAACCTTTGTGTAGTTCAGTATTCCTATTGCATCCTTTCTTCTGTTGTTTCATTGTTTAACTCTCTCTCTTTAATCATCCATAACTCATTGGCAGATTAAGGTAAGCTGCAACAGAGAATAAAAATAATGGTTAAGGTGGGAGACGTATTTGGTGTGATTCAGAATCAATCAGATAAGCAAAAAACCAGGTATCTGAAGGAAAAATAGCCTACCTTAATCTCCTAGCTTGTTTTAGACTGTTCAGGTTGCTCTAAAAAAATCTCAGACTGGGTAGTTTATAAATAATAGAAACTTACAGCTCATAATTCTGGAGACTGGGAAGTTTGAGATTGAAATGCTAACAGATTTGGTGAATGTTAAGAGCTGTTATTCATAGATGGCGTATTTTATTTGTTTTTACATGAAAAACATATAATAGAGCTCCCTCAAGTTTTTTTTTTTTTTTTTTTTTTTTTTTTTTTTTATAAGGGCACTAATTCCATTCACGAGAGCATAACCCTCAGGACCTAATCATCTCTTTTATATATATATATTTTTTTTTCATTTATTTATTTTTACATTTTTCCACAAACATTTACTTTACATAGCAAAAAATTTTAGCTCATATTCCATAATTCTTAACAGTTTACAATAATCATCTCTTAAAGGTGTTTTCTTAATATCACCTCAACAGAGATAAATTTTCAGCATGAATTGTGGAAGGAGAAAATCACTCAGGCATGACATAGTCTTTCTGTGTACCATTGCCTCATGCATGCCCCTTTCCCTGCTAAGCATCTCGACAGTAGATCATTCAGTGCATTGGATAATCATAGCTTATCTGCCCTAATCAATTCCTGAGAGGATACATCTGTATAATATAATGGTCTCCTCCCTAGTCATCATTGACCGCTCTAAGGATCAGATAGATCCTGAACCTAGCTAAACTCTTCTTGGGAAAGAAAGAGAAGCTGTAAAAGGAAAGTATGTATGCTTTTTTTTTTTTTTTTTAGGTTGCTACTTTTTATTTTTCTGTATCAGATATTTGAATATACATGGAGGAAGCTAACATCTTTTACCCACTAAATAGACTGAGAAAAGAATGCTGTTCTAATGAGAATTAGGAAAGAATTTGTAATTAGGAAAATATATAGTGATTGTTAGAAAGATCTTAATCAGCTTCCTACATTTTAGGCTGAATTTTCTTTCTGTACCTTTGACCCCTACATCCCTGCCCTTTTACTTTAATATTGCTCAGGCCATTTTCTCTATCCACTCTTCCTTGGTTTTTGTTGTTTAAATTGAAGTAATCATAATGGATACACCTGGGCTGTATTCATGGACATGAAATTCTGTGCCTTTGAATTACTTCTGTTTTTCAGTTGATCCAATTATTATAAAATGTTAACTTAGGTGGAGTGAAAAACAATTCTCATGTAACATTCACTCCTTAGTTCTATTTCTGCCTTGAGGGACCAAATAAAACCAGTAAAATTCTTTAATTTAATTAAATCATTATTATATTTCACTTTGTTGTATGGCACATTCACTTGCGAGAGAGAGAGTAAAAAAGTGAGAAATTGGGAACCAGCAGTTAGCGTAATGGCTATGTCACTGGACTCCCATGTAGTCAACCGCAGTTCGTGTCCCGGACCCGGTGGCTTAAAACTCACGCCAGGCGTGTGTGCGTGCATGCCCAAGATCCCGAGAGGAGAATGGAGGAGAAGGGATTGCGGCGTGGCCATCCCCCCTGGGGGGTGATTTCTTGCTTTCTGTCTCTATGTCTCTCTCTGTCTGTCTGGTGAGCGCACGTGCCCTATAGCAAAAAAAAAAAAAAAAAAGTAAGAAATCTCCCCTTGGGAGATGTCCATGCTGCAATTTCTTCTCCTCTTGAGATTTTGGGCACACGGGGATATGCACCCAGTTTGTTTTTGAAGCTGCTGGTCTGGAACTTGAATTGCAAAGTCAGTCATGTGAGATCCAGCTGCCTTAACTTCCACACTACCTTCTGGTTGTGAAATCCCTTTTTGAAGTAACTGCCCATGCTACATTTGAGGGAAAGCCTCCCAACTCTTCTCCCTACTCCACCAAGCTTTACTTCCAAGGCTGTCTTCAGATCTCCTTATTTTGAACATGCCGTGGTTTGGGGCCCCATGAAGCATGGTAATCACTTCCTTTGGTAATGCTACAAATTGTGAACTTCATTCTTTCTGTCCAGATTTGGCTGGTTCTGTATTCAATAATGTGATCTAGTACATCTCTGTCTCTAGGGCTTTATGTCTGTTATTAGAGTCTAAATCTCTTTGAACACAAATGTGTAAGTGCGTGTGTGTATGTCTGCATGTTTCAAAATGACAGACAAAAATAGCTCATGAAATTTAGATGGAGGATGTGACGGAGGTAATCACTTCCTTGTGATTTCACAGGCAAGCAGGTGTGATATTACATGGTGGTATTATGTTTGACATCAGACATGGCTCAACAGGGAGAGGAATATGCTTCAACAGTTAGATGATTATGTTAATACAAACTGGGATTTATTATTATGTTTGTCTCTTTTAGGACTGAATTTGACGTGATTGCTATTGCTGCCTCAGTGCTAGGTAATGGAGGCTGAAATAAATTCCCCAGAAGATCCTCAGGGAACAGCCACCTGGGATTGACAGAGAGAGTCACTGGGTGTCACTGTTGAGTCATAGAAATGCAACTATCTGCTTGCTTACCAAAGTCTGGCTCCTTAAAGAGGCTGGAAGCAGGAGGTTTGGTATAGCTGCCTGTACCCTTCTGGTCTATGTCTCTTTATTAGGGTCAAAATAGATCATTTCTCTTCCTGCTTCCGCCTAAGAAGTATCAGGTCAGATGTGCCTATGTCAGAGTAAACCATTCCTGCCTCCGTAACTGCTTAATGAGCTGATCTGTTCTTGATCTGCCTGGTGCAGCTATGGTAGTAGAGGTCTGCTTTTATGCCTCAGTTCCATTAGTGATCACAACCCACCTTCAGTCAAAGGATATCTCTTCCTCACACTCAGCACTTGCTGAGCCTTACAGCTTTCCTCACAACTGAGAAGCCCTTGTATTCCACAGTTAGAGTCTGTCCCTGACTCGGACACAGTGATTCCAGTATCAATCAAGGGTCAGTGACACATTTCAGCCTTGTCATAGGAACACTGATTTTTACAGAAATAAAGACAGGTGGAATCTTAGATACCTACTACTTTGAAAGGCAAGAGAATCAAGTTGACAACAGAAGAGAAGGGTCAAGAATGGGGTACAGGGAGACCTAGCAACCTTTTGGCCAATAGCTGACCCTTCTGCTGAGCTGGCCTGATCTACAAATAAGCCATGGCCTATTGTTACCTTGATGACTAAATATCTCTTGTGAGGTGGTTACTTAGTTACTTTGGAGTGTCCCTCAATACTCAGGAGAATTTCATAAAAGTGTAAATGCAGAATCTCGTATCCCAAGAAATCTTTCTGGACATCTGAGGAGAGCCTTTAAACTACACATGTAGGGACCAGCAGTTAGCGTAATGGCTATGTCGCTGGACTCCCACGTAATCGACTGTGGTTCACGTCCCAGACCCGGTGGCTTAAACTCATGCCGGGCGCATGTGCGTGCATGCCCAAGATCCCGAGAGGAGAATGGAGGAGAAGAGATTGTGGTGTGGCCATCCCCTCTGGGGGGGGTGGGTGATTTCTCGCTTTCTATCTCTCTCTCTCTCTGTCTGGAGAGCGCACAAGCCCTATAGCAAAAATCTCTCCAAAAAACAAAACAAAACAATATAAACTACACATATGGGAACCAGCAGTTAGCGTAATGGCTATGTCGCTGGACTCCCACGTAGTCGACCGCAGTTCGCGTCCTGGACCTGGTGGCTTAAAACTCACACCGGGCACGTGAGCGTGCGTGCCCAAGATCCCGAGAGGAGAATGGAGGAGAAGGGATTGCGGTGTGACCATCCTCCCTGGGGGGTGATTTCTCGCTTTCTGTCTCTATGTCTCTCTCTGTCTGTCTGGAGAGCACACGCGCCCTATAGTGAAAAACCTCTCCTGAAAAAAAAAAAAAAAAACTACACATATCATAAAGGAATATCCAGAGAACTTTCTTCCAAGACTATTTGATTTGTTATATGCTTTCTAAAGAAAGCACATCACATTGTTCTCAATTTTTGCATTTCCTGGAATTCAGTACTGAGTTATGTCCCAAGAGATTCTGCTAAAATACAAATATGACCTCCCACTCTCCCTTCTTAAACCCTCCAATTGCCAATCACCACGTATACGCCAAAATACCAACTTATTGCTCTGTTATTTAGGTCTTCCTCATCAGCTTCTGCTTATTCGAGGACAGTACAGTTTTTCCATCTTTGTACTACACATGATGCTATTATTTATATCTGTGATTCCTCACTTGGCTGTATGTTGAAATCACCCAGGGAGCTTTGAAAACACTGATGTCTGGGTCCCAGCCTCAGGACTTCTTTGTCATTGATGTGGAAAAGTACTTGGGCGTTGAGGTCTTTCAAAGCTCCCCAGATGATTCTAGTGGAACACAGAACTTGAGAATCATTATTCTGTGATATTCATCTTCCTAAAACATATGTATTTTCTTATCCTGTCTGACTGATCTGCTAATCTTTCTTGACTCAACACACTCATTATCTTCTTTAAGAAACTGTCTCTGCACATACTTCCTTAGCCAAGTTAAATATATTTCTCTAAACCAGCCCAGTGGTTAAAGGACTCAGATTTCACAGAGCCAACTGTGGTTCAAATCCTGGCCTCAGCAGCTTAAAAGCAAGCCAGATATATGTGTGTGCATGCCCCAAATCCCAGCAGGATAGAGAAATGGAGAAGAAGGGATAATGTCATGACCACACCCCATTGAGAGGATGCTTTCTCCCTCTTTCTCTCATTCTTTGTGGTGAGCATTTCCACCCACTGGCAGTAAAGATAGATAGATAGATATATAGATAGATAGATAGATAGATAGATAGATAGATAGATATGTATATCTATCTATCTATATATATATTTATCTGAGATTCCATAGCCTCTTGTGTATACTACCAAATTTTAAATTGGAAATACCTTTTACATGTGTCTATTTTTTTGTCTCTAGACTATAAACTTATACAGAAGTGAATGAATGACACACATTTTTCATTATGTGCCCAGCACACAGCATAGAACCTAACATCAGAAAATATTTTGCAGGATGGAATTGTCAGTGATGGAGCGTATGAATGAGTTATTGACTGAATAATCAATAATTATTCAATGATAATAATTTATCAATTCTTTTCTATGAATTTAGCCATATACAAAGTGCTACATAGGCATGACCTCATTTCACACTCCCAGCAGCCCCCTAAGAAAGAGTGATCTCTATTTTCCCTATTTTACAGGTGAGAAAATTCAATTTTAAATGCTAAGTAGAAGCCACAGTCATAATTTGAAGTCTGGTCTACTGACGTCACTCTATGGATTGCCTCCACAAATAGAAAGAGGAACATGTTCAACCTGGTATTCTCATTGCAGTTCAGATCAGGCTGTGTATGCCAGGCATTGTATTAGAGTATTAACTCCTTACCTACATCATCTTATTTCACACACATGACAATTTGGTAAAAAGGTATTACTAGTCCCACTAAATTGGAAGCAAATTGAGTCTCAGAAAGAGGGAAAGTGATTCAGGTAGGGTCTTATGGTGAGAAAATAACAAAAGCTGGAATAAAATCTAATGGCTTTCTGGGTGTCAGTCTTCAATGTCTAGAATTATTCATTATGTTGAAATTACTAAATGGGGTGGGGAGAAGGGAAGAGTATAGAGAGGGAAAGCAGGAGAAAAAATAGAGAGGCATGACCTTGGTGGGATACAAAAATTGTTTATTACCTGTTGATGATAACATGTATAGTATTCTCAACTGGACTGGTCTGAGAAGTACTTCATGTTAGGTAAATTCTCCTTACAAGCCGAATGATGTATAGCAATTGATTTTTTTTTTTTCTTTTTAAAGAGGAGCCAGCAGTTAGTGTAGTGGCTATGTCGCTGAATTCCCATGTAGTCGACCACGGTTCAAGTCCCAGACCCAGTGGCTTAGACTCATGCTGGGTGCGTGAGTGTGCATGTCCAAGATCTGAGAGGAGAATGGAGGAGAAGGGATTGCAGTGTGGCCATCCCCCCTGGGGGGTGATTTCTCGCTTTCTGTCTCTCTCCGTCTTTCTGGCGAGCGCATGTGCCCTATAGCAAAAACCTCTCCAAAAAAAAAAAAAAAAAAAAAGAGAGAGAGAGAAGGAAAAGAATCTGAAATAAATAGAAAAGCTATTTGCTAATGATGTGTATAGTAATGTCTTTGTCTTGACTGATATGCATGGTAATTGTATTGTGCTGGAAAAAGAAATGTTATACACTATAAAGATACATGTGATTAAATGCAATATTTAAAAAATTACGATATAAGGCGTAAGGAAGAAAGGAGAAAAGAAGAGGCAGAGAAAGTGCACTGGCTCCAAACAGGTATCAGGTACATAAATGAATTTTTATACTTAATTCCATGAGGATAAAGTGCCTCAAAGACAGATTTCCTTGTCTCTGTTTTTCAGCACTTTTCCCTAAAGAGACAATGGGATAAAAGGATAAAACAACTTTTTTCAGAGAATAGTCACTTATTCTGAGTCTGCCAAAGACATCTAAACTGTAACCAAATTTTTGTAATTGGTGTTCTTGTAATTCCCTCCTTTAGACAATTAACACAGAATGTTAAACTCTAGAGCTTTTGGTGCATCATCATTATCATCACCATTATTATTATGATTTTAATGAGGGGCACCTAGAAGAAGGATTAGGTAAGGGTCACTCTGCAGAATCTGAACCAGAACTTAACTCTCCTTATCCCCAGTCCAGGGTTCTTTACCCACAAGTTATCTTGGTAATAAACTATGTTAAACTTGATGAATATTTTAAGAACTCCTTGGAATTTCTTAGTCATAGAGTATACTGAGTGCCAAACACAGTGTATTTTTATTGTCTATTGCTACCACCACGTAACAAGGCCATTTGGCTCTGTGGGAGCTTGGTAATGGGGATAAGTAGGAGCAAACAGAGATAGGGTCCAGAGACTCCTTTTGTCACTAATGTGAACAGATGGCTCAAAATGGGAAGAGGATACTAGCTGCAGAGACATGGAACCACTGTCACCCTGGTGAGGGCAGACAATACCACCTGAGAAAGAGTGGAGGAAGCATCTGGAAATTCTGTGATGGGGCCCTGTCTAAAGACAGGTCAGGCCACTCAGAATCTGATTAGAAGTGTAGGAAGAGCATCAGATTGAAAATTCAGTTACTTCTACTGCTTCTAATAGCTAAAACTTTAGGAAAGCTGATAAAATCGTTTGGGTCTAAGTTTTCTGATGCACACAATGGGAGTTATAATATTTGTTAATCTGTAAATATATTAGATATTTGCATACATTTTCTCATAGTGGTTTCTTTAGTCTATTCTCTTCTTTCTCTATCAATGTTTTTCTCATCCTTAAGTCCTAACGATGCTGGTTTTTTGTTTTTGTTTTTTGTTAATAATTTTTCACCAGTCTCCCAGTAGTTTCTCTTCATTTTCTTCACCCTACTGTTTTCTATATGCATTTCCTGTAGCCTTTCTTCTTTTTCTTTCTTTCTTTCTTTCTTTCTTTCTTTTTTTCTTTCTTTCTTTCTTTCTCTCTCTCTCTCTCTTTCTTTTTTCCTTCTTTCTCTCTTTTCTTTCTTTCTTTTTCTTTCCTTTTTTTCTTTTTTCTTCTTTCTTTCTTTTTAAGATTTTTGCCATGAGGTACATAAGCTCAATGAAGAGAGATAAAGAGACAGAAAATAAGAAATCACACCCCTCCTTGGAGATGTGGGGTTGGCCATGCCACAATTCCTTCTCCTCCATTCTCCTTTTGGGATTTGGGGCATGCATGCACACATACCTGAAGAGATTTTCAAGCCTCCAGATCTAGGACTCAAACCACTCGGCCATGTGGGAGTCCAGCACCTGAACCATCACTCTACCTTCTGGCCTTGCTGTCCTTATTTGAGCATGCTCTTACTTCACTTATGATTAGCTGTCACTATATCTACCTCCTCCATTAAACTGGAAAGTTCTACTTCTCAAGATTTATGTTTTTGCTGTTCTTATTTCTTCCAGCAGAATCACACAATTTGTTTCTCACAGTGAAAATGTCTATGCAAGGTGGGAGGAATCAAGTTGAATTGGAAGTGTAGACATTACCAGTGTTCTACCGGATACAATGTGATGTCTAAAACAGTGTAGGTGTTCTTTTGTGGATTATTTGAGAAAATAGATGAAGGAACACCTGGAAATTTACCACATTACTACAAATACATGGACACAGAAGACTTGGATATGAGATTCAGCTCAGGGATGTGTGATTTAGGCAATCAACTTACTTTGCTAGGACTCAGTTGTTCTCATCTATAACTGGAGGATAATAGAACCTGTCTTACCTACATTCCAATATTAGTGTAAAGACTAAATGAAATTGTATTTGAAAGCATTTCACAAACTATATAGCACCTTAGGTCAAGATGAGTATTATTTGTATTATTGTTGAAATGACTACTAATTTATTATATGTTAGCTATTATCTAATTTATAATATATAATTTATAATAAATTAGGCAATAACTAATAAATAAATTATCTAATTTTAACTATCTAGAATTTCCTGTACTCAAAGTATTTATAATTCTTAATGTGATGGGTTTTGTTAGTGGAAATGGTAAATAACAGATACTTGCACTGAAAGAAAATGACCATGGTTTCTTGGTCTCTCTGGAATTTCCAAATGGAATAAAAATTGAAGTCCGAAAGGCCTTAGATACTACCAGAGACAGAAACAATATAAACTGAATAGTCCAGGTTACTATTGGCAATGCAGAAATAATAGCAGAGATAAGGATGTGGCCAAAAGGTAGCAGACATTTTCTCTAGAGTTTATGTTAATCCTTGACTTCTCACAGTAACCGAAAGTCTTCTGATGTATCAGCTGATCAGCTCACCAGCTGGTGGTCTCATCTCCACAGAAGTCTCCGCCGTTTCAGTGCTTCTTTACCAAATTTGAACCCTGCATCTATGCTTGTGCCCTTGAGCAATTTATTTTTTTGCTACTGAATCTTTTACTCATGTGCAAAATGGGAGCACATATAAAGATAGTAGCCACCATTTATTGATAAAGATAGTAACCACCATTTACTGAACACCAAACAAGTGTTCTAGTTCTGAGATAATTATTCTGTGTCTCTGTAGCTGAAGATACTAAAGCTTAGGAAGCTTAAGTAACCTCTGTGGCCTTCTCAGTCCCTTTCCTCCAGAAAAAAAAAAAAAAAAAAAAAAAAGAAAGAAAGGTTGAAAACTCTATTTTAAGTCTGTGTTGACATAAAGACACATACAACTAGACTGTGAAGGAGCTGAGAAAGGGTAGGGCTTGGAATTGGACAAAGGTTTATTGGAATCAAAAGCCTGCCGAACTATGAAGTATTAGATAAATGTCAGTTGCTATTAATGCTACATGTAGGCTTCTTTTTTAAAATTTTTAATTAGTTTTGAATGAGTGTGAGAGACAGCATCATCTACAGGGTCTCAACACTACAGCCCACCACCAGCCTCAGCCAGCTCCACATCATGGGCATGGACGTGTTCCCAGAGTACTCAGAGGGGCGTCCAGATATGAACAGGGAAACTTCCCATGTGGACCTGCCTCAAGAGTGTTGCATTCTTCTGCATGATCACCTGGTTCATCTTTTTGTTTTATAATTATAATTATTTTCTAAAATTTTATTCATTATCAGTATTATTATTATTTTTATTATTAATTTGACCAGAGAGAGAGAGAGTGTGAGATAAAAAGCTGCCAGGTCTGAGACTTGAACAGGTCATGTGGAAGTCCAGCTCCTTAGCCACTATGCCACCTGCTGCTGGCCCCCTGCTGGTTTCATCTTACTGGTCTACAAAGGAAAAAAAAAAAGTAAGCAAGAGACGTTCCTGATTTTTTTCAAGGAAAATTCATGAAGGCTTCCCCTTTGCCTATGCAGGAACCAAGGAATGCAAAAATTCCAGGGGCTGGGTATTAGAGCCCTCTCCTAAAGCTGTTTGCAGAACAAGCATCCCAAGTTTATTTATATAAATGACTGGAGAAGGTTGATGAGGATAATGAGGGATCTAAGCAGCTATGGTCTCTCTGGGCACCTCAAAGTACAACCCATATCCAGGAGTTTTACCTCGTGAAATGTGGCTGTGCCCTAGCAGTCATTGCTTTCCCTTTAATCATTGCCAGTCCCAGCCCCAGGTAGCAAACCATAACAAGATGAATAAGTCATTCCAGCACTTCCGGGCACCCTCAGATCTTTTTATCATCTTATTGTTCTACCATTGTGTTTAGGCAAGGTGTCAAACTCAACCCATTTCTGTGGTTTGAAAGTAAGAAGGACATTTGTTTGTCCCTAATATCCAATTTTCTTTATAGATCATCTGGTACACTTTTTCTGATTCCGTAAAGATCGTGGTGACTAGTCCAGGGATTATGGGAACGTATATAAACAGACTCCTCCTTTACCAGCACTTTTTGTTGTTTTCACGGTAGTGTGGAGGAGAAGAAAAAATGGATTTGGATTTTCAAAACCTGGACTTTATTCAGTCTCCAATATTAATCAATGGTTCATTTTGAGAAAGCAGTAACTTCTCAGAGTTTGGTCATTTGCAAGATGATTTAGTAATTACTGCCTTGCCTACCGTCCAGGGTTTCTATGAAATCTAAATTATATTTTGTTTATGGATAAACTTCAAAGCCAGGAAAGTGGGATATTTCATAAAAAGAAGAAAGCTATAATTATTGCTATTATCATACCTTCTGTCTCCATAGCACCGAATATCTGGCTACTAACCAGATTTCTATTATACTATGTTCTGCAGTCTCACAGCCTGAACAACCGGCTGATACGATATGTACCTCCCAGAGAAGTATTTAAATGATTTCATTGAATGATCTTTATTTACATTTGGCTGTTACTCTCTGGACAGAAGTTGACTGCTATTTATCCTTAAGATGCAAATTTCTTTCTTTTTCTTCTCTTAAATATACATTCTGGTAATGGCTTTTGTAAATCACAGAATTGTTTTGTTTTACACATCCCCCTATAGAATAGCTGTCAGCATTAACTACAATAAGGGAATTCTATCATGAAGAAAAGTAAATGGTGTTTCTGGGTGGATTTTTGGTTGTGAGGAGGATGTGAGATTCAAATAAAGGAAGGAAGCATTTCAGATCAGTACAGTTCCATTGTCTGTCTTCCCTTTTCATTGGCATATTAGAAAAGAAGGCAAGTTAAAGTCCTATAAAATTAGAGACACAAGCATGAAGGAGAAGTGCCAAATTGAGCTTTTGTTGAAAATTGTTGAGGAGGAGAAGAAATCACCTTTCAAAGCTTCAAATGCTTTCATGAAGTCCCCTTAAAACATTTTCATTGACTTTCTTTCCTTCCCTCATTTTTCAAATGTAAATCACATTTCAAAGTTGTTTTTCCTTTTTTTTATAGTATTCTGAAAAAAAATAATCCGCTACAAATTTATTCAATGAGAGAACTGGAGGGAAAAACAGACTAATGGAAACACATGTTTGGGTTGACAAAATGTGTTACTTATAAATGAAATCATGCAAATGAAAGCACCATATAAACTATAGCTTTGTATATGGGCAAAAGTTCATCTGTCAAGTATTGATTTATTGATGTTCTTATATGTGTGGTGAATGAAACAGCAAATATACAGTAATATTTGACACAGAGTAAACTCTGAGTTAATAAATATTAAATGTCTTCCTCTTTTGGTGATCAGATAGCTTCACTTGGGTCTCTTCTCTAGGGCAACATGAGAGAAGAATGTCTATATATTACTGCTAGACTTTTTAATGAATATGTTTTGCATTAAGGTTACAATGATTGATCATATATCCCGGAGGTAAGTAACCTTTAGGCATGGACTTCTAACTTCTTCATTACATTTGTGCAATGAGTATCAAAGTTCTTAAAAATTCTTTTATTCTCTTTGATTCAATCATTTTACTTCTGGGAATATATCATAAGACAGTAGTCCTAGATTTAGAGGCTATTTTATGTACTAAGATGTTTACCACAACCATCTTGACATGCATGATAAATATATAAACAAATTTCATATATAGTAATAGGGGAAGACCTGCTGACTCACGTAGTTGTATACCATCAGCCCCCAGCACAATGTAGATGGCTATCCAAGGCATATTTTTGCAATTGAGTAAGTATATTATATGATCAGTTGTGAAACTTTGCTAGGTGAAATAAGACAGTCACAGAAGGATATTGTTCCAATTAAATAAGGTATCGAAAACAGTCAAACTTGTAAAAACAAAAAGTAAAATGTTGGTTATCAGAAGCTGGGCAAAAAAGGACTGGAGAGTTGTTCAATGGGCTTAAGTTTTAGCTGTGCAAGATTAATAAATTCAAGAGATCTGCTATATAATAAAGTGGCTATAATGAACAATATTGCAAGCTGAAAAATTTCTTAGAAAAATCTATCTCATTTTTTAGAATTATTTTATGTTAATCTTATTTATTTATTTATTTTAATTTGACTAGAGAGGGACAGAGTGAGAGAGAGAGAAAGGAAGAAAGTGAGAAAGCAAGTCACCAGGTCTGGGACTCGAACCATGGAATGCCATATGGGAGTCCAGCACCCCTAACCACCATGCCACCTGCTGGCCCCTAGATCTCATTTTTAAAAATAATTTAGTTGTTAAACTGACATAGAATTGCATATGTTTATCATGTATTACATCACATATACACTGTGGAATAGTTAAGTCTAGCTAATTGACAAACGCAACATCTCACAAAGAGTTAAGGTTTTTTGCCATGCACACTCCAAAAAGGGGGGTTGGAAGAAACCTCTACAAGTGATGAAGATGTTTATTACATTGATTGTGATGACTTAATGAATATATGTACATGCCTGAACCCAGCAAACTGTACACATTAAGTATATGCAGTGTTTTGTACACCATTTGCACATCGGTAAAGCTATTAAAGATAGAAGTGAAACAATGTTTCTGAAAGCACTAGGAAATTATGAAAAGTATCAAAAATTTATGTTGATATGGAGTTATTTTACTTTCTAATTTAGATGTAGAAAAACACAGTACATAAATAAATGTATAAAAGGTCATATTAAAATGTGTAGTGTTTTGGTTTTTTTTTGGAGAGATTTTTGCTATAGGGTGCGTGCACTCGCCAGACAGAGAGAGACAGAGAGACAGAAAGTAAGAAATCACCCCCCAGGGAGGATGGCCATGCCGCAATCCCTTCTCCTCCATTCTCCTCTCGGGATCTTGGGCACGCACGCACACGCGCCCGGCATGAGTTTAAGCCACCGGGTCCGGGACTCGAACCATGGTCGACTGCGTGGGAGTCCAGTGACATAGCCATTACGCTAACTGCTGGTCCCAAGATGTGTAGTTTTTAATACTATATGTAAGACTGCAAAGAAAGAACCCAAAGTGTTTGTAATTTTCTCTACCTATTTTTCTGTATTTTCCCAGTTTATGAAAAACAATTAGCACTAATTACATCTATAATGAACAAAAATAAAATGCATACAGTGGCAAACCATTTCCATTCTTCCTGAGGACTCCCTGTGGGAGAGAATTAGTGCTTTCTTTTCTAAAGCTGATCTGTTGTAGGGAGAGGTAGGAAGTCTAGTGATGGTGACTTTCCAGTCTCTCCAGTCTTGCTTCCCTCATAGAGTTTAAATTCAAGTGGGAGAGTAAAGAACTCTACACTCTATCTCTGTACAACAGGGGTGTATCATGATAGCTGCAATATAATAGGCTCTCAATAGGGCAAGCTTCATAGCCTGTTGGTTAGGGCAGCTGGATCCCATATGCCTGACCTTGCAGTTTCAGTCCTGGACCCATGGGTTTGACAAACATGCCAGGTATCTGTATATGTGTTTGCCCTAAATCCCCACAGGAGGGGAAAAATGGAAAATAAAGGACTGCAACTTGGCCATACTCCATGGGGAGTGCTTTCTCCCTTTCCTCTGTTTCTTGCCCTCTCTGGTGAGCCAACACAGATATCCTTTAGCAGATTTAAATAATAATAATAATAATAATAGTGATAATCTCTCAATAAACATATTTGCATCAATTGATGTATAAGTGAATCTGAGAATACACTAATATAAGTCATCCATTCTCAATGAGAAAATAATAACCAGATAGTTAAAATAAAAGGAAAAAGAAGTAGAAAAAATATATGCCTACTTTTGATTTTTTAATTTCAGATTTCTGATTGAAAGTTTAACTTGTCCTTAAAAACATGTATATTCACTTTCTTTTATGTTACAGAAGTTGTTGCAGTAAGTGTAGAAAAGAATGAGTTAGCTAATATTTCTGCCTCAAATCCTACCTTACTGAAGTGAACAAAAGTAATGATGTGCTGTGTAGCTTTTCTCATTAATATTTCTCTGCAATCATGTTGAACTAAGCAAGCCTTTGTACACATTTAAAAGTTTTATTTGGGAGGGTCAGTGGGGTCATAGTTAAGGCAGCTGGATCCCACATGTCTGTGATTGAATCCGGGAGCTGGCGACTTGAAAAACCACACCTGGCACGTGTGCATGTATTGCCAAAACCCCTAAGGGAGAAATGGAGAACACATTGTGGTGCGACTACCTCAATGAGGGGTGCTTTCTCACTTTACCTCTCTCTCTCTTTTTCTGGCAAGCACATGTGTCCTGTGACCATTCTTTTTAAAAAGAAAGTTTTATTTTTTTTTAATTTTTTAAGACTTTTAAAAATTTTGAAATGAGCCTAGTTTCACAGAAGCCTGTTCAAAAGAATAGTGCTAGCTGACCACTATACCACTCATATGGTTTCTTTTCATTGTATCATTGCAATATCATGTGACTATAGAAAAACGTCCAACATCTGTGCAGTCTTCAATTTCCACCGGTTGTACATGCACTCGTGTGTGTGTACACATGTAGAGTTCTGTGCAATTCCATCACATGCATAGGTTCTTGTAGTTATAACTGCGATTGAGATACATAATTGTCCATTATTTAGTGGTAATATCCATTCATTTTTTTCCTCCTTTTTCCCGTCATTAACTTCTGACAACCATAAATGTTTTCAGTCCCTAAAATTTTGACATTCTGAGAATATTACATAAAAGAAATTACATCATACAAAATATGTGTTTCTTAATTTTAAAAAAACATGTAATCATATTATTTATAATATACTACATCACTGCACTTTTTTTCCACTTAAAACTAAGCCATGGGTAGCCCTATGGGGCAATAATACAGATATAACATGTAACTTTCTCGTTTTTAATACAAATACAATTATATATATATTTACATTATCATAACCATATCATATAGATTTCTTTTTTTAATATTTTATATTTATTTATTTATTTATTTATTTATTTATTTATTTATTTATTTTGCTGTAGGGCGCATGCACTCACCAGAAAGACAGAGACAGACAGAGAGACAGAAAGTGAGAAATCACTCCCTAGGTAAGATGGCCATGCCACAATCCCTTCTCTGTTCTCTTCTCAAGATTTTGGGCATACACACACACACACATTCCCAGTGTGAGTTTTTTTTTTTTTTTTTTTTTTTTTTAGAGATTTTTGCTATAGGGTGCGTGCACTCGCCAGAGAGACAGAGAGAGATAGACAGAAAGCGAGAAATCACCCCCCAGATGGAATGGCCACGCCACAATCCCTTCTTCGTTCTCCCCTCAGGATCTTGGGCACGCATGCACACGCACCTGGCGGGAGTTTTAAGCCGCCGAGTCTGGGATGCGAACCCATTTAGACTATGTGGGAGTCCAGCGACATAGCCATTACGCTAACTGCTGGTCCCCCCAGTGTGAGTTTTTAAGCCACTGGTTCCAGGACTTGAACAGTAGTCAACTACTTGAGAGTCCAGCGACATAACCATTATGCCATCTACTGGTCCCGTAGGTTTCTTTTCTTGTTTGGCTTTCTATTTGCTCCTCCACTCTTTTTTATCCTCCAACCCACTCCTGAATGTGCACCCCCTCTACCCAAGTAAGAAACCATGTCAACATATTAATGTAAATTATTATGTATTCTTGCCAAATAAATATGTGCATATATATCAGAAAAATATACCTAATTATATACAGATTTATGGATGTGTATGCATGTAGAAAAATACAGTGATATACCATTATATAATTCTATTTGATAAAAATGAATACTGTTATCTTGGTTTATTACAAAAAATAGAATCATATCACATGCATTTAAATTTTTAAAGTTCATTTATATACATATATATCTTCCATGAGAGAGAAAGGAAAAGCATCCTCAACAAGGTCTCACATAATGATCAATCCCTAGCCTCAGTCAGTACCTGCATTATGTCAACACACTCATGGGGGGTTCTCTAGACATGAACCCAGAACCCTGCATGTGGGTCAGGTCATAGAGTGCCATGTTTTACTGCTGTACCACCATCTGGCCCCCCAAAGGACATACATTTTTAATACCTTGGTTTTTCATCAGTACCACTGTGAATATCTTCCAAGCCAACTGTTAAGAGGTATGATTCTTGGGAACCAGCAGTTAGTGTAATGGCTATGTCACTGGACTCCCACGTGGTCGACCGCGATTCGCGTCTAGGACCCGGTGGCTTACAACTCACGCCGGGCGCGTGTGCGTGCGTGCCCAAGATCCTGAGAGGAGAATGGAGGAGAAGGGATTGCAGCGTGACCATCCCCCCCTGGGGGGTGATTTCTCGCTTTCTGTCTCTATGTCTCTCTCTGTCTGTCTGGCGAGCGCACGCGTCCTATAGCGAAAAAAACCTCTCCAAAAAAAAAAAAAAAAAAGAGGTATGATTCTTGTTTTAATTGCTGGCCAGTATTCTTCTGGTTTGGACGTATTCTATGGTGTGGTGTGATGTCGGCCCCTCTAAGGCATGGAATTTGCCTTGTATCTAGTTTCTGACAGCATCAAAAATGCTGCACTAGGCATCATCCTGGGAATGTGTATGTTTATGTATGTATGAAACTACATACATCTCCTCTATGTAGTTTCCTTTTGTCACTAAAACAATTCATCGCAAATTTAGTGGCTTAAAAGTAATTACTCTTTCATAGTTTGGACACCAGAGGTACTATAACGTTGGCAGTCCCTTCTGGAGAGTCCAAGGAGAAACCATCCCCTTGCCTTTTTCATCTACTAGAGGCAATGTGATTCCTTGATTCATAGTCTCTTTAAATCACAAACTTTTTGCTTCTACCATTTACTAATCTCTCTGATCCTCCTTTTTCCCTCTTATAATTATCTTTTAATTATAGTGGACCCAACACAGAAAATGTACGATAATCTTATCAACTCAAAATACTTAATCACATATGCAAGTCCTTTTAAGGTGGGGGTAACAAATTCATAGGTTCTGAGGATTAGATTGTGGACATCGTTGAGGAAACATGCAGCTTTCAGCATAGATACATAGTTATGTTTGATTTCCAAAGAAGAGATTTACTGGAGTAAAAATTCTGGGCTGAATGTGTGATTTTTTTTTCTTTTCTTTTGCTTTTCTTTCTTTTCTTTTCTTTTCTTTTCTTTTCTTTTCTTTTTTCTTTTCTTTTCTTTTCTTTTTTTCTTTTCTTTTCTTTTCTTTTTTCTTTTCTTTTTTCTTCTCTTCTCTTCTCTTCTCTTCTCTTCTCTTCTCTTCTCTTCTCTTCTCTTCTCCTCTCCTTTTTTATTTTCTTTTCTTTTGAGAGATTTTTGCTATAAGGTGTATCATGTTCTCACCAGAGAGACAGAGAGACAGAAAGTGAGAAACCACCGTCCAGAGGGGATGGCCATGCTGCATCTCCTCCCTTCTCCTCTTGGGATTTTGGGCACACATCCACACATGCCAGGTGTGGGTTTTAAGCTGCTGGGTCCAGGACTTGAACTGTAGTCGACTACATGGGAATCCAGTGACATAACCATCATGCCATCTCCTGGTGCTGTGTGACTGACTTTTCTTACTATGCAAAAAATATTCTTTGGGTTTCTTCTCACACTGTAAGTATGAGTGCATTTCCCCACCACAGTGAATTTGGACTTGCTATAATCAAGGAAATGTGACTTTAAAGGGTAAATTTTGGTTACTTTCTTGAGTTTTCTCTACCCCATGATAACATGTCCTCAGTAGTAAGCCTCCTTGAGCCTGGTTCCCAGAATAGAAAACCACTAGCAAACAGAGTCCCAGGAACCCTCAGACCTACTAAGAGTTTGTTGTCCCAAGTCACTGTGATATGGGGGACCTCCGTTATTGCAAAAAATGGGGACTAATACATAACGAGTAAATTGTAATTAATTTTAATAGATATCGCCAGATTGTCCTCTGAGAGTCCTATAGCAATGCACACTTAATAATGTATGAGAACGTTTTTCTCCTGCATCATCTCTAGAAAAAGATATTATTGCTCATTAAACTTTGCTAATTTAGTTGACATAAAGGTATATTTCATAGTATCTAAAAGTTTTATTTCCTTGACTATAAGAATTATAAATAGTCCTTATTTTCATCAACTATTTAAGCTTAATATTTCTATTATATTTTCTTTAGTTGTTTCTCATTGAATTTATAATAGTTAAAAAAGATTTCAAACTTTTGTTTATCAGCAGGTTAGTGAATATTTTATATTTCATCTAACTTATTGCTTAACTACTTAGTATATTTATGTGTATGATGTATGTATATCATATATATAAAATACACAGTACATATATATTCTATATAGAAATATATACTACATATATACTATATAGGGATATATATACTATATATATACACACTATATTATATAGGGGTCTTTTTTTTTTTTTTTGGAGAGGTTTTTCGCTATAGGGCGCGTGCGCTCGCCAGACAGACAGAGACATAGAGACAGAAAGCGAGAAATCACCCCCCGGGGAGGATGGTCATGCCACAATCCCTTCTCCTCCATTCTCCTCTCGGGATCTTGGGCAAGCACGCACACGCGCCTGGTGTAAGTTTTAAGCCACCGGGTCCAGGACGCAAACCGCAGTCGATTACGTGGGACTCTAGCGACATAGCCATTACGCTAACTGCTGGTTCCCCTAGGGGTCTTCAAAAAGTTAATGGGAGATGCATATGAAAAGATTATGCATTTTTTTTGCACTAGAATAAACTTATACTTTATTACTAGTTTCCCATGAGATTTTTGAGGTCTCCTTGTGTGCATATGTGTGTATTATAATTTTTTAAAAGAATTACTTATTTAACTTTATTTATTCATTCATTCATTTATTTTTAACTTAACCAGAGAGAGAGGAAGAAAGAGAGATTGAGAAGGTGAGAAAGCAAGTCACCAGGTCTGGGACTTGAGCCATTGTCAGTCATGTGGGAGTGTCCAGCACCTTAACCACCATGCCACCACTAGTCCCATGTTATAATTTTTTTTGAGACAACGATGTTTCTTTTTACCACCTTTTGTTCTTGATTATGAAGGTTACCCCTATATTTGCAATGCCTTTCAATACTTTTGTTTATTTATTTAATCATTTATTTTTGTATTTAAGCTTCTAAACCATCTGGAATTTATTTTTTTTTCTAATGGGAGACAGGCTCCAACTTAATTTTCTTCCAGATGGGTAACCAGTTGTGCCAGCTCTATTTAGCTTAACCATATTTTTCTCCCGCCTTGAAATGTTGCCTTTGTTTCATTTAAAATTTGCACAGAAATATTGTGATTTATTTTAGGATTTTTCAATGCACATTTCATGCCATAAAATTTACTAGATCCTGGAGTTATAAAACAAAACAAAACATCTAAAGTCCTCATTCTCATTGAGTTTATATTTTAGTACAGAACCAACTGGCTAACTCAATAAATAACTAAACACACAAATGTTTATGGTCATAAAGTGATGCAGGGGATAGAGAATGGAGAGTGCTCTTTTAGATATAGGCCAGTGATGTAGTCTTTATAAAATGACATTTGAGCCAACATCTGAATGATACTAACATGCAATCTGTGTATGTGTAATAGCAAAGCATTTGAAGCAGAGAAAACAGCAAATTTAAAGGTCATTAAATAGGAATGTATTTGGACATTGTAAAAAATGATAAAAGGTAATGTGACTGGATAATGTGTCATAATAAATAGACTATTATCATTACAGACTAACTTATTTTTCATTCTTATTCCACTACTTCATTGAGTTGAGCACAAGGCTGTTGTACCATGTACTAATATCAACAAGGCAAAGCAAACTTTGCTATTCTCCTTTTGACACTTTTCTTGTATATAATATAAGATTTGATATAAATTATAATATTATTTTGAAAATGATCTTTTTTGCCTAATAAATTAATAGAGGTTGGATATATAGATACAGATATATTGACAGAAAAATGGGTAAAACTCACATGAGGTTATTCTAATTAGAGTTGATTTAATTTTTATATTACTTTTTAATCTTGAATTTTATATTAATTACTTAAAAATTCACTTACTATGGCATTGCATTTTCCCCTCCAATGGCATTATATTCTTTTTGACAGATTTTTGTTTTGTGTTTCTTTATTCCTTTCAATAAGATTGTGTAAGCTTTTTACTTAAGATTCTGTCCATTTCATATTAAATTTATGCTTATTTATTTTTATAATTATATGGCTATTTTGGTTCTCTGTTGTTCTTTTCAATTATTTATTGTTAAAATAAAAAAATTGTACATTTATTTTATATCCAGCCACCTTATCCAACCTTCTAATTATTACTCCAAGTTTCTATCAGAGTTTTGATTCCTTACATATATTAACTTATTAAAGAAAAGAGAGTTTTAATTTTGTTTTTGTCCAATATTAAGTAAAACGTATTTAATTTGTCTGCTTTCAGATATTTGCTAGAACATATAAGACATCTTTAATAATGTCAGTCATTTCTTTCATTTTCTTATATTTATCATATTAAAAAATTTCATTCAATTTTTTAAATTATACATTTTAAAGAATGGTTTCTGAATTTAAGCACCTTTTTCAAATCTTCAATGTAGTTGGCTAGCTTTTTTTCCTTAATATGATTATATAAATAATTATGTTGGTATAGTCAAATAAATCTAATATCCAAAGAATAGACCCCACCTGGCAAATGTTTTCCAAATATTCTACTTTTCTTTGTTTAACTGTTTTTCTTCTATATTTATTTATTTATTTTTATTTTATATTTGAAATTTCTATCATACCTTAGATTTTGGGTGTTTCTTTTTTTTTGGGGGGGGGGAGAGGTTTCTGCTATAGGGCATGCACACTCACCAGAGAGACAGAGAGACAGAAAGTGAGAAATCATCTCTCCAGGAGGGATGTCCACACCACAACCCTTTTCCTCCATTCTCTTCTTGGGATCTTGGACACGCACATACATGTGCCCAGCATGAGTTTAAGCCACCGGGTTTGGGAATCAAATCACAGTCAACTACATGGGAGTCCAGCAACATAGCCATTACGCCATCTGCTGGTCCCCATTTTGGGTATTTTTTTTAACCAAAGTAACTTTTAACTATATTCTTGACTTTTATCACTTCCTATATTGTGCTTTCAGATATTTTTCTACCTTTTCTTTCTCTATCATGTATTTTTTTCAGTTTTTCTCAGAAGATTCATGTGCTTGCCAGAGAGAAAGAGAGAGTAAATGAGAAAGGAAGAGAGAGAAAACACTCCTCTGCCAAGGGGTATGATCATGCTACAATCCCATCTCCTCCTTTTCTCCCACCTCTGAGGATTTTGAGCACACACACAACTGGTATATTTTTCAAGCTAATGGGTCCAGAATTCAAACCGTGCAGTTGGTCATTTGAAATTCTGCTCCCTAACTACCAGGCCATGAACTGGCCCTTCTATCTCATATTAATTACTAGAAAAGTGACATTTTATAGTGTTAAATCTTCCTATCCAAGGTGGTGCTTTTTTAATATCTTTCAGTAAAATTGTATAAGCTATATTTGCACCCATACACACATGTTTAATTTAAAATTGAATGTAAAAATTACTTTAAAATTTGTTTTTTTTTAGAGCAAGATTGTTGCCATAGGGTATGTGTGCTCAATGAAGCAATAGAGAGAGAGAAAGCGAGAAATCACCCCCTTAGGCGATGCTGCAATCCTTCTCTTTTATTCTCCTCTCTGCATTTTGAACATGCATGCACATGATCCAGTGTGATTTTTAAGCCGCCACGTTTAGGACTCAGCCCATGGGAGTCTAGCACCTTAAACACTACACCACCTGCTGGCCCTGACACACATATTATCTTTAATGATGTTTTGGTTTTATAGACAGACTCTTCCTTTTCCTTCTCCAGATCTCTATTTTGTCCTTTTTTTAAAATTAATTAATTAATTTTTTAATCTGAGAGCCCCATTTGCTGTTTTACTGTGTTCCTTTGACTGCTCCATAAAAATTCAAAATCCCTTCTCCTCCATTCTACTCTTGGGATCTTGGACATGCACGCACACGCGCCTGGCGTGAGTTTTAAGTCACCGGGTCCGGGACGTGAGCCGTGGTCGACTACATGGGAGTCCAGAGACATAGTCATTATGCTAAGTGCTGGTCCCAAAAAGTTTGGGATTTTAAAGCATTTTTAATTTTCGATTTTTGGGTTAGTAATGCTTAATCTACAGAGTATTATTACTCAAATTTAAAGTATTACCTTTCTCATTCCCAAAGTTATGCCTACATTATGAATAGTTTCTAACCCATCCATAAAACAGGGATAAATATATGTATTTTCTTTTAGAGAAAAAAATGGTGAGTTACTTATCATGTATAAGCATTTAATGAACAATCATTTCTCTTATTTGCATACTTTAAAACGCATATTACTTCTAAGATACCTGACATAAACTATTTAATTGTTTCTCATCATGATCCAGTAATGTAAAGGCATAAAAATAAAAAAAAAGATTAGTTAAAATTCATGCAATGTTTATTACTTAGTAAACATTATACCAACAGTTATCATATTTAGGCTTCATAGCATCTTGGAGAAGGTACTACTATTATCCACATTTTATAGATGGGGAAGAATAAAATATAAGAATATTAAGTAACTTGCCAAAAGCCATGGCTTATTATAAGTAGAGATAGGAATTAACTTCATTAAGATCTCATTGTAGAAAGTATACTCTGAATTATTATATAATCATGAAGGATAAACGTTACCAGTCAGATTTATAGATCAGAAAATTGGTGGGATAGTTTGGTTCATTTGCTCATGATCACTCAGCAAGTAAAGGGTAAAGCCGAGACTAGAAATCATGCCTTTTAATTTTATATATATGTTTCTCTGCAAAATATAATATGCAACTAACATCTCCTGCTCCATGCAGAAACTGATTAGCGTGCAATCAGATTGACTCAGATGAAGATATTACACCATTTAATGTAGCCATGGTTAAACTTAAGAGATTCTTCTACATATTTCTTATGCATTTTGGAATATAAACAGCTCTTTTGTTGTTGTTATTGCTGCTGTTGCTATAGATTAACGTTATCGTAGTCGTTACCATTTGATTTCATTTTGAAATTTTTGTCTAATTTTTTACATTGATTCTGACAACTAAGAAAAAGTAAATTCAGTTGCAAGACTTTTGTGAAATAAATGCAAGCTGATTTCGGTTATTATAAGGAAAATGTCAACAGAAAGGCAATAGAAATAATTTCTAAAATTTAAATTGAGTCAAGTTTCAGAAACGTGAGTTCATTCAAGTCGATGAATATTCACTGAGTCCCTGTGACATGCTGCGCACATTGCTAGGCACAGTGGGAGATAAAAAGATCATAAGAGTAGGCCTTGCCTTTAGGGGGCTCTAATTCAATGACAGAGACAGGCGTGTGCACAATCTTAATATTAACCAGAATTTTATAAGTTTTTTAACAAAGGGACTGAGAAAGTGCAATAGGGATATAAAGGAAAGATATTAACTCCAACTGGGCGAACTTGAGCAAACAAATAAACTCCACAGCTGGTGCAATAAAATGTGTTTTCAAGAAAAAAATTACTTAGTTCTAATTGTCTTCAATGTTATTAGGCAAGTTGCCAAGAAATGTTTTCTTCAATACCAAGTTACATCTCAAGAATATCACTTTAAGGAGTTGGACTACTCATTCTGAGATTTTAGAGTACAATATCCAACATGAAAGCTACCTGAGCAGTTAGTTTTCACAACCTGCTCATTTTTCAATCATGCCTAGTCGAGTTTCTGTATGAAAGAAGTAACTTTGCAAGGTAACAGAACAGACCTTTGAGTAGTTAACAGTGAGACGTGGGTCACATGACTCCTAGCTGAGTGTGTTTCCTGCATCATCAGGATCCATCTAGCTTTTCTTTTCTTTTTTTTTTCCTCATTCATACATCCTTTCACTAAATAAATTTTCATAAACTTTTTTTTTTTCTGTGTCATACACTAGGTTTCTGCATCACTGAGATTAGGGAGGATTATCAACTTCTGAAATTATGAAAAGTTCCATGAAAATGAAATCACTGTTCGTTCATAATAAATCACAAGATACTGTCCTTTGTATTTTCATTTTGGCTCCAATGAGTGGATAGCTTGTAACCAAGAAGGCTGCAGACCCATATGGTATGACAAATCAGAAATCCAGTTCTAATTAATTTTAGGCAAATTACTTAAAACTTATCATGTGTCTATTCCTCATCTGCAAAACAGAATAATAAAGCCTGACTCAGTTTACTGTGAGGTTTAAGTGAAGAGGCCTGAACCATTCAGGAGAGTGCCTAGAGCATGTCCTAACATAGTAAGGATAACTCATTGTTTATTCTACAGATTGCCTTCTTCTTCAGAGGCAGATTGGTAGGAGTTGGCAACAAATAAGTATTTGAGTATGCAAATGTCCCACATTAAACTTTTAAAGAAAATGTTCTTTCATGAACAAGAGAGCCATAGAAGAAGAGCGTGAGATGAAAGAGCATCCCAAGAGGGTCTTTACCCCACAATCCACTAGCAGCTGCAGCTATATGCGTATATGCTGGTCATGTTCAGGGAGATATTTGGACAGAAAGTCAGATCTTTCTCATAGGCAATTGCAGAGCTCTGCCTTACTGCCATTACCACAATCCTGCCTCCTCACATTTGAACTTTAATACCAGAGTTGATTAGCTTTGTCAACTATTTGCATAATTCTATTTAGTTACCTTATGTTTAGAGGAAACTGGAGCTCAGAGAGATTATGTCACTCACATAGACAATGCAGATAAGATTCAGAGGTTTTTTGTTTTTTTTTTTCTTCAGGTTTTCAGCTGCTGGGACTCTGTCTGATCATATGTGTATATCCAGATAATCAAAGAATCACTGGGCCAGACAGTAGAATATATGTGTGTAACCAGATAATCAAAAAATTACTGGGCCAGATGGCAGCTAGAATTCACATGGTCAACTGTGCAGTTTCAGTCCCGGACCTCGCACTTGAAAATCATACTAGACACATGTGCGTGCATGCCCCCAAAAATTCTAAGAAGTGAAAAGAGGATAAGGGATTGCATTGTGGCCATACCTCCTGGAGGGTGATTTCTCACTTTCCATCTCTCTCTTTTTCTGTTTTCATCTGGCAAGCACATGCACCCTATAGAAAACAAACAAAAATGATTAATTCTACTGTTTGGTCTAGTGATCTCTTAAATCATTGCCTCTGGAAAAAACAAATTAGATTTAAGAGAGACACCAAAAAATAAATGTAAGCAATATAAACATATGGCTATCAGTTGCTTACATTATGATCTCATTCATTGCCTCTGTTGATTCTCTAAGTTTTAACCATACTTATTATTTTTCTTTTCCTATCCTTAAAGAAGCTATGCTGTATTGGACCTCTTAGACAGTAAACATGCTTGCCTTGCACCCACTTTTCAACACACACAGAAATAAAAGTTTTTCCCCTTCCTTTGCTCATCCGGTTTCTGTAGCCTATTCTTAACTTTAATACGAATTTTTCTGTACCCAACTAAATCTGTATAGATGCCCTTCTTGTGTCTTTCATATTGCCTTGTTTCCCTTTGTCATAGCATTTACTGAGTTACACTGTCATTGTGTAAGTATCTGTGTCCCTAATTAAATTATAAACTCTTTGAGAATTGAGGCTCAGTATATTGTGTTTAGCATTTCAATTCTATGCCTAGTTCAGCTGACCCTGAGCTGTTCCTTCACAAACATTTGATGAATGAAAGAATGAGTGAATAAATAAATGGAAAATTATGTTAGTCATTAGATTTGAATGCAAAAAGTTACACCAAAAAGCTCTATCATTTATATACAGCAGTAACAAAAAAATTGAATGAAAGAGTTAATAACTAGATATGTTTAAATGATTCAAAAAAAGAAGTGGTATAAAGAAGTCACCTTTCAAAAAGCATAGTCTCAATTGTAAGCCCATTTGTGAAATGCAACATTCATTTCCCCCACATTTGCTTACCTTGAACTAGAAAGGCAATAAAATGTCATGATTAGGACAGAGCTTGCATCCAGAGATTTGTACATAATTCATAGTTTAAGTTCTCCAAGTTTGCATAATAAATAGTTTAAATACTGCAGTAACAGAGCTGGAGAGGAAATTAGGATTCTGAATGAAAAAGTTAATTATACCTCTAAGGATTTTTTTTTTTCTGCAATACATTAAAAACAAGTTTAGAAGAGGATAATTTAGCCTAAAAAGAGATGGAAATGCAGGAGATTATGGGACTAGCGATAACTGACAAGTTATCTTATTAAGTGGGGGTAATTAGACTAAATTAATTTTAAAATTGTAGTAGTGGATTCTAGATCAACAATAGCGTAAATGATTTCCGGGGCTGACGCTCTTGCAGCTGGAGTCATTTCTGTTGTATGTATCCTGTTGTTCTTAGTATTGACCATTTTCTCTGCTTCAGCCATTCTATTTGGATAACCCAGAGGGAGGTATAATTTAAAACCGGAATTCCCACCCTTTTAGCTGAATTGCCAAGGCAGATCAAAGAACAAGAAATCTTCATCAAGGAAACATGGCTTTCCATAAAAAGATGTCAAAAAGATATTCTTTCATTCATCCTATGTTTACTCATCTGTCCAGTCAACACATGGATACTGTTACAAATAATAAAGAGTATTAAATCATAGTTTTTAAAGGATTTAATGTGGGACTTGGTACTCTATTAAACATGTCAAAATCATTATCTGTTTTTTTGGTTTGTGTGTCTGTGTGTTTTTTTTTTTTTTTTTTTAAACAATGGCCCTATGAAATGTGCACAAATATGAGCCCCAAACTAAGGACTCAGAACAATGAAGTGACTTATCTAAGAACACGCAATAAATAATTGGAACTTCTTTGGAGTAAAGCCTAGCAGGATGGCACCAGACCCACACTCAAAACCACTGCATATGCATTTGACTTCTTTGAATGTCAAGAAAAGAAGCCATCACTTGGAAATTTTGCAATCTGAGAAGTAAAGATGCCAGCAAAGTAGGTGAGGGGAGAGGCCCACTTTTAAAGATAAATATTAGAGTGTAAGGAAGAAAAGAAAACTTTAAAAAGAAGAAGGTTTGGGCTCTAGTCTTATTTAAAACCATGACATAGGTATGTAAACTGGAGCTTGCTATGTAACTAGTTTAGTTAGCATGTGCCAGTCTATAAAATGAGCCAAGTAAGAAGTCTTTGGAGTTAGTTTCAAGGCATGCTAACAGAGCTGATAACTCATTGCATTTTCAGGGAATGCCCCCGTGCCCATCTATGAAAGCTGTCATTGTTTATATTCACTGTTAGATCAGAGAATTATTAAAGGACAGCCCCAAGAGTCCAGCATGAAGCAGGCTCACCTACACTATCCTGTGTTTGGTTGCCAGGGTGGATCTGGATGGATCGGTCAACTGACATCAAAAATAAAATGATGGAGTGTGACAGCTTGGTAGGAAAAACTCTACTCAGAGTCAGACCCATACCCATAGAAATATGTACTGTGTGGAGTCAGATGAAATCAGACAGTTGCTATCTTGATTTTTCTCTATCAGTCCACAGTCAATACATCACCAATAGCTGCCAGGTCTTACTTCAAAATAAACTCCAAATCTGCCAACTCCTTACAACCTATTCTATTTCTTTTTTTTTTCCCCATAAAAATTTTTTAGTTTATTAATCCTCTCATGAAGAATTCGCACAGTCACCGCAGACAGTCATTACAGACTCTTTACTCCTTCGACTTTTTGCCAGCGCCAACATTGGCCTTTGCAGTCCCCCTGACTTTCTTCATTCTGTTCTTGTGTTCCTTTCGCTGTTTTCTTGAAGTCTTTTTCTTCTCGTAGAGACCATGTCTTGCAAGTCTATGTTTGGGTTCATTTTTCTTCGCATAATCCAGAGAATCGTAAATCATGCCAAAGCCAGTTGTCTTCACACTACCAAAATGGGTTCTGAACCCAAACACAAAGATGACATCTGGTGTGGTCTTGTACATCTTTGCTAGTTTTTCCCTAATGTCTGTCTTAGGTACTGTTGCCTTCCCAAAGTAAAGGACATCAATGACCATTTGTTTAATCTGAAGTACTCAGTTGGTCATGTATTTCCTGGTTCGGATAGTTACTGTGTCATATGTGACGGCAGTATCTCCTCAAGCAGCCAGGGAGGAAAAGAGCCCACCTCTTCTATTTGTACCCTCATTGTAGCCATTAGTGTCTCCCTTTTGAAGTATTCTATTATCTCCTGCATTTCAACTAGATTTATTTTTAACATAGCAGCCAGAACATAACTCCTCTGTGTAATAGCTTCCCATTCTGCTCAGAGTAAACTGACGTAGTTAGAATAGTTTGAAAAGCCCTGCACAAATTGGGTCCTTGATCTACCTCTTTAAGTTTATTCCCTACTTTTGTTGCTTTTCCTGCTCATCTCACTCCAGCCACTCTGGCCTTCTTTTGTTTCTTGACTGACTGTCCCAATACTTGCTAGCATGCTAGGGTATCTATGCAGTTCTTTTCTCTGTGATGTTATTCTCTCAGATACCCGTAAGACTCATTTCCTTACTTCCTGGAGGTCTTTGATCAAAGTTCACCTTCTCAGTGAGATCTACTCTGACCACTCTGCTAAAAATTGCAAGCACCCATGTCATTTCTCATCCTCTGCTCATGCCTACTTTATCTTTATCATAGAGATTATTCTCGTATCCAACATATAATTTACCGTCTGACACTCCCAACTAGAATGCAAAGACGATAGGCAGGATTTGTTGTCTGTCTATGACACCAGTAAATCACTAGCATGGAAGATGTTGTTACTCAATAAATATGTGTTGAATTTGGGTAAGTAAGCGAATGAATGAAAGAAACACCTAGAATCCAAAAGGCCAGCCACAAGAGCCTATTAACAAACTATAGAGTTGAGTAAATAGAATCTACAACGTAGAAGCTCTAAGTGAGAGAAGAGATCCAAAGTACTACATAATTTGGAAGTGGGTGAAAAACTAGAACAATCACACATCTTGGATTAAGGAAACACAGAAATTCTTTCTCTAAAATTCAAAGAACTACCTTATATTCTATTTTCAGTGTGAGCCAGCCTGCTCTGCTTCTTGTTCTAGAACGTCATCAAGACTTCAGTTCACTCACAGTTGTACTTGAACTCTACCATCTACCTTAACAATATGTCCTGAATTCAGTCTTTATTTTTTTATACTAAAAAATCAGAAAGAGAAAAACATAGGTTCTCAACACTTTTGATTTTTTTTTTTTTATGCCAAATGCTTTCACTGGCACCTTCACATATTTTATCTCACTGCCTTTTCTTAGAAATTTTGCATCATAAACATCGTTATGACCAAGTTATAAGAAGCAGAATCTCCAGGAATATGACATTTTTCAGAGTTGGAGCAGGTTTGGGATTAGAATGCAGACCTTTTGATTCCGAGAGAATAGCTCTTTTTCTATATTTCAATGTCTTTTCCGGATTTTCTAGGTAACCTTCTGTTTTCAGGAGTACACACACATATTGTTTATATGTGTTCTGCTTAAAGTTCTGCAACTCCCATAATTTAGGTGTCTTCAGGTAGCAGTATGCCCCCAAAACATTTAATTTGCTCTTTTAATTTTTGATAGAACCACAGAAGTAGGGAAAGAGCAATATCTCTGTGCTTGCTTTTATCTTCTAAAGATGCCATTGTGTTTGTCTGTCCCCATCACATCTCTCGCTGTAAGTAACTAGCAGGGTCATAGCTGCCGATATATCACAACACCAGGATCTAATTATACAGAGATGAAGGAGACACCTGATAGGCAAGAGCATCCTTCTGGCCTTGATAGACCGCTGATCAGCAATTAAAAGAATTATTTATGACTTAAAGGAAGGCGTAGCTACTCATCTCATGAGCTCATACACATCTATACATATAAAATACATACTTTCCCAAAACTTTGAATCATATAAAAATGTCCTAGACTTTCTTAATCTTCTTGTATATACCAGATAATGTAAATGGCTTGCCTGAGGTCACACAGATAATCAGGATTTTATGTTTCTTCCTGACTGTTCTTTTCCAGGTAGTATGTTGTCTCTGTACTTTAGAGGATAATATTCAAAGTCTTTGGCCTATTTTTCAAGACTCTCAGTGGTCTGAACATCCTCAAAGGCATCCTTACTCTGCATCCCAGTTTGTAAGTCACTTCTACCATAAAGCCTGCCACTCTCTTTATTCCTTTTAATTCCCTTCTTTTATTAGCACCCATTGCATTGCAATGTCTCATTACAGCATCACAGTCTAGAGTACTATAATTATTACAATGTTTCCCTGACTTCCTGATTCCTAGTGGAAGGAGCCAAAGCTATACAACAAGAGCACTAAATAGGAGGGACCAGAATGTAGAACTTCCCTTCACTGACAAGTATTTTATTAGCCAGAATTTTTAAGACTCCTGATGGTTGCAAGGTACACTGAATGGTGGACAAAAGTAATAAGATTCCTGTGAACAATAATTTCCCTAACTTGCCTAAAGACATTGCACCAAAGGTAATCACCAGAGTTAAGTAAAAAACATAATCTAAAAAACATAGTCTCCCTTCATAAACTTTTAAGTGTTCAATTATCAAGTCCCAGGAGGTATTCTTTCAGGTTTGTCAATCGGGAAAGATAAAATGAACACACTACTACAATAACAAATCCCAACAATAGTAATTCAGTCTTGCAAGCAGCCGGGCTTGTTTCTAACACGTATTGTGTTCTTTTTGGCAAGACCTTCCAGTTCTGGCCTCTATTCTCCCCTGCCTTCACCAAATCACCAGGGCTTTTGCCTTAAAAGAGCCAGAGAAAACAGGATCAGTCCATAACTAGCAAATCTACAGAGGGTCAATCTCAACCCTACCCATGAGCAAGCGGACTTAAAAATAATGGTATTTCCCAAAGCCTGGAATCTTATGTCCGTGCTTTCCTTCTTTTTCTTTAGCCTACTATATATTGACCACTTGCTATGTAGCAGTCATGCTGTGAAGTTTTGAACTGCATTATTTTATTCATACGTAATCCAATGACACAGACTCCAACCAAGAAGTGTTAGACCTGGCATGTGAACTAGACTGGCTGCCCTGGGAGTCTTCTTGGTCCCCTATATTGGATCAAAGCCATGGACTCCAGATGGCTTGGCTCAATCCATGGACACCATGTTTGTTCTTTTTATTTATTTATTTACTTTTTGCCATAGATAGCATGTGCTTGTTGGACAGAGAGAGAGAGAGAAAGAGAGAGAGAAAGAGGGAAAGTGAAAAATCCCCCCCCACACACACACACACAGGGTATGGCTATATGGCTATACAGCAATCTTTTCTTCTCCATTCTCCTCTCTGGATTTAGGGCATGCACGCTCATGCACCCAATGTCATTATCAAGACTCCACATCCAGAACTGGAACTGCAGTCAGTTATGTGGGAATCCAGCACCTTAACTACTACAGCTCCTGCTAGTCCCTTTGTGTTTGTTCTTAAATGAGCCTAGTTTTCCTCTGCTAAGTGCTGCATCTAATACAAGGAGTCAAAATTAAATCTATTCCATAGGGAATGACTATCTAGAATATAGATTATGCTGTCCTTTGGCCTGAAAATTTACTTTTTCAGAGACAGATGTCTGGTCTCATAGAGACCTAGATTACAGTATTCACATGGCAATATGATCTGGACTGCCCACTCTCCCTCCCCCACACTCCATTTCTCCCATAACCCATATCATGGCCCAGACAATGCCTGAGTCCCCTTTTCCAGTTTTTGTGCTATTATGTTCTACGAAAGATGTACCCAGGAAATGGGTTTGAAAATCTGAGGTATGTTGGCTTACAAGATTGTCTTTACCTTGACTGATGTTATCACTTTTCCTTTTCTCACAAGAATCTAAACTTGTTGGTGGGCTGGTGGGTAGCGTGGCTTTCCCTGAAGGTAACAAGGGTTCATCTAAACCAAAGAGGAGGGGGAGTTTGCAAAGCTAATCAGACAGAAGCATTTTTCAAAAGGGTTCTATGTTTATATATACTGCACTAACTCTGTACTAGCTCTCCACCCCTACCCTATACCACCTACCTAAACAAGGCTATTCTATGTATTTATACTGACTCTGCAAAGTTCAGATTATAATGTCTCCATAGGGTTGCTACTGGAATTCAATGAGTTATATCCCATAAAATGGTTGATATGTTTGCCTGACTCATGCAACCCTTTTGCATCATTACTGTACAAACTATATGAGAAGATATTTTTTAAAAGCCAAGATCTTGGATCAGAGATCAAAACAGTGAAGATTTTGGGAGCTGGAAGCAGTGACTTGAGTGTGTAGTTGACTCATGAGGGACCTTTCTTACCCACAGTTGTGTTCTCTGTGAAATTCCCACAACAAGATGTGCCAAAGAGTTGACTTCATTCAAAGGACCAGAGGCAGTGTGGTGGTATCATAAATAATACCCATCTCCATATTATGTTGATCAAATAATAAAACCAAGCAGAAATGTTTCTCTTGCATAATGTGGAATATTGAAGGAAGAAGAGGTCAGGGGACAGAAGGATTTTACTCAATCACTATTTGCTTACTGCTTAGGGGGAATTGATTTCCTAAAATTAATATTTGCAGGAAAATAGCTTTTTTTTTACTAACATAATATTTGATACATACAAAGGAACATGTGAAATGAATATGTAAGTTAAGAAGCATAATAATGAAGCAAACGTTCCTCAGCCTGTGCCCAACCTGAGGGCTAGACAATACCCACAGAGTCATGGCAGTACGGACAGGAATATGTCTCCTTTGGGTGCCATTTCCTTGTCTCCTTCTTAGAGATCATTTCTGTCCGGATTTTGTGTTTATGATGTTCTTGTAGTTTTTAAAGCTTATTTGTTTATTCTATGAGTAAGAGAAACAGAGACAGAATTATAGCATCCCTGGCAGGTTCTTGAGCTCCAGCTTCAACAGCCTGGGTCATGGGCATACTTGCACCCAGCATTCCCAGGGAGGTCTTCAGACTTGAACCAGCAACTTTTCAATGTAGATCATCTCAGAGAGAATCACACTTTACTGCTGTGCCACCGTCTGATTCCATCTTAAATTTTTAAAAGGTGGTTTTATCACATATACATACCCTTTAAGCATACTGTTTATTTTGGCTAATTTTTTAACTTTTAGAAAATGCTATTGTAGGTAGTCTTCTGACACTTCATTTATTTTGATTTAACATGTTGTTTAAAATTCATCTATATCATTTATAGCTGCAACGGGTTCATTTTAACTACTATATAACATTTTGTCTCATGTAGAGTCATGAAAAGAATACTGGCAACAAAATGTTGTTTTGTTTTTTAAGAGATTTTTGCTATCGGGCACGTGTGGTTGCTGGAGAGACAGAGAAAGAAAGTGAGAAGTCACTCCCCCCCACAGGGGAGATAGCCACAGTGCAATCACTTCTCCTTCACTCTCCTCAGGATTTTGGGCACACACACTCGGCGTGAGTTTAAGCCACCAGGTCTGGAACTCGAACTGTGGTTGATACATGGGAGTCCAGCAACTAACCATTATGCCATTTGCTGGTCTCAGTTTTGTTTTGTTTTAAAGTTTATTTATTTATTGGTTTTGAGAGAGTATTGGGAGGAGTACTCTGACAGAGTCTCACTGTGATCCTCCTCTCAGTCTTCTAAGAAGGTACTGTCGTAGGAGTTCCCAGGATCATGAGTGTGCCAGTGTAATCAGACCCACCAGAACCAGAAAGACTCCCCCCACACACACAGGGTGTGTGAGCTCCCGGGAAAGAGGAGAGATAGAAAGACAGAGAGAAGAAAAGTGCAAAAGACAGAGAGAAGAAAAGTGAGATTACCCCCCGCCCCAAGGGATTTTTGGCTGTCCATGCACACGTGCTGGTGTGCTTTTCAAGTCACTGGGCTGAGACTGGATCTGTGCAGTTAGTCATGTAGGGTCCAGCACCTTAACTTCCACACCACCTGCTGGCTCAGTGGAAAGCTTTTTTTTTTTTTTTAATAATTATTTCATTTAACTTTATTTTTTAATTTTATTTATCTATTTATTTTAATTTTACCAGAGAGGGACAGAAAGAGAGAAAGCAAGCTGCCAGGCCTGGGACTCGAACCATGGTCAACCATGTGGGAGTCCAGTGTCCTTAACCACCACACCACCTGCTGGCCTCAGTGAAAGTAAGTGCTTTTAAGAGCACAGATTCAGTTTCTCCATCTCACCCAGATTCTCCCAATTACTTCACTTCACTCCCCAGACTTCATTAACCAAGTTTCATAATGGATCCCAGAGTTTTCTTCCTGAATAATGGAATATCAGAGAGAATTCCATTAACATTTCACCACTTTGAAGTCTCAGTGTTTGTTTGTTTCTGTCCTCCCATGATAAACCCTAATCTGTTGAGCCAAGCCCTCCTGGCTGATCACAGCCCACTCCAATATTCTTTTCCTGTTCATTTCCAACCATAAATCGTCTCCCTCACAAGGCCTTCTCTCTTACTCTTTGCTCAGACCATCAGAACTGTCATGACTCACTAAAAGCACCTCCACTTCTGATCCTTTACCCATGTAATATCCTTTGCCATGAATGCCTTCTCTTTGCTTTGCTGATACATTAAAGTACTAGAGATCATTTGAGACCTAGCTTTATAGTAACTGAGATTGCTCAAAAAAGAAATTATTTCCCTATACTGTACATGCATAATAATTAATGATTTTTTTTCCTATACTTACTAGTCTGTCTTTTTGAGACATGTTATCTACAATAGACAAAAAGCTCCATTAAGTCAATGACCATATCCTTTTTGTTGTTTCGTTCTCCCACCACCTCATCGTCACCCACACATGGCCCCCATCTCTCAAACCCGTCTAGGGTCTAGTACATTAAGAGAGGCCTAGTGGCAGTTGCCAAACTGACTAGAGCAAAGAGAACTGAAACTCCTTCTCAAGGACTGTGTTTAGAAATCGCTACAATCTTTTCTGATGACTGCATAGCAAATTGGATTTACCTTTTCAATTTTGCATTATTCTTGTGTTATTGGAATTATGATGAATAATAAGATAATAACAGCAATTAGCCTCTGGATGACTAATGGTCCTTTAAATTGATTTTGAACAATCAATTTGAACATCTTCCCGTGGCCAAATTAGAATAGGGCGGGACAGAGAGTGTTCCATAAACATCCCTGAGAATGAAAATGGTGCAGTTTTGTCCAATAAATACTAAGGGTAGTATAGAAACTCTTGAGGATTTGTGAATGGGGCAGGAGGGCAATTTAACAATTTAAGTAAGCTCTCTTTCTGACAAATAGAAGCTTTAAAAGATCAAAGGAGTTTGTTCTAAAAGTTTGTACCTAAGTTAGTTATTTAAAACTTAGAGGTATTTTCCACATTGTACCAGCATAGCACGCAAAAACTTATTAAACCTGTATTGGGCCAGAAGTACAATATCTGCACTTGGTCAGTGGTTATTAAAGTCTTTAAGAAGAAATGTTTTCAAGGTCCAACTTGGGTCTCTGCATAGACACTATCTCCACACTGCAGCAGCATCTAGGACGTCAGTCTGATTGCTTCACCATAGAAGTGAGTGTCACCTAACACCAAGCTACCAGGAATGGACACTGGTTTCTGCTTAGACTTTTGGTGACATGGAGTAGTAGGAGGAGATAGAGCTCTAGACACTTAGGTGTGTATGTGGAAAGAAAAGAGACCCTAGCACCATACCCAATCTCAAGCTACTCTTCCTCAAAACATCCAATTAATGCTGAATATAATTGAACCAAGCTAAGATTTTCCCTAAGTTAAGACACTGGTAAAATACCTACTCCATTGAATGTAGGTATAGGATAGTAATGGATGGAAAAAAAAAAGTGAAGTCTGATAGATACTAGCAATTCCTAAATGTGCTATGCAAAAGTTGATTTATGAGCCGGATACATGAGCTGAATCAAACTCTTCTTGAGATTGAGGAAATGGGGTATGCGTGGGAGACTGGTAATAGGGCCCATGAGCAGCAGTGGTGGGCAAAGGGAAGAGCTAAAAGCCATACTCCTCCTTCACTTTCTCTGTGGTTTCCAACATTCTTAACAGTTTTATCATATGTCCATTTATCTTACCAGATTTTAACTTTAAAATATTTATTGAAATGGATGATTTCATGTCTATGATGTGCCATATGCTTTCAGATACATTCTTCTATATCTCATTTGTTCTTCACATTGACCATAGGACATTGATATTTCATTCTTATTTTAAAGATTCCCCCCCCCCAAATCAAACTATAAATTGATTTCCTTAAGGTCACAAAAGTAATAAATGTCAGAGCCCGAATTTAAACCTGGTCTTCTGCTCTCAAGTTCATGATTCTTTCCACAGCAGCAATATATTCCTAAAACAGTAGATCTAAAATGAATGTTAGAGATTGCTTTGTCCAGGAATGACAGATCTATTCTAAATGATGTGCCAACTCAAACCATTCCAAGCTGCCTGGAGTGTGTGCTGAGAAGAATGTGGAGCTCCATCGCTGGCTCAGTAGGAAAAAGTAGCATGATTGATTCTTGATGTCTGCCTCAGGCACCTATGCCAGATATTTTTCAACCCGAGCTCAGTTCTCACCTCCCATTTTCACAGATGGGGAAATGGGAGCTGGGAGGTTTAAAAGGATTCACCCAAGAGCACACAGCATGGTGTTGGCAGGGCCCGTCTTAAGTTTCTACCTTTCCTGACTTCATGCCTTCTTCTCATGGCCCTGCCCTGGTCCTTCCTGTGGAGCTCTCACAGGAAACTTGCCAAATCATTCGTTTTCGCTGATTCTCCTTCTGATCCTGTTTTCCTCTCTCAGGTTACATATGCACATTATCTCAGTAAAGTGCTTCAGAGAGGAGAGTCTGCTGTGAAATGCTAGCTTCTGTGGTCAATAAGATTTCTCATTCAAGGAGTTTTTTTTTGAGGAATTGTAGAGAGGAGCATGTTACAAGTGATTGATTGGCACCAAAAGTTGGTATTGGGACGGGAGGAGAAAATACAGATCAGTTACAAAATAATCACGCCCATCTCAGCATTTAGGAACTGGCAGGTGCTAAACTTTCTTGAGTGATTTTAATTTGATCAACTCAAAACATTATAGAATGGCTCTTTGGTGCAAATAAAATGACTGAAGCATTGTGTTTAAGTTTAGGAGACATGGACTGACAAACATAGTCATTCACTGAAATGGCATCTGTTTAATGGTGAAAGTAAAGGACATATGTGTAAAATGAAGTGGAAATTTGAAGATTCTATCCATATCATTCAGACAGAAAAATATTCTATGGTAGTAGTTAATTCATGCATGGTTCTGAAATTAAATGAGACAACACTCATAAATTATTTAGTCAGTGCCTGAAAAACAATACTTGTTCAAAGAATAGTAAATAATAATACCATAAAAATGAGAGGGACCAGCAGTTAGCGTAATGGCTATGTCGCTGGACTCCCATGTAGTCGACCGCGATTCGAGTCCTGGACCCAGTGGCTTAAAACTCATGCAGGGTGTGTGTGTGTACCCAAGATCCTGAGAGGAGAATGGAGGAGAAGGGATTGTGGAGTGGCCACCCCCCTGGGCGGTGATTTCTCGCTTTCTGTCTCTCTGTCTCTCTTTGTCTGCCTGGTGAGCGCATATGCCCTATAACAAAAAAAAACACTCTCAAAAAAAAAAAAAAAAAAGAAAGAGAAAGATCTGTAGTTGTGAGACTGGCCTCATAGCCAAGTGGTTAAGGAAACTGGATACCACATGGCTAACCATGGTTTGAATTCAGGCCCCATTGGCTTGAAAACTACACTAGATGCATGTACATGTATGCCCAAAACCCTGACAGGAGAAATGGAGAAGGGATTACGGCAAAACCATGACCCACTGGAGAAATGATTCTTTCCCCCTTTCCGTATCTCTGTCTCTTTCTGGCAACTGAAAAAAAAAATTTAAAAGAAGGGTTGCAGGGGATGTGTGTTGGTGGGTATAGGGGTGATTAATGCATGTGTCTGTGTATGTGTTTTTTCTCTTTGAGTTATCTGCAGCTAACTTAACTGTGTGGTAAATATAGTCTTCAATTCTCTGTTTATGTAAGTGGAGAACACCCTTATTTTGAACTGAAATGTTCATGTATTTTTTTTTATTTTCAACAGACACAGGTACCTTATAGTCTCATGGTGTTCACAACATCTGACTAAGGAGTATTTGATTAGAGTTGCTGTTCATGAAACTGAGTCACAGACAGGTCAAGTGATTAGCTTCAAGTCACACAGCTATTACATCCTGTGTGATGATGAGGAATGGGGTCGCTTTGCTCCCAGTTCAGTGTGTTGTGTATTATCTTTCCTTTATATTAGAATAAAAACATGCCTCTGTTTCCCCATCCCATTTCTTACCTTTTGTCTGATCCTGAATTTTTTTCTTTTATAATTTTTCAAGAGGGTACATATGCTTGCCAAAAAGAGAGAAAAAGAAAGAAAGAGAAAGAGGAAAGTGAGAATATATCTTCTAATCCCACCTCCCTATGGCAAATGGTCATACAGAAATCCCTGCTCTTTCATCTCCTCTTTCAGGCCTTGGGTAACACCTATACGCATGACTGGTGTGTTTCTCAAGTCATCAGGTCAGGGACTTGAACCTCATGGTTGGCCATGTGGGATCTGGCCACCTTAACCACCTCACCATTGACTGGCCCTCTTTTCCTTTTTTCGATTTCTTATTTTAATTCAAATGGGCAATTATTTACAAAATTTCTTTCATGTTTCTACTGTTGATCACTAGACCATAAATAAATTTGGTCCATATTAATGGCAAATGTTGGTGGTTGACTATCCTCATTTTTCTTTTTGACAGATTTTGTTCAAATCAGGGTAGAGTAACTCTAACCGAGACTCCAGGAACTAATCCAGAACACCAAGGACACCCCTTTCCTTGCCAGGAATGTGTTTAGTGGGGATCATATAATCATGCTCCCAATAATGTGAGGGTCTCTTCAGGCCTCTGGAAAGCCAATAAGAGTCCAGAAGAGAATCTTGCTTTCTTTTCCTAGGTGTTGGAATATTCTGAAGAGAAGTTTAAAATATACCTGCTTTGTTCCAGAGAGAAGCCAGATTTCTGGCATTTCAGGACTAGAATCTCTAGGCTTTCTGATATGTGCAACACTTTCTGACTTAAGTTAGGATTTTTTTCTAACTGCTAGGGGATCTTAATTGATAAAGTGTCTTAATAGAATATTGTTTCTTTCTAGCCCATGTTATCTGTGCAGTGCTGGCAATTACTTATGTTTTCTGTGATTGTGGTGCTTCATATTTATTGTCCTCACAGCACAAATTACCCTCTGACAGATTATGTATATCACTATGTATCTCTCTATATATCTTTATCTTCTATCTATCTATCTGTCTTGGTTCTTCAAAATTTTTATGGAAAAATAAAATTAAAGTACAGGATTATTGGAACCAGCAAGTGTCATGGTCAACTGTGCTTTGAGTCCCAGACCTGGTAGCTTACTTTCGCTGTCACTCTCTGGTCAAATTTTTAAAAAATAGTAATAATTATAAATAAATTAAATTAAATAATTATTTTTAAAATATAGGATTATTTTGGTGCAAAATAATTTAAAATCCATGTATATGGGCTGGACCCATGGCCTGATAGTTAAGGGAAACTCTTCTCACATGGCCAACTGTGGTTCAAATCTCAGCCTCAGTGGCTTTAAAAACATGCCTTGGGGACCAGCAGTTGGCGTAATGGCTATGTCGTTCATGTGTAGTCAACCACAATTCGAGTCCCGGACCCTTTGGCTTAAAACTCATGCCAGGCGCGTGTGCATGCGTGCCCAAGATCCTGAGAGGATAATGGAGAAGAGGGGATTGCGGTGTGGCCATCCCTCCGGGTAATTTTTCACTTTCTGTCTCTGTCTCTCTGGCGAGCACACGCACCTATAGCAAAAACCTCTCAAAAAAGAAGAAAACATACCATGTGTATGCCTAAAATCTAGACTGGGTGAAGAAATGGAGGAAAAGGGATTATGGTATGATCATGTCCCATTGAAGAATACTTTATCTCCCCTTCTCTTTCTCTTTCTCCCTCTGGTGAGTGCACACACCTTCTGGCAACTAAAATAACAACATAAAATCCATGGACAGATCTTTTTTTTTTAACAGTATCTATTGTCCATGAACTTTTTGAACACCCTGTGTGTGTATGTGTGTGTGTGTGTGCACACACATGCATGCACATGTATATGTGGCAGGAATGGGTGACTATGTTTTTCTTTTTGTAAATGTAAATTCTGTGAAGATAGGCATTTTAATCTTTGTTGTTTGCTTCTAAATTACACAGCCTGGCACACTGTAGAAGATTAATAAATAGTTGCCTAATAAGTTAATTGATTAATAAGTGAATTAATATAGCAGATTCACAGATATGTCATAGGATTGTTGAAATGATAAATTTAGGTAACACATGTAAATATTTTGAAATTGCCAAGCATATGATTATTAAAACCTATACAGACAACCCCTTCTTCAAGTTTTGGCACAATACCTACAACTTGTATTAATATAAATATTTATTGAAAGTTATCTGTCATGTCATCTACCCTCCAGAGATAATAAATATTTGTTGTTTTAAGATGCTGAGTTTTAGGGTAATTTATTACATAGCAATAGATAACTAACATACTTCCTGTGCCTCCAACTCTCTTCACTCTCTTCTCTGTGTTCTGAGTGCTCTTTCATTATATCACCAGTTTTCATTTACCCAAATATCTTTGTTTCATTCAATACACATTCATATGTGGTATCTACATGTAGGCATGGTATTACACATTGGCTAAATGGTTAAGACCTGCAAGATTCAAGTCTTGTCAAATCCCACTTAATTTTAGGAAACCTCTGGAGTTTTGTGAGGTACACTGGTCCGTTGGATTTCAATAGACTGGCATTAAACTCTAAGCTTTCCTTCACTGCACTCTGGCTGTTTCAACAATCAGAAGCAGAACATGAAATTTATAATATTTATACATGCTTCCAAATAAGTGGAATTTCTCAACTGCATGGGCATGAGTGGGTAGCATCTCCACATTAATGTATGTGGTTATCTCTGTATTTATTTTATCTCTTGCTACAATCTCATATGCTAATAATTATATATTTTAAATGTTATTTAATGTCATATGCATATGTATATCTCATATGTCTATTTCATTAAAACTTTTTAATGACTTGTTTTAGAATACACTGTGATTATACTTCTTTTATGAAAGGGGAAATAGAATTTTGAATAACTTTACCAATGTAGAAATAGATGGAACCAGAAAACACACCTGAGCAGATACCAAAAATCTGTATCCTAAAGCTTTCCTCTATGTTGTCAAGTACATTCACACTCTTCATGACAGAAATTATTAATGAAAAAGGAGCAGCCTAGGAATATGGAAATTGTTTAATCTTTGTTTCTTCCTCTAATATCTTAGCAGATTTGACCAAGTCATTTAATTTACTAGGTCACAGTTATCTCATTTTTCCTAGGTTATTTGTTAATTCATTCTATTAGGAAGAGAGAATAGAAGAGATACACACAACAGAGTCTTCATGTTGTGATCTCTCCCTAGCTTCCGCCTGCCCACACAATGGGCATGCATATGCTCAAGGCAGATTCAGGGAGTTCCTGGGCCATGAACCCAGCACCTTTCCCATGTGAGTCCAGTTGTGTCACCACTGTGCCATCATCTGCCCCTCAGTTACCTCATTTTTGAAATGGGAAACTATTTATACCAGCAAGTGGTATGGCAGTTGGGGTGCTGGACTCCCACATGGATGACCACGGTTTGAGTCCCAGACCTGGCAGCTTGCTTTCTCACTTTCCCACTCTCTCTCTCTTCCTCTCTTTGGTGAGCACACAGGCTCTATAGAATTTTTTTTAATAGTAATAATAATAATCAAAAATTTTAAATAAATAAAAATAATAAAATGGGAAAATATTTACCTTTCTCTTAATTTCCAGGATTGTTTATGAGGTACATATGGAATAACACAGGTGAATAAACTTTGAAAACTGTAAGTCATGACATAAGAGTGACGTGTTTATTTATACAACAAAGAATTTGTTGGTTTGGTTTTATATTGCCAGTGGACACATGTGCTCATTAGGGAGAAAGAGGAAGTATCCCCTAGAGGGGCATTGTCATGCTGCAATCTTTTTTTCTCCATTTCTCCATCTTATCAAGACTTTGAGCACATGTGTGCATGCATCCAACATGTTTTTCAAGCTGCTGGGGCTGGGATTTGAATTGCTGTCAGTCATGTGAGATCTGGCCCCCAAGGCCAGGGCTTAACCACTGCACAATGGAGTTGACCCCAGACCGTCTGGTTTACACACTTTCTGTGGACAAAACCCTACTGAAAGCTCTCAGTACACAACACTTAGACATCGCCTGCCCTAGCTGAGATTATAATCTCTTGGAAAGGAGATAAATTATAAGCAAAATAATTAAAGAAATAAAACAGAGAGCATATTATTAGAAAATGATTCATACTACAGCACAATATGACAATGACAACACAGTTAAGGAGGAACAGAGAATGGGGAAGATAGTATGTTATCCTCTTAAGTAGGGTAATGGGGGATTATTTGAATGAGAAGATAATATCTCATCATACAGCTGAAGAAGGTGATAGGGCAAGTGTTTTAGATATACAGGGGATCATTCTCCAGATTCAAAAAGTACATAAAACAAAATACTGGGTTACTGGAAAAGTCATGATGCATTTTTTTTGCATAGGAAAACAGAAAAAATACATCATGACTTTTCTGACTACCTGATAACACATTCGAATGTCCTGAAGTAAGAATATGTTTGTGTTCTAGAATAGCAAGAAGGTCAGAAAGACAGCATTAATGTGAGCCAGGTGGAGAATACAGGAAGCAAAATGAGAATTGAGTCTTACACCATTAAGACTTTGGTTTTTCCCTCTGAGTGAGCAGCTATCCACTGGAGGAGCTGTGCCACATGACTCAGCTTTGGAAAGGAATTCTCAGAATGCTGTGTCAAAAGATGATGAGATCCAGGGTTAGGATGATAGTAGTGCCCAAGTTCTGAGCATATATGAAAAATGAAATTAACAAGATTTTTTGATGGATGAGTATGAAATATACAAAACAAGATGTACAAGTTGGCAAATATAGCTTATGTATCTAGCCTAAGCACTGGAAAGGTGGAATTTGGATTTGCAGACATGGACCAGACTGTGGGGAGCAAGCCTGTTAGGAGTGAGACTGGAATATTGTTCATTTTGAATATGTCTGTTACAGATGCAAGTGGAGGTGGTTGGTAGAGCCAGATATAGGGACCAGGTGCTCAGGAGAGACCTTGAAGAAAGATGTAAATTGAGACGTGATTACAGTGAAATGACAATTAAAGCCACATGCAAGATGAGATTACCAAGGGAATGAGTGATGGTCAATAGAGAAAAAGAGGGAGGCCTGGGATGGCCAGTGTTTAAAGCTGAAAAAATAAAGGGACCTCAGCAAAAGACTATGAGCATCTAGTGAAATAGGAAGGATTCATAAAGGTTTTGTATCTTGAAATCAAGTAAAGCAACTGTGTTTCATCATGAGGAAATGATAGTTAAGTAAATGCTTTTATAAATCAATTCAGATGACGATTACAAATGGAACAGTGGATTTAACAACAGCAAGGTTATGGAGTCCTAAAAAGGTGGATAGTATAATCATTACTTTTGAATTTAGGGAGTAAAAAGAATGCTAAATTTAAAATCAGGAAACTTTAAGTAAAATAAATGAATAAGTAAAGGAAGGAGATAAAATCATAAATGCTTTCCACTCAGAGTGATTATGATGATCAAATGATCAAATGGTGCTAAACATACTCTGTGGAACATGAAGGGATATGCAAATATCAACTCAAGCATCAAGATCTTGGAGCATGAATGATCATTAAGAATCTGTAACTTCTCTCAAAGACTGCTCAGCCACATACTAGACCCCAAACCCACCACACGCACACACAAACACGCATGCATGCACACACACACACACACACACACACACACACACACACACACACGGTATACACAGATTGTCTTACTAATACTAGAGACTGAATATGTATCAAGGAGCTCCAGCAGATTTAGGAACTAAGCCAGCCTGTTGCAGCTCTGGTGCTGCTGACATTACCAGACGGCATTAATTTAATTCCACTCAGTTATGCTTTTAAATTTGATTTGAGAAATGTGTCATAAAATGCTATTGAGAAGTGTGGTGCTGCATTCCTAAGCAGACTGGGAGGCTGTGTTGGTTCTGGGAATCCTTGGGTGAAACAAATTCAGATCCTGTTGTGCCTGAAGACTTTAAGGAGTTGACCTGTTGCTGGGATCTGGTGACGGAGGTTTGGTGTTCCCAGATTGTTCACTGTGGAGAGATCAGAAGCAAAGCGTAAATCTCCAGAGAATTTACGGAAAGAGATTATAAGAAATACATGAAAGTGCTGAAAAATTATAATTTTAGCAAAAAGCAGGGGTAGTTTTCAAAAAGACATTGCATTTATATGAAACTGAGTTGATTATAAAGTCCTTTACTCACTTGTTATACTGAGTGATCCATATTACTTTTTCAAGTCCCTTTTCCAATATCAATTGAACTAAAAGAGATCAGTCTAGATCAGTTGTCTCCAAAGAGACTAAGTTTCCTCAAAGTGCATCACAATGATTCATTGGGCGATGGGAAAAATCATGGGACTTTTACTTGCATTTACATTTAGTGCACTGAAAAACATTTATACGGACCAGCAGTTAGCGTAATGACTATGTTGCTGAACTCCCATAGTCGACAGCGGTTCGAGTCCCAGATCTGGTGGCTTAAACTCACGCCAGGCGCATATGCGTGCGTGCCAAAGATCCCGAGAGGATAATGGAGGAGAAGGGATTGCCGCGTGGCCATCCCCCCTGGGGGGTGATTTCTCACTTTCTGTCTCTCTGTCTCTCTCTGTCTTTCTGGTGAGCGCACGCGCCCTGTAGCAAAAACCTCTTAAAAAAAAAAAAAAAAAAAAAAGAAAGAAAGAAAGAAAGAAAGAAAGAAAGAAAGAAAGAAAAAGGAAAAGAAAAGAAAAACATTTATATTCTTTGCCTATGTTTTTGTAAAGCATGTAACACAAATAGCAAGTAAATAAATAAGACTGTATTGGATGTGTATCCTCCCCTATATTGTTTTATTGGTTGATTGATTGGTTTATGTATCCTGATAAAGACATGTGCTCAAAATAATCTACAGAAGACTTACTGATTGATCTCTCAGAGTTATCATAGCTATTTTATTTTATTATTTTATGGTTTTGAAACTGGTTATTCTAACCATTGTGATTAACTTAAAAAATGAAATGGCAGATTGCCTATTCAACTGACAAGTCAGCTTTTGGCTTTTATTTTTATTTTTTTTTAATTACCCAAGTGTGTGTATGTTTACCAGAAAGATGGAGAAACAGAGGAGAGAAAGAACCTCTAATGGTACACGGTCATGTCACAATCTCTTCTCCCCATATGCCTATCCAGTCAGAATCTGGGGCGTGTGCACACACCCAGTGCGTTTTTCAAGTTTCTGAGACTTTGAGTCTCAACTCAAACTGCAGTTGTCCATGTGGGATCCATCTCCTTTGACCACTAGGCAATGAGGCCAGCCTACTTCTGGATTGTTGATGATTAATAAAAGTATTGTTGATAATAATGAGTCAGTCATGGTGGTTCAACAGTGACACAATGCCCTATGATGCAGAATCCACGTAGGAAGGTCCTGGACTTCCTTCCTGAGTCACTCCCGTACATGCCCCTGCGTGCCAGTGATCCACACTGAGAGTGGGGTTGGATAGCAGTGTGAAGGCTCTGAATAGGGGGCCTGTTTCTCGCTCTTGGTTTATCTCTGTCTCTTTCTGTTCTCTCACTCTTTTTTTGTGTGTGTCTCTTTTTTATGGAAAAAAATAAATAAACTTAAGCTTAATAAGAATAACTCTCCTTGCCAGGAACTTAGTGGAGGCAGTAAGAGCTATCTCAGTTTTTACATTTCAAAAATATCTAAAGCGATACCTCACATGAACTCTTTGAGTGACAGCAAAGAATTTTAATTTGACTTGGGATGTCTAAGCCATAGTCCCAGCTCTGCCGCCAGTTTGCTACAGGAAGTTAGATTAGCCAGGTCAACTCTTTGGGCCTAGCACTCCAGTCTGTCAATATGGTGGTCCCAGAACCCTCTTGATGCAGAGTTCATCTCCATGTCTGTTTCTTCAGCTAGGTCTTTCTGGACCCTACCCTCCAAGAGACTGCTTGCTTCTTCTTCCATTTGCAGTAACCTTTTTTCACATGTACTGCCTTATTTTCTCCATGAAACAATAAGTATCTGAAAATGTATGTTTACTATTTGGTTGATATATCTATTGTCTGTCTTCTATAACTGGAATGTGAGCTCCATGGAAACTGAAAGGAGCACAAGGCAAATGTACAAGGAGGCAAATGAAGTTTAAGCCTCAATCCCCAGGGGGTTGTGTTAGCAATGTGATCATGTGGCTATGGGTTTTGGTTTTAGTCCAGAGTCTACAAAAGTATGATATTCTATTACAGAATTGGTTACGACTACTGCTTCATTTTACTCTGACTTTTCCTTTGTTAAATTTTGCTTTGTGTCCAGTGGTGTGGGCATTTGGTATCCAGCCAAGCAGAATTCTAATGAGAGTATATAATGCATGGGATTTGTTGATGATGCTTTTCTATCACCAAAAGTGTTTGTCATCACTTCTGTGTCTAGTTGAGTTATCATTAACAAGATGCCTTAGATTATTACAAAGCAGGACAAACTACGTTTCCGAGGGATATTTGTCTGCCCCTAGTCCTAATAATATTGTTACTGCACTGCATTGCCTACATGTAAGATTACTGATAAGTCAACAAGTGTCTGTTTCTACAACTTAGATACACAGTTCAATGTCTTCAGCCACTTGCTGATATTTAACACTCATTTCCAAGCTACCGTCCTGGGTACAAAATACATTTCAATCTCATCACCCCTTTTTGCCTTGCTTATTCACTGCACTCTATCTGAACTGTACTTCTCAATTCTGGGCCTTTGAGGCTGTGGCATCATTTATCTCTTTCATCGGTCCCAATCACCTTGCCCGATCAAATCTTTGTGTGTTCTCATCCAATACTTGCTGATTTGTCATCAACTATGGACATCAACAAAGCTAGTATCGAGGTCATAATACATCAACACAGTATAGCCATTCATCACAAATGAGATCAATAGTGTCAACATTATCAATGAAAAGGGTATGGATGATATATCACTACACAGAAATGAAAATTCCATGCAACCTTCATGGTCATTCATTAAGGAAATTTGATACCAGTTTTCCCCAAATCAGTGTTAAGTATTCATTTACTAATTTTCAATAATTAATTATGAATATTAATGAAAGTTTTTAAACTGTCAATTGAATAATATCATGGATCCCATATGGCTGATTGTGTGATTCAAGTCTGGACTGGTGGCTTGAAAAACATGCCAGATCCATCTGCCTGCATACCAAAATCCTGAGAGGATGACAGAGGAGAAGGGATTGTGGCATGGTCATATCCCCTAAGGGGGTGCTTTCTTACTTTCTCTCTCTTTCCAACAAACACACTCATCCTATAGCAAATTTAAAATATGTATATACCCACCAAGGCCAACTGTCCTACCTAGACACTGTTCTCTGGAGGCTGGGACCACATGGGAGGCCTGGTTTTGATTCCTTGTTCAACCTAAAAGCTGAGGATGAGATGAACTTCCAACCCCAGTGACTGAGGAGACTGATACAGGAGAATTACAAGCTTGAGGCTAACCTGGACAACATAGCAAGACCCTGTCTTAAAAAGAAACATATGTGGTGTACACACCTGTAGTCCCTGGTACCCAAGAACCTAAAGTAGGAGGATTATTACAAATTGAGGCCCATCTTAAATAGATAGATAGCTATCGATAAATAGATAGCTGGAGAGAAAGACTAATTTTAAATCTTTTAATAGAAAATAACATACAAATCACATATGATGATGACATAGGGAAAAGGTAGACATTATTAAGGTATAGTATGTAGTTAAAAAGAGAAATATGGTTCTTTTTCTGGATTTTGTGAAGTATTTATCAGTATTTCATAATCACCAACAGATACACATTATAATTTTATACTGTCTTTTCTAATTTTACAGTTCATTTTCAGGTTAAATATTTTGTTACTTCTGTATTTCTGTCTTAAGGGAGACCCCCAGAGTATATAAGTTATAATTACCACCAAACAAGGTCTCATTCTGGCAGGACATTGGTGTTTTCCTGAGAGCTTATAGTCCCCACTTTTAGAACAAGGAGAGAGTTAAGAAATGCATAGATGAAGCACAAAATGTTATCTAAGAATCCTTTTCAGCTTGATTTTGCTGTTTCTCTTATGAACCAAGAGATGAAAACTTTGACCTTTAATTCTCAGAGGCTACTAAGAATTGCTCCAAGGAGGTCTGCTATTGGTGAGGATTATGAGATTCACTTTTAACAAGCACCCCAGTGCATCTGTAAATCATAATATAAGGCCCTCCAAAGTCAGGCTCTTCAGCCTCTACAGAAACCCTGTGTATACACAGGCATCTTTTCTTGATCATTGGAGCTTATTGATTGGCTGAGACACAGTTGGGCATCCCTGTGGGTAATATAGCCCTAAGGTTCTGGCTCCTAGTAGTAGAAGAGGTCACATACAGTGTTCCTGTAGTTATGGTATTGTCCCTTACTGCTACTGGGGTGCACTCCAGAGTCTGGTTTGCCTCTTTTACCCCATACAACATAGATCACAGATTTTTTTCAGATTATTATCATTTATTCTTCTTATTATTTTTAAAACATTCAATTATATATATCAATTGGCTTGTATGAAGAATTTACCCAATATGAAATACTTCTCGAACCAGTCCAGTTGAGAATACTATACATGTTATCAATAGGTAACAAACCATTTCTGTGTCTCACAAATATCATTCCTCTCTATTTGTTCTCATGCTATCCTTCTCTATACTCTTCCCTACTCCCCCCTTCCTGTTCCACACTGTCTTCAGCATCCGTAACTATTTTCACTTTTATGCCCTCCAATATTTCAATCTCTACCGTAGAGTGCAGATAGTCAGTATATTTTAAGTGCATACATACAATATCTTCTTTTCATAGCCTGGCTTGCTTCACTCAGCAATAGATCTTCCATATTCAACCACTTTCTAGCAAATGCCAGAGTCTTGCTGTTTTTCTATATGGCTGATTAGTATTCCATAGAGTATATGTGCCACACTTTTTCAGTCCATTCATCTGTTCTTGGACATTTGGATTTGGTCCATGTCTTAGCTATTGTAAATAATGCCACAATAAACATTGATGTGCAAGTGCTTTTCCAACTGAGCATTCTCCTCTCCTTTGCACAGATACCTAGAAGTGGGATTGCTGGATCAAATATTAGTTCTATTTGTAGATCTTCGAGAAAACTCCATATTGTTTTCCACCGTGGCTGGACCAATTTACATTCCCACCAATGGTGCAGGAGAGTTCCTCTTTCACCACAACCCCGCCAACACTTAGCATTTTTTTGTATTTTTAATCTTCGCTATTCTGACAGGGGTTCCGTGGTATCTCATCATGGTTTTAATCTACATCTCATTTCCTCATATATTTTTTTGGCTGTTCATATGTTTTCCTTAGAGAGTTTTTGTTCAGCTCATTTTCCCATCTTTTAATTGGATTAATCTGTTTTGTTTGTTTGTTTGTTTGTTTGTAAGCTACTTGAGTTCCCTGTGTTCTAATTATCCATCCTTTATTTATAAAAATATTCTGAGGGTTGTCAATTCACACTAATTACTGGGTTCTTTGCTGTGTAGAAACTTCTTATTTTGATATAGTCCCACTTGTCTATTTTAGGGATTATTGCTCATGCTTTGGGAGTCTCATTAAATAAGGCTTTGCCTATCACAATGTCTCTCAGAGTTTCCCGAGTGTTTTCCACCAGTAGTTTTATAGTTTGAGGTCTTAAGTTCAGATCTTTGATCCATTTTGAGTTGATTTTTGTTAATGGGGAAAGATGGGAATTCAGTTTCATCTTTCTGCAGGTGGATACCTAGTTTTCAAGCACCATTTGCTAAGGAGACATTCCTTTTCCCAATGAATTGACTGGTATCCTTTGTCAAAAATGAGTTTGTTGTAAGCTTTGAGGTTTACTTCTGGGGTCTCTATTCTCTTTGATTGGTCCACCTGTCTGTTTTTGTGTCACTACCATACTGTTTTGATTATCACAGCTTTATAGTATATTTTGGGATCAGGGAGTGATTTGTCACTCACTCTACTCTTTTTGCACAGAATTGCTTTGGCAATATGAGGTTTTTTTTATGATTCCAGACAAATTCTATGCTTATCTTTTCTAGATCTGTGAAGAATGTCTCTGGTATTTTTCATGGAATTGCATTAAATATGTAGATTAATTTGAGTAGAATTGCCATTCTGATTATATTCATTCTTCTAATCCAGAAACATGGTATATCCTTCCCCCTTTTTATATCATCTTCAGTATCTTTTTTTAAGATTTTCATAATTTTCTTTGTAAAGGTCTTTGACTTCTTTAGTTAGGTTTATCCCTAGGTATCTTATACATTTTGTGACTAAGGTAAAAGGGATTTCTTTCTTCAGCTCTACTTTGTTCAACTTGTTTTTATAGAGAAATGCTACACATTTTTGGATGCTGATGTTGTATCCTGCCACTTTACTGTATTTGCTTATTACTTCGAGAAGTTTTTCCATGGAAACCTTTGGATCTTCTAAGAATACCATCATGTCATCTGCAAATAAAGATATTTGCAACTTTTCTTTGCCTATTGAATGCCTTTTATATTATTCTCTTTTCTGATTGCACTGACTAAGACTTCCAGCACTATATTAAAAAGCAGTGGAGAAAGGGAGAAGCCTTGTCTAGTACAAGTTTTTTTACTGGAAAAGTTCTAGCTTTTCCCCATTGAGTATAATGTTAGCTATAGATTTTCATATATGATTTTATTGTGTTGAGAAATGACCCTTCTATAACAATCTTGCTGAGAGTCTCAATCATGAAGGGATACTGTATTTTATCAAATGTTTTCTCTGCATCAATTGAAATATCATATGGTTTTTTTTTTTTTTTCTTTTTTTGGAGAGGTTTTTGCTATAGGGCGCGTGCGCTCGCCAGACAGACAGAGAGAGACAGAGAGACAGAAAGCGAGAAATCACCCCCCAGGGGGGATGGCCACGCCGCAATCCCTTCTCCTCCATTCTCCTCTGGGGATCTTGGGCACGCACGCACACGTGCCCGGCGTGAGTTTAAGCCTCCGGGTCCGGGACTCGAACCGCGGTCGACTACATGGGAGTCCAGCGACATAGCCATTACGCTAACTGCTGGTCCCTCATATGGTTTTTATCTGTTAATATGGTGTATTATGTGTATAGTCTTGCATATATTGAACCAGCCTTGCATCCCTGGAATAAAGCCTACCTGGTTGTGATGAATAATATTTTTATATGATGTTGGATACGATTTACAAGTATCTTGTTGAGAATTTTTGCATCTCTATTCATTAGAGATATTGATCTGTAGTTTTCTTTCTTTGTCATGTCTTTATCTGTTTTGGCAATGAGGGTTATGGAAGCTTCATAAAATGAACTTGGAAAGTTTTCTTTCTTTTGGAACTTTAGAAATAATTTGAGTAGAATGGAAGTTAACTCTTCCTTAAAAATTTTGTAGAATTCATAAGTGAAGCTATCAGGACCGAGGCTTTTTTCTGTCAGGAGGTTATTTATTTATTACTGATTCAATCTCATGACTTGTTATGGGTCTGTTCAGGTTTTCTATGTCCTCTTGATTTAATTTTGGTGGATTATATGTTCCAGGAATTTGTCCATTTCTTTGATGTTCTCTATTTGTTGGCATATAGTCACTCATAGAATCCTCTAATGATGTTTTGTATATCTATTGTGTCTGTTGTAATGTTGCTTGTTTCATTACATATTTGATTTATCTGGTTCCTTTCTTTATTCTTTTTTCTCAGTCTAGCTAATGGTGTGTTGATCTTGTTAATGTTTTCAAAGAACCAGCTTTTGCTTTCATTTATTTTCTGTATAGCTCATTTATTTTCTATTTCATTTATTTCTGCTTGAAAAAAAATCTTTATGATTTCTTTTGATCTGGTACTTTTTGGTTATTTTTGTAGTTGTTTTTCCAATTCCCTGAGGCAAGATGTGAGGTTGTCTATTTGCCACCTTTCCACCTTTTTTGTATGCACATTAATTGCTATGAATTTCCCTTTTATGACTGCTTTTGCCTTGTACCATAGATTATGAAAACTCATGTACTCACTATCATTTGTTTCCATAAATTTTTTGATTTCAGACTGAATTTCCTCAGTAGTTCAGAAGTGATTCAGAAGTAGGTTGTTTAGTTTGCATGTGTTTGTGTATTTTCGAGGGTGTATCTTGAAATTAATATAGAGTTTAATTTCATCATCATCAGAAAAGATGCTAGACATAGTTTTTATGGTTTTGAATCTTCAAAGGCTTAATTTGTCTCCTATCATATGATCAATCTTTGAAAAGGTTCCATGCTAGGGTGAGAAAAATGTATATTTTGTGGTCTTAGTGTGGAAAGGTCTATAGATGTCAGTCAAGCCCATTTGATTTATACTAGCATTTAGGTCCTGTGTCTCTCTTCTTATTTTTTGTCAAGAAGAGCTGCCTACAGGAGATAATGGGGTGTTGCAGCAATTAGAGTGTTGCACCCTATCTCTCCTTCTTGCTCCAGAAGTCTTTCCTTCATGTGTTTAGGTGCTCCTGAGTTGGGTACATAGATATTTATAAGCATTATGTCTTCTTGATCAATTAGCACATTTATTATTATATAACGCACTTCTTTGTCTCTTATAGTCTTTGTCTTGAAGCCTATTCTGAAATTAGTATTGCAACTCCAGCCCTTTTTTGATTTTCTTTTGCATGGAGTTTTTTTTTTCCAGCCCTTCACTTTTAGTCTATGTATGTCTTTATCCATAAGGTGCATTTCTTATAGGCAACAGATAGAGGGTTTTTGGTTTTTTGTCCATTCAATCAGTCTGTGTCTCTTGATTACAGAATTTAATCCATTAATGTTCAACGTTATTATCGATATTTCCAGACATGTTTCTATGCTTAAGTGAGCCATTTTCTTGGTTGCTTTTTGTTCTCTTATAATCGTCCATCTCACTTTATAGTTTTCCTAGGATAGCACTCCATTCAGAACATCTTTAAGAGCAGGTCTGGAGTTGGAAATTCTTTCTGGTTTTGTCTATCTGAAAATAGTTTTATGTCCCCCCCTCCCCCATATGAAGGATAATCTTGCTGGGTATAGTATTCTTGGTTGAAATTGTTTTTCAATGAAAACTTTGACTATATTTCTCCATTCTTTCCTTGCCTGCATTGTTTCTGATGAAAGGTCCAGTGTTAGTCTGATGGGATAACCTTTGTAAGTAACTTAACATTTCCCTTTTGCGAATTTTAGTATCTTGTCTTTGTCTGTGGTTTTGGCCATTCTGGCTATGATGTGCCTTGGAGAGGATCTTCTTGGGTTGATTCTACTTGTGGTCCTATGTATTTCTTGGGTCTCGATATTTGAATGCCTCTCTAGGTTTGGAAAGTGTTCATCTAAGATTTCATGGAATAAATTATCAATGCCCTTATTATTTTCTTCCTCTTCTAGGGTATTGATTATCTGGATGTTGGGGCACTGGATGGTATCTACTATTTCTTGTATATTATCCTCATTTTTCTTGGTTATTTTCTCAGTCTTTTTGATACTTTTCTTTAGGTCAGAGGTTTTGTCTTCTACATTTGAAATTCGATCTTCTTCTGCATGATCTAATCTACTTACAATAATTTTGATGGAAGTTTTAATTTCCTGCATTACATTGTTTATCTCTAACAATTCTGTTTAATTCTTTTTTGTATTGTCTATTTCTTCTTTCAAATCATGAAAGAACTTTCTCATCTCCTGGAGTTTGTTGTCTTTTTTCTTTTGCATCTCATTTAGTTTGGTCACTACAGATATTCTGAATGCTATACAACATTTCCACGACTTCCATTGTGCTGTCTGTGGGTGATGCAGAATTAATGTTTTCCCTTGGGGAAGAGAGACATTTTGGTAGTTGCTCATATTCCTTATGCCTCTGTGATTGTTCCTAGTTATCTGGTGATCTATATGTTCCTTCCTAAATTATTCAAGTTATCTCCAAGCATTCAAAGGTGTGAAGGAATAGGAAATTGATGATCTCTCTTCTGCTGAGAGTTCAAAGGCGAGTGGGAGAGAAGAAGAGCCACAGTCAGGCCATTAAGTCCTGCAGCTGCAGGTGGCCTGACCTCTAGCACGACCCTTCACTTGAATGAGTATCTGGATGGGTTGGGAGGGGCAAAACAGATCACAACCTTTTTTGTCCTGGTTGATGGGTTTTGGTACACTGTATATGTATATTCCATTTTAATATTTGAAACTTCACAGAGAGATACTTAAGGGAAAATTATGTCATTCATTTATAGGAACAAGAACAATTTTAAAAATGTGCACAAACCTTTTCTCCTTTTCTTTTTATTTCTTGGAGAATAAAGGTTATAGACCTAGCATAGAAATCAAGGTTCTTCCTTATTTGGCTTCCGCTACCTATTGTGCTGGACTTCCATTTACAGTTAGGTATGGCTGAGGATGGTACAGCCATCTTACCACCATCATAATAGTGTTTAGGACTACAGAGTCAAACAATGTCCAGTTCACATATGTGTTGAGAGCAATAGTCTTGGGGCCAGCAGATAGCATAGCAGTTAAGTTTCTGGACTCCCCCATGGCTTATAGTGGTTCAAGTCCCAGACTCAGTGGCTTGAAAATCACACCAAGCTGGGACCAACAGTTAGTGTAATGGCTATGTCACTGAACTCCCATATATAGTCAGCCACGGTTTGCATCCCAGACCCGGTGGCTTAAAACTCACGCCAGGTGCATGTGCATGTGTGCCCAAGATCCCGAGAGGAGAATGGAGGAGAAGGGATTGTGGCGTGGCCATCCCCCATGGGGGGTGATTTCTCACTTTCTGTCTCTCTGTTTCTGTCTGGCGAGCGCATGCGCCCTATAGGAAAAAAAAAAAAAAAAAAAAAAAAAAAACCTCTAAGAAAAAAAAGAAAAAAGAAAGAAAATCACACCAAGCTCATGTGGGTGCATATCCAAATCCTGGGAAGATGATAGAGGAGAAGGGACTGCGGTGTTGCCATCTCACCCCCACCCTGGGATGGGATTTCTCACTTTTCCTCTAACTGACTGTTTCTCTCTCCCCGTCTCTGTTTCTCTCTCCCCTGTAAGCACACACACTCCTAGGCAAAATCCTCTAAAAAATAAATAAAGCAATAACTTTATGTGAACTTTCTTTTAATTCCATTGTATTATTTCTTCCTTCTTCAGCATATGTACTCATCTAAATATCTGTCATAGTTCGCTTAAGGGCAAAAACTTAGTCCTCTTGCTTTTTGTGTTAACTACAGGAATTATAAAAGAATCTTGTACATAGGGCATATTTGCTATGTTGAATCTTAGTCACAGTTGAAATTTAATCTGTCAAAATTTAGAGAAATAATTTCTATGTCTATATAGTGTCTATCATATGGAAAAAGAAAATAAATAAGAGTGATAGGTATAAATGATATATTATGGAAGTTACTACTGCCTTTGCCTTTTGAATTAAATTATATCCTAATAAACATAATAATGACAATAAATTATAACAATAACAGAGTACTTTTATTTAGGTAAGATTGTATTGAGCAGGTTTAAGGGAATAATCTCGTCTTAAAATACTAGGTTATCTCAGGTTCTTATTTTACTAATGAAACCAAGGGTTAAACAGGAAAATAAGTCACTCAAAGTCATAATTAACACAGAACAGAATGAAGATTTACACCAATTTTGACCACTTTGAGAACAGGTATACTTTATTACAATGTCATATCTTGCTTTTCCTCTAATGAAGAAAATTCAGAGCAATTTGTTTAGTATCTAACTTGAATTTATTTGCTTCTGTCTCCTTTCAAAAAAAATCTCCAACTTTGACTTTATGTGCACATATATTGTCCTCATCCTACTCTCTGAGAATTTGTTAAGAATTCTTCACCATTCATTTTCATTCTCTCTCTTTTTCTGTCTATCTTCCTCCTTCTGACACCAGCAGAGATACATCTTCCATGTGGTTTCTAGTCTCAACTAGCACGAATCAGGCTCTCAGCTCTGTAGGCCTACAAACTAACCTTGGCATAATGAATGACCTGCAGCTTCGGAATGCCTCTAGAATGCCAAATGACCACAGCTCCATGCCTCCAGAATGTGGAATGGCCCCAGAATTAACCAGGTGACCCACAGCTGCACGCCACTAGAATGACAAATAGATCCCAGCTCCTAGAATACCAAGTGTCTGCTCAGGAAACAGCAATGAAGAAACTCTCCCGATGAAGAAGAAATGACAGGGGTTGCCTCCGCCACTGTAACTATTAATGCTGTGAATACTATGAGTATTAACATTCCACTAAAAATATCTAAGCTTCTCCAAATCATAGAGGCAGAACTGTTTCTGAGGGTAGAAATGTCTTCTTATTTTGTGCTTTCTATTCTTTGCTGAAAAAAGGGAACAGAAAACTTGTTTTCAAAATTCATTTTCTCAATGCATTAATTTAGATTTACAAAGCTTTTTAATCCCTTTAGACAGTATAGGCAGCTACAAAGTACTATTCAGAGGACGCTATTCCCCAGTGAGGAGACTGACCCCATCGTGGAATTTGCCATTAAAGAATAAAGGTATGAGGATATTTGCGTCAATCATACTCAATAACTGGGATTTTAATGAATTTCACTTCCCTTTTTATCATCAGTTTTTGCAGTGTCATTCCTTTGTGAATATTTTGTTTTCTTCTCTCTTTTTTTCCATTGCATTTTAATGCATTGGTTTTAAAAGGAGGATTTGCAAACTGAGTATTAAAACTCCAGGGCACTACATCTCCAAAATCTATAAGACGATAAGAAGATAAGAGGCCAAACCCTCTGAAAGCATCTCTCCTGGTGTCTTTGGAACTTGCAGGCTCGTCTATAATACCCCTAAGCCAAAGCAATCTGCCCGCTTCCCTCCAACCCTGCTGCCTGCCGATCACAGGCAGGCAGATAAACTTAGCATTAAAATTCCCCACACTTTGGCAAATGAGTACCCAGGAGGCAGCTGACTCAATCAGGGCTTGTTTTACTTACAGTGTAATACTGAGAAAGGCCATAAACTCCAGCCTGACAGATCTGTAATGCTCATTTCAATATGCCTTCCCTGTGTGTGAGCTTGCTGATGAACTTTCATATCCCGCCAACAAAATATAACAAACATATTAACGACGTGTGGTAAATCGCCATTGGATATACCAGGTCCCAAAGACAGAAATAGTTGTGTGTAAATGAGATTGTCTGGTTGCCTGCTACTGCTTTGGGGGTCCAGGATGATGCTCTGTCCTGGAGGGAGGATGAAAGCGGGGGAGAGGACAAGTCAGCTTTAGTGGAACAGGGATGTCCTTAACCAGAACAGCTGAGGTGTCAGCTACCCAAGACAGCAGAATGTCAGAGCCAGAGAAACTAAAGATATCATCTAGTTAAACTCATTAATCTGATGCATATTAGTCAAGGCCCAGAGAAGCAGTGCAAACCCGCATAGCAGGTGTGTGGTTTCTGAATCACAGACCACTGCTCTTCTGGTTAGATTTGATTTGTACCTGAAATGTCTTAGGAGAGTAGTAAAGTATAAACAATAGGAGAAATGTCCCTGTAACCCAAGTCAGTCCTATATTCTTGCTTTCTTCCATAACAAAATGCATTGCTGAGCATGGTCTTCCCTTAGTTGTACAGCAGTTGACTTTTGCATAGGGTGCATTAAGGGACACTGAAGAGTGATTTATGTGAATGTATTTTTTTCTACTGCAATTGCAAAAAGACAAGGACAGTTCCTTCAAAATTTTCATATTCTTTTTGACCCATTATCAGTACAAAAATCTCTATTTTTTTCATTTTACTGAGAAACTATGTCCCATAAGACTAAACTTGGGTAAACTCTGATTCACTAAGTTATTAATTATTTTTAAGGAGGCTAGGTGTTGCTGTGATTTGAAAGTGTTTCCCCCCAAACTTTTAGGTTAAGTTGGTGAACTTAGTGAAGTTATTGACAGTGGGAATTAATCTGACTATGGGGTTAAGAGGTGCAGGTTATTAGAGATGATTAAGATTGAATAAAGTTACCAAGATGCCCCCCACACCTGAATACTGGTGGGTTTAAGAGAAGAGGGAATCAGACTAGAGCAGACACAGGGCACAGGCATGCTCTGCTCTCTTCACACACTCTGCCCTGTCCCCATGTGGTACAATGTGGCAACTTGCACTGCTTTAAGATTCTGCCAACAAAAGGACTTTCACCAAATGTGGCCCCTAGAACTTGTACCCCCAAGCTATGAGCTGAATAAACCTATGCTCTTTATAAATTACCCAGACTCAGAGAGTACCATTAATAGCAACTGAGCAGACTGGAACTGATGTATATTGGGGTATTGCTCAATTTCTTCCCCTCCTTTCTTCCTTCCCTTCTTCCTTCCTTTCAGCCTGCCTTTCTTTTTCCATCTCTTCTTTCTTCAGTCAACATCTACTTGCTTTCAGACAACCTCTGAGTTCCAAGAGTATAACAAGAGATGTAAATCTTACCCTTCTGTGCAGTATAGTCAATTAGTTGTAACATAGTATGAAATATTCCATGATAGAAAAGTACAGGTTATATTGAGAGCCCAGGAAAGGGATACTAATATAGCATGGGAAAGGTGCATTAGAGTCACTTTCCCCAAGGTAGTGACTTCTAAGTGAAACCTGAAGCATTAACACGTGCAAACCAGACTGAGGGAGAGTATAGGGAGAGAGGAAGTTCTAAGAAGGAATGACTAGAGATGAAATAGAAACTCAGAGTGGGCAACATTAATTGGTACTACAAAATAAAAGATGATAATAAGACCAAGGCCAGGCAGTGTCCCAGTGGGAGTGCAACTGGATCCAGGTGGAAAAAAGCCTGGGTTAGAATCCTGGGACTTCCCCAAACATGCTGGGCACATTTGCTTATCTGTGATCCAGGCTGGCTAAGACTGGGGGAATGGATCCCAGAGTAAAGACCGACTGGGGATGTTTAGTTCTCTCTCACTCTGTCGTATAAAATAAAATAGTTAAAAACAACAACAACAACGACAGAACGATAATACAAACAAGACCAGAGAGGTGGTGTATGTGTGGGGAAGGATCCTGTATAATGAACAGGCTTATAATGTCCCAGCCTTGGTAGAATAAATATTAGCAAACTGATATGCAGTGCTGGAAATCACCTGACTGACCGGGGGTGTGAAGAGCAGCAATTTTAGAAAACATGGTGTGGCCTTTAGACACATGCAGAAATGAGCTTTTATTTTTTGCCCTTTAAAAGAAAGAACCTGAGGCCAGTTCTGGTAGCAATTTCTCCATCAAAAATGTTGGGCACACCCAATCCTGGCTTTTCTATATTTATGTGTCTTTGTGTGTTTGTTATTGCATCGATTTCTAATCCACAGCCTTCCTCACTCAAAAAATGTGTTCATGCCAAACAAGTCCCGACACATGGGTTCAACCCCAAGTCAACCCAAAGCACCCAAGATCCTGATTACCTAGAGAGCTGAGGGAAAGGAAGTGGGTGTGATGAGACCCTGTAGAGGTGCCTGTCTCTCTTTCTCATGTGCATACATATGAATGTATTCTCTCATGAAATAAATAAGATTAATAAACTTTTATAAAAATGAAGGCCTACAATGGGTTTAGGACTTATTCTAAGGACAATGATAACTGAGAGTCGTAGAAAGGAATATTATGACTGAGTTAGTCTTTTGGGAGAGATATAATCAAGTTGCAAATACAGGAACATTGACAATCATAATATTTTTCTTGTTCTTATTATGTTTTTAAAATAAGCACATACATAAGTAAACCAAGGATGGAAAATGAAATAACTTCAATGCTTTCTTTTTTTTTTAAGGGTAAGTATCAAAACCCAAAACAAATCATCTCAGTTTCACATAAGGAGAATTACATACGCATAGTTTAACAAGAGGGGGGTTTTGGCGGGAATTCAAAGCTTGTGTTTTAGTAGCTGCACAATGTATTTTTGGGATCACTGACATTCACTTTTCTATCAATCGAACATTTTATAAATGTAGAACTTAGTGCTAGCCCCAGTCTCTTTCTTCATAAACTTTTTATCTTGTGGGAAAGAAACAATTAATAAGAACTGCAGAGAAAGAAGTGTTTAAGTGTTAGACATTTTCTGCATAGTCTAAATGACTTAGAAGCCTGCAGAGACAAAGAATGCCCTATTAATATCTAAATTGTGAGTAATGTAAATCTTTAAAATAGCTGGACATGTTTGGATGGATGTGAAATCTCAGGATGAAATGAAGGAACTGGATCATTAACTGGGTTAGAATGTGTCCACTACAGGCTTAAGTGGTGAGAATGAGTGATCTATAATGCTATTCATTTAGAAGTAAGCATTTCACAAATGTAACAATTCTTCCAAAGTTTATCATTAGACTGGCCTCATTGACTGGTTTGAATTTAGCTGTAATATGCAAAGAGGTCTAATTAAAGTGTTGTAGAGTTTATGTTGGATTGAAAAGTGGGTAGAAAGGAACAAAGGCCTACAATGTGACTACAATGTCATAATATGCAAAAAATAGATCCCTAGAAATAAATCACAGAAGGTCTGCTAGTAGCATATTTTATGGTTGCTTTTCAAAGTTATCAATAAATGGGTTCAGTGATAATCTGTTTATCAATTACTGACTCAGTCATTTAACAAATCAAGTGTATTTACTGACCTCTTACTAAATGCCTGGTATGTAATCTAGGTATGAAGATAAATAATGTTCCTTTTTTCTAACTGAGTTTCAACCAGATGATGGAGACAAATGGCAAAGGCACAAATAATAAATAATATAATTGCAGCTAGTGCTAGAAAGAAAATACAATAGAGGAATTAGACAGAGATGAAAAGCAGAGGGATAAGTATGTGGCAGCCATGAGACTGCACCATGACTGCTCAGATCTCCACATGTGAGAAGTTGTATCTTTTGATATCTTCACCCCATTTGCACTGAGGCCATACTTCCCAGGGTCTATTCCTAGCCAGTGACTAAACTTAAGAAGGATTATAAGGCAGTCTTACTTTTGATAAATGTTTGAATCCTCTGATATGCGATGGTATTTTTAAAGGTTCATGGAAAAATGGAATTCAAGTGCAAGTTTATTTTGGTGCAATTATTTTTAATCCATGCATAGCTTTTTCTTTTTCCTTAATACACATTTTGAATGAGCTTTTTGAAGACCTCTGCACAACATTGTCCCAAGGACTCACCAATGGCCAGGCTAGACTTTACCTAGAATTGCAATGCATTTTTTAAGATGTTTTTACCCAGAACCGGCTCCACAGCATAGTAGTTAAACACTGTGCATTGGAAACTGGATCCCACATGACCAATCATGAGTCCTGAGAAACATGTGAGATGGGTGTATGGGTGTGCTGAAAGTCCTAAAGGAATGGAGAGAAAAGAGTCATGCCATAACTGTCTTATTGCAGGAGGTAGGGAGTGCTTTCTGTCTCGCTTTCCTTCTCTAGCGAGCACATGTGCCATCTCACCACTGAAAACTTATAACAAGAAAAGAAAAGCATACATTTACCCAACTGTGTCCCACTTTCTTCTCATTTTCATCCAGGCTCAGAACTACATTACTGCATTGCATTTGATAGCTCTCCAGTCTCTCCAGATTCCTCCTCATGGTCTCTCACGCTCATTTCCCCTGGTAAATTTCTTGCATGTTTAATTCCGTCTTCACATCCACTTCTTAAAGATTCTAGTATAACACAGGGTCCTTGAGCTAAGGTAGAAAACAAGAGTTTTCTAAAGAGTAGTATCTAAATCGAGACTTAAATGATGACAGTGAAGTTTTATGAAGGACTGCGGAGGAACTATTTCAAGTAGAAAAAAGAACTTGTGCAAACACTCTAATAAAATAAGCTCAAATTATCCAAAGGACACCTTGTGGTTAGAGAATAGTGGGCATGGGGAAGACAATATCTGTGGTAAGTTGTTTGATGAGGTGTATGTGAGCTGAGGGCAGTGGCACCTCCATTGCCAATGAGAGAACAAGTAAAATCTATCTAAAAACAAACTTCTTCCTAAAGTCATATGCCTGTCCTATTTACTTTTAGCTTTAGAAATCTAGAATTTTGGGACCAGCAGATGGTGTAATGGTTACGTTGTTGGACTCCCATGTAGTTGACCATGGTTCAATTCCCAGACCCAGTGGCTTAAAACCCAATCTGGGTGTGTGTCCAAGATCCCAAGAGGAGAACAGAGAAGGGACTGTGGCATGACCATCCCCCTGGGGGATGATTTCTCACTTTCTGTCTCTGTCTCTGTGTCTCAAGCGAGTGCACGCACCTTATAACAAAAATCCCTCTTAAAAAAAAAAAAAAAAAAAAAAAAGAAAGAAGATAAAAGAAATCTAGAATTTTAGGAATGACATCTCCGAGCCAGAGAAAAGAACAGTGACTGACAAGTCACGAGAATAACCCCAGTGAAAAGGACATAGTCAAACTTGACTTTGGAACTTCTGAAGGAGATCATCCCAGGGTGTACGACATTCATCAGTTCTCTGCTAACTACCCTTATCCCTCTGTTCATTAATTGCTAAGCAGAGTCTCACCTCTGAAGCTGCAATTCTGAGGCTACGACTTGAGTGTAGCTATCCTTCTCCCTCCGCTGCAGTCTGTCATTTACCAAGCCTTTGATTAATACCAGGAATTGGAGGCTGGCACAATCATAAGATGCGGCTATAATTTCAAGGCTATATGTGCATCACAAGGAAGATAAATAAGCAGAGAATCTGTTTCCTCCTCTACATGTTCTGGGTCTTAATTGACTGAGCGTCAAATGCATGTGCTGAAGGAACACTCAGAGAAATAAAGTCTAATGGGGTATGTGTCTACAAATCTATCCTTGCATAATCTCAGGATTGTATATTTTTGCAGTAGGAGGATATCCTCCACTTATTATATTCAATACTTGGTTTCTTCTTCTGTAGGATGAAGTAGTCATGTCAGACACACTTGTCTCACAACAAAGTTGTTGGAATATTTGAGGGAGCTTAAATAAGAAATTAAATGGCAAGTGCTTGTCATTTGCCTTTCCCTTAACTCCAGAAGAAAAATATGTCTTTTCTCATTTTTTACTCATGTATTTCCACCATTTAAGGTAAATTTTGTCTTTTTCAGTCCCTTCCCTTGTATTAATCCTGGTATGACTTTTTGATATTATGATGAATTTGAATTACAATGGGCTAAATTTTACCCAGGAATGGGGGCAGATAGTGGAAAGAAAAAAAGGAAAAAAATAAGAAAAGTAAGATCTGTGCAGACTAGAAGAAAGAATATTCACTTTGATCTTCGAGGTCCTCTAGAAAATGTTTTAAATTGAGTAATGATCTATTATTGCTGTACTGTATTTTTTTAAAAGGAATACTATGCAAAATTATATCATGTAAATTCTAGTTTTATGGGTCACAAATTAAATTATAAAACAGATGAGAAATTACTTTGGTATTATAAGAACAGTATTTATTGGTATATTGAAGAACTCATATATTTGATGGTAATGTTTAACTTTGAATCAGGTAACTTAAGTTTGACTCCTAGCCCTGATACTTAATCATAAATTTTCTCATTAAATAACAAATAATATAAAATTTGCTTACTTCCCAATTGTGTGATGAGGTATAAATAATATTTAATAAGTGAATTGGTTTGATATGAGCCATACACATAGAATACATGCATGAAATCTTTGAAATATTCTTACTCTTGGCACTTTTCTTAAGATTAAAAGAAAAAAAGAATGAAAGGATATTTGGGATTTTTATGTCATAGTTCTACTTATTTATTTATTATACTTTCTTATTCATATTTAATTGTTGTACATCTCTATAGCACACTCTGATTTTTCAAAGTATGCATGTTGTACATGACAATCAAATCAAGGAAATTACCATATACATCATTTTCTATTTATTTTTTATTTTCTTCTCTGCTGTAAATTAAAAACTTCATATGAGGTTGATGATACATGATGTTTACACAGACATACAAATCTGCAGTTACTATTAAAATGTCTAAAGTCTTGTATTTTGTGGATAAGAGAGGAAAAGGAGCAATTTAATGTAGAAAAGAGCTGATTAGATCCACAAAAAGAAAGAAAGAAAAAAACAACAACAACAACATGGCAAGCGTTAGAAAATGGGTGTCCACAGAATTTGAGCTAATCTGAGCATAAGCATTTTTGCTTGGGACACCAAGAGCTAAAATTTGATGCAGAACTTGGAGGGAAAGGTTCAGTTTCTCTTCCTAGTCCTTCACCATCTGTTCTCCACTCATTACTACATGGGACCAGCATTCTGTCATCATGACCAGGATTGATAGACTCAGGAGCATGTGGAAATGTCACCTTTGGTAAGAATTGCACTCCTGTGGTAAAAAGTGATAGCAGAAACCTAGTCTCTTAGAGTAGGGAAAAATCAAGTGCCTAAGTGGGAGAGAAAACTATGAATGGTTAAGTATATCTTTTCAGCTTTTTCAGCTATACTGTATTCACAAGCAAGTTACCTGTTTGAGGACTCATTCTGAGAATGGAGTTTTAATACTAACACTATGTGAGTTATATATATATATATATATATATATATATATATATATATATATATAAATTTCATATTCTTTAAGACTGTACTGCAATATAATATATGTGAGGAGTGGAGCACTGAGAGAGAGGGAGAGTCAGAGAGAGAGAGAAAGTGTGCAGACACTATGGAGGTTCAAAGAGAAAATAAATTAAATGGAAATAACAATAGCAAAATGCAGCATTTAGTACATGTTAAACACGGTTCTAAGTTTATATATGGAAACAAGTATATCCATGTACATAAACAAACTTATTCCCGTGACTACATAGCTACACATATATAATCATTTATTCCTCAGAACATCCCTGAGGTAGGTACATTAATATCTTCATGACATCTTCTGACCTCAAGAAACAGAGGCAAAGAACAGTTAAGGAAATTCCTAAGGTCATATTGCTGGTGACTAGGGGAGCTTGAATTTAAATTCCAGAAGTCTATCCCTTAGGTTCATAGTGGCAATATGTTACTTGAAGTGAAAGAAAAGATTACTTAAAAATAAATGAGCCTTAAAAGATAAGAAATGCAGTGATGAGGTGTTCATCAAGCCAACGGAAAACAGCATGAGCACGAAAACAGAAGTGGGTAACTGTACAGATAATAACATAACAGAAAATATTGATAAATAGTTACTCGTAGGCTGTATCAAACCGATGGTCTGGAAAGACGGATTTTTTTTTTTTTCCATCCTGTCATCCAACACTCCAGGGGTGCATTGCCACTTGGCTATTGGGGCAGTAGAAATTGCAATGATGCAAAGTTCTGTATCTCCCTACTTTAATTACAAATAATGAGCGTGGGAGCCATGGGGACATGTAGTAGAAAGAGTCATCTATGACAGCTGTTGCTTTGAAGTTGTACCTTCTCACATTTGAATTCCCCATGTCAGTGGTTCTGGAATGTTTGGACAGTTAGGTTACCTTCCAATGCTTAAGATTTCCTTAGACATCAAAGTTCTGTCTCACATCACCTTTTATCTGTTTGCTGCTCGGAGGGTTCCCTGAAATCATTTGTCCTTGATCAGAGGTTGGATCATCCTTCTCCCTCATTCCCTAAGCACGGGGTCCAGGACTCTGAGGCAGTATGACAACATGTGAGTCGCCAAGGTTACAAATAGTCCCTCTCTGTGGACATCTTGTTCTCACACTTGTCGGCAGGAAACATCTCTCCTTTCCAAGGGTAGATGCCAAAGACTCAATTTTCTGCCAACTCAGATAACAAGCACTTATTGATCACTTACTGAGTACAGAATGACAAATAAATTGCATTGGAAGATACAAAAGAAAAAAATGGTACCAGTAGACATATGAACTCATATGAGTGGTTACAGAAACCACTCATGAATAAAAGTAGAATGATTATGATTCAACAAAATAACTGCAAAATGATTTGCTATATTTAATTATAATTCTTCATCATTTTAAATGGTAGAACCAACATAAATCGTGATAGCAAATAATTCCTGAATTCTGCTCTTGGGATAGTAAACTTCCAACACACAGCAACCTAAGCCAGGAATATAATCTGACCTGTCCTATATCAACAAAGGCTTGGTCAGACAAGTTCATGTACACTTCCCTGAATTGCTAGTAGAGATAATAATTTCAACATCATCTATGCCTGTTGCCCTAATGTTTTCTGATACAAGTCTTCTAGGAGGAAAAGTTACAAGACACACATACACATAACAAATTGGAGACTAGAGACTTTCAGGAGTAGAAAAAGTTAGTGAGATGCTTGCACAGATTGTGTGAGTGGTGCAATGTAGATTATAAATACATAAGTGTATCGAGGGCAACTTCTCAAAAAAAGTGTGGTGGGAGCTCCTTCTTATAAGCAGTGAAAGATTCATACTAACCCGAAGTTGGGAGGACATTCCAGGAAACATTCCAGAAACTCTTGGATTCTCTACAGGCTGATTTGGCTTCAGGGTAGAGTTAGCGGGTTTAAATATGGAGGCAATAAAAATTACCTATAAAGGATGTGTAATTGGCAGATTAAGAGGGACCTCAAATGTCTGGATATTTCCCAATTTATCATGTTTATAAAACTAGATAGTTACTTGGAAACTAACACTAATTCCAAGTAATTTAGAATGATAAAATGTGGTTTGTTTAATTAATAGATATAAAGTTGTTCTGATCTCTTTCAGGAAAATTGGAGGTGGGAAGTAGGGTGTGGGTGGAGGAAGGGTGTTATACTAAAAAACAAAGTTGATTCTTTTTTTCTTTTAGAGAGAGATTTTTGCTGTAGAGAATGTGTACTTCCTATAGCAGTGACAGAGAGATAGAAAGTAAGAAATCATCCCTCAGGGGGGATGGCCACACCACAATCCCTTCTCTTACATTCTCCTTTCAGGATCTTGGGCACACATGCACACATGCCAGGTGTGACGTTTAAGCCACCAGGTCTGAGACTCAAGCTGCTGTCCAAATACATGGGAGTCCAGCGACGTAACCATTACACCACCTGCTGGTCCCTAGCTGTTTCTAAATAATCACAAATAATTGCTTTGTTTCTGTTGAAAGAGAGGAATTGGAAAGAGGTGTGGTAGAAATTAGTGAGACAAAAAGATGTGGAAAGAGAAAAAGAGGAGAAGCTTAAAAGAAAATAGAAATAGAAGACAAAATGAAAAGGACAAAAATAAAAAAGAAAAGAAAGAAAGGCAAAATGGAGATAGGAATAAGGACACATATAGCTCCACATGCACTTTGAGCAAGTTTCTCCTTCCAGGGAGTACTGAGCTAATCTGAGCTTCTGCAGGTAGGAAAGTCATATGGAGCATTTTGTAGATGTGGGAGTTATTTCTGGGAAGTAACATAGAAACTCTGAAGTTGAGAGGCATGACTCATCCATACTGTAAGAAAATAAACCATTTCTCCTTTATCAGAAGAGTGGGTCAGAGGACAGAGTCATGAGGTTGTACTTAACGGAAGTCCCTCCATGGAAAGATCCAAGGCTGAGGAAATGGAGATGCTGCAACCACTGTCTTGCTAAACCATTGTGACTAGAGGTTGATCACCTTCACTCATCATTTGCTCAATTGGAAGGGAATAAAAACCAGAACCAAACTTCCAGGTTTGGTAAGAAGTTAAAATTAAAGCTAGGTCTGGGATCAACAGGTGGTATAGTGTTAAGGTGCTAGACTCCCATGTGGACCACCTACAGTTCAAGTCCTGACCCAGTGGCTTGAAACTCATGCCAGGTGCATATGTATGTGTGCCCAAAATCCCAAGAGGAGAAGGGATTAAGATGTGGCCGTACCCACTGGGGGATAATTTCTCACTTTCTTTCTCTCTGTCTCTCCAGTGAGTGCACATGTCCTATAGCAAAAGTTTCTCTATTAAAAAAAAAAAATGAAAGCTAGAGAACAAGAAAATCTAATTTTGTCACCATCCCAGACCATGGTTTGTTCTATGCTTTGTTCTTACAGAGTTAGCCGAAATGCCTGCTGCTGAATGCTCAACACAAAAGCAGTGAGCATGAAATCTAAGTGCTATGCCGTACGAGGGGATTGATACTGAGAATAGACTAGGCGTATTCCTTAACATTTCCCTCGCTTCCCCAATTGCTCCCTAGCTTTACCCGACTTTCAGAGTATTTGACTCTGTTCAATTGTCTGCATCACTGATATTTCCATTCTTGTCTACAACATCATTATCATCATTATTACTGAACTGGATTACTGTAGTTGGCTTCTATTTATTTATTTTTTCTTTTTTAACATCTGGGGGGTCCAGCAGGTTGTGTGGTGGTTGAGTTGCTGTATTTCCACATGACCAACCATGGTTCAAGTCCAGGACCTGGCATCTTGACTCCTCACTTTCCCTCTCTCTCTGTCTCTCTGGTCAAATTGAAATAATAATAATAATAATAATAATAATAACAATAACAATGAGTAAAATTAAATAAAAATCATTCTTTTTTTTTTTTTTTTTTGGAGAGGTTTTCGCTATAGGGTGCATGTGCTCGCCAGACAGAGAGAGACATAGAGACAGAAAGCAAGAAATCATCCCCCAGACAGAAAGCGAGAAATCATCCCCCAGGGAGGATGGTCACGCCGCAATGCCTTCTCCTCCATTCTCCTCTCGGGATCTTGGGCACGCACGCACACGCGCCCGGAGTGAGTTTTAAGCCACCAGGTCCAGGACGCAAACCGTGGTCGACTACGTGGGAGTCCAGCGACATAGCCATTACGCTAACTGCTGGTTCCATATAAAAATCATTCTTTAACCTCTGGAAGTGGCTCTCATCCACAATCCCACCCCAATCACTAATTTGATTTGTGGCCAGGAGAAATCTTCCAGAACACAGATCTGATCAGATCATCTTTTTGCTCTCCAAACCATCCTACTGCTCTCCATTTCCCTCCTACAGAAACTGCAAGTACTTTATAATGGGCCTGTACAACCTGGCCTACTCTATTTCCTAGCTCCTACTCTCAACTGTCATAGTCTATCTTTTCTCTTACTCTCTGCACTCTAGCTTTTTGTTTCCACTTCTATCATCTCCTTGAGTATTCAAGCCTTTGTTAGTCCTATGGGCTTCTGCACACTCTGTTCTCGTCCCTTAGAGCACATTCCTGCCTCTACCTTCAGCTGGTAGCTGGTTCTTGTTTATCTCTATCATTGTCTATCAAGTCTGCCTTGTTCCAGGCTGGGCTAAGTGTTCTGTAATATTTCTACAGTGTTTGGTTTGTTTGTTTTCCTTTTTTTTTTTTTTTCTGTCACTTCTTTATTATCAGTTTTGTTTCTATTTTTTTTTCTACATGCTCATGTCCTTCATTGAGTTCCAAAATAACAGGCTATGTTTGTTCTATTCTTTATTTGTCAGAGTTTAGCATTGTTCAGCACACATACATAAATAACACTTACACATGAATCTGATACATTTCAACAGGCATTTCAGAAATCTTCTAATTTGATGTCCTATAATAAAATGAGGATTTTGTGTCCAGATTCCAACTAGTTAAGTTAATATCCCTTTAAAGAAGTAACTCTCCAGGAAAAAAAAAAAGTTTTCTTAAATGGCATAGATCATTGCAAGTGTTGGTGACTTTAAACATGTCCTGAATGTAGGATATTATCATCTCAGAATTAATGAGTTGTGGTTTATGGCACAGCTAAAGTAATCATATTACATATAGGGGAGGGTTAGGGCTCTAATAACAATAAAGACACAAATTTTAGCTGATTCATTTATTACAATAAGACAAAAGTCAACCATAATAAATAAAAAAATAAATAAAAGGGACTTTGACCTTGGAATCATGCAGACTCAGGTTCAAACTCTTTGTTCATACATATCTGTGAAAAATCTCAGCTATGCGGTTTAAACTCATTGAACCTTGGTCTCCTCATATGTAAATGAGAAAGAAAACCCTTTTCTAAAGAATTAAAGAAAATGTATCTATATTGCCTAGAAAAGCACTTATCACATAGATATTTTAAAGTAAAAACCTGTTCTGAAAATGACTAGAATAAAATGGTGAAATGCAGTTTACTTTTGATTCAACACATTTTTATCAAGTTCATATATTATGATGGGCACCTTACTCAACTGGAATACAAAAGTAACTGCAATGCCACTCTTAGGAAGCACAGACCAGAAGCAATGACAGAAATGGTAACTTGATAACCTGAAACACTGTAGGGTGTAATATGTCATAATGTGGAAAGTGCATCGAGAAATTCAGAAAGCTCAAGAAAGGTACATATTGCCAGGGATATGGGAGTATGAATCCATCATGCACCACTGGTTGTATGGGGACTTGTAGGTGGAATGGTGGTTAAAGCACTAGACTCCCACGTGGCCAACAGCAGTTCCAATCTAGACCTGGAGACTTGCTCTCTCACTTTCCTTCTCTCTCTTTCTCTTTCTCCCTCTCTCTGGTGATCATATATATCACATAGCAAATTTTAAAAATAATAATAATAATAAATAAAAATAAATAATTATTTTTAAAAGGATTTTTATGTATGTATAAAGCGTTGAGTAGAAGGTGTTCTTTGTAGGGCTGATTGGGAGAATAGGAGCCCCCCTTTGGTGCTCTAGTTTAGGCAGGTAAAATGTGGCAGTTGTTGGGGGATAAAGGGGTACTAAAGCAATAATTCAAATGGACACACATGGGAAAGGCCCAGGGTTCATATCCTGGGACCTCCCTGAATATACCAGGCACCTGTACCTTTGTGTTTATGATTCTAGCCTGCTGAAACTGGGCTTGAAGTGTGGCATGGAAACCCGACTGGGAATGTTTTTCTCTCTCTCTGTCTCTATTTCTCTCTGTCCCTCACTGTGTGTCCTGGAGATACATAAATGAACTAAGAATGTGCAACAGCTGTATTTCATGGAATACAAGAGGGTCATGAAATGCTACTTAGTAGATGTGTATAGTGCAAAATAGGTGGGCCCAGAAAACAGGAGAAATAGAATGAAAAACAGCAAATATTAATGATATAAATTAAAAACATATTAAACACAAAATAACAACATATACAAAAACTTATAACTAAGAGAAGACATGTTGAACACATTAGACTAATTGCCTGTGATATTGGGAGGAAAACAAGGATACATGGAAATAAAACAAATTTTAAAAAGTTTGAGTATTTGGAAGAGGGATTATAACAATTTTTCATGAACCAAGGAGTATGAGTTCGCCAACCCTATCCACTAAGGGGAAAAAATGATAAAGAACACACCATTTTTCTTTGAGCAAACCAAAAAAAAATGCCATAGAGAAGCATTCATTCATATTAACAAATATTTATTTTGTGCTTGCTAAGGAAAAAACAAAGAGCAAACTAGTGCAAATTTCTGAACCTAATGGAGCTTAGATTTTATTAGTGGGGAGGCAGCCTATAGAGAAGTGCATAAATTAATACTCACTAGGATTTCATGTGGCAGAAAGGCGATGAAGAAAGATAAACCAGTACGGTAGTAGTGAACATGAGAGAAAGCAGGATACGCTCAAAATAAGGATGCTATAGATGTCCTGCCTGAATAGGTGACATTTGAGCAGACATGTAAATAATGGCAGGGAGAAACCTATCTGAAAGTCCAAGTTAGGGGAAAAGTAGGATGCTGAGCAACTGGGAGGGAGCAGTAGATGAGCTCATGTCCTTGACGTAGGGAGAGAAGCAGAATAACTGAACTGAAGGGACAAGAAGCGGTACCTGCAAGAGGAAGTCAAGTGGAAGATTCCAAATCATGGAGGGTCTCAGAGGGCAAAGGAAGAGATTGCAATGATATTCTATGAGGAGAAGCCAGTCATAGATTCAAGCTGGCTAGTGACATGATTCCTTCCTAAAAATGTTTCTCTTAGGCCACAGATGGGGTCAAGAGTTGGAGTAGAAGCCCAGCCACAGCAGCACACAATGGCCACCGTGTAGCAGGCGGAGGCCGTATAGGAGGCCCAAGTTCAATTCTGGCATGTAACTACGGACCCAGCTGCTTGGGAGGCTGACGTGGGAGGATTGGAAGGATTGTGACAGAGGCAGACCCCATCAAAAGTAAGATCATGCATGCACATGCACATGCACAAAAACAGAAGTAGAAAAATCATGCTGACAACTATTTATATTGTCCATGCAAGAGATGACCAGGCATTAGCAGAATATCACACTTTTTTTTTTTTTTTTTTTTTTTTTTTTTTTTTTTAGCAGACAAGCCCAGGGAAGAATATCTTAGTACAAGAAATAACATTAGAACATACTTAGAAATGTGATTTTCCAGGTGATTTGTGACATCAGGGAGGGAGGTAAATATGGATGCAAGAGAGATGAAGTCAGATTAAGAAAAGTTCAATTGACAGGCTAAAGGGTGCAGACTCTTTCCTGTGGAAAATGAGACCATCAAGGGAATGACCTGATAGGACCTTGGCTTTTATAAAATAATTCTAGGAGCCTTGTAAATGATGGTTTGGAAGAGGTAGAAGGCAAGAAGTGAGCAAAACTGAGACTAGCATCAAGGATTAGGAAAGATATGCTCATATAATTAAGTATCTAAGGTATTTAAAGGTTCTGCATAATGGATATGATAATTACACCTACTGCATTGGTTTCTTGTAATGTTAAACGAATTAGTGCATGAAAGATGCTTAGAATAGAAATTGACACATGGTAACCCTCAATAAATAGTAGCTATCATTTATATATTATGAATAGTAATAACATTATTTCTATGTACAATTCTGTGTACTGACATCATTTCTTTAAGCCAGGTCTGTAGAAGCTGCACAGTAGAGTATAAATATGTCCTTGCTGGTTAGGACAGGACGTACTGAAGGAGCTGGTGTTCTAACGAAATGTACTCACAGCAAACCTTTATAAATGCTATGATGGTGATACATATATGTGCATAGTGCTTTGGGGAGAGGGGTGTTCTGGAATGGAGATAAATACTTACCAACTCATCTATTTATTCAAAGTTTATTGATCTATTTCTTCTGTGAGTAAAAAAGAGAGAGAGAGAGGGACAGAGAAAGACCAAGACAGACACCCCCAAGGTGGCTTGGTTTGGGTTCCCAAGCTACAGTCCAGCTCAGTCTTAGCCGGCCTGGATCATGTCATGCACACATGTGTATTTAGGGAAGTTCTGGAATGTGAACCCAGGGCCTTCCCATGTGGATCCAGTTGTATCATTGCTGCACCACCATCTGGCCGTGAGAGGAGACAGCAATTTAAAATAAGACTGTTAAAGAATGTTGTTAGGATGAAGAGTGGAGAGAGATTTAAAAAGGAGCTGGGGAGGGAACCAGCAGTTAGCGTAATGGCTATGTCACTGGACTCCCACGTAGTCGACCGCGGTTCGCGTCCTGGACCCGGTGGCTAGGAGAATGGAGGAGAAGGGATTGCGGCGTGGCCATCCCCTCTGGGGGGTGATTTCTCGCTTTCTGTGTCTATGTCTCTCTCTGTCTGTCTGGCGAGCGCACGCGCCCTATAACGAAAACCTCTCCAAAAAAAAAAAAAAAAAAAAAAATGGACCTGGGGCAAATGAGCGGGAATTTTGAGAGAGCAAGTTGCAGTAGGGCAAAAGTTGAAAACACACCCTTTGAAATCTGGTAGATAATGGAGTTCTGACTGATATGTCTGAGCTTTGCGATTTTTCTAAGTTTCTCCTCTGAACTTCAGTTTCCTCATCTTGAAAATTACATTGAAAAGCTCAGTTCCTTCAGGCTACTTCCATGGTGAAAAATTAAGACAATGAGATGAAATGCATAGCATGGTGCCTGGTAGACATTAAGAGAACAACCAACATTGCTATTTTATTTTGGTTATTATTACAATTCAGCCAGCTCCTATGCAGAGAATTACCAGTTTCTGCCCAATGATTTCTGTCTTCTTCCTTAAATGCTATCTTTCACCCTAAGCAAAGGCCAATTTCTGCCCTGACATTTGCATTTTATTCCTTTGGTTTTCCTTGCTTTTTCCTCAATATCAAAGAAATCTCCCTTTCAAATTAAAGGGAGATTTAGTCTTCTTAAGCAAATCTTTCCCTTCTTGCCTTAGAAGTATGCCAGTTAGTTGGGATTTGCACAGACTTCCAGTATGGAAGATGCACTGTAGAATTAGCACAATATATAGCACTAACATGGCCATGAATCAGTGTCAATATCTCGGCCCACTAATGAGTTCAAGCATCTACGTACTACATGTGCTGGGTTGTTGAAGAATTTGACGGTGCAGGTATTTATAAGCAGCATTTGGTAAAATGAATTTGCTTTAAGGTAATAAAATTGATTAACCTGGTCTTTCTTCTCTGCCTTTCTGTCTTCTTGCATTATGGTCACTGAGTCAAAGCATTCAGGAACAGAAAGACATTAACATGTGACTAATGGGATGTTAAGAGCTGTAGATACAGAGGGTTAGCTAAAGCTTTGAAATATTTAGTTCAACTCCTGCACATTGCCGTGCAACGTAATCTTAAACAATTCCTAGAGTGAAATGCTTGTACCGTTTGAGGCCTCCATGAGGCATCTATGGCTACCCAAAAAAATTTTTTTATTTCAATTTTTTTAATATACTGACATTGAAATGTCTCTTTCTATACCCTAAGTCTATTTGATGAGACTCAGAGTCCTAGCCCTTTTTTATTTTACCACTCAAATATTTTAAAACACTCAGCACAGGGCCAGCAGGTGGCATAGTGGTTAAGGCACTGGACTCCCACATGGTTGACCACGGTTCATGTCCCAGACCTAGTGACTTGCTTTCTCACTTTCTCATTTTTCTCTCTCTCTGTTTCTCTCTGATGAATTAAAAAATAATAAATAAAATTTAAAAAAAATAAAAACTCTAAACACATTTCCTAAATTTGCCTTGACTCAGACTTCTTGGTCGCCTTCTTTTCTTCAATCATTTTGTCATTCTATAAAATTCTCACTTGCTGTTGTGTTTGGGTACTGAGCAATTCTCAAATGCTAGCTACTCATTTCTTTTACCTTGAGTAGATAAGAAAGTACAAGTAGAGTCAAATTAAGCCACCCCTCTAAGCTTACACACCTAGTGAGCAGTGCATAAGGGATTGTAACCCAGGTTGACCTGACACCAGGGTGTACTACGCTGCCTTCTATAATAATGTCCCGTTATTGTATGAACTCAAAACAGAACTATTCTAACAATAATCATTCTAATCTCACTATTATAAAAGTAGTTAAGATTTTTTGAGAACTAACTGATCTAACTTTTTCATCTTGAATGTCTTAACCATCATAACAACTTTGAGGTAGATTATCATTTTACAAATAATTTAAGCACAAAAAAATTAAGTAAGTACTCCAAAGTTCTGTAGCTAGTAAGTTAGGAAAGCCAAAGCCTAAAAGTTTACCTCCTGAGTCCATACTCTGAATATTGTACTAAAACTCCACATTTCAAATCTGAGGATAAATCTCTTAACACAATGTAAATTAACATACATTTGTGTGAACAACATCCCTGTTGACCCTATTTTGCCCCTATTGACCTATTAGAAAATATTTCTGTTTCTGTATGTGCATTTTGTTTTATAAGAAAATGTCTCTGGGGGCGAGCAGGTGGCATAGTGGTTAAGGTCCTGAACTTCCTCATGGCTGACTGTGGTTCACATCCCAGATCTGGTGGCTTGAAAATCATGCCAGTTATGTGCCCAAAATCCCAAAAGAAAAATGGAGAAGAAGGGATTGTGGTGTGGTTCTCCCCTCCGCCCGGGGAGGGGGTAATTTCTCACTTTGTCTCTCAGTCTCTCTGGTGAGCACTCACACCCTATAGCAAAAAGCTCTCTAAAAAATAAAAAGAAAGAAAGAAAATGTCTCACGTTGTTAAGCCCTGTCTTCCCTGTACTGTAATTGTTTAAGGGGATGGTTTTTGCAGGCCAGTCTTTTATCCTTATTAAAGGCTAGGTTTACAGATTTAGCCCATTGACTAAGTTTGATAAAACTTGTCTGGTTCTTTTTATTGATCATTTTCTACCTACTTTCCAAATTAGGTACCAATTACAAAAATGAGAAACACATCATCAAGCCTTTAGCTAAGTCACTGACAACATATCACTTAGATATTCAGAAGTGAGACGTCCTTAAACTTCTAGGAGGGTCTTCATTCTATAAGCATTCGACAGATATATTAAGCAACCACTATGCAACAGGCATCATAGTGGCCATGATAATCAACTTGTAGCAGAAATAAACTTTACTTCTTCATGGCATTTTAAACTCACAAATAGGAGAATATATTAATGAGATAATATGATGAATCAATGATAAGTTCCCGAAGGGGTTATATAGGCTAACCATGGTCCTCTGAAGAATTGTTTGTACTGAGATCTGACCCAGGAGCTGGACTATGTAGAAAGAGATTTAAAATTCTGGCCAGCTTTCTTTATGACTCCATCTTGGTTATATCTGACTTCCTGTTGGTTGGACCATTGTCTTCATGGGATGTGAAACTTGAAGACAAAACTTCAGTGTTAGAATAAACCTTCACAGGACTGGCAGATGGTGCAGAGGTTATGTCACTGGACTCCCACATGGCCAACCACGGTTAGAGTTTCAGGCCTGGTGGTTTGAAATATTATGCTGGATGCATATGTGTGCATGCACGCCCAAGATCCCAGGAGGAGAATGGAAGAGAAAAGATTGTAATGTGACCATTCCCTTCAGGAGATGATTTCTCACTTTCCTTCTCACAGTCTCTGTCTCTGTCTCTCTCTTTCTCTGGTGAATGCATGGATCCTAAGGCAAAAATCTCTGTTCAAATAAATAAATAAATAAATAAATAAATAAACCTTAACAATATTCTAGTTCACAATTATGTCAAGCTGGTGTTTTGTGAGAATAAGGAATATGTCATGAATTAATAGAGCCCTGGTTTTAAAAATTCCTGAATCAAAACAGTTTGTTAAATCTTGAGCTAATCAAATTTAAACTATTACTTTTTTAACTGAGGAACTTCTCAGATATTTTATTATACTGAAACATATTGTAAATCTCTAGAATGCAATGTTTCATAAACTTATTTAAACCAGTATTCTTTTTCTGTGCTACATCTTATCATTTTGTTCCAATTTCCAGAGTATAGTTTAAGAAACACTGACTTAGTTAACTCAAGCCCCACTGCTTGAAGTCTCTCTAAAAATTTCTATCAAATGAATATTGAGTCCTTTTTTGAATAGCCTCAATAAATAAGAAATACATCCAGTGATTTTTTTCCAAATAAACGAAATACTTATGACTGCCTAATTATCTTAGTCTTGTGAATTTATATTAGTTGCCTTGCCTTTTGGTACACCGAAGCATCAAAATGGCAATTTTACTTTGCTATTCTCAGGAGAAAAGCTGTATATTCCAAAGGTGAACAGTGGGTTAGAAAAGAACAACTGGAGTCTGGATTTGTCATATTTTATTTTTATAAGAAAACCACTTGATGCTCTGCAAGAACCATTTTCTAAACATCATTAATAAATAAAAAATAAAGAGCCTGCCTATGAATAAATGATGAAAGCACTTCCCTTGGTAATTTTCTTTAAGTTTCTAAAAATAGTTTCAATCTTTATCTAGAAACTTAATGCAGTTAGAAGAGCCACTGAGAATGTCATTATATTGTATGTTGTCAGAGGAAGTGAAGAGCCAGAAGGCAACCCCAGCACTTGAGATATAAGACATCTTTGTGCACATCATTTACTCAATGTAGATTATTTACAGCATTTTTCTTGATTGCTGTAGGTTGTGCAATGCCAAAATGGGGTAAAATTTATAGACCAAAGTGCAGAAGAATCAGATGGCCTTCTGGAGTGGAGCTGATCACTTTAATATGCTAATATATCATCACTGTTTCCAGGATATGCTTCTATTACTACTCATATATCACATTAAATTGTTTACATGTCTTTCTCACTACTAGCCTGTGAGTTTTTTCCAGGTAAGACCGTGTCTGCTTTAACTTATTTTCCCTAGTGCTTAGGATGCCTCCTGATAGAAAGTATGACATTAAAATTCAATAGTTATGTAGTAATTTTCATTGTAACACATATCATATTCCAAGTCTTACACCTCTAAGACCCAACAGAATGGCAACCATGAAAACGCAATCGTGAGTGTTTATACAAAATCACTCTTCCTGGGGTTACAGGCTGGATAGTAGACTGAAATCAGCCCATGTAAAGGTATTTATACCAAGCAGGTTGGTAAGCTCTACAAATCATCACCTCTCTTTATCCTGGTTGTTAAACATTTATTAGCACAACAATTTCTGGGCCTCATGTTTGCTCTCCACATTTCTTTTCTTTTGATCTCTGGTACCAGCATTCAGAGGATCTTCTGGATTTAAAGCTTTCCTCTTGAAGTCTAGCTGATTCTGTACCTAACCTTGGGGAAAAAAAAAAAAAAGAAGAAGAAAGAAAATATCTGCCTGATTTTTCTTTAATTTTATACATTTATATCTCTCTCTTTTCTTGTCTCTCTTTTTCTCTCTCTATTAAACTTAGTAACAGAAAGATTCACTTAGATATTGGCTTTAGCTGAAGGAAATCGATTTTTGTTAGTCTTGTCATTAAGGACCATGGCATAGGAAAAGCTTAGATTTCAGAACCTGAGTTGGGATTTTCCCTCTACTTCTTAGCTCTTAGCTCTCTTTGAAGGAGTTATTTAACCTCACTAATCCTCTGTTCTATAATCTATAAAGGAGACAATAAAACCAATCACACAAGTTTACTGTGAGGATTATACGAGATCGTGTATCTAAAATATCTAACAGTGCCAGATATGGAATGGGTAGACAATAAACATAGCTATCTTACTATGCCAGGTTTTTCTTTCAGAATTGCAAAACGGGAACTGGACCTTTACTCTGTCGATGGCATATCTGTGTTTAAACATGAATTGGAGAGAAAGGTCCAGGAGTAGATGCCAGGCTTTGCCATTCAAGGACTGTATGGTCTGGGCAGAACGCTCTGAATCTCAGTTTTCCCACTTAGAAAAGAGGCTAATTATCTCTCTTTTGCCTCCCTTACAGTGTACATGAGAAAATCAAATGAGACAATAAATACGGGAAAACTTTGCAAACAAATATGGGAATGTGTACCAAGAGGCGACTTAAAAGTGCATTTGTCTTTAATAAACAATTCCGTTTTCTTTAACTGAAAAACTATCTTAGATAAAAATGTGCACATGGAATATGCATAAAACAAGTAATTTCAGGGGTCTTATTAATTCAAAAGTGAAAATAAGCTAAATGTTTAATGGGAAAAAATTAGTAAGTAGGTTAATATATATCCATAAGTGGAATGGTCTGTAGACATTAAAGTCATTTTATAATAAAATTGAAAAAATATATACTACATTGTTAAAAGTAATTATCACTGGGTGGTAGGATTCTTGGTGATTTTTCTTCTTCTCTGTATATTGAAATTAATTTAGAATTAATATGTACAATATTATTATGATGATTACATAATAATAATAACAAAATTTTTAGAAAGGTGTTTATCATTGTATGGGATCTATAATATACTATTAAGTAAAAAAGAAAGATAATAAAAAATATTACAAGATGGTGTAGAATGTATGAAAAATGTAGTGGTATTGACAGTACTTTGACAGTGGGTCATGAGTAAGGAAATGTTTATGTATTTTGTGCATTTATGCGTGTGTGTGTGTGTGTTATTTATTTATTTTCAGACTTATGCCATAGATTACATGCACTCACCAGAGACAGAAAGAGGAAAAGGGAGAAATCACCCATCAGGGTGGGAAAGTCACGTAGTCATCCCTTCGGCTCAGTTCTCCTTTCAGGATTTTGGGCATGAGCTTGGCGTGTTTTTTCAAGCCACTGTGTCCAGGACTTAAACCGTGGAGGTGGTCATGTGGGATCCAGAACCTTAACCACCAAGCTACCTGCTGGTCAGCATTTGTGTATTTTAAGGATTCTACATTGAATATATATAGATGATCCCTGACTGCCTGACTTATGACGGTGTGCTTTAGGATTTTCTGACTTGAGGATGGTGCAAAAACAATATACATCCAGTACTGTAATTGTACTTCACACTTTGAATCTGGAGCTTTTCCAGGCTAGTGATGTGCTGTATGACACTCTCTCACGATGGTGGGCAACAGGCCCAAGACAGAGAGCTCCCAGCGAGACACCCATCAGAAGGGTAAACAGCCGACACTGCAGTATACTGTGTTGTCAGCATTTTTTGTTTTTCAGATACAGTATTTTAAGCTTTCACATCCCATCATGTCTACAAAATGTCCATCTTTGACTCCTGTCATTGTAACATCTCCATCATCCAGTACTTTTAGTGGCTGAAGCTTCAAAAGTTCTTTAGGCCCTGTGAGCTTTCAGTTATGTTTGTTGGGGTGAGTATCCTTACAACCATTGCTCCTTTCACTTTCAGTTCAGTGTTTAGTACAATCTGTGAGTTATTGGATACTTTGTTACAAAGTAGCCTTAGAGGTCCATCATTCTGCTCAACCTCAGTTAAAAGCAGGCTAGACTAAGTACATCAGTAGGTTAGATGTAATTAAACACATTTTTGCCTTATGAGATCTTCAATTTACAATAGGTTTATTGGGACATAACCCCATAGTAAGTCAAGGAGCATCTGTATTACTTTTCTAACAAGGGAAAAAGCATTAAAATACATTGCCAACCTAGAAGAAAATTGGGAGTTTAACAAATGAAATAAAGGAGATTTATTCAAGGTAAAATGAGGACAATCACCCTGGTGATGCAGACCTATGGTTGCCCAGAAATGTGTTCATCAAAATCACTGCCAAGAAGTCTGATTTATGTAAAAAAGAAGAGGACAAGATGAGGACTGGTTACAAGTTATATTTTAAGAGTTTATTTATTTGTCCATTTAAAGTAATGCAGGAACTGATTGGCTACACCTTATTTCCTCATGAACTCCAGAATACTGGTATAAACAAAGTATGATGTGGGGGTGAGGGGTGTCACATTGTTGATCTGTAATCAGGTTTCTTTACATAGGTGGCATCGCCACCGTCTCAGACTCATGCCTTTCCCAAGCCATTAAAATTTCTCGCATTCATAGATTGCTCTTACTGCACCTTTCTCCAACATCACCCTTTCCTCAACATCAATGAAATATGATGGACCATATTTAGATATTAACCTTATTATTATTCAATCAGCAATGTCCACCATTCAGGCAAAAATACTATTCTGATCACCTGCAGAATAGCTGATTCTCTAAAAGCCTACTCTAAAAGGATCACCAGTTTCTCTTCAGAGTAAAATTTTACCCAACATTCTGATAATTATTTGATATATGTTAGTGTTTGTTTTTCCATTAATTAAGCAGTGAAGGACAACCCAGTAACAAACTGGGCTTTCGAAGTTCAATCAGCTCTTGCCTCCTAATCACGGAAAGAAAACATATTCATTTGGTCACTGCTATTCCTATGAATGAAACCAAGCAAAACCCCCTAATGTATTTTCTTGGGTTCCTAAAATATAAAGTCCATTTACATTGTAATGGCCCAGAGTAAGGAGTAAGTCTTCAGACTCTGGTTGTAATAATGACCAGCATGGACCATAAATGAGGGTCATTTGACCTCTAAAACTCTCACTTACAGGAAAAAGAAGGTTTCCATTTCAATATTTAAGATGTTTTGTAGGCTGAAAACTGCTAGTTGTGAGCTCAAAGATTCCAGACTGAATGGCTCCAGAATCCTGAAGAGAAATTTAATTATGTAAGGCTTCACCAATCAAGAATGCCCACAAGATGATCACACCCTCTTGAACCAATCACTGAACTGATCCTGTGCTGGGACCTCTGCCCCTAATTTTGCCCTTAAAAAAGCACGTGTGGGGGAATATCTCAGGAAGATCGGGTCTTTTCAGTATGAGTTGCCCGCTCTCTTTGCTTTGTGCTTTGCAATAAAGCTGTACTTTCCTTCATCACACCATGTGCCTATGGTTTGGTTTCATAGTGCTTGGGTGAGCGAACCTGATTTGAGTTCGGGTAACAAACACACTGGTGAAGAAGAGGTCTATAATGGTGAAGAGAGATGTGGGGTTTAGTTAAATGTGGAACTTGCATGCATTCCTGAAAGGAAACATTCCACAGCTGCTTTCCCATCGCAAGCACGTATAGCTGACTGTCCTTTCCTCTGGAGAAGCCGTGCTCTTACTGAGTGACCCTCTCCCCAGCTATGGTTTACTGATCAAGATATACGCACATGGACTGGGACTGGCAAGTCACCTTCTCAAAATACAGTTTCTGTGCACCTCAGAAACTTAATCAGAGCACACAGGACCCTAAGACCCACAAGTTACAGTTGCTAAAGTCTTGGAATCTGCCCTGATTCCTGACTCTTAAGGCTTTAGATGGTTCTGTCCTATTTTCTAGTTTGCAAGCTACCTGGTTTCCTTCTAATGAATGATTCCCCCTTTTTAATCTGGTGAACTAGGTAGTCAGTTTCTATTTTTGCAATGAAAGAAATGTTAACTAATAAAGTATCAGTCAAAAGAAAAAAGCCATTCGTGGGATTAAAAATAATGTGAGATTGCTCAGTTTAACGTAAACTATGTAAAGGACCATGGTCGTAGGTAGACTTATCCTAAATCTGCTTTTAAGAATCTGTGTAGCCAGGGACCAGCAGTTGGCGTAATGGCTGTGTCGCTGGCATCCCATGTAGTCAACTGCAGTTCGAGTCCCAGACCTGGTGGCTTAAACTCACACCAGGAGCATGTGCATGCGTGCCCAAGATCTCAAGAGGAGAATGGAGGAGAAGGGATTGCACGTGGCCATCCCCCCTGGGGGGTGATTGCGCGCTTTCTGTCTCTTTGTCTCTGTCTTTCTGGAGAGTGCACGCGCCCTATAGTAAAAACCTCTCCAAAAAAAAAAAAAAAAAAAAAAAAAAAGAATCTGTGTAGTCAAAAAAAGAATGGATTTACACTGAACTCAAGGGTAAAATACCCAAAGTTACTTGGAAAGAAATTGCTGGAATGAAATAGAAAAAAAAAAAAAAGAGAAGAAAAGAAACAACCTGCATTACATGTGCATCATGAAATGAAAATAGGTGTGGGAGACAAAGGCATAGTTGGTAACTAGTGAGAGGCAGAGATTAGTGACTGAAGTTTTCTAATTCTAGCTGAGCAGGTAGGGAAAATTATGTTCTCTCGAGTGGGCAGTATAGAAGAGAGAACAAATCTTGAAGAAGTCATACAGGGTGAAACAATGCATTTTAGTGTAAAAGAAATATTAGTTAACAGTGTTACAATGTTTCCATGTCCTGCCCAGATATTATTTCTATGCTTAATCTAATGTCTACACAAGTGATCTCCGTCGCAAGGTTTTGAATAGGCCATGACATCTGCAATTATCTCAGGATCCACTGAAAATATATCCAAGAGTCTTGAAACAGAATTAAATGTCATACCTGCTAATTATCAGAATAAATGCGAGAAAGAGATAGCTTATGTCATTGAGTTAAACTGATGACTTTTAAATGCTGCTTGTTCATGGAGGTTTGCAACTGCTGATTTGGAAACTGCAGGATAAGGCAAATATATCAAAAAGATGCAGGCAGAGAAAGCTAAGCTGATGATGGGGAGAGATTGAAAGCTGGTGACAAAAGCTGTTTGAGTTGAGAACACCTTGCCACTTATTAGAGTTAAGATAGCTTAGCTTGCCTTGGGCTCTTTATTTTAATGTAGATGTCTGAGAGTTAGTGGGTGATTGAGGGAAATGGAAAGAGGTTATGTGTCTTCACAGGGCAAGAAGGCAATTGAATGACTACCAAACCCATCCTCTGTGATGTGAATATATGCACTCATTGTCCCACCCTCTTTTCTAGTAATGGTAAACAACATTTGTCACTTGCCATAGACTGCTTTTCACGTCTGAACGATGGTGAGATGACATTTGTATTTCAAGTATCAAAGCTCAGGCTGCAGAAGCAGGAGGCCCAAGGAAGATGTATGTGGTGGGTGGAAAAAGAGAGCAGAACAAGGTTCGCATGTGCAATTCAGTGAATCCTTCATAAGTCTGGCTTCCATGACAGGAGATGGCCTTATGCCTCATTAATTCCTGCAGAGATGACGATGATGTATCACCCCCTTTCAATCTAAAACTAAGTAATGCATTGGAAAAAAAACACTTAATTTGCACATGTTTAATGCGTTCATTAAGCTATTAGTCTTTCAACAAGAGATTTAATAGCAAATTTACATTTTTTTTTAAATAAAAAAATCATGCCTCTCTCCCACCCCCCCAAAAAAATTACACTTACTACATTTATTTCTTGTTTTGAGTGCTATGGCTTATCAGAGAAAACACTTGACACTGAAGTGGGGGTGAGAAAGACCATGTTGAGACCTTCTCATTTATTACACAATTAGTTACTTTGGGATATTATTTTCTCCAGAAAAAAATATGTTTCTGAGAACAAAAGGACTCTTGGAAGTATATATGAGACAATCAAAGACAAAAATAAAAACCCCAAAGAGCTCATTTTTGTAAACATGATTATAATGAATTGAAAGATAGTTTATCCTAACCCTAATGCTTGTGAAACAAAGGAGGACTTTGGTCAAATATTAATATTTACCTAACGTTCATTTAACATCTATGATGTGTTAGTCACTGGGCTAGATGCTTTAAAAGGATTAATGTAAAGAAAACAAAAAATAAAATCATGTATTCTTTGTCTCAGTGGGGTTTCATTAAACTTTGATGTGTGTTTTGTTTTGCAAGGTGAGTAAGGCATGGAGTTTTCTTATGGAAGTTATAGACGATGATGGAAGATAAGCATCCGAGGAAAAAAAAATCCATATACAATTTACTAAATCTTAAAACATAAAAATACTGAAAGTACTTAGAAAGCAAAGATAGAGGAGTTGCTAGGCTCACATGAGAGTTTTAAAGGACGCTTTGTGTGTGGAGTCAAGTTTAGACTGGGGCTTTAAGTTTGGAATACATCAAACACACAGATAGTACTCTCCAAATTGAGCAACAGCACGAGAGAAAATGTGCAAAAGAAACATGTAATGCATAATTGGAAAAACAAAAACCTTTGACTTCTGTCTTAGTGGGTTCAGGCTGTTGTAACAGAATACCGCAGACTAGATGGCTTAAACAGCAAACATTTGTTTCTGACAGTTTTGAGGCTGGGAATTATAAGAAAAATAATGCTGAGAGATTTGGGGGTCCAATGGGGGTCCTTTTTCTGATTTCCAGATAGCCATCATTTCGGTCTGCCCTCACATGGTGGAAAGAGGGCGGGAAAGCTCTCTGGGGTCTCTTTCATAAGGACATAATTTCAATCCTGAGGCCTCTGCCTTCAGTGACCTAGTTTTCTCCCAAAAGACTCACCACCTAATACTATCTCATTAAGGGGGTGGGATTTCAACATGGTGAATTTTTGATGAACACATACAATCTTTAACAGCGATTCTACTGGACTTTACCCATATTCTTTCTTTCTTAGATTTCAAAGCCTTTTCTTATGTGCATTTGAATTAAATTTCTCTCTAGAAGCAGAGAAGACATGGAGAGTGTGTTCATTGATTAGTGCTTATAAAGAAATTCATACAGTATTCTAAAAATGGGCTCTACTGAGCAATATAACTATTGTTACTGTCCAGAAGAATTTTTTTTAATTTTTTATAGTTAACTATCTCAGGATGAAACAAATTCCAATGTATTTTGTTAAGTAAATGTGGGGATTTTCAGAGCAGTCTCAATGGGTATCACTCAGATCATTCCCTCATAAATCCTACTTCCATCCTCATCCAATTTTCTATTTATTTGTTTCACCCAGAGTACATTATTTGCTTTTTTAAATCATAGATGATCATGTCGCATGCATTCCCTTCCTTAAGCATATGCCTTCAAAATAAATTTCATCTTACTTTAATGAAATATTTAAAATTAAAGTCTAGAGTAGGATTTGCTACATTAGCCAATCTATTAATAGCAGTATATATTATACTTTCGTTGCCATACACATATCACTTCAGTTTGAAGAAGATCCTTAAATTATTTCTGAGAAAAGACTATGCTGATTGACAACTGCACAATGCTAGTTATTAATATTATTCCACGACTGACGGATTTCTCCCACCATACTTTGCAAGTTCCTGGGGTGAACTTTGATTTGTCACCTTGGGAACCAAAAAAAGAAGAAATAAATCTTGAAAAAGCTCAACATCCATCTTTTTTGAAAAGAGTAAAGAATCAAATGAGTAAATAACATCTACATCAATATTCGATGTCTACATGCACACTCAAACTTTGAAGAACATCTGTCTTCCTGCCACTAATGATTTTGCTCCAGATGCAATCCAAATATGTTTGCAAATGGGAGCAGAGGGGTTAGCACAATTTACTTTGCAAGCAGTTGGTGGTTATCATAGCTATTTTTTGCTTCTTTTAAAAAATATATATACATTTGAAAAGTGATATGGCACCCTGCAATGATATGTTTGAAATGACAGTAAAATAAACCTAAAATTGCCTTTGGCATGGCTCTGATGTTCATCTTCTTAAAAAGAGAGACAATGTGGCATAATGGCAAGAATGTGGATTTTGGAATCAGACTTGAATTTGAAACCTAGCTGATCAACACCTTTTCATGTAATGATAGGAACAAATTCTCCATTTCTGCCTCTGATTTCCTATATGACCTTGAAATAAAGTCATTCTTCTTAACAATGCTCATATGGTAAGAATAATTGAGTATTATTAATTATATGTCAAGTGTTCTCCTAAGTCTTTACTCAGAATAACTTTATAAATCTTCACCTGTTTTCTGTAAGTTTTGTGCTATTAAATACTTGAATTTTAAACAAGAGAAAAACCAAGGCACTTGTGAGGTCAAATGATCTTCCCAAGCACCCAGTGATAAAGTGGGAAACTAAGGTTGTCAAACACAAATTCAGAATCTCAACTCAAAAGAGCTATTCTACTCTCTTTTGTTAGCTTGCCGTCCACAGATACTGCAGAGAACAGCAGCTATTCAACAACGATACTATCAGCAACAGAAAAAACAGCTAACACTTCTTTGAAAACTTAATCATTTTTTGGACCAGCAGTTAGCGTAATGGCTATGTCGCTGCTCCCACGTAGTCGACCATGGTTTGAATCCCGGACCCAGTGGCTTAAACTCACACCGGGCGTGTGTGCGTGCGTGCCCAAGATCCCGAGAGGAGAATTGAGGAGAAGGGATTGCAGCGTGGCCATCCACCCTAGGGGGTGATTTCTCGCTTTCTGTCTCTCTGTCCCTCTCTGTCTGTCTGGTGAGCGTCCATGCCCTATAGCAAAAACCTCTAAAAAAAGAAAAAAAAAAAAAAAAGTAATCATTTTTCACTTGTTTTACTTTTTGTTTGTTTCTTTCTTTCTTTCATGAGTGAGAGAGACAGATAGACCGATACCTCACACAGAGTCTTTATGCTACAATCCACCCCCAGCCTTGGCCAATCCTGAACCACAGGCATGTGGGTGCCCAGTATACTCAAGGAAGTCTCTGGGCGTGAACCTGGAACCTTCCCATGTGGATCAGCTTAGCAGATCATCATGTTTTATTGCTGTGTCACCATCTGCATCCCCGCAAATAAATTATTCGAATTTCATAAAATTATCACGCTAACACAATCAGCAAGATCTCTTATAGATAAGGAAAGGAAGACACAAGAAAATAAGCCTTAGGTTATACCGTCATTAAAGGGGAAGGTAAGAGTTTGAATCCAAGCATTCTGACTTTAGATGACACATTTTGCTTTTTTATTCTCTAGCTACTTTGGTACATCTTAAGTGTATTATGTGCCACATTACAATGTTTTGGTCAACTGCAGGTCACAGATACCGCTAGTGGGCCCTACGATTATAATAGCTCATACCGGATAGTCTAGATGTCTCGTAGGCAATACCATCTAAGTCTGTGTAAGTAAACTGTAGGATGTTTGCACAACAATGGATCACACCACAATGCATTTCCCCAAATGCGTCCCTGTCATTAATTGATGCATAATCCTATCTGTTGAACAAGGAAGTAATTCTTACCTTGTTGAATCTTAATTCTTCATTGCATAATGGCTGTGGATAATGACAGCTGCAATTTAATAGATTTTGTGAAAGCAGACATCATTATTATCCCCATTTTATGAGGACACTGAGGCTGGAAAACAGTTCGGCAAGTTCTCTAATTTACTTATTTAAGAAAGAATTGACAGAGTCTCCAACCTGAATTTCAGAGTCCATATGCTCTATCCCTTGCCTTCTCCATGTTACTCATCCTATATGTGAATAGTGTTACTGAATGGAATTATTTTTCAGAATGATTACATTCAACTCTATTTTAATTTTTTTTAATTTTATCATTATTATTATTATTATTATTATTATTTCATACATTCAATCACTATACATCATTTGGCTTGTAAATAAAATTTACCCAACATGAAACACAACTCAGACCAGTCCAGTTGAGAACACTATAACATTATCATCAACAGGGAATAAAACATTATTGTGTCTCACAAGTATCTTGCATATCTATTTTTTTCTCCAATTTCCATCCCTATACTCTTCTGCTATCCCATCCTCCTTCCACACTGTCTCCAGTGTTCCTAAGTATTTTCAATGCTTTTATGTACCCCAGTCTTACAGTCTCTACCATAGAGTGTGGACGATTGATAATATTAAGCGGGGATATACAATATCTTTCTTTCATAACCCAGCTTGCCTCACTCAGCAGTAAATCTTCCATATTTGACCATTTTCTATCAAATGCCAGGATCTTGTTTTTTATGGATGAATAGTGTTCCATAGGATGTTTGTGCCACACTTTTTCAATCCATTCATCTGTTTATGGACATTTGCATTGGTTCCATGTCTTAGCAATCGTGAATAATGGCACAATAAACATTGATGTGTAAGCACTTTTCCAACTGAGCATTTTTCTGTCTTTGGGTAGATACCTAGAAGTGGGACTGCTGGATCAAACGGTAGTTCTATTTGGAGGGTTTTGAGGAAACTCGTATTGTTTTCCACAGTGACTGGACCAGTTTACATTCCTACCAACAGTGTAAGAGAGTTCTCCTTTCACCACTTCCTCTCCAACACTTATCATTTTTTGTATGTTTAATCATTGCCATTCTGACAGGGGTTAGATGGTATCTCATTGTGTGGTTTTAGTCTGCATCTCCCTTATGGTGAGAAATGGTGAGCATTTCTTCATATGCTATGCTTTTTGGCTGTTTGTATGCCCTCTTTACACAGTTTTTTGTTTAGTTCATTTTCCCATATTTTAATTGGGCTAATTATTATTTTTTTTTTTTTTTTGGTTGGAGGTAAGCTACTCAAATTCCCTGTGTATTCCGGTTATCAGTTCCTTATCTGAGGCATAGTTTATAAAAATATTCTCCCATTCTGAGGGTTGTTGATTCACACTACTTACTGTGTCCTTGGCCGTGAAAAACTTCTTGTCAATTTTAGGAATAATTACCTGTGCTCTGGGGGTCTTATTTAAGAAGTCTTTGCCTACCACAATGTCTCCCAGAATTTCCCCAGTGTTTTCCACCAGTAGATAGATTTATTTATTTATTTATTTATTTATTTATTTTAATTTGATAAGAGGAAGACAGAGAATGAGAGAGCGAAAGTGAGAAAGCAAGTCACCAGGTCAGGAATTCTAACCACGGTCAGACATGTGGGAGTCCAGTGTCATTAACCACCACGCCATCTGCTAGCCCCTACTGAAAGGTTCATATGTTTTGGATACTTTGTGATTATAGATTCATGCTCTTCCCTAGATCATATATTCCTTCATTTATTATAGCAGCTTACTTGTCTATCTATCTATATCTATCTATCTATATCTATATTCAATTTAATATTAGGCAGTGACAGAGGTAGAGAGCTTAGCCACTAGGATGTTCAAAAGATTTCTAAAAGCTATTTGCAGCCTGCAACATGGAAAATATGGGAAGAGAGACTTGACACATTGAAATTCAAATGTATCTTTCTGGCAGCAAACTATCACTGGGTCCTGAGAAGCCTGTCTGGGTGAGTCAGGGAGTAATGAAGCCCTGCGTCTCATGTCATTGACTCTGGCATTTCAAGCACCACATTCATAACAGGAGACGCAAACTACTGGGTCCCTTTCTACTTCACTAAATTGAAATGGTTCCGCAGGGGAATATGGGAACAGGGACGGAAGAAAAATAACTTTCCTTTTTCTATGGTAAAAAGAGAAGGTGCTGATGATGTTTATTCAAAAGAGTAACATCTGGAAATGGTGTGGGACATGGTGACATTATGCCTGGCCATGCTTCAGTAAAGACACACAACATCTTAGAGGGTACAGGAACACTGTGTGTGTGTGTGTGTGTGTGTGTGTGCGTGCGTGTGTGTAAGCAATGAGGAAATTCAGGATGAAGGAAGCTCTTCATTCAATCCCAATCCCCTCTGTTTACCAACTTTGACTTTTACTTGCCATTAACAAATATTCAGATAAAAAATAGCTTAGGTTTAACAAAGATTTGATGATACAAAGTGCTAGGTTACTAGCTTCCTACAGTGATGAATATAGGAGCACAGTAATATAATGAGGATCTGTTATTCCCTCCCAGTATTTTGTCTCTTTTGATTCTATTCTCTTAGAATTTTTGTCCTCTTATGGTTGCAATATTGCTTCTAGAATCTTTCGGGGTTACCTCTTTTTTAATTCCTGTCTAGCATAGAAAAAGTGTGCTTTCCTGCTTGCTTAAAAAAGGCCCAGAATTTAACTTCTTTGTTTCTAGTTGGCTTGATTTGGGCCAAGTACCTATACCTGTAACAGTCTTGCCAAGGGAATACAACTTTTAAAATAAAATCTGAGATGTTTATAAAAGGATAGTGAATAAAAACAATGTTCAATGCATCTGCCCTTCTATTAGACCTCAAAGACATAATGACTATTTAAATCCCAGTGAGCCATAAAACTGAAAGAGCCTCTGCATCTCATCTAACCCAGTGAGCACACATCCCCAGTCCAAGTACAAAATTTTTCCCAAAGATCTGTTTTCCTAAGACTTGTACAGGTTGCTTTTATTGTGTTTTTTTTTGTTGTTGTTGTTAATTTCTTTTTTAAATATTTTTCATTATTATTCATATATTAAATTGCAATACATCATTTAGATTGTGAAGGGACTTTACCCAGCATGATAAACACCTCAGTCCAGCCCAGTTGAGACCACCAAATACGTCCTCCTCAGCACATAATAAACCTTATCTGTGTATCACAAGAGTCTTACCTCTCCATTTTCCCCTCAAATTTCCTACACTAGTCCCCTCTCACACTCTCTTTCCACTTTGTCTCTAGTGTCCATTATAATTATTAATACTTTTATATTAATTTTTTAATCTAGATTTTTTTTAGGTTCTACTAAGACCTTGGAATATTCAGGACCACTGAACCAACATTCCAGTTTGGTAAATATCAGCTGGAGATAAGCAGTTTCTTTATCCTTTAGCCAAAGGTACATGTTTAGTTCACTCTAGTCTCTACTATTCTATGTTGTTTCCTAACACAAAAGCCCAGTGTAAGTCAACAGAATTCAATATATTTGCTGCTGACAGCTTTGCAGAAGAGAAATGTTTCTCTATTAAAATGGAGATGGGATGGTAGAATGAGTGTTTTATGTTTATCAAGAAAATAGAAAAAAAAAAAGAAATAAATGTATTTTGTAGAGAAGTAAAGAATAGCCTTATAAGTGCAGTAAGCAAATATTTGATACACATAATTTATTTAATTTTTAAAAAGTGAATTTTTGCTTTTGTAAAAATGATTCACCCATTTCCAAGCCTCAGTTTTCATGGAGTCACTTCAAATGCTAACTCCTTCTGTCCCTTCAGTTTTGAGTCATTGCAGTAGCTAGTTATTTTCAGATGCCAGCAAACGTCTATCTTTGCCCCTTTATTTGCAAATGTACTGCATATTCTCAGATCCTGAGAGTGATCATGTAACAAGATTCTGAGGGAAACAAATTAACAAACAACTATCTAAAGACTGAATGAATACTCTACCGTCCTAACCACCATAATTATTTTGGAAATGGGGTACATAAATCAAACCTAGTCTTGCTTTCCTGGTACTGTTTTTGCCTGAACCAACTGCCTTTCTTTGATTGCCATGGCAATAGATGAATGCAAGTCACATGGCATAGCAACTTCCAAGGTTCCACTGACAGAACCATTTAACAACATTGAAGGGTTGAGCTGGCACTATAGCCTACTTGCTAAGAGAGCTGTAACCCACATGGCCAACTGAAGTTTAAACCTCTGGCATGGTTCCAAGTTTGCACCTGGCAACCTTCCTAACCATAGCAGGCATGCATGTGCCCATGATCCAGGGTTGTCTAAAACAGAGGTTGGATAGTGGTATGAAGACACTGTCGGAGAGCTGTCTCTGCCTTGATTTCCCTCTCTCTACCACTCTTGGGTTTCTAAGAAATAAACAAATTTTAAGGAAAAGAATTCTAAGAATTCTATTAACTGACATCTTAATAGATGAAAAGATGAGTGTGTTCAACACCACACTAAAATGAAATCAACATATTTAAAACTGGGCTAAAATTTAATGAAATAAAATAATTTAATGGGACTAGTTCCATAGCACAGTGGTTAAGGGCTGTGCATTGGTAACTGGATTCCACATTGCCAACCATGGTTCCAGTCCCACTCCTGGTAACTTGATAACAAGCTGGGCATTCCTGTGTGTGCCCTAGGTCCTAACAGGATGGAGAAATGGAGACAAAAAGACTGAAGTATGCCCACAGCTCTGGAGGGTAATTTTTCTCTTTCTCTGTCACTAGGAAATTCATATACCCTTTTGCAATACGAAAAATAAAATTCAATAGGATGCTACACAATATCAGAAAAAAATATGTTCTTGTATGTATTTTACAAAAAGATAAAAATGATCTATTGAATTTTAAACAGATTTTTAAATTAGATAGAATATATGACAGACAGTGCACAGTAGATGTCTTAGGTACTTGGAAAGTGAGAGAGCAAAATAATTTTTATATTACTTTATGCATAGTGATGGTATCTAAAATTTTTATAGCAAGAATTCATTTTATTTACAATCAACAAACCATGCACACATGCATTTAACTTAGCTAACAGAAAGGAAATTATTAAAGCATAAGTGAGTCAGGCAGAAACTGATAATATGACTCACTAGAAAGAAACAGGGAAAAGAAGAGAGAGAAGTCCTGGTTATCAAAATCATGCTAATTCTTTGGCATTTTTTGATGAATTTGAACAGACAAATTATTGATTTAGACAACTGAAGTAACAATTTTACTTGAAAAAATATATCTAGTTGATCTATTTGTCAGAGAGTCAATAATTCTATAGAGGAAATAAAATAGAAATATTTGATTATGCAACATATGTAGGCTGAGTATTAAGAACACTGGATATAACAAATTTAAATTTGTGTAACCTTAATTAAGCTATTAGGATTCGTATTATGAAGGCATTTGCTATATATGAAAGGAGTCACCTTGGGATTTTTTTCTCTTTTTTTTTTGAACAGTAAATGATTGTAACGAGTTTAGGAAGCAACTAAGTTTACAATCTTTCATCTTCCAAAAGGCATTGTGACTGCAGAAACTACATGAAGAGAGTCTTGTATGTGAGTCTTCCCTTAATGATGTTTAACATGGTTTTCCATTAGCCTTCTGGACCTGGTCAGAGCACACTGCTAATAGTGGTTGGGTCCATTGGTGCAAATAAAATGGAATGGTTGATGTTTATATGATGAAATGTAGTCAAGTTCTCTGAATAAATCAACTTTTAAAGCTCATAAAATCTTATTTTGAGTAACATTTTGTATACTTGGCAAAAGCATTTTCATAGAGTCACAATCTTTTAGAATAAGAACAGCCCCTAACACTCGTATAACCCAAGCTCCTTATTTTATAACTTTAATAAAAATTCCAAAGAGTTAGAAAACATGCCCCAAAGAAAAGTATCTACTTTGCCCAACCCCAGTCTTCTCCCAGTAAACAATGTGCCTTCTCATTTGCTTCAAAGGATTAGAACCTCATAGGTACAGCAAAGAGTGTATTTATTATTAACTCCTATGAGTAATCTGTAGTGACTTTAGCTAAGATTTTATTAAATCTTTCTTTGACCAGATAGATATGCACATAATCCTTTCAAACAAACACCACACAAATTAGCAAAAAATTGCATCCTGAAACTTAAGGTTTCACATAATTCTGTGTTTTTCTCTCCTTGCTTGTCCTGGTATCTTCTTGAAAAACCTCACCCACTACCCATACCTTCAACCATTATATCTATGTAGATGATCCTCAAATATTTATCTTCATCTCTGGCCTCTCCTCAAGCATCTGTTACATGTATGTAACTGTCTTATGCTTCTTGCCAGTTCTAGAGAAATGCTGAAACCAACATAAGAAAGAAACTCAGATCAGACAAGGAAATAAAGCATTCCAAGTTATCTGATTTCCTGGACTCAATCATACTTGAAACAAGCGGTGTTTGCCTGTCTCTTCTGCACTTTGGTCACTGAGTCAACACATATTGTTTTCACTTTTAAAATTTGGGGTTCTAATGTTTATACAATGAGTTTAATGATGTGTGATACAACATATACACACACAAACCCATCGATATATGGATCTATCTGATTCCAACTGGATATAGATACAAACACACACACACACACACACACACACACACACATACAATTGGGTTGTCTGAAAAGTTGTGATGTATTTTTCTATTTTTCTGTGGAAAAATGTGTCATGACTTTTCTGATGACACAATATCTATCTGTCTATATCTATATCATCTATACATATGTAAAGAGAGAGAGAGAGAGACCCTCAAAAAGTTCATGAAAAATACCTTTTATGAAAAAATTATACATGAATTTTAAGCATTTTTGACACCAAAATATATTTATATTTTAATTTCATTTCCCTTGAACTTTTTGAAGTCTCCTAGTATATACATATGTCAATAAGGACATAATATAGATATAGATGATGAGAGACTGTGTTACATGAAAGGGGGTTCCAAGATACCTCTCATTTCACATGCTCTTCTGTCATGTAAGCAGTCATCACTCCATTAAGAGGTAGAACCTATCTCGTCGCTCCCTTGAATATGGGTAGGTCCTCTAATTGTTTTGACTGTTAGAATATGGCGAGGATGTTTCTACACCAATCACAAGCAGAGATTTTAACTGTATAGGAAGCTTCTACTTATTGCCTCTTAGAAGCCAGTATAAAGTGTGACTGCGTTGAGACTTCTGTGCTGTAAGAAACTCAAGCCAGTGGCACCATCTTATATTAGAAGGCTGAAATGTCATGTGAAGGAAGATAAGAAGAGACAGAGATGGAGGAGAAGGAAGAAGAGAACGGATAAAGAAAGGGGCTGTGAGGGTCAGAAGAAAGAGAGAAAGTCAAAGAATAGAAAGGAAATGAAGGGACATGAGGGGAAGGGAAGGGAAGGGAGTTAAGATGCAGGCATAATGAAGGAGGATGGGCCCTTAATTCAGTATGTCTGCTGCCCTTTTGAAAACAGAGCTATGCAAGAATATTGCAATGGAGTCTTGAAATGATGTATAGACAGGCCAAGGGATCACCAAAGATTGTTGGCAAAATATCAGAATGCAGGAAGAGGCAAGGAAATACTTCTCTACAGATTTCAGAAAGAACATTGCCCTATAGATGCCTTGATTTCAGACTTCTAGTCTCCAGAACTGTGGGAAAATAAATTTCTTTTGTTTGAGTTCAGTTTGTGATACTTTGTTACAATAGCTTTAGGAAACGAGTGCACATCATTGAAAGGATGGGAGCTATCCTAGAAGTAATGATTGGCAGGTGAAGAGAAGAACTGGTGAGGCTGGTGGGAGGCCAAAGACATGGTTTACATGGTGAGTGCTGAAAAGACAGATTCAAACAGATGAATGGACAAGATGTGAGATATTTAGTTCAACAGCCAAGATAACATCAACAATAACAAAAACAGTAAAATGATGATGATGATGAAGGTAGAATAAGAACAAATAATTACTGAGTGTTGTTCTTTGCCAAACTCTGAGATAAACAATTATGAATTAAGGAAAGGTGTCACAAAGGTCACAAAGGATACCTATCAAGTAGCAAGGATTTCACAAAGCTATTATAATGAAAGCAAGTCTTGAATAAAGGAGTTGTCCAAGGATAAATAGAGATTAAATGTTCAAACCAGGATTCTAACCAGTGCACTTTTCTCCAGAGCTTATACTCTGAGACACTTGCCTCTACTATTTCAGTCCAGGGAAACAGTGGAGGGGTGAAAAGAGGAAATGAGGACAATGCACATGGAGAAATAAAGAAATGCTTGAGGTTTAGAGGGTCAGGTGAAGGAGATATGGATAGTGCCATTCACATAAACATAAATCTTGGAGATTGGAGCAGGTGTAGGTTGATGAAGAAGGAAACTGAATTCTTTCCTTCCTGTCAGGGACAGAAAATTGCATCATGTCCCCAGCCCTGAAAGATCTTGGTCATTTCCTCTGAGCGCTGGCCCCCATCCTGTTTCAGCCCCTCCATAAATGATGTGCAGCTGCACTCCTTTCCCTGTGTTCCAGGAAAGCATCTGGAAATAAATAGCACTTAGCCCTGCTGCGGAGACAAAGGCATTGTTTCTTTAATAACACGTCTCTTTGGAAACCGACTCCGGACCTACTGCAGAAATCAGGCTGTGCTGACCCTGACGTGGTCTAGCTTGCTTACTTCTTCTGCGAAAAGGAATACATGGCAACAGGAGTGGCATCTAAAAAAAAAAAAAAAAGATGATAGGATTTGGGAACGTTTTTGATCAGATACCTTATATTTTAGAATGTAGAGATGAGACTCAAGGTTTATTTAAACCCTTGAATGTGTGTGTGTGTGTGTGTGTGTGTGTGTGTCTGTACGTGTGATAATATTGTGATGTTATCTGGAACCCCAGGAAGAATTAAACAATTACCCCAACCAGTGTAATGATGACAGTATTCTCTAACTTGACACCTGCTGGTAGTTACATCACACAAGTAATAGTGATGGAGAAAGTAGGAGATACCATTTGTTAAGTACTGAGTGGAGGCTTAGCACACTGTATTCTACCTGCTATGTACGAATTGGTTGGCTACTACTACAGAAAATATGAAACAATCAATCAAAATTCCAGTGGAATATAAAATAAATGTCAGCTTTAGTAAATTAGCCTCAAGTCAGCTAGTCATGTCTATGGTTCTGTGATATTTGTGCTAGGCTTAGCAGGGTTCACTCCAGTGTCTAGGTCATCAGTATTTTGGTCAGGTAACTCTGCAGATCTTTCGGGCACTCTCTCACATGTCTGCAGCCTTGACTGGGATGATTCAACTCTGTTGTATTTGCTTCATTGTCCAGAAAACTATTCTGAGAGGGAAGAGAGGAAGCAGACTCACAGCACACTCTGGAGTCTGCTTCTATCACATTTGTTACCCCTTTATTGGCTAAAGAAAGTTACAGGGCCAAGTCAGAAGTCAACATGTGGGAAGACAAAAAATTACAGACTGGAAGGAAGTAGAAAAGAGGCAAAAGGGTATGGATACAGAGATGCCCTTAGTGGGATCTGCCGATGCAATCAAGCGACTACAACATAACTGTTTAGTTCATTCTCAAAAGACTTCTATGACCATTTTAGAAATAAGAAACATAGGAGCATTTACGGTCATACTTCATTTAACATCACACAGCTGGGAAGTTAGAGAGCAGGGACCAGAAGTCAAAGCAACTCCTGTCTACCTGTTTATGTATATGCCTGTTCCTGTTACATGATGGGGAACTAAGATCGACAGAATGAGGGCAGAATATCTACGATCTGTGGAGATCAACAGCTGAATTCAAGACTAGAACCACAATCGTACCAGACTATAGGTTCAAGGCCACAGTATCACCACCCAGAGAGGTTTTTCTTGGAAACTGGAGTGGACCTATATTATAGGTAGTGTCCATCAAAAAAGGTAAAGGGAAGGACATCTCAGGAGAGTTTAAATAGTTGAATGTAGCTTAGATTTTGACATGTCTAGATGTCTAACTAGATTTCTATAGCCATCACAAATAATTACCACAAACTTCACGGTTTAAAATTCCAAGTGTGTTATTCTAGAGTTCTGTAGGTTATAGTCTGACATGATGTTCACTGGATTAAAACCAAATTGTTAGCAAGTCTACATTCCTTTTTAGATGCTTTAGGGGAGCATTCGTTTCCTCATTTTTGTTTTTTGTTTTTTGTTTTTTTTTTGTTTTTCCATTTTCTAGAGGGCATCTATATTGGTTAGTTCATATTTTTTTTTCTTCAGTCTTCAAAACCAGTGCTGTTGTATCTATGAGCATTATCCCATAGTCATATCTCTGTCATACCATAGTCAGGAAATATTCTCTACCTTTAAGAGTCCAGGTCATTAAATCCTATTAATCCAGATAAGAATCAAAGGGTATGATTTAAAAATTTTTCATAAATATCTAATTATGAAAAACACTTTAATTTCTGAAGAGACAATGATATCTAAATGTCCATTATAAGTTGTTTCTTTTCTTTATAATATCACCCTTACCACACAGAATCCAAGTTATAAATAACTCCATCCTTCTCAAGAGAGTTTCCCGATACTTCCTTGCCCTAGCAAGATAAAAGAGATGTTGGATTACAGTACTGAAGATGTTGAATAGAAGAAGGAAAACTTGTGCCGGCAGTTGGTGTAGAGATAAAAGCAGCTGGATTTCATATGGCCAACTGCGAATCTGGCAGCTTGTAAAACACACCAATGTGTATGTATGCATGTGTGACCACAATCCTGAGAGGAGAACGGAGTTGGCCATCTTCCCTGTGGGGTGATTTCTCACTTTCTCTCCCTTCCCCTCATGAGCACATAGGTCCTATAACAAGCTTAAAATAAAGAAGAAGAAGGAGAAGAAGAAGGAAAACTCTCCTGAACCAACATTTTTTTTAAAAATATTTTAAAATTTCATTTTCTTTTATATATTCAATCATGTTATTTAGCTTACAAAGTGAATATTTCACCATGTGAACATTTCTCCCTAGTCCAGTTGATAAAACTATAAATTTATATTCAACAGATGATACCACATTTCTTTGTCTCATTAATGCTTTGCCTCTCTATTTTTCTTCTAAATGTCATATTTTAAAATACAGATATCTCTTATTGGAATGCAACCATACTAGAGGAGCTGAGCCTGAGTTACTGCTGTGTCTCAAGATTTCTTAGCTGTATATTATGAGATATACAGATAAGGTCTAGTTTCTATATTGAACATAGAAGAGGCTAAATAGAAATGAACTAATATAAATAAAAATGAGAACTCTTTCAGCCTTATGAAATTTCAGCCTTATGAAATTGCTTAGAATGAGCAAGGGCTATTGAATGAAGATCTATGTTCCCAATGTGTGTGTGTGTGTGTGTGTGTGTGTGTATATATATATATATATATATATATATATATATATATATATATAGTTTTTAATGTAGAAGCCCATAAACATTGTAGGAATAAGGGAGGAGAGATACAACTTGTAATCTAATTCATAAGAAAGCTGGAAAAACTTTTTCAACCATAAATAAAACAAAAGACAAATTACAGTGTGTGTGTGTGTGTGTGTGTGTGTGTGGACTCTCACGTGTATGCATATTTGGGTGCACACAGTCTAAGTAAAACAGGTTTATTCTTGGAAGATAAATCAAATCTTACTTTCTAGTTTTATTACCATTACTAAACCTCTGTAGGTCTCAGTTTCTTCAAGTGTAAAATGAGGATACTAATACTTACCTCATAGGTTTGTTGTGAAAGTGAATTTAGCTAAGGTCTAATAGATATTTAGCATCAAATAGTTTTTCAAAATATTTGTTATTACAATTACTTGCTAGTAGAAAGACAAAGGAGACCAGGTTAGCATAAGAGTGCATGAAATTCAGACATTCAAGTTTCCCAGGGGTAGCTTGAAGGTATTTGCATTACAAAAGTAAGCCATAGAAGGAAAAAAAATAAGAAAGTGGAGTAAGCACATTGACAAATAGTTCTAAGTGAAAGCAATTTCAGCCTGAGAACCCTTAGGCTGTCTTCTCTCTTTTTGGGTGACTGTCAAACCCCAGAGATATAGCTTCTTATAGCAACAGACATAGAGACAAATTATGTTCTGGATAAGCTAGGGCTTTCTTTAACTACACTTGAAGTCAAGGTGGGTCAACTTACTGTCAGAATAAAGCCCAAGGAAGCCGGACAAATTTAAAACAAAAGACAAATTACAGTGTGTGTGTGTGTGTGTGTGTGTGTGTGTGGACTCTCACATGTATGCACATTTGTGTGCATGCAGTCCAAGTAAAACAGGTTTATTCTTGGAAGATAAATCTTGCCCTATCTATCTTTTCCTTCTAGTAGATATTAAATCAACCAGGCAGTTTTCCAACTCACTTCATTCTCTATTGTCCATTTATTCCATTTATTGAATCCTCGGGGGATCTTCAGGGAGCACCCACCAGTTGGGCCGATCATGCCTAAAGCAGCACAACTGTCTATTAAGAACTTGATAGCATAAGCGTCTTGAGATCCATTATGAAGTACGTCTTTCTTTCCAGTGTCTTCTGGTGACAACTGGCTTGATAAACAGCTTAGGAGTGGTATTAGCCAATTTAGAAGATTTAAATTTAAAACAATAAAGAACATTTGAAAACAAACACACACACACACACACACACGCACACACACACACACACACACAAACTATTCCTAAGATAAAATAAATGCTTTTGTCATGCACTCTAATAATTAAATCAATTAACACATTTTTATTTGTAATAGTTCTTTGAACTATGTGATATTTTTCTCACAAACATAAACCAAACTAAAGAGAAAAATAGCACTGACTCTATGGAAAACAGTTTCTTTTGGGTACATTTAACAAATGAAAAAAAACATTGTATCTGTCTAATATCAAGACAGTACTTCCTACTGAACTTTTTTTTTAAAAACTTACCCTCACTGTATGTCACTCCCATGTGAGAGTTTATGAGTTGAATCCAGGACAACTGGGTTCTAATTAAAGACCAGGCAATTATTTGATTGATTAATTTGAATAAATTATTATAAGAGGATACTATTAAGTTTCTCAATTTAGAGTAGTAAATCTCTTTGAATGCATGTGAAAATGTATAGGTATGCTTTCCCCACTTTCCTATTAATAGTATTCAATATGAAATTAGTGTCTGGAGCCAAGGATGCTAAATTCTCTTAAATTCATCGATGGTTCAATATGACCTGGAACTATCCTGCTGAAATTGCCAACAATCTCAATGGAAATTGTTGAGCAGGTTATTCAAAACATTACCTGAAATACTGATATATAGTTCTGTGATTTGAGCACTCATCCTCACTAACAGAAGGGTCATTTGATAAAAAATGATCCCTTAAGATACAATTCAAAGGTTAAGCTGTGAAGTCCAAAGAAAGTATATACTCAAAACACGCCCTTGTTCAATGTGTTAATTGTGAACTTCACAGAAGTCGATCTTCAGGTATTAACACTGATACAGGTTAATTAGCACGTTCAAATTTAATGAGATTGCTATTGAAAGTGCTACTTTGAGTTTCCTTAGTTTGGTGGAGGTGTGTGTTTGTGCATGTGTCCAGAAATTGATGGTTAGTGGAATAGCTCATAGGGCAGAATGCATTCAAATTATTACAATGCACCTATTGAAGCATTTCTCGGAAACCCTTTGTGACTATGGCATCATGGAGGGATCAAGTCTTGTGGTCTCCATGGTGGGAAGTAGTGAATTGAAAGAGTGAGTTAGGGCCTGTTAACATAAATGAGAGAAGACAAGTCCGCCCTATGTGTGACAGCCTCTCCATAAAGTTTAGACAAGGCAAAGATGTTTATTTTCTCCCTGTCATTCTCTCTCTGCAGCCAGTAGATGAGTATTTCATAGTGGAATAATTCAAAGTGAAAGAATCCCTGGGTAATGCGCCAACAGTCATCGAACATTCCTTAAGCCAGTTGATCTCACTGGACCATCCCCATGCTGTATCTGCCCTTTTGCAGACAAACTCCATGCATTCAGTTGGATTTAAATCTTTCTCTCCATTCTGTCTTCCTCAGTCCCTAGAACCTGATGGGATTAGCTAGCACTGGACAAAGTACTAGCATAAGTTTTAAAATCAACCCTTTTGTAGTCTGTATCAGTGCTCAAGACAGAGCTTGATTAGTCCCATACTCAGAATTTCATATCCCTTTATGCACCAATGCCTAAGCAGTTGTACATGTAGTTAAGGATGTTGCAGCCAAATGTCTTCTCCACGACGATGCAACTTATAAACATGAGTATTGAAATGCATGTTGATATTTAAATATGTATCCCAGAAGCATGTTGTATAAAATGTTACACATACGAAGTCTTCAACAAAGACGTTGAAAAAATAAAATTTCTTTCAATTTATGATTTATGTCACCATTAAGTCTCACAAGCTAAGGAACTAATCTTGGAGCTTAATTAATTGAGGGAAATTTGAATATCCATTCCCATGGAGAAGCAGTTAACCTGGGCAAGCCAATGATAAAGTGGTTAAGGAAGTTGGAACATCTCACATGGCCAACTGTATGTTCTGTATGTTTTAGGTCCCAGATCCATTGCCTTAAAAACCCATTTGACACGTGTCTGTGCATGCCCCATGAGAGGAAATTTCTCATGTCTCTCTCTCTCTCTCTCTCTCTCTCCATATATATATATATATATATATATATATATATATATATATATATATATGTGTGTGTGTGTGTGTGTGCTCGTGTGTGTGTGTGTGTGTGTGTGTGTGTGTCTGTCAGTCTCTGGTGTGTGTATGCTTTCTCTGGCAAAGTTTTTTTAAAAAGATAAAAGTAAAACATTTAGTCCAAATGATGGAAATCAAACATTGTATCTGTTTGTACCACTTAAAACATTTCTATTTATAGAGAAAACAATGAATGAAAACTGTCACATATATTTTAATTCCACAACACATACTCTACTTTTAATCTATATGCAATCAATTTTCTGTTATACATTCCAGACCATTCCATGTGGTTTGTAGAAATCAAATTCTATTTGGATTCTTGGAAGAGTCATTAATGCCTTGCCATACTCACAGAAAATCACATTCAGCACCATGGACAGAACAGAATTGCTCCTTTCTGAACTACAGCTGTTTCTTGATTTTTTTTTTTTCTTTTTTCCTAATAAATCATCCAGACACACGTCTGTCTCTTAATTGCAGAAGGGGTTGTTACAGGACATCCTGAATTTAGAAAACATAATTTCTTAGGTTTAATTATTTCCTTCGAAAGAGAGAGAGACATCCTTGATTAGTATCTTTACAGCCTGATCTTCCCCTAGGATCAAGCACCCCCAGGGCATGTGTAGGTAGACCGGAGCAGGAACAATGAGCCTTCATATTTGGCCTCAAAGACCGTGCTGCTGGGTCCCTATTCCCTGTGCCAACACAGCTGGTCCTTACAAACCTATTTCAAAACAATGAAAATGCACTGAAAAGCAGACTGGGAGAAACCTATTGCAAGGTTCAAAAATCAACACACCAAAAATATGTAAATACCTACAGAGGCAGATGCTGATATTATTTAGATTTTTTAAAATGGAAGGTGGAGATAGTAATAAATGACTGAAAAAAATGTTAGAATATTCAGATAACTACCAAAGAATGGAAGGATCAGATTGACAGTGTTGTCATTATAAATGTACCAAAGCATGCTGGGAAAAGTAAAACTTGATATTGAGAAAGAATTTTGGGAAATTAGATCTTATGTCTTAGGATAAAAAAAAAATCCTATTGTATTATCATACAAAATCATAAATAATAGCAGGATTTTGAACAGCTCTTGATTTTTTTTGAAGAAAGAGGAAGTGTAAAACAACTTCATAGCCAGCTTTTGGTCAATAATGTCTTAAAATAAAATTAGTACAGATTAGTCTGTCACCAATATATGAACTTGTTTAAAAATGTGTAATGTTTATTTACTCTGTACTTCCTTGTGGATAAGAAGTCACTTGTTTTTAGACTCCAGTGTTTTGTTTTTGTTTTTTAGAGAGATTTTTGCTATAGGGCACATGCGCTCACCAGAGAGATAGAAAGTGAGAAATAACCCCCTATCGGGGATGGCCATACCACAATCCCTTCCTTCTCCTCCATTCTCCTCTAGGGATTTTGAGAATGCACGCACACACATCTGGCATGAGTTTTAAATTGCTGGACCTGGAACTTGAACTACGGTTAATTACGTGAGAATCCAGCAACATAACCATTATGCCATCTTCTGGCCCCAAGAATTCAGTGTTTTATGAGCACATACATTTGTCAAATATTTTTAAAAGGCTGTTATGTCTCAGGAACTTTGATAGGTAATATGTTCTCTAGAGTGGCCAAGATATGGTACATACCCTATAGAAATTTGTAACTATTGGGAAATACAAACAATATATTAGTCAAGAATAAGACATGCCGGGACCAGCAGTTAGCATAATGGCTATGTCGCTGGACTCCCACGTAGTCGACCGCGGTTTGAGTCCCGGACCCAGTGGCTTAAACTCACGCTGGGCGCGTGTGCGTGAGTGCCCAGGATCCCGAGAGGAGAATGAAGGAGAAGGGATTGAGGCGTGACCATTCCCCCTTGGGGGTGATTTCTCGCTTTCTGTCTCTCTATCTCTCTCTGTCTGTCTGGCGAGCTCATGCGCCCTATAGCAAAAAGAAAAAAAAGAAAGAATAAGACATGCCTATAGAAGAAGAGCAGTACATACTGGTTTACTTCTGCTTTCTGTCTGTGTGTATCATGTACAAAATGTAAACTTTACCTAGTTTTTCTGAGTTCTATAACTTCTACCTGCACACCTGAGTAGCTTCCCAGTGTCTGAATAAAGGTCTCTCTCACCAGAAATATGGAATTTCATTCTCTAACAATCCTGATTTTGTTTCTTTTATATGTAATACATGTTCATATGTATTTCTTCTAATTATGATTTATTAAGTGACACTGAAATTGTATAAGAAAAAAGTATCAATTGATGGAATAGCTCATTTCATTAAAATAAGAAATACTGTAATTTCTTCTAAAAAGTTTACAAATTGAGAAATTCCTTTCATTTAATTTGTGCTTTTTGTGAAGCCTAAAAGCCATAAATTCAAAGTAAGTTTGTGATTTTATAAATAGTAGTATAACGGTACTAACAAATAATGGGGAATACTCAGTAATATGTGCAAGGTATGTTTTATGTGCTTATCTTGGTTTATCCCATTCAATTTTTATTTTATTAAATGCTTTATCTGCCATATACTTTTACTTGTATATGTCATAAATATGAGAACTGGATCATGGAAGGGTTACATGATTTACCCAAAGTCACATAGTTGGAATGTGTCTCAGTCTGGTCAGGCTGCTATAACAAAATACCTCAGCCTAGGTCATTTATAAACATTGACATTTTATTTCTCATCCTTCTAGAAACTGGGCAGTGTAGATAAAGGAGTTGGCTGATTTACTGTTTGGTAAAGACTGCCTGTCTTCTTGTAAGATATTGCTGTTCTGCTGTGTCTTTTGGGGAGAAAAGATAAACAGATGCAAAAAAAAATGATTCTAGACAAAAACCTTATAGTTTTCAAAAAAATTAACTCAAAGTGGGTCATGTATCTAAAGTCAAAACCAGAAAATAGCATACGAAATATCTAGATGACATTGGTTAGAGTATGACTTTTCGATACAATACCAAAGGCATCATCCATGAAAAATAAGTAAGAATGTAAATTTTATTAAAATTAAACATTTCTGAGACCAGCAGATGGTGAATTGGTTACATCACTGGACTCCCACGTGGTCAACCACGGTGTGAGTCCTGAGCCTTTTGGCTTCAAACTCACACCTGGTGCATGTGCATGTGTGCTCAAAAGTCCCGAGAGGAGAATGAGGGAGAAGGTACTGCAGCATAACCATTCCCCCTGGGGGACAATTTCTCACTTTCGTTCTCTATCTTTGGCGAGCACACACCCCCTACAGCAAAAATCTCTCTCTATCAAAATAAAACAATCCTTTGAATATTTTGGATAACAATTCTTTATGAGATGTATCTTTTGCAGTTATTTACTTCTAGCCTTCTCTTCTATCATCCTCTCTGGATTTTTGGCATGCACACATATGTACCCAGTATGATTAAAGCCCCTGAAACTGGACACCAAACTCAAACCATGCTTTACCAAATGGGAGCACATCGCTTTAGCCACTACTCCACTAGCTGACCCCTACATAAAGAATTCTAATACTAAACAATAAGAGAGTAAACAACTCAATTTAAAGTGGATCAAAGACTTTAACAGAGATTTCATAAAGAAGACATACAGATAGTACGTATGTAAAAAGACTTTCCACATCATATATCATTGGAGAAGGGTAAATCAAAACAACAACAAATTACCACAAGTATTAAACTGATCTAAATTCAGAACACTGACAACGTACCACATGCTGATGAAGATGTTGATCAAAAGAAATCTTGTTCTTTTCTGGTGGAAATGCAAAATGGTACAACCACTTTGGAAAAGAGCATGTGCAGTTTTATAAGAAACTTTCTTATATATGCTCTTAGTATGTGATCCAAGTTATGCTCTTGGTATTTACCAAAAGGAGTTGAAAACTGATTTCCATACAAAAACCTGCATGCAGATACATAAAGGAGTTTTATTCATAATGGCAAAACTTGAAAGCAACCAAAATGTCCTTCAGTAGTTGAATAAAAAAAAAAAAAAAAAAAAAAAAAAAAAAAAAAAAAAAAAAAAAAAACTGTGGCATTTGTGTTTTTTGACATATACTTTTAAAAAATGATATTTACTATTTATCAAAAATTTGTTTTGTTTTGCTGTAGGGTAAGTGCACTCACCAGAGAGAGACAGAAAAACAGAGAGAATGTGGAAATGAGAAATCACCCCTGCAGGGAGGATTGGCCCACCAAAATTCCTTCTTTTTCATTCTCCCCTCGGGATTTTGAGCATGCATGTACACACGCCCAGCATGTTTCTCGGATTATTGGGTCCAGGACTTGAGCTGTGGATTCAGCTACATGGGATCCATGGCCTTAACCTCTATGCCCCCTGCTGGCCTCCAAAAATTGTTTTAATTAAGTTATAACTTTTCCTATTTGGTCAGTCCTATTGTCATAGTCATCTTGTAGATGTGGAAAGGAAAGTATCTTAAGTTAACTTACCTTAGGCCACAGAGTGATAAAACTAAAACTCAAGTCCCATCTGATTTTTTTTTTCAAAGTTCTCATTTCAATCAATATTCTAAGCCTTCTGGGAAGAATTTTTTAAAACAATGTATTAAACCGTATACGGTAACTAATTATTTACTGATTACATCCACTCTGCACATCTCTTTTAATGTGGAAAATGTCAAACCATTACTTTATCATTATATATGATTAAATTTCTGTCCCATCAACTTTTCATTTTTTCAGAGACATGAGAATTCACTTCATTGCTTCCAAAAGTATTTGGAATCTCAGACTGAATTTTCCTGAAATTGAAAGGACAATGCAGTTTTGCCTCTTGTTCCAGGCATTTTTGTACACCAGCCTTGTTCACCAAGCCCTCCTGCCTGCTCTTCTCCCTGCTCCCACACATACCCACATACACCTGCACGTACTACTTTCATTTATATTCTATGCTTACTGCTTTCAATAATTTCTCTTGATCCTTATCTTTGTGCCAGTTAAAACCTCACCTCCATTAGAAATGCCTGCTTTATATCAGAAACCTCCTCACGGAATGTTCCCTCACTTTCTTGTGTTTCTGAGAGCAGCTCTCCCCTGACAGCACTTCTTCCCTGAAGCTTGTTTATTCTTTCTCACCTCGCGGTCTCTGAGGTGATAGCACCATTCTCTAGTTTGTCTTTGCTTCTGTTACAAATCTTTCTTATGCTCTCCTATTAAAAAACAAAACAAAACAAAACAAAACAAAAAACAAAAAACAAAAAACTCTTCTTTGTGCTTTATAATCTCCAACTGTGCATTTTATTGATTTATGAACCCCTTTTGGTATCTTATGTAAGTAATCAAACCATTTCACTAAAAAATGCAGGAATGTTGCTTTTTAAAAGAATATTTGAGTTCTTACTTATAAATACATAAAGCTCACAGTATCTGCATGGACCCATTACTGAGATTTCCAAGCTCTGTGTGTGCTTTACTACATATTAGTGTGATATATGTATATATATATATATATATATATATATATATATATATATATATATAGGTTTTTTTTGGGGGGGATGAGAGGTTTTTGCTATAGGGCATGTGCACTCACCAGAAAGACAGAGAGACAGAAAGCAAGAAATCACCCCCCAGAGGGGATGGCCACACCACAACAATACCTTTTCCTTCATTCTCTTCTTGGGATTTTGGGCATGCACACACACACGCCCGACATGATTTTAAGCCACCAGGTCTGGGACTCAAACTGCGGTAGACTACATGGGAGTCCAGCGACAGCCATTACGCCAACTGCTGGTCCTTTAGTGTTGTATATTGAACACTGTTATGGCACACATTTTTTAGAACTTGGATTCTGACCTTCCTCTGAACTCTACCACCCACCTTTTGTAGATCATCAATATAATCATACCACACTCAACATTTCTTCATCTTTTTGAATCACACAGTCTTCAAATTTATATCCTCAGGCAACCCACATTAAATCATATCACTACCCAATAATATCATCATCAACTATTGATCTCAAATTATGTATGAGAGAGATAATAAGAACATTTATTGATTCAATAAGTGAGACACTATTCTAAGTAGTTTACATCTATTACCTCTTGATTCTATCATGATCACTATCACTATTTTTTCAAAATAAAATGAAGATTAGATTGGTCACATCACCTGTTTAAGTTTATGCTTCTTTTTATAGGATGGAAGCTAAGATTTAAACCCAGGAGATGGGGCTGTTGGGCCCATGTGCTCAAATAAGTATGTATTGCACAAGCTTTGATTTCTCGCCTAATGAAACGTGTGGTCTAATGAGAGATTCAGATAAGTAGAGAAGTCAGTTATGCTAGACAAGAAAACAATCTAATAGCCATTCAGTGTAGTAGTAGGGCAGTATACCAAGCACAGTGCCTAAACTATCGAAGGTGATCGTAAACATTTGCCTTTCTTCTCACATACATCAGGGCAATTTCACATAAAGAGTATTCAGGAACAAACGGAACTATCAGTAACTATTTAGACTCTGAAGTATAGATCTTAAGTGTCTGAAGATTTTAGATGTACATATTTTAGAGCTTCAGCTCTTTGTGAAGAGATTTATACACACCGTATCATATCTATGCAAGAATGAAATTTTTCATCTAAGCCCCATTTGTTCAGAATCTGAAACCCTGAGAATGTTTCTTTTGACAAAATCCCAACAGCTATTAAATCACCTATCTTTAAGGAAAGTGAAAGAGAAGGGATACATTGGAGGCATGAAGGAGAAATATTATTTTGAGAGACAGAATTCCCAGGGAAATTGGGCTGTGCTGCTAAAATGAATGTATCGGTCCCTTGTGAGGCCCCCTTTGCTAACACCATGTATTGTTTACTCTGTTCTTTTATTCCTTGTCCCTGGGAGGAAATCTGGTATTGTGCTTGCCTTTTAAATGATTTCAAAACTTCTATTCACTAGCCACTCTTACCTGTTCTACCTAGGACTGCCTGATCTGTCATCCCTAAGCACCACTTGAGATTGGCACATTTTTTCCCCCACAAAGACTCTCAAAGATAACAGGATAGATACATAAAACAAAATGATCTATACTGACATTCAAAGTCTGGAAATTTGTAGACTCTTTACATTTGTTAATTGTTCTAGTATTATAGAATATACATTTTCTGTAGAAGCTAGTTTCAGTCATTCATGTGTTTCCATATTTCTTTACAGTGTTTAATCACATTATCAAAGCGTGAATGTTCTATTTACTCATTTATTCGCTAATCTCCTTTTACATAAACATAAAATATTTTGATCATCTTTGACTATCATAAGCTGACATATCCAGTCTAAAATGAAACTCTGAATTACAGATTCATTTATACAATTGTCTTATTCATATTTTTATTTCCACTTCCAAATTTGCTGTTTAACCTAAGATGGATTACTTCAGTTCTCTCTATTTTGATTTCCTCTTTTGTAAAATGGAAAGACTGGTCCAGTATTATATACAGGGTTGAGATGAAGGTTAAAATAGTCACACATACAAAAAAGACAAGAGTACAAGGGACAGTGTTGACTATCTTTTTACTACGTAAGGGTTATCATTACTGCTATCTTCTTACTTCCCCTTAAAGTCATGCTATGTCCAATCACAGTACTTGACCAAGACCAGGAAAACATGTAGGTGCCATTTCTCACCCAGTCTTCTCTGCTAAATTACATTATTCTCCCTACAGTACTTTGCTGTGATCCACACTCAGACATTTTCTTGCTTTTTCCAATTCCCCTCATCTCTTGCATTTTATTCATCACAAACTTTTGTCTGTAATAACTCAAAGAACATCTGTAGCCCATTTATTTGCCTTGTTCTGCACTTTACCATCATGTGAAAGCCATTTTCACCTCTCTCATAGACCACTAAAATGACTTAATAATGTTATCTGATTCCACGCTTCCCATTTTTGTTGTTCATGAAACAGCTAGAGTTATCGTTTAAAATACAAATTTAACATTAGAAAATCTGAGTGGATTTTCATAGTTGCTAGAGTAAAAATTCGTACATTTCATCGAAGCCTAAAGAACTTTCATAGTTTTCTTATACCTCAAACCTCATTGGTATTTTCCCTGAATCTTATTCAGTCATAGATTCATCAACCTCCTTTTTGTCCTTCCTCATACAAAGATCTTTGCTACATTTAAGACATTACGTGTGCTTTTTCATTTGTTTGGAAAGTGATTTTATTCATGTTTTATACATCTTCCCAATTTGCAACACTCAAACCTCCTACAAAATTCCACCTCCTTACTAAGAATTAATCTAATTATGATATTTAAAGTGGACTCCTCCTGCTATTATACTTAACCTTATCATCATATTGTTTCATAGCACTTAGTTCAACTGCATTGATCTTTGTGATTTTTAAGAGTTCCTCTGAATATCTGCCTTCCCATTAGAACAAAGAGTTCAGTTTGTCCTGTTCATTGACACGTTCCCAAAACTTGCCCTCAGTAGATATTTATTGAATGAGTGGGAGATTTATGTTGTATTTGCTCATGAACACTCTCTATGATACTTAACTAACTAACTAAGTAACTAACTAACTAACTAAGTAACTATATATATATTAAATATATTATAATGTGTGGCACATTATAATTTTCCTCTATTTTAATTACTTTTTTTCTTATTCCTCTTCTTTTCTTTTTTAGACATTTGCCATGGGACATATGTGCTGTCTAGAGACAGACAGAGAGAGAGAGAAAGTGAGAAATCATCCCCTAGAAGGGAATCGATATGCTGTAATCTTTCTCTTCCATTTTCCTTTTGGGACTTTTTTGAGTATGCATGCACAGGCACCCTGCATTTTCTGCCTTTTTTTTTTTCCTTCTAGAGAGATTTTTTGCTATAGGGCATGTGCACTTGCCAGAGGCCACTGCGCCACCTGCTGGCCCAACTTTTTCTCTTTTACCATTTTATTACCAATGGCAATACAATGTCATTGACATTTAGCTAATGATTAATCAGTGAATGATTAGCTTGTGCTTGTAATATAGTATATACATGTATCCAATCATTGTTTAAACACATGGTATATATCTTTAACCAATCATTGTTTAAACACAGTATGTCTTAAGAAATATTTAAGCTCTGGGGAAACAAAAATGTTTAAGACAGACATGGTTTCTGCTAGAATAGTCTAGGCCAGTATTTCTCAGCTCTTGAAGACACTACCACTTTAAGCTGGATAATGCTTGTTGAAGGAGACTATTTTGTGCATTAAAGATACTGAGCAGCATCCTAGACTGTACACACTAGAATCCAGGAATATCCCCCCACCCCATGATCTCTATAATTTTGACAGCAAAATATGTTCTTGGACATTGCCAAATCTCCCTTGGTTGGAAAATTACCTCTGGTTGATGATCACTGGTCTACTGATAGAAAATAGATGTTTTTTAAAGGTATGCAGATAGGTGTGTAACTACAGATTTTGAGCAATATTATAAAAAAAAACATAAAATGTCAGAATGTAACAGGAGAGACTGATTTCAACTGGTTATTATACATAATCAATAAAATTAAATATTACTGATGATAAAGTGATATTCAGATTTTGACCTGTAGGCTAAGCCAATGCCAGATGATGGGAAGGAAGAAGGTTTCAGGCAGAAGTAGCATGTATAGAGGGCCAGAAGCATAACAAAGACGGGTTTATGCCAAGAACTGCTACAAAGTAGCATGAGAGGTGGCTGGGAAGGTAGGGAGCAGTCAGTTCTGCAGGGCACTGTGAGTCATTATGACTTTACGATTTTGTCCTAATGTTAATGGGAACTTAGAGTTTTAGGCAGCAGGAGTGGAAAAGTAAAACCCCAAACAAAATTGGATTGCTACAAGCGAATTGTTGTGGCTTCATGGTGCAGAAAAATCCTTTTGCAGAAATTAAGGTGAGAGGGTGATTTAATCTAGAGGGGTGATGTTGGACATCAAGAAAAGTGGAAGGCTGATAAAACCACCTTGTTTGTATGAATGGAGAGTTGGACAGATTCATAAATTTCCCAAAGGAAAATATACTCTAATGGGAAACTATTCTCTGTAGAGAACGCCATGGTGATGCTTACTTGACAGGCTTTAGAGTGTATTTATTTGCTTTCCTACTTTGTCTTTTTCACATTCAGTTTAGCTCTTGAGTCAATCTGAAAGGTTCTCTCTTGTAAACCTCCCAGATGGGTTCCACTGTTTATCCACTCTGGACAGGACATTCTTCCCTGCCTCCCCTCCTTCCCCCTCCAGGTGTGAGCATGTGTGAACTGTCAGTGTGGAAGGTAGGGAGCACATCAAGGAGAATGAATCCAGAGTCCAGGGACCATAGGCAGGAAAGATTTCAAGGAAAATAGTGGGTTGTTTCCTTCCGCCTTCCACCTGCTTTGTGTGGTGCAGTTAATTAGCAATGTGAGATAAGCTGACAACCTTGGCAGGGAGCAATAATGCAACGGGAGGTGAGGGAAAGCACTCTTGCTGGGGAAGTTGTTCCTGGTTTATAAATACACCTGATTATTATGGTGGCACACATTTGTGTTTTCCTAGTTAAGGGTCTGTCAGTTGTCCTCATCCAAACCCCACGTTTTCACAGATTTCTAACACAATGAAAGACATTCACCCCAGCGCCACACTCAGCATACAAATCAAGTGTTGTTTTCAAACATTAAAAAGTCTGTTAGATTCACATTCACACAGAAACAAAGACAGGTTCCTGAATGAGTACAACTAAAGATTATTTGTAATAGTTTTGCTTAAGTGTTTGCTTTTAATCATAGAGCACATAGTGTAGTGTCTTAATAGAAACAGACAATACAGATCAATTTCTTCAGCTCTCAAATTACAGCTACGTAGAAAACATACATAAAGGTATATGTTCAAATAATCTATAGTGCAGTAAAGTGACGATAGTTTAAAAAAAGTTATTGTATATTTCTTTTTTTTTCGGAGAGGTTTTTTGCTATAGGGTGCGTGCGCTCGCTAGAAAGAGACAGACAGAGAGACAGAGACAGAAAGCGAGAAATCACCCCCCCCCCACCCCCGAGAGGATGGCCACGCCACAATCCCTTCTCTTCCATTCTTCTCTCAGGATTTTGGACACTCATGCAAAAAGATTATCTTCTTGGAGTATTCTAAACATTAGAGAGTCACAAATGTATTCACTACATCTGTGGTAAGAAAAAAATATAAACATGTACAGAGTATTGAGAGAGTGGCAGGGAGAAAACTATCTGAAACTGATGAGGCAACTATGAAGAATGACAGAGAAAAGTAAAATAAACCAAAGTCAGGGACTGGCAGATGGCATGGTGCATAAAGGAGCTGGACTCCTACATGGCCGACTTCCGTTCTAGTCCTGGACCGGGCGGCTTGGTTTCTCACTCTCCCTTTCTCTCTCTCTCTGTCTGGTCAAATTAAATAATAAGGACAAATGGAATGAAATAAATAAATAATTATAAAAATAAAAAAAACAAAAGCAGGTATAAAGGAAGAGAAGAAATGAAAGAATGAGAGAAAGGTAAGACTAGTTCATTTCTTTTTTCTTTTTCTTTTTCTCTTTCCTTCTTTCTGCTTTTGTATGTAAGAACAGTTAAGATCTATTGGATCATCAGAAAAGTCCTGATCCTTTTTTGCAAAGAAAAACACATCATGACTTTTCTGATGACGGAGTATATTTAAAAGCTAAGAGTAATCTAGTTTCTTCAATATTATTAAGCCCAAGTAATAATAATAAAGAATGATCTCAATTTTTAGCTTTTTTTGAGTTTTTTTTTTTTTAAAGGGGTGGAACCTTGTGTCTTTATTACTAGAGATGAGGGGCAAATGGATAAAAGAAATGGGTGAGAAACTTATTCAGAAAAAATTCAGAGCTCTGTAACTCTTCCCAAGAAGAGTAGATTACATTTCTTCATCTTTTTTTTTTTTTTTTTTTTTTTTTTTTTGGTTTGTAGAGGTATTTGCCCTAGGACACATGTGCTCTCCAGAGAGAGAGACAGAGACAGTGAGAGGGAAAAGAAGAAATCACTCCCAAGGGGGGATGGCCACACCGCAAGCAATTCCTTCTCCTCTATTCTCCTTGGATCTCAGGCAAGCACGTGCCTGCATCCAGAGTGAATTTCAAGCCACCAGCTCTGGGACTCAAACTTCAGTTGACCATGTGGAAGTCCAGCAATGCAATCACTATGCTATCTCCTGGCCCCCTTCATCTTCTTCTTAAATGTAATCCTGTCAACCCTTGGAAGAGGAGGGAAAGTATACTAGTTGTTACTAATTATTTGATCTTGATTCATATCCAGACCTTCTGATAGGCCACCAAAGGTAATTTGAGGAAATGAAAAAAAAAAAAATGTGAAAAGCCTTTGAATTAATAAAAGTGGGAAACCAAGAGGTGGTGCAGTGGTAATGCAACTGAATTCACATGGAAAAAGTCCTGGGTTTCCATCCCAGGACCTCCCTGGGTATTCTGGGAGTGCGTACGTTTGCCTTTGATCTGGGCCAGCAGAGACTAAGGGTGCATCATGGCATGAAGTCCTTATAGGAGAACTCTCTCTCTTATTCATTCATGGAACTAAATAAATAAGTAAACTTAACAGGAAAAAAGTTTCTTGGCGAGGAAGTCAGGTGAACATGGTGAGAGATATTTAAGAAGGCTGAATATCTAGCAGTTGTTCAGCACTGATACAATAGACCCCAAGGGGACCAGATGTCCAGGAAGAAATGAGCATGAAGTCTATCTAGACAGTGCTCCTAGAAGCTCATGATTGGAGTACATCAGCTTTCTTGACGTGATCTATTTGTGAACTGGTAGCTCCTTTTTCATGTGATTAGAATTCTTGCAACTCAAAAATCGGCTTCTTATACCAGTTAGATGCTCAGACTTCTCAGATGAGCACCTAATCTAATGCATTATTCAACAAACAAGAAGGAAAATGATACCTAGTCCATGAGCTTTACTCTGCTACCATTGGTCTGTCTTATAAAAATGTCTTACTATATAATGTCTCCAAAGATGACAACAGACTTAAAGGGAATCCCTGGACATAGTGTGAGGCAGAGCCCCCACACTGGAACCAGGGGACAGCAGGGTGAATTAAGCATGCCAGAGGACCAGAAACAGTGGAGAAGCCTAGACTTGTGGCAGTTTATAACTGATCCAGATCTTATTAAGTGCCAGGCTCTGTATTCATCATTTCATACATTTTCTTATTTGATCTTCTTCAATTACTTGGTTATCTTGGTAATACACTTAAAAAAACTGAAACACACAGAGATCATATTTTTCTGAAGGTCATATACCTATTGAATGGTAGATAATTCAAACTGACTCTTGTATTTCAACATTACTTCCCCCCCCCCTTTTTTTTTTTACTGTAACTTACCCTTCAGTATCATATCTTCTTTGTAAAATGAGAAAATTAAGTATCCCTGTGTCTTTTTTTCTTAGTCGTTACTATAGAGGGTTTCTTTTCGCTAGTACAGTGTTTTCCCAGAACATTTATTTCAAAGGATATTAGTAACCATCCTGTTTGAGGTTTAAGCTAGTAAAAAAAAGATGCCTGTGATCAAAATAGCAAAAACATGGTGGTATAAGAAATCACATTTTTGCAACTGGTGAACTTTTTATGACTTTAAAATTCTAATGTGAACTGAGCATCTATTTAAAAAAAAGAACTAAGAATTTAAAATATAGCATTACCAACAAATTTGAACATGCATCATTATTTTATTTGTGTGTGTGTGTGTGTGTGTGTGTGTGTGAGTGCACGAATGCTTATAATATTTGTTTGCTGGAGGATACATTTTGGAGCAGATGACAGAAAGGATCAAGGCCACATTGATTAATCAGCACAGTCTATAACACTTTTTCCTCCAACACCAGCTCCTACCATCCTCTTTTGCCTAATCCTTTAGTACACACAGAAATACATGTGTTTTTATAGCAGTCCTTTTCTTATTTCCAGCTCTCCTTAACACAGATGTATATAGGCCCTCCCATTGATACTTTTTATCAGGCTCACATGTTTTCACAGACCAAGCTCTTCTTGGACTGCCTTTTAATCTTTCTATAAACACCTCTGTGACAAGTGTATTCAACTTTCTGTGACTCTGCTCAAATGTTATCTCCTTTTGAAACCACTCCTGAGAAATTTTGGCAACCTTCCTCATATCTTTCCTTTCTCCAGTGTGCATTCTTTTTTTACTTTTTTTTTTTTTTTTTGAGGGAGATTTTTGTTATAGGGTGCATGCACTAGCTGGAGAAGCAGAGAGAGTCAGAAAGCAAGAAATTACTCCCCTGTGGGAATGGCCATGCCACAATCCCTTCTCCTCTAGTCTCCTCTTGGGATTTTGGGCACACACTCACATGCACCCAGCATGAGTTTCAAGCCACTGAGTCTGGGCCTTGAACTGCTGTCAGCCATGTGGGAGTCCAGAAACATAACCATTATGCTATCTGCTGGTCCCAGTGTGCATTTATTAATATGTTGGTAACATATCAGTGAAAACTGCCTTCTTCTAGGAATTGATGGATTTGATTCCTATCTAAACTTAGAGATCTTGGGCCATATCCCACATAAATTCTAGGCAGTAATTTTTACACAAAAAGACATTGGGTATTTGAGGTGTTAAGAATGTAAGCAAAGTCTAAATATATTCCCGTTTTCTCATTAGTGTTAAACACAGGACACATTTTTATAACTCTATTCCATCTAATATGATAACTGACCTATTCCCCAAATCTAATCCTATCCACATAACCTTGTCCTCAGTCTCATGCTATCCTAGACATTATAGTACCAAATCAATCCCAGCCTTATAACCCATTGGCCCATTAATATACTTCTAATCATCCCTTTATAAAACATAACCCACCCAAACAACCCCATAACCTTTCTAATGGATTCAGAACCAGCCAATTACCAAACTTGATCTCATCTGCATAGTTCCTATCACCTCTTAATGAGGTCTAACTGGCCCTGTAAGTTTCAGCATTAACAAAAGCTATTCCATTCAATTTGTGGGCTTTTATTTGATTTGTTAAAACATCAAATACTGTACCTTTCTAAAAAAATGTCCATTCCTTCTAACTTATTCAATTCTCTTTTTTCTTGCTTGAGAAAATTGGAATATTCCCCAACATTTTAGTTCATTATCTTTCCCAAAAGAATTTGAGAACAGTCATACAAAATGCCTATATTTTCAAGATCTATCTCTGCATTTACATTCCCTTTGGAGTTAATGGAATCTTTCTAATGTGTGCAAAAGGATGGCTCTGATGAATTTATTTCAGTGAATGCTTATAAGAAACTTATGTTAGGGTTGCATGTGGGCTTATGAACCTTTCCATATAGAGGTAGATGGAACTTAGCTCACAGCATTCCAGGAGGAATATTTTCTTCTATTAAATTGCTGTAACAAACCAGATGGAGCGAGGAAGAAGAAGGAGGAGATAGAGGACAAGAAAAAAAAGCAGCATACATGCAAGGCAGATGGCAGGTTAGCATCTTTATTGAAAATTTTATTTTTCTACGATTTGCATTAAAGCTATGGATCTTCACTTTGAGAGTAGGGTTCTCATAGGTCCTTTTGTTCATGCATTCATCTGACAAACATTCACTGAATGTTTGTGGTCCTAGTCAGCTCATGCTACTGTAAAATACTATAGGCTGGGTAGCTTAAACAACAGACATTGATTTCTCACAGTTTAGGAGGCTGAGAAATCCAAGATCAACACACCGGCAGGTTTAGTTCCTGGTAAGGCCCACTTTCTGGCTTGCTGATGGTTTCCTTCTTGCTGTGTCTTTATATCATAGAAAGAGAACTCTGGTCTTTTACTTTTCTTACAAGGACAACAGTTGTATTGTGTAGGTCCCATCAAGACTTCATCCAAGCCTAATTACTTTCCTAAGGCCTCATTCAAATACCATCACATTGGGGGTTAGAGATTTAATGCATAAATTTTAGGAGGAGACAAAATTCAGTCTATAATACCCACCTTATGATGATGGGGCTCTGTGGTCTTGGTATAGAAAAATTAATATTTATTCAAATCTTATGGCACTTTTTAATTGCTTGACTATGTTTCCATTATCTTTGGACTTAATTGTGTGTGTGTGTGTGGGAGGGTATATGTGCATAAATATGATTTCTTGATTATGCACCTATTGGCATACATTAAATTACATATACAAAGTTTGGCTATGAAGAAAATATTTACTGAGGGCTGTGTGCAATCTGGCATATGCAACACACTGTAAAGAAGGTATTATTATGCTCCTTTGTTTATGTTTGTGAGAAGTAATGCTCAGAGAGTCAAGAAACTTAAATATCACAAGGGGCTGAGACAGGATTTGAACCTTTGTCTCCCTGAATTAGAAGATGAAGTTCTTTTTCTCACACCGCAGTACCTGCCAAGCAGAGTCATTTTAGAGAAATGAGTCTTTCTTTTTCAAATTCCTTATGTTATAAGAAAGGAAACTAAGACCAGAGAAGTGAACTATTTTGCCCCAAGCTTCACATATACATCTGTACATAATCCACAGAAAGCTGTTTCCTCTGGAGCAGGAGATGGTTGTCCTTGTAAACACAGCACTCTGGCATTTCAGAGTGGCTCTGCCATGAGTTTAACAAGAAAAGAGAATGGATACTTCATCATTCAACCCCAGCAAATGGCGCTCCTGGCATTGATGCACTGAGGCATAGGCCCCCTGGGGGAATTAAGCATTGTTCATCATGTTGGCCCTGGCCACATTATGTTTACAGATTTCAAGTGCCACATATCAAAATTAGCACTTGTGCAAATGATCACACGAATCCTTCAGGCCTGCTGTGTCCCCTTAATAGGCCCATCTTTCAATTATGAAGTGATGATCAGTCAGTGTTTTAAAATTCATTCTTTTAGTTATGTGTTGACAGTTCGGAAGGATTTATTTTTCCCACTTGAAGTCAGACCCATCAATATGAGATGGTTATTGAACCTCCAGGACCGGAAACACACATTTCAAATTTTTACTTATGTCTTCAAAAGGGAAAATCTTTGAAATGTTCATGAGTGAGAATAAACATATATGTATTTAAGACTTGACCTTTCTCGAGCACATCTGCTTGGTCTAATTCTACCTTCCATTGTTCATACTGTAGAATCATTAGATGTTAAGTATTTCAGTTTGAGGAGGATTGAGAAATCATGCCTTCCTTTTTTCCTGCTTCGTATATCTGTTCTGCCTCATCCTTAATAAGTTATCTCAGACTGGACTTGAGCCGACCTTGCTGTGGAGAACTCACTATCTCACAAAACACGACATTTCTTCAGCATGGATTGTTATCTCTTTATGAATTAAAATTGGTATTCTCTTCAATCTTTAATCAGTTGTTTTATCTTCTGTTCCTACAGAATTAAGTACATCACTTTTCCATCAAAAAGTGCTTCCAATATTTGATGACATCACTATTCCACATTAGGCAACCTTAATGATGTTTTGGATTTTGTTTTTTCTTTTCTTTCCCTTTTATGAAATGACCTGTGCATTCAACTCATGGTTCGTACCCCTTTGGCATAGATCGCTAATATTTATTTATCCCAAATCAAACAAATTATCAAGTACTTTGTGCATGTAAATTAGCTTATGCATATGGAGAATTTAAAGGAGTCATTCAACTGCCTACTGCTTCCATTCCGTACCAAGATGCCATCTATTGCTCTATTGGGTTGGAACAATAGTGTAATTGATATTAGTAGAGAAAGTAATTGTGAAACTTTTAACTTTTCCTCTATATTTTTAAAATTTGAAGTAATTTTAAGCCTCTAGAAAATTCATAAAACTAGTATGAAACGTTTTCCTCTCTCTCTCTCTCTCTCTCTTTTTGGAGAGGTTTTTGCTATAGGGTGCATGCACTTGCCAGAAAGACCAAGAGAGACAGAGAGACAGAAAGCGAGAAGTCACCCCCCGAGGGGATGGCCACGCTGCAATCCCTTCTCCTCCATTCTTCTCTTGGGATCTTGGGCATGCATGCACACGTGCCCAGCGTGTGTTTAAGCCACTAGGTCCAGGACTTGAACCACGGTCGACTATATGGGAGTCCAGTGACATTGCCATTATGCCATCTGCTGGTATCACATTTTTCTCTCTTGAAGTAAATGAGTGTGCATTGTAGATATTATGCTCCATCACTCCTAAACACTTTACGGTATAAGTCCTACAAACACGGACATTTTCCAATATAACTACAGCAACCATCTACAAAATTAGGAATTTTACACAGATACATTACTAGCACCCAATTCCACATCTCCTTTCTGATATCTTCGATTTCCAAACAATATCTTTTACATAACAAGGTCCAAGATCATATGTTGGAATTCATTGCCATATCTTTTTAGTATCCTGCAATCAGGAGTGATCCCTTGGTCTTTGCTTATCCTTAATGATCGACACTTGACAACCATAGGACAATTTTTTTTTTTTACAATGTCATTCAATTTTAATTTATTTAATATCCTCTTGTGGTCAGATTTAAATTATGGGATCTTGGCAAAAATACAAAAAAGTGACGCCCTGTGTTCTGGTTGTATCTTGTCAAGTGGTACATAATTTCTCTTTGTCCTACTAATGATGATACTAACTTTGATCACCTGGTTTAGATTGTCTATTACGTTTATTCACTGTAAAATTACTTTTATAAGAGTAAGTATTATGTGAGGAGTTATTTTGAGACTGGAAAAACATTCTATTCCTTATTGAACTTCACATACTAATTTTAATGTTCATAGCTCTTAGGTGGAGAAATGAATTATAACTATGGTTGCCAAATGGTGATTTTTCTGTGGCCATTATTCTTTTTTCATTTATTAGTTGCCATTGATGTCTCCCCATGTATTCACTTAACCATATCAGAATAGACTGATAGGTGCCTATTTTACTCAATGGTTATAATCCATTACTGTCATTATTTTATCTGATGCCAGACTTATTTCAATGGAAGGTTCTTCAGGCTGGTTTATATGCCCCCATTATTCTTTGCACTTAAGTATTTTCTGGTACATTGAGAAATAAGGGACTCTTGTGATTTTACTCCAAAAACATTGAAATTAGACATCTCTTTTAGAATTCCTGACTCTCTTATTGAATAATGTCATTTGAAGACAAAATTCTAGGTCTTCGATTTGTTCATGTTATGGGATTTTGTGTCCTTAGTCCTCACTGCCCAGTTGACAGGTATAGGATATTTATGTATATAAATACGTATTCACATGTACACACCAATACCAGCCACTGTCCCTCAAGTACTCGTTCAGGATCTAACATAGCTCTCAGGCATTGACCTCCTTTCTGAAAGATGCAGACCTTGATCTATCCACTTAATGCCTTTTGTGCTAATTGTTTAAGGAAGGCATAGATGAAGAAAAAGAGAAGGATGGCTGGAAGAAAAAGTAGGAAGTTAGTGCTGAGAAGAAGGGAGGGAGGAGGAAAAAGTAAAAAAGGAAGAAAGGAAAAGAAAGGGAACCAGCAGTTAGCGTAATGGCTATGTCGCTGGACTCCCACATAGTCGACCGTGGTTCGTGTCCCGGACCCGGTGGCTTAAAACTCACGCTGGGTGCGTGTGCGTGCGTTCCCAAGATCCCGAGAGGAGAATGGAGGAGAAGGGATTGCGGCGTGGCCATCCCCCCTGGGGGGTGATTTCTTGCTTTCTGTCTCTGTGTCTCTCTCTGTCTGTCTGGCGAGCGCATGTGCCCTATAGCGAAAATCTCTCTCAAAAAAAAAAAAAAAAAAAAAAAAAAAACAGAAGAAGAAGAAGAAGAAAGTAAGCACTCTTATCCAAGTTAAATTTTACTAAAAATTTTTACATGAAACTAAAATAACTTGAAGTATTTCTGATAAAATATGCTATGCATGAGGATTTTACAGTAATCATTACTACAGTGATGTGCATGTTTTTGGCTGCCATTAAATTGGCTTTATACCATGTGGCCTAATATTGGGAGCATAAATTAGATGCCGCTATGATCTCTGCTCATCTTGAAACTTCCTTTTACAAAAACTTCAGATTACCAATGCCACTTGTAAAGCATGTCATCCCAAACTGCACATGTACGTATATGCTTTTTATAAGTGAAGAATATTATACAGTTACAGAAATTTCAGCTAGCCATAAGCCTTTTGCTGTCTAACACGATGAGATAGTATATTATCACTTCTCCATATATTAGAGTACATTTCAGCTGAGGCATATTCCAAAATAATAAAATAAACACTAGGCTAGGAAATAAACACTTAAAATAATGAATAAGAACCTACATAATAATTCCTTAACTGTTATATCTCACTTAAATACAAAGCAATTGGGGGACCAGCAGATGGTTTAATGGTTACATTGCTGGACTCCCACAGCCAGGGACTCCAGGACCTGGTGGCTTAAAATTCATGCTGGACACATGTCATGCATGCTCAAAATCCTGAGAGGAGAATGGAGAAGGGACTGTGGTGTGGTCATCCCTCTTGGAGGGTGATTTTTCTTTTTGTTTCTTTCTGGTGAGTGCACACTCTGTAGAGCAAAACTTTCTCTTAAAAAATAAAAAAGAATGTATATATATATATGTGTGTGTGTGTGTGTGTGTGTGTGTATATATATATATATATATATATATATATATATATAGCAATTGGAAAGTGAAGAAAACATCATTTTGGAGATGGATCTTTGTCTCACACCCCTTCCAGAAGACAACTGAGAAACGTTCCCTATTCACCTCACACCAGTAGTACATGGGGCTTTTTGGAAGACCTTTGAGGAGCTTTTTGAATATCCCTCTTATTATCTAATATTTGAGTCATATCTGGGAAATATAAAATCAGAAGCCTGGGTTAAGTGACCTATGTTTTCAAAGTAGAGAGTTGTGACTTGAGAAATGACTGTCCTACCTAGGTTTGCTAGAGTGAAAGTTGTATGACTTTTCCCTAAGCCCGCTATGGGCTGTTTGATAAAAGTGTGTTATTTGGAGTTGCTTAGCAGTGTACAAAGCAGTGTACAAGAGAGCTACATGGAGCAACATGACCTCTGCATACCTGAAGGCTGTGTACAGAGTTAGAAGAGGTAATCTAAAATAGAAATGAATTATGAAGACTTGAGTTCAGAGATACTCAAGAATTGGGGGTGTTAGTTTCAGAATAATCCATGAAGAACATGAATAGCATTAAGCATCTGCCACACACAGAGAATGTGGAACCAGGGCCAGCAGATAGTATAGCAGTTACATCGCTGGACTCCCACATGACTGACTATGGTTCAAGACCCAGACCCAGTGACTTGAAAATCATGCTAGCTATGTGTGCCTAAAATCCTGGGAGGAGAATGCAGGAGAAGGGATTGCAGAATGGTTATCCCCCTGGGAGGTGATTTCTCACTTTCTCTCTCACTCTCTGTCTCTCTCTCTCTCTTCCCTAAGGCAAAAACCTATAGAAAAAAGAAAGAATACGGAACCTAGATCACCAACTAGTGCAAAGAGGAACTTTCATGTTTGCTTCTTGGCCTGTCCACGTGAATGCTTGCTCCAATCATGAGGTATTTAAAAGGCAAGACAAAGAACAGAAGGCAGACATACCCTCTTCCCTCTACAGGCTGTTAGACTGAAGCAAGCCTAGAATAGAGGAAGTGAGAAACTTTAACTTTACAACAGACTACAAATTGTGAGGATTCCATGAAACAGAACATTTTGATTATTCAACTGAGGTAGAGTTTTATAACCCGGTTAACTCAGAACTTTTTCTCTTGTGACCAGAGTAGATAGAATGTCTGTCTGAGCATAGGAAAGCATCTAATACCTCAGAGAGAATTAGAAGTGGCTTTATTATTATATCATACAATACATACTTGTTCAATGTGAAATTATTTATGCATTATTTCACTTAATCCTCACTGAAACACCCTAATTTTATAGATGAGACAAATGGCTCTCAAAAAGGCAAATAGCTTTTCTTCAGAGGCACATCGCTCTTAGTGGCAGAACAATGACTGGAATTTAAGTTTAACAGGTACTAAGCCCAAGTCCCTAACGACTGTGCGTTACTGCATTATGAATTTTTGTCATCCATGGACAAGTAAATAGGATTTGATCATTTCATCAAGTTTTTAAATTAATAGTTGAGTCAGACATACCTGTGACCCAAGACTTTAGGAATGGAGGATGTCCTCTCATCCTGTGAACATAAAATGAAGAAGCAAAAATATTTTATGAAGATTTCTTAACAAGGAAATGTTCACCTACTTATAAAGTTTAAAGTATTTTCTAAGTAGTTGAACATTGATTGTACTATGTATAAATTTACTAACTATACTAACTACATATGTATATAACTGGACTAATATGCATTCTCCAAGTCCTTTAAAAAAAAGTATCTAGGGTCTGGATGGTGGAGTAGTGGTAAAACTCAACACTTTGTATTTCTACATGAGAAGGTTTCAGGTTCAAGTCCTGATACTGATTTTACTGGTTGCAAATGTGCCCCTGATCCAGGGCTAGCTGAAAGCTGGGGATGAGTTGAAGCCTTGGTAACCTGCCGTGGATTCTGTCTGTCTCTTTCTCTCTCTTATTCATTCTCTCATTCATGGAAGAAATAAATAAAAAGAAAAAGAACTTATTAAAAAAAAAAACACGCATTGTTGAGGGATGCCGTAGTGGTGACACAAAGCTCCCTGACACTGAAGATACAGGGGCAAGTCCTGAAGTTTCCCCGTACATGCTGGGCACCAATGTTTGCCCATGAACTTGGCTGGGTGAGACCAAATATTGGGAGTGCCTGTTTCTGTCTCTTTCTCTCATGGAAGAGATAGATAAACATTTCCTTTATAGTACATCATTGAAATGTGCATGGACCATCTCTTTGTGACTCACTGATCAATTAGTAAAGGTCAATTATATAAACAAACAGTACCTATAAAATACAACTGAGCTTCCATTCTCTACTCAAACTAACGAGGTTTTCAGTATCATGTGCTCTCCATCAAATTTCTACCTCCATAGCATATCCCTTCTTTCCTTCTTTCATTCCTTTCTTCTACCCTTCATCCCAAATCCTTCCTCATGTCATACAAATATAAGGATTATTTGGCTCATAGAAAGCTCTACTTTCCCAGGGCCAGCAGTTGGCATAATGGCTATGTAGTTGGACTCCCATGTAGTTGAGCATGATTCAAATCCTGGACCCAGTGACTTAAACTCACACCAGGCACATGTGCGTGTGTGCCCAAGATCTCTGAGAGGAGAATAGAGGAGAAGGGATTGCGGCGTGGCCATCAACCCTAGGGGGTGATTTCTCACTTTCTGTCTCTCTCTTTCTGTCCTTCTGGCAAGCACACACGCCCTATAGCAAAAACCTCTCAAAAAAAAAAAAAAAAAACAACCAAACAAACAAAAATAAAAACCTCTACTATCCCACTTGAGAAAAATGATTTAATAATCATTATTCAACCAGATAATGTTTGCAATGTAACTATGTGATTAGTATATGGTAAAATCCTCTAAAATCTGTCCACACCTTTACAAATGTTTACAGATATTAAATGTTTAATATGTATAAATGTCTGATATACAATAGGTGCTTTAAAAAATTGTAGCCCACCCCAACCCCAATATATTAGGTTGTTGAAAAAGTCATGATGCGTTTTTGCACAGAAAAAATGCATCATGACTTTTCTGACAACCCAATATGTAAAGAAGATGTATGTACCTTAGTATCATAACTGCCTTTCAATGCTGAGTTTAAATTTTCTGTTCTCCATGAGGCCTACTCAGTAAGGTCCTCTCCACATTCATTGGCTGCCTGCTGTCATCCCCTCTGACACTTTTAAAAAAAAAATCAGCATTTAGTTATTTTTTAAAATAAGCTTTACTTTGTATTCAAAGTTTTATAAGAATTTATAGAACAATTTTTTTCAAGTCCCTCAACAATTTAAGGTGTCAAGTCAATGAATTAAGATACTTTTCTCAAATTATACCAAGTTAAAAGCAAAACAGTTGCTATATAATTTATCATTAGTTTTGAATTACTTTATTCAAAGCTCCAAAAAGACTAAATTTTTATTATATTATTTTCTTATCTTTATGCCCTGAAGCTAACAGCAGTGGTAGAATCACCAACTAGGTGCTCAATACACTCATGCTGCCTTAAATTTTAATGATTTTACATTCAAGAAAAGGTTTCCAGATGTAGCTGTGAACAGGATTCACCTGGGACCTTGTTCAAGTACGTAGACTCCTGTCCCAATCCCCAGAGACTCTGATTCTGTTGGTCTGGAATGGGTCCAGGAATCTGTATTTGTAACAGATGTCCCAAGTGATTTGATTTTAATGGTCCAAGAAGTCGTACTTGAGAACCACTGGCTAGGATACTTACTCTATGTGGAATCTTTCCAAGAGAAAAAGTCCACAGTTTTGCTTAGTAACATGTTTGGTGTCTAATAGACCTTATAGCTTAAGAAAAAAAAAATCTTTATAATGCTGTAACTAAATTCTCATGACTGCAATTTCCTTCCTACTACCCCAGGTGGAATGGGTAACAGCTGGTCTTTTAATAACCCTTGAAGATTATTATTAAGTTACTCACCCACCTTCTCTTCTCCCAGATAAATAGTTCCAGTCTTTCTAAGATATCCTATAGGTCCAAATTCCCAAATTCTTTCTCCTAGTGTTGCCTAACTTTTGAAGTAAGACTAACAACCCACTATACTGTGTTACATGAGGTGTAATGAAAAACCATTTAAAATTTTTGAGAAGTACCATGTAAATGGTAGGACTTTGAGAGTAATATCCTTACATATCTTGTCCACACATAATGTTATAGGATTTTTATATTTTGAGGCAGACAGAGAGTCTGGACAGTGCAGGGCTAAAACTTCATATAGCAAAGCAGGGCACCAGATTTCCCTAAGTGTGCATCCATTAACTGGGTATATGTCTTAAAGCAAGTTAATTTTACATTATTTATTTTCTTATAAGGAAGGCAATAAATGTTCAACCTCAACCAGAAGTTATTATAAGTTCCAATCAGGGGCGCCTAAAGAACTCTGGAAAGTATCAAATTCAGTCAATATCTAGACTTCAGGGTTAGACACATAGGAAGCTGTTTTGATGGAAAATGATAGAGAATCAGTGAAGCCTTAGTAGCTTGGGGACAAAAATTGCAATATTACACAGAACATCCAGTGTCTGAGACACAATTAGGACACACCAGCAGGAAAATTCATGGCTAGCTGAGCCAAACTTCAAATGGGCACGATCCTCCACCAACAACCAAACCAGTGGTTTTCTTGGAAGGCAGATAGTTCTTTGAATTCGAATTCCTGCCACTGCCCACCCTGGATCTGGCTTCTCAGCAAGAACTTCCTCATAATATCTCAGCTATCCTATTATTCCTGCTGTGATGTCTCCATTACATACCAGCCTTAGCCATTATATTGTGTACAATGGTGGTTTCAACATGGGTTCATAGCTCAGCCATACATGTTGTCAAGAAGAAATTAGATGGGGTTGTCAGCATCATCTCCAAACACCCAGGTCAGTCGTTAGGTAACAGTTATCATTTATGAAATAATATTGCATAATTAATTGACCTAGGTGATGATGATGCCAGGCTCCATTCTACATGATGCAATATATCATCTTGTTTAATAATCAGAATGAGGAGTTAGGGATCATAATGATTTCATTAAGAAACTGAGGTAGAGGAGCCAGCTGTTGGCATAGTGATTAAGGTGCTGGACTTCCACGTAGTCAACCACAGTTTGAGTCCCAGACCCGGTGGCTTGAAACGAACACTGGGTGCATGTGCATGTGTGCCTAAAATCCTGAGAAGATAATGGAAAAGAAGGGATTGTGGTGTGGCCATCCTTCCTGGGGGGGGGGGGGGGGGAGGGCGATTTATCATTTTTTGCTCCATCTCTCTCGGTCTCTCCAGTGAGCACATTGCACATTGCATCCTATATAAAAAAATTCTCTCCCCCACAAAAAAAAAAAGAAAAGAAAAAGAAAAGAAAGAAAGAAGGAAGGGAGGTAGAAAGTGTTAAAATTATTTGAGATCCTTCTATCACATAGGTCTCAGAAATAGATCATTGGGAGTCTGAACCAATGCTCTCTCAGAGAGTTTTGTCTTTTATAAGAAAGTACCAAACCCTGAGTGGCTTATAAACCACACATACTATTTCTCTCAGTTCCGAGGTCACAGTAACAACACAGTGGGTTGTGGTGAGCGCTCTCTTCCGAGTTGTAGACTGCCATCTCCTCATTGTATCCTCATATGGATGAAAGAAGGCCCAGTCCACTGCAATCATACCACAGAACTTAATGTTGAAGATGAAACTAGGGCCTGATGAAAACTAAATGATGACTTTATAAGAAAAAAAAATTTTTTAATTATTTCATTCAACTCTATTTATTTATTTATTTATTTATTTAAATTTGACCAGAGAGGGAGAGAGAGAGCGAGAGAGAGAAAGAGAGGGAAGGAAAGATAAAAAGCAAGCCTCCAGGTCTGGGACTTAAACCACAGTTGGTCCAGTGCCTCTTACTACCATAACACCTGCTGGTCCCATTGATGACATTTTTATACTATTCAAGGGATCCTTCATAGTAGCTTTAATACTGGAGATTTCAGTTCTAACTTACTGTTTTCAGCATCTAAAATTTTCTAAGATCTAAATTCAAATTTTTCTGTCTTATCTCTTGAGAGTCCCTATCACTACACTGCACCTTCAAAGTCAAACAAAACAATCTACTGTTCTTTTGCTTGTGCTCTAAGTTTTTCCTTCTATCAACCTTTCTTTTTACTGTTGCCCATCTATAATAGTCTTTACAAAATTAACATGGCCAAATCGTAACCTTTTCTTGTTAAACAATTTCAGTGATCCTGCTTCATTTTCTAATCCTGGAAATAAAGAGCAGATTTTATTCTTGAATACCTATCTATTTTACACCTAGAATTTCTGCCTTAGAGTGTTATGTGATAATATCTTATCACTTTTAAACATCAGTGTTTGTGAGGGCATCTACCATGTACTAAAGACAGTTTTATATGCTTTTTTAACCTTCGCGTCAATCCTACGTGGTTAGCATTACAATTTCATTCTATTCATTAAAAAAAGATTTACATTGGGAACATAAGATCATAGAACCTTTATATTCAGCCATTTTTAAATATAAAACTTGTATTCTCAGTAACTGTACTGAAATACCACCTTATTGTTTGCGAACTTCTTGGGAAAAACATCTGTAGCTTGCTCATATTTGATTTCCTCCATTGGACATGGCAGGCCCCATGAGCCTCTAAAAAATAAAATTCTTTGTAAATTGATTTGAACTAAATCCTGTTTCAGAGTGTGGGCTTTTGTTAAGTCATACACTCACTCTGAACTTAACACAACCTATAACTTTATCCTTTGTTCACCATCCAGGAGTTTTTGCTTTTTCTGTTGGTTTCATTAAATTCTTCTTTGTTTTAAATTGGCTCCCCGTGTTCTTCCTGTTGAACTGACAGTCCCTCAGTTCAGCTGTTTGACAGCTTGTCCACCCTGTCTGCCGGCGTCAATATTTACTAATGGACCCTTTCTCTTACAGAAGCTACTTACAAGAGAGAGAGATAATGAAGAAATTACTTGACCCCAGACGTGCGGCCAGCGGTAACCATGGTCTGTGTCATGGGGTCTCTTGACCATCTGTGCCCAAGTAAGAGGGCAGGGCAAGGAAAGGAGAGAGGAGTGGAAACAGTGGAGGAGAACTCCAAGGAGAAAGAAGGTTGATAATTCAGAAGTCAGAAAGGAACCGCCTTTTGTTCGTCTGTTTCTGTAGCCCAGGCATTTCACATGCAGGATCTTATTTACGTCTCAAAGGAATTGTACAAGGTAATTGTGACTGGTACTTTACAATTTTTTTTTATGAAAACCAACAAAAACCTGAGGATCAAAAAAGGCAAATGAATGGCTCAGAGGAATGTAAAAGAAACAGAGAAGTTGAGAACCAGCAGTTAGCGTAATGGCTATGTTGCTGGACTCCCACGTAGTCGACCGCAGTTTGCATCCCGGACCCGGTAGCTTAAAACTCACGCCGGGCGCGTGTGCGTGTGTGCCCAAGATCCCAAGAGGAGAATGGAGGAGAAGGGATTGCGGTGTGGACATCCCCCCTGGGGGGTGATTTCTCTCTTTCTGTCTCTATGTCTCTCTGTCTGTCTGGCGAGCGCACGTGCCCTATAGTGAAAATCTCTCCAAAAAAAAAAAAAAAAAAAAGAAAGAAAAAAAGAAACAGAGAAGTAAAAGAAACAATACCATACTGGTTTAAATTCCTGAAATTTGGAATTGCTTAAGAATGGATTTGAATTCCAGCTTCTGTCACAGAATTATGTGTGAGGTTGGGCAAGTTGTGTGTGTGTGTGTGTGTGTGTGTGTGTGTGTACATTAGTATGCATATGACTGGCAAATTGTCAATATAAATTTTCCCATGTATAAAATGAGAATAAGAAGATCAACTCTGATGGCTTACTATGAAGATTAAATGCAATAATGGATATAAAGCTTTTTGCCCAGTTTCAGGCATAGAATAGCCGCTGCATACATGATAAGCATTATTTTTTATTATTCTTATCAGTACTACAATTAAATGATAGATCCAACATCCAAATGTGAGCCAACTTCTCTCTGAATTAGATGTTAATTTCCAGCCCAAAGTCTCAACAAGTCGGTAAATAAAATGAATAAGAAGGAAGGAGCACAAAGTATTGAATAGTTTTCTTGTTATTAAAATAGACTTTTTCTGTCATTGGAATGCAGAGTTGTCTCTTGTCTAAATTTGTGCTTGTAAATTTTTAGGACCTACCAAGCTTAGCTGTAGACCATCTTTCCAGGTCGCATAAGGGTACCTCATTAAGGTGCTCAAGTTAATACTTTTATACTCCTATTTCAATTTTATGGTAAAACTAACTCTTCATCAACATCTACAACATATTTGTGGTGTTGATAAAGTGTCAGAATGCCACATTGATAAGGAAGAATACAACATATTCACACTATTCTGAATTCATAGATCTCACCAATTTTTTTTTTTTTTTTTTTTTTTTTTTTTTTTTTGGAGAGGTTTTCCCTATAGGGCGCGTGCGCTCGCCAGACAGACAGAGAAGACATAGAGACAGAAAGCGAGAAATCACTCCCCGGGACACGAACCGCGGTCGAATACATGGGAGTCCAGCGACATAGCCATTACGCTAACTGCTAGTTTCCAGATCTCACCATTTTTATAGTCTCTATATTCTATATTCTCTGAAAATATCTTATTTTTTTCTAAACTTGATCCTTTGAGGATGAAAGACTGTAAGACACTTTGAAAAGTAATTCTAAAAGCCTGGAAATCTGAATTCTAGGTGTTTCCCCCCCCCCCCCCCCCCACAGAGCACCTGCATTCCCTGGAAAGAGACAGTGAGGAATCACCTCCCAGGAGGAATGACCATGCCAGCATCTCTTCCATTTACTCCCAGGAATTTGGGCAGGTACTCACATGCGCCCAGTGTGATTCTTAAGCTGCCAACTCCAGGACGTGGACTGCAGTCAGTCATGTAGGAGTCCCACACTTTATGGACTATGCCACTTACTGGTCCTTCAATTCTAGTTTTAACTGAACCTTGGACTGCAAGGGTCCCCAACCGCTTGGCCATGGACTGGTGTTCGTTGGTGGACTGTTGAGAGCCAGGTGTGGACTGGAGCAAGTACCAGGCACACAGTAGAGGGTGTGGAAGGTGGGATGGCAGTTGGCAAGTAAATGAGGCTTTATCTGTGTTTTGGCCCTTCCTCATCACTTGCATTGCTGCCTGGACTCTGCCTCCTATTGGATCAGCAGAGGTACTGGATTCTCAAGGAAGCTTGATCCCTAATGTTATGTAATTGTTTCGTTGTACATTACAGTGTAGTAGTGGTAGAAATGGGATGCACAGTAGATGTGGTGTGCTTGGACTCTGAGACCAGCTGCCCCTATCACATTTGTGGAGGGATTGTTTTCCACGAGGACAGTCCCTGCTGCTGGGGAAGTTGGGGACTGCTGCTGTACTATATAGCCTTGATTAAATTGCTCAACCTCTTTGTTATTTCCAAAGCTTAAGAAATGGGGAAAATAAACGCCCATATATTTTTACGGTCAGCCATTACAATATGTATAAACAGCTCTAAAGCATATGTTGAATGAACTTAAGTTCTTGTTCACTTCCACTTGTTTATAAACATGACCAGGATTTTTAGTCAATAGTCAAATGGTCTTAGTTTGTAAAAGGTGGGTGTTACATATAACAAGTGTTTAATTTCAAGGGGATATTATTGTGATCGATTCCTGGAAAATCTGATACAAATCTTACCATCTTATAAAAGTTCATGTGGACACATGCTCATGAAGTCAGCCTGAATTTCAGTGGAAGCACACACACCCTGTTACCAACCAGTGTATGTGCCCAGATGACCAAGATGTGGTCTTTTCTCCACTTACCAGTACAGACACCTACCGTGAGACCAATGTGGCAATTGTTTCACAATGAAGGTGCCAGTCTCTTTACCTGAGATTAGCTCTACAAAGAGTGGGTACTTAGTGAATCTTTGAAAGAGTGGGTGTGATTTAGCTGGGGAGCCAGAAGAAGGGGAACGTTGACAGAGCACCTCTGTGGTGTAGGCATGAGATTGTAGCACCCTGGAAAGCTCTTGCTGGAGGCATAGTTCTATAACATTGCTCGTGGTTAACTGTGCAGATTCTGCCTAGAGAAAACGAGTGTACTAGCCTCAGTCCTCTGTCACTCGCCACCGACCAGCTTCCCTCATACACCATGTGCCGTCACGGCGCAGGAAGACTGAATCCAGACATAGCCCTTTCTCTATTTAGTATTTTTAAGACCTTCGTCATGACCTCTCAGATGAAATGATACCACAAATGAAATGGTATCTGTGAACTTTCAAAGGGACTGGTGCTGATTTGGCAGTGAAAAAACAAAATATTCTAGTTTTCTTCTGAATCTTTTCTTGAAGATACCTCAAGAATAATTCCCCACCTTCTTGAATGTGCTTCATGAATCAGACCTCCTGACCCTTATTCCATCACACACTTGCTTTCTAGATGTGTGTTCCCAGTGTGATGTGAAAGGCCTGGGGTATAGTTGCTACAAATTAAATGATGAATGAATAAAGCTATGAATGAAAACAGAATAAATAAATATGGAATACATGCACGTATACTCAAGAGTAGGTTACAGAACACTCTTGGTGAATGTCCCTTCCTCAGAGACGTCTACCTTGACTATATGATGTAGTACTGATAGTATGTTACAATTACACTTCTCTGTTTATCTCTTTATTTAATATTTTTTCTCCTATAAGCCACATGAAGGCAATGACCCTGTCATTTTGTTGTCGCTGTGTTGTTTTGTGTTTTTGTTGTTGTTTAATTGCAAGAGGAGTTCACTGCTAGAACAAGCACAGTACCTGAAACACACATAAGTCCTTGATACACATAAACAGAATAAATGTTCTCTTCCCTCTCTACTTAATATTTCCTCAATCTTCTTTTATGATTGTTATGCTTCTCTCTTAGTTTCCCATATATATTCATACTTATTTCTTCTTCAATCAGTCTTTTTAGAATTTTTAGAATTTTAATTTTTCCAGAAAAATCAAAAGATTACACCTGAAGGGCCAGCTGGCAGCATGATGGTTAAGGCACTGTACTCCCACCATGGCCCACCATGATTCTAATCCAAGATCTGGTGACTTAAAACTCATGCTGGGTGCATGTGCATGTGTTCCTAAAATCCCAGAAGGAGAATGGAGGTGAAGTGACTGAGGAATGGCCATTCACCCTGGGGAGTGATTTCTCATTTTCCATGAGCACTATGGAAAAAACTTTAGAAAAATAAAAAGAAAAAGATTACACTTAATAAGAATGATGATGATGATATTGATAGTTATCACTTATTTTCTATTTGCCAGATACTGTTCTAAGCATTTTGCCTAAAATAACTTACTTAATAATCCCCCAAATCCTTTGAAGTATGTGCAACTCTAATGCCTAGTTTATATAACAGAAATATTTGGTTTAGAGGGGTTAACTTGCTGCCCCAGATTATAGAACCAGTAAGTGGGAGAAATGGCTACAAACCAGGTAGCTTGACTCCAGAATATGTGGTCTTTATAACCACTGAGATACTCTGCCTCCTCAAAGCTTCACTGGCCTCAAGTCATGAATATATTTTAAGAATCTTTGGATGAAATAGGATTGGATGGTTTTACAATTTTCTTTGTTACTCTTTTATCAATTTCTTAGAAAATTCACTTCATATTATTAACTTGAAAATGGATCTGACTGGATTAAAAGTCTGTACCACTCTGATCTCCCTGTTGTCACAGGCAACCTGACAATCTTTATGGTTCTTGATCTGGGGAATTATGGGAAAATCTCAGACCTGTCAGGAAGCTTGATGAGGTCCTTGTCCTGTAGGTAAACGAAGGGAGCAACGTTTTCATATAGTTGACTTCCTGTCTAGGAGCAGCCAATTTCCAGATCTCTACACAGGATATTTCTGAACTAGGACCACCCCACCACCATAAAATATTTACACTGTGAGGGAAAACAAGCATAGAGTCAGGGAGGGGGTGCTTACTGGGAGTCAGTGTACCCAAGTTACAATCTTCCCTCAAGATCCTCAACTGTGTGATAGATATGGCACAAATTATATTTACAGACCTTCTTTTTCCTGATTATTATGTACAAGGATTTGGCTAGCACATCTTTTATGGTCCCATTCAGCTGCAAAATTTTCTGAAATTCATTTAAAACAACGCACAAGAGAAGAAAAGCAAAGTAATGAATTGCCGGTTCTGGCAGTATGACCCCAAGCTGGACAGTTGCAACTCAAAAATGGAAATCAGAGTCTCTAGGAATCTATCTTCTCCCCCTCTCCAAAGAATGCCCTACTGAGTATTAGAATATGAAAAAGAATGATAAGCTATGATTTAGACAGAACAGTAAAACAAACGAAACTCAGCTGTGAAGGTGAGTCAGGCACTGAGAGGTGGTGGAGATCTATAGGAAGTGAGCATTAAAGTAAGAATGATGAAGAAAAAGAAAAATGGGCCTGATGTGATCTAAGAGATGGAGTCAGACTTTACGTGGAGAACTGATAGTGAGTGAGTAGCACTTAGTGAGGTCTGAGGCTGCATATGTTGTTCAATATGGCTTTTAGAAACAGTTCTCTCAAACTAACCCAAACAACAAAGGAATTTATGACCCCGTAAAGTGGAAATCCCAAAGTGGGAAGCTCTTCAGGTCTATCTGATTCAGTACTTCAGGGATATCTATAAGTAAGTTGCTTTCTTCCATCTCTCTGCTCTGTCTTTCTTTGTGCCAATTTCATCTTCATTTTAAGTCTGGTTTTACTCTTGGGGTAAAGATTATTAAGCTGCTTCTCATATTACATTGCCCAGGAAGTGCTAGAGGGATGGTTTGGATAATTCACCCAGAAAGAACAAAAAAACTATTTCTCAAAAGTCAGTAGAAAATCTCTTCTTAGGACTTTTGGGTCCATCTTTATTTATTTACCCATCCATTCCTAAATGAATGTCACCAATCCTAGGCATGCTGTCCTCTGACAGACTCATGTTTTTAACACCCAAATTAACAATTACAGTGATAATTCTTACTGTGTTAGATCAGTTATGAGTAGTATAAGATCTGGGGTGCTTAATCTTCCCTAAACTCACGGTCACTCCACTATGGAAAACATGGATGTTGAGAGGCAACAGCTGTAGCTATGTCATGGGAAAAGCACACTCACACACTTAGAAGATATGGCTACATGTTTTATTTTGAAAACCAACTCTCATTTATTGGGATTCAATTGGTATTGAAAAAGACAGCCTAAATGGAATGGATTCACTGTTTTTTTAGGCGTCTTACTTTAGGGCACATGTACTCACTGGTGAGAGGCAAAGAGGGAAAGTGAATGGCCATGTACAATCCTTTCTCCTCCATTCTCCTCTTGGGGTTTGGGGCACACAGGCACATGTGTCCAGCATGCTTTCCAATCCTCCTGGTGCAGGATTTAAACCTCAGTTGGCCATGTGGAAGTCCAGCAATTTAGCCACCATGCTACCTGCTGGCCCCAATATATTTACCATTCTTTACTGAGTAAAAAATTACATTAAGACCAGCCCTGTGGTCTAGTGTTTAAGGGAACCAGATCCCACATGGCCAGCCCTTGTTTGGAAATATGCTGGGGATGTATGCATGTGCGACCCAAGACTCAGCAGTATAAAGAAATGTAGGAAAAGAATTACACCATGAACACACCTCATTGTAGGATATCTTTTCTCTCTCTCTCATACCCTCTGGAAATGAAACCAAAAACAAAAACTAAAAAAAAAAAAAAAAAAAAAATACAATAAAAGAAATACATGTTGCTCAATATACATAAAGTATTATTAGATAATGTTTTTATATTCTGTATCTTGTGCCATGATCCTAGCACTAATTCAAGTTGGGTTCACTTAATGGGCTTTTCAAATTTTTGAGAAATTTGCTTATAGACTCATCAAAATGAATAAAATGGAAATTATTTAACTTGAAAAATGAAATGATGTAGAACTAAATTCTATGCATAAAACCTTCATTCTGATGTTAAGCAAGCTGCTTAAAAGACAGTCCACAGTGGCCAGCAGGTGGTATAGTGGTTAAGGTGCTGGATTTCCACATGGTTGACTGATAATTCGAGTTCCAGACCTGGCGACTAGAAACTCATGCCAGGTAAGTGTGCTTGTGTGTTCAAAATCTCAAAAAGACAAAGGAGAAGGGATTGTGGTGTGGCCATCCTCCCCAGGGGGTAATTTCTTGCTTTTCTGCCTTTCTGTGTCTCTAGTGAGTGCATGGACTCTATAGCAAAAATCTCTCTAAAAAAAAGGAAAAGTCCATAGCCCCTGATTATTCTGATCTTCTATCCTAGTCACTGGTACCTGGATCTCTGTACAGCATCAGAGAGTATTGCCTATCCAGTTTGCTAGGCTTAGATTTAATGGAAAAAGCAGATGATACCCTTGATAGGAAGGACAGGCAGAAGCTGATTAATCACCATGTTCAAATATTAAATTTAATAAATATGTATCTAAGATTAATGGAATACATACTTTTCTGTAATGTAATCCAGAAGATGTAGACATATACTCTATTTACAGTACATTTTCTGTCTACTAGGGATGTGGGTGGGCAAGAATGAGCTGTGTCAATCAAGGCCCAACCAGGAAAACAGAAAGGAAATCTGGCAAAGAGAATTTATTACACAGTTGATGGGAGAAGTGAGAATACAAAGAGGGATAAACAACAACTGAAATACCTACCATCCTTAGGATTAAAGGAAAAAGAGAAAAAGTGATATTATCAGGCATTGGGCCAGAATTTCAAGGAACTATACCCAATTTGTCCAGTTAGACTAAACCAGAGGAATTAAGGATGCCCAGACACCAATATAGATCCCATTCAAGATGGAAGAGAAAGTGCAAATGGGGGAGGGGGGGAAATGCCCTGATTTTATCCTCTTACCCTCTATGCTCTTTCCACTGCTCCTGTTGGTTGAATACAGCTGTATGTTAGTTCACATGGGAGTCCGGAACGGCATCTATAGATTCTATAGCACTCTATCTCAAAAAATAGAGGCATGGAGGGGCAAAGTATAGTTCTCAGGGAAAACAGGCAGGACTGACCCAGAAACTATCCTAATAGCTACAATGTGTTACTGAACTCTGTGCCAAAGACTATGCTAAATATTTTGCATCCTATTTTATCTCATCCTCTTAACAGACCCATGAGATAAGTTCTGTTATTATTCTCATTTTCTTTATATGAAGAAGCTTGCTCAGAGCAGTTAAAGAACTTCCTGAAATCTACAGCTTTTGAGAGGCTGAGCCAAGCCTCAAATCCACATCTCTCTGATGACCTCAGGGTCTCTAGATTGATAACATATTGACTCAGAGCAAGCCAACTGTTAGAAGTATTATGAAGTACTTGTCCTACTCAGTGCAGATGAAAAGCATTCTCACTAGGCATATCTAAAAAAACAATCATGAAAGCTAAGGCATTATAGACATTCTTCAAAAGTGAAATCATAGATATGACACTGGTCAAAGGAGATATGGTAATGGTGGAGGGTGCCAGAAATATTATCTACTAAGCAAACATGAAGTGAGTCATTGTAACTATTCCTCTTTCTCTGCCCAAAACTGTCAGGAATAGCTTATTATTGGACCCATTTTGATCCAATTATATTTAATACAATCAGCAGTGAGAAATACATGCACAAGATTGTATTATTCAAAGTCGTTGGCAGGATGAATGAAAAGAGAGCTTTACTTCAAAAGTTATTTACCACAGTACAACTGAGGTAGTGTAAGAATGGTTCTTCTGTCAGGTGGAAGAAAAGGTCATGTTTCCTTTATTAACCAAGGCTGAAGACTGGCAGAGAAGAGATGCAGGATGGTCAATTGCTCCCATTATCTGTAGAACAAGCCAATTCCTCCTCCTGAGCCAGAATCTTGAAGCATAGTAAATACAGGCAGGGCCTTAGGCCTCTCCCTTAGTTCACATCCAGCCTGGTGACTTCCACGAGGCTCATTTACAGGTGGTGATTTCATTGAGAGACCTGAGAGCCTGCCTCTCCAGAATGCATGATTCTTTAACAGATTTGCAATCACTTTTGTTTTTGTCATTAAGAAATCAATGTTTTATAAGAAAAATATCCCTCACAAGGGTACAGTTGACCCAGCACCTCTATGGTCCTCAAACCATCTGATTCTCAAGGCAACTTTTATAATGGAAAGGGTAAGAAAGTTTATTTGTTTCCCTGTTTTACTCATGGATCTACTGAGGTTTGTTGAGACTCATGCATCACAAGTTGGTACTCTTTTGATTAAATGCCAAGTCTCTTTATTCCCAATCCAATGTTCCTTCCTATTATACCACAATCCTCACTTTACAGGATGCCTTTTCTATTTTTTCCTTTTCTTAAATTGCTTCAACCACCCCCACTGGCTTCCTTTTATCACTTCCAATGTCTTTTTCCTTCTAGAACTTAAAATTATTTGTTACAACCGCATCTCATCATTTACCATGATGTTCTCCCTTTCATTTCCTGCTGTCATTGCCCACTGCAGAAACATTTGGGGATATGAAGTCAGCATTACAAAAGGAATCAAGGATGGCAAAAAAACGCAAAATATATAGGAAACAAGAAATGGAAAATCATTTGTTGACGATAACACGTATGTTGATGTGCTTGATGGAGCCAATATTCAGTGTATTCTAAATGGGAAATCTCATTTTGTATGCTGTAATGATATATAGTGAATGAATGTAAATAAATAAATATAAATAAAAATAAAAAATATAAAAAGAAGCAATGTTGACAAAAAAAGGTATCAACTTTTCAATGTGAGAGAAATCCATCTGATAAAACCACTATACCTAGTTAAAATAGACAACAAAAATAAAATATATAATGAGGAGATACCTCCCCCTAACATTAGACTATTTCTATTTTTTATCATAGGATATTGCCTGAAATATTTCCCTTTCTCTCATCTGCATCCCTAATTTTATCTCTGTACAAACATTTTTCATGTGTGTGTGTATGTGTGTATGTGTATATATGTTGTGTGTATATATGTTGTGTGTATATATGTATGTGTGTGTGTGTGTATATATATATAGAGAGAGAAAGACCCCATTCAAGACGGAAGAGAAAGTGCAAATGGAGGGGGGAAATGCCCTGATTTCATCCTCTTACCCTCTATGCTCTTTCCACTGCTCCTGTTGGTTGAATACAGCTATATGTTAGTTCACATGGGAGTCTGGAACAGCATCTATAGATTCTATTGTGCTCTATCTCAAAGAATAGAGGCATGGAGGGGCAAAGTATAGTTCTCAGGGAAAACAGGCAGGACTGACCCAGAAACTATCCTAATAGCTACAATGTGTTACTGAACTCTGTGCCAAAGACTATGCTAAATATTTTGCATCCTATTTTATCTCATCCTCTTAACAGACCCATATGTGTGTGTGTGTGTGTGTGTGTGTGTGTGTGTATGTATATATATGTGTATATATATATATATATATATATATATATATATATGAGTGGTACCCAAATTTTATCTTTTAAAAATTTGATAACTTTGGCCAGCCATGGTGGCACAGTATTAATAGGATGCTCTGTGATACTAAAGCCACATAAGATGATCCTGAGTTCATTTCGTTAGGCACCCATGATCCTGGCTGACTGAGTGAGGGAAGATTGTGGTGTGAAGTTCCTGTTGGAGCGTGCCTGGATCTTCCTATCTGTGTCTTTCTCATGGAAGAAATAAGTAAACTTCAAAAAAGGAAAAAAAAAAGTGATGGCTTGATTTTGGAGATAACCTTTAATTCACTGCCACATAATACTGCTATCATGCCTATCTTTGGTAGGTGATTCTTCTCCATAGCTCTCGTTAGACATGCATGCTTTTGGGATTTGTGTGTCATGATTTGGGGAAACAGGATGGGAGTGTTGGAGTTAGCTTCCAAAAGGTGCACTATTATCCGGATGATAGGCACATGAAGCAGAAACAAAGTCCCTGCAGATATCAGTGTTAACAAGAATAGAGTATGGAATTCTGAACTCATAGTGCTCAAGCCAGAGCAACTGCAAAGAGCTCTTTCCATTGTGCCATTATGGAAACTGAGGTGCACTGCAGCAGGGGGACTGGCTGAGTCTACCTGTAGATTAGCAGCCTCCACATCCCAGCCTGGCAGGGCGTCCAGTAAAACTCACTATCTCCCTCTTGTTCACAGGCTGCTGCCCCATTGTGTTGAAATGAAGCATTCTGGAGGACTCACTGAAATTGTCTTTGGAAATTTCCATCTGGGTTGCATCCTCCTAATACCAGGGTTAAAAGCATCTGGTGGGTGTAAAGAGTATTTCCAAAGGGCAAGCTATGGAGGCGGTAGAGTTGGGGGTGTACAGGAAAGAGATGGAAAGAAAAGGTTTTTGTGATGAGACTCTTACTAGGAGCCCAGATCATCCATTGGGGGCAGTCTGACATTTCTTATATTCTGGATAGCTATTTAAACTGGGAGTGTTGAATTCATGGGATGAGATTGTTTCTGGGAGATGATTCAAACTTTTTCTTCTCTTTTACCCAGCAGGAAGCAAGAAGAAGGGAGGGTCAAAGGATGGGATATAGGGAGCGCCTTAAAGTAGATACAGTCTTTGTGCTATTGCTGTAGGACACGTGAAAGCTCTGAACAAAGACATAATCTACTGCTGGGCCTTACAGATACAAAAAACCTGAGCGTTGGCTAGAGAAGGCCAAGAGAGGCTTGTTTAGAAGCACGAGGTATCCACAGCTGAATCATGGGGCTTTACCTCCCCCATAAAAGAATGGGCACAGAAGAACTCAGAGCCAGGGCAATCTCCAGCAGAGACACATGGTCTGCCAAAACCCCGATTTTATTTGTTTGTCCTTTCTCTACCCACAGTCCATCCCCTCAGGGCACCCTATCTCTTTGCCCCAGTCAGGAGCAATGGATGAGTGAGGCTTAATATAATTTGTGTGAAGTGTTCCAGGTCACGAATATTTCTGTTGAGCAAATCACGGCCTTTCCCAGACACCAACCTGGGAGAGTGGGCTTGAAGGAGAGGAGATGTGCACCATGCACCCTTGATCTGCAGTGAGAGGGTTGGGCAAGTGAGTGTGTGATCTAGGAAGCTGACCTCAGCTCACAATGAAGAGGTGGTAGGTCAGACTACATATTAAAATAGTTCTAATAATCAGGCACACATTGACAGAAACTGACTATGTGCTGGGTGCTGCACCAGTTTCTTGAGCTCAATGATTTCTTTTAATCATTACTTCAACCTAATCATTACTTCATCCTTATTCCAATCATGAATATACATAGGGCCAGAAAAAGTAAAAATTGCCAAGGTCATAAACTATTAGGAGGAGAAACAGCATCATAGTCCAAGTCAGTCTGTTCTAGGACCTCTAGAATGGAAACAATTATTTTCATAGCATTCTTTTTATTTATTTATTTTTTAAAGAGGGATTTTTACTTTAGGGCACGTGTGCTCACTGTAGAGACAGAGAGAGAAAGAGAAATAGAAAGCAAGAAATCACCTCCGCCTCTCCAAGGGGATATGGTCACGCCACAATCCCTTCACCTCCATTCTCCTCTCAGGTTCTTGGTGGTGGAATCACACGCACCTGGCATGAGTTTTAAGCTGCTGGGTCTAGGACTCGAACCATGTTGGCTACATGGAGTCCAGCAATGGAACCATTATGCCATCTGCTGGTCCCTTCATAGCATTCTTAATAGAAATGGCATGATTTTTAGAATCAAAGTCTCCTGTGACTCAAAAACGGTGCTTCTAACTGCTATGTAACATGATATCTTTCTAAACCAAAGGTTTAGAAACTCAACATTTGCTAGAAAAACTAAATCAGCAAATGGAAATTAGACAGGCTGAATGAATCGTGAAGAATGGGGAAAAAGAGAAGGATCTAACAAAATGGTTAGGACAGAGCAAAACAGTGCTAAGAAGTCAAGCAGGTAAGCTGAGACTCAAAAGCTTGTGGTTATGACAAAGGACTCACTTGAACAAGCTTGTTTTTCCATTCTCTCCCCCAGCTGATCTGATGACAATCTCATTCCAACAAAATTCTCTCCTGTCATACACCTCTTGTCCCATCTCATTTTCTCTCACCTGTTTCATTTCTGTTCCATTAAACAACACCTCCTCTTCCTTCCTGACTACTTCATTTTCTGCCTGGCTTCCAGATACTCCCCTCACACCAGGCTCCCTCACACAGCTCATGTTGTTCCTGTGTGGGGACTAATGGCTGTCATTGATTTACTGGCCACCAGGGGACATGGGGCCCTCAGCTCATGTAGGACCTGGGAGAGGAACCAGTGTAAGTGACATGAGGAGGCACCAAGAGGAATGAAGGGGGCAGGGAGGAAGAAAGGCCAAGGGATACGAGAGATAGAGTAAAATGAGATGAAAATAAGATGGAAGGAAAGAAACACATAAAGATAAAAACGCTTGTATTCCACAGCTGAAGAAGAAATATTAAAAAAATAAAAAACAAAACAAAAGAATGAGAGGGCAAAAGTAAGAATAGGGAGGGTGAGGGGGAGAGAATAAAAGAGAGAGGTTAAGAGAGAGAAAAGGGAGGATAAATGTGAAAAACAAAGGAGAAGAGAAAGAAAAAACAGCTGAAAAAATAGTATGAAAAATAAAAAAGTAAATTAGAGGGACCAGAGGTGGGGAGGAGTGAAGTCAGGTTGAAGGAAATGAAAAAGGAAAATGAAGTAATCAAGCTAGTTGGGAAACAGTGAGAAACAGAAATAGGCAGCCGAAAGAAATATGGACAGAAAGGGAAAACAAACCCAGCAGGAAGAAGATAGATGTAAGCAAAACAAGATTGAGAGAGAGTCTTAGATAAAATGAAAAGAATGAAAACACTATTTTTTTCCAGCCTATCTTTTCCCTTGCCTCGATAAACACACCATTTCATTTAATAACAAATGAGTACATTAAAATAGCTGAAAAGCAAGTAATGCCAGAGAGCTATTTGTGGGAGATGTTGTTTGGTCAGTGGTATCTCTCAGGAGACCCCAGGACTTCATTTAAGCTTTTGAAATTATGCAAACATCATCATAATAGCTAATATTAACTGAAAATATACTATGTGCTCACACTGTGCTTAGTGCTTCGCATGTATTATCGCATATAATTCTCACAACAAGCTTATGATGTAGTTACTATCATTACCTTTGGTTTGCAGATGAAGATATAGAGACTTAGAGGGGTTAAAGCAACTTTCTCAGGGGTGCAAGACTTTAGGTGCCAGGCCCAGCATCAGACCCAGACAATTCAACTTCATAGCCCATACACTTAACCACCAAGTTCCAGCAAAGGAGACAGGGTGTCTGGAAGCAGGACTCAGAACTGGGCAAAATCAAATAATATTGACTGAGCACCACTGTGTACCAGGCACCATGCTGATAGCCAGGAGATAATCAAGAGATAAATAGGACATAATCTTGGCTTCTAAGAAGGTAAAGCGGTAGGACTGTAAATACATGACTCGCATAGGTAGGAATAGTGCTTTCCTGGAGGTAAAAACCAACTGCTACGAGGGCACAGGTAGAGAATGGCCCGTTCTGAGTACGGTTTGAAGGAAGAATAAAGTTCTTAGCAGATGTTTTCTGTAGTAAGCCAGGTGGTAAGTACTTTAGGCTTTGTAGGTCTCTGTCACAATGACTCAACTCTGACCTAAGTAGCCACAGATATATGTGATCAAATAAACAAATATGGATGTGTCTGAATAAGACTGCATTAAGGGAAATGGAAATAAAATTTTATAATTTTTCTTTTTTTAGGGAGAGAGATTTTTGCTATATGGGCATGTGCATTCATAGGAGAGACAAAAGGAGACAGACAGAAAGCAAGAAATCATCTTGCAGAGGGGATGGCCATATTGTGATCCCTTCTCCTCTCAGGATTTTGGTCACACACGCACATACACCCTGCATGAGTTTTAAGCCATAGGGTTTGGGGACTCAAACCATGATTGACAACATGGAAGTTCAGAGACATAACCATTATGCCACCTACTGGTCCCAAAAAGTTATATATGTATACATATATATATATATATATATATATATATATATATATATATATATATTTTAAATTATTATTATTATTATTTTTTTAGAGCGGTTTTTTTTGCTATAGGGTGCATACGCACACCAGAAAAACAGAGAGAGACAGAGAGACATAATGCAAGAAATCACCTGCAGGGGGGATGGCCATGCTGCAATCCCTTCTCCTACAGTCTCCTCCTGGGATCTTGGACATGCACACACACACACCTGGTATGAGTTTAAGCTGCCAGGTCTGGGACTCGAACTGTGGTCAGCTACATGGGAGTGCAGTGACATAGCCATTATGCTAACTGCTGGTCCCAAAAGTTATAATTTTTAAGTGTCAAAAAATATCACTATCTGGGGCTGGCAGGTGGCAGGGCAGTTAAAGGTGCTAGACTCCCACATGGCTGACAGTGGTTCAAGTCCTGGACCTTGTGGCTTGTTTTCTCACTTTCTTTTTCTCTGTCTGTCTCTCTCTCTCTCTCTCTCTCTCTCTCTCTCTCTCTCTCTCACACACACACACACACACACACACACACACAGTTTGTTACCCTCTGGTTAAATTAAAATAAATAAAGTTTAATAAAATAATTATTTAAAAAAATTACTATCTTTGATTTAAAGAAAGAAAGAGTCATTTGTATGGCCAGCTGTGGTTCTGTCCTGGACCTGGTGGCTTGAAAATGCACCAAGCACACATACGTGTATGTCCCAAATCCGAAGAAAATAGAAATGAAAGGATTATAACATGCCCATCCTCCCAGTGGAGGATTTCCCACTCACTTTTTCTCTCACCTTCTCTCTCTGGTAAGCACACATGCCCTATTAAAAAAAAATCTTAAAAAAATGATTGATATATGTAAAACAAACAAACAAATTAAAAAACCTCACAAACATTATTAGCTCATGAGCAGTAGATATAGTTGACCAATCCTTACCCTAACTAAAATTAAGGGGAAGTACTCTCAGTAAACAGAGGCATGATCATAATCAGAGTGGCAGAACAGGACTTGAGGCTTCCTTAAATGTTTTTTATTGTCTGCCTTAAGTGGCAAGTGTAGCTTAAGGAATGAGGTGTGACTAGAGATATGTGTTGGGGTTGGATTATGGAGCATGCAGAATTCCACATAAAGAGCTTAGATTTTATGACAATGGGGAGCCCTCGAAGTAAGTTTTCAGCAGAGTTTTAGCACAGCTCAATTTAATTTTAGAAAAAAAAAATAAATTGGGAAATTGGAAGCTCTTGCAATAATTCAGGAATGTTCTTATAAAATCCTCACCTAAAGCAAAGGCAGCAAATGTGGAAGCAGGGAAAATTCTAATCATTATTTAAGAGTCATGATTGGCTGGTTTGGCAGCTAAATACTTGAGGAAGAAATAATGTAAGAATCTAAGACGTCCAGCATGACTTACTGAACAGTTGTACTTCTAATGTGAATCAAAAGAAGAAAGTAGCATAAGGACTCTAAGCTATCTTACAAATCCAAATAAGCAAATGTATGTGTATAAATGTGTGTGTGTACACTTTTCTGATTAAAAAGGAATTCATGTTTATTTTGGTTAAGGTATAGCTAGGTACTGTAATAAGCCAAAGATGCATTTTCCTTGATTACCACTTCAAATACCTTGGACCTCAGCTCTTCTCCCAGCCATGCCAGTCATGAATGGCCTAGTTCAGGTATAACCCAAAAATATCTTGTCTCAGACATGCATTAGGCACCTCTAGTTCTTCCCCCAGGGCTTCTATGACTACATAACAAAAAATACCTACATAAAATACTCTGCATGCAAGCATGGGCAACTTGGAACTGAGAGAATCAATGCCCATGTATCAGCTCTTGACCATTTGGAACTGGGATGTATGAATGTTTCCTCTTTCTCTCTGTTTGGTAGACTGTTCTGAGACAAATTTAGAAAATTACTCAGAAGGATGTTTACCCTTGTCTCCCTTTTGTAGACCATTCTGAAACAAAGTTAGAAGCCTCCTCAGAAGTTCTGGTGATATTAAGCACCAGCTGTCTGAAGTGAGGGTCAACTCAATAATGCATTTGTATATTTCCTTTTCCTCCTTCTCTGAGTCACTTCACTGACCTCTCACTTTTGCTCCCTGGGTCAACTTATAAAAATTTACTTGCCTAAAAGTCTATTTTTTAGGCTCATAGGAAAACTCAAGCAAAGTCAGTTGATTAATAATCATTCGTTTTTCTCTCAAATAATCAGAAAACATAGTTTTTTCCTATTTACTGGGAAGCCTACAAGTGGTGATTTAAGAAAACATGTTTCTTTTATCACATGGCTCTGAAATCTTCTAGAACCGATTCACCTCAGAAGAGAAAAATAAAGAAGGATCACTTCCTTCAGTTTTTTTGTCCTTCTTTTTACTTTTTTTTTTCATTTAATCACTATACATTTTACAGCACACAAAGTGAATTTTCCTAGCATGAATATGCTATATGTTAGTCCAGTCAAAGATCTTACCTCCTTCTTTAAGGATATATTCCATCTTCTCACATTCTATAGGCAAGCTTACAATCACATGGACCTTCCCGGTGATACAAGGGGTCCTGGGAAACATAGTTTTTCATAAGTAGCTTTCCCTTGGCAAAAGTCTATATTATTCAGGGAATCTTGCATTTTGGTGAACAGCTAGCCATTTCTACTGCAGGTTTCATTATATAAAATTTAGGAAATAATTGGTTATCTGTTGGTGACAACGTGTTTTGTATACTCAACTGGACTGCTGTGAAGTGTATTCATGATGGGCAAATTCAATTTACAAGCTAAGTGATCTATAGTGATTGAATGTATAAGATAAATTAAAATAATAAAAGTGTAAAAAAAACACATAAACGAACAAAAAATCCCACAAAATTTGGGAGAATATAAAAAATACATTGTGGTTAATAATCTCCTCTCCCCTTCCCACCCAGGAGAGGCAAGAGGCAGGCCTTCAGAAGAAGATTCCTCCATAGCTCCTGAGAACTAGTGATTTCACATGGTGCACAGGGTTTTCTATTTTTTGCTTTTTTTTAAAAAAAATAATTTTGGGGTTTTTTAATTTTTTCCTTCTTTTTTTCTCTGTTTCTTTGTTGTTGTTTCTCTCTCTCTCTCTTTTTACTTTTCTTTTTCTTTTATCTCATCTCTCTGCTCCTCAATCTCCATTTACTGTGATTCTAGATGGATCTAAGGGAACTATAGCCAAACATCCAAATACTATTAGAGCTAACATATTCCTCAATATCTACCGAATCTGCTACACAAAGGGATCACAACGGAATGGCAAAGAGATTCCAGATCATCTCTTTCTGCATGCTCCTGAACGTTAGGATTGAACTTCAAGAATTTGGAAGAAACACACCATACATCAGATGACTAGAAATTACCACAGGAACACAAGAAATATGGGAAAGCAAGAAAATATCTCTCCTCCAGGGTAAAGAATAACTCCTCTTCATCCACAGACAGTTCAATGAAAATTATGGAAATCTGTGATAAAGAATTTAGAATATTCATAATGGTGAAGCTAACAGAGATGGAAGAGCAGTGAGAAAATGAACTGCAGAAGAGAAAGGAGAAAGGATCTGACGAGTTCCAGGAGGTGAGGAAATTCTTGCAAGATCTAAAAGAGGAATTACACACTTTAAAAAAGAATCAAATGGACCTGTTAGAGATGAAGGCTATAATACAGAAAGTCAAAATCTCTCCTGAAAGTCTTAAAAGCAGACTAGATCATACAGAAAATAGAATTTCAGATGTAGAAGTGAAAATTGCTGGCCTAGAAAAATCCACCATGAAGACTGAGAATTGCCCCATGAAAGGAGAATAATATATGAGAAATACTAGATACCATCAAACATTCAGATAATTGGTATCCCAGAAGGCGAAGAGACTCATAAGGATATTAGTAATCTATTCCATGAAATTCTGCAAAAAAACTTTCCAAACCTAGAGTGGCACTCCAAGATCCAGTCCCATGAAATACAATAAACCTCAAATAGAATCAACTCAAGAAGATCTTCTCCAAGACGCATTACAGCCAGATTGACCAAAACCACAGACAAAGACAAAATACTAAGATTGGCAAGAGAAGAACATCAAGTTACCTATAAAGGATAGCCCATCAGGATAACAGCAGACATCTCATCAGAAACAATGCGAGCCAGGAAAAATGGGAAAATATATTCAAAGTGTTAAGGGAAAAGCAATGTCAACCAAGTATACTGTACCCGGCAAGATTATCCTTCATATGGGAAGAAAAGACAAGAACATTCTCAGATAAACAAAACCTGAAAGAATTTCCCAGCACCAGACCAGATTTCCAAGAAGTTCTCAAGGGAGTGCTATATTAGGAAAATTAAATACAGACACACAGAAATAAGAGTTCAAAAATTAAGAAAATGGCCAACTTAATCATAGGAACAAGTCTGGAGTTGAATATTATATCCCAGAATTTAATCGGGAAGATAGAATCACATCAGAAGATAGATTAAGTACATGAGATTGAACTGGTGAAATAGCATTTTGTGACTTTTGACTAAAACATTGCTGATTTTCTCCTAGGCTTTGTTGTCCAGTTTTAAGGTTTTTGTCCTGTCTTGAGCTGTTGATAGGTTCATGTACCTACTATTTGAACAGAATCTTAACCTGTTTCCTGGCTTTAAGTTTTAAGCAAAATTCCTTAGGATTTCTTTGATTTAAGTTAAAACTGCTTTTCTTGAAATTACCAGCTGAACTTGCTATTGAAAGTAGTTAAATGATTTAAGAAATTGTGTGCTCAATAAAATGTGGGGGGAAAAGGAATGGAAGACAACTGTAGACACCAGAGATAGTGTGAGAAGAGGATGGGAAAGAACAGAGGATCAGAAATAGGGGTTAAAATATGTGTGTGTGTGTGTGTGTGTGTGTGTGTGTGTGTGTGTATATATATATATATATATATATATATATATATATTTGAAACTAGAAATGGAAAATTACTGATGATAATATGCATGATTAAGCCATCATGCAGTATATTCTGGATACAAAATCACATTTTGTACGCTGCAATGATGCCTAGGGAATGAATGTAAATTAATTAAGTTTATAAAAGGTTCAGAAAAAAAACTAAAACTGTTTTTCTTGAAATTAAAAAAAATGCATTAAAAATACCTGTTTGATGACTGCAGTAAACCATATAGCCCCAGCTAGGTGCTACTTTATAGTATGTTGATTCTACTTACTGAAGTTTATGCCTGAAGTCAGACTTGTGTTCATGGATATGTATATATCAGCTGCGCTTGCTATTGAAAATATTTAGATTTATTAAGTTCTTTAGTGAATCAATAAGATATGGGGGGAAAAAGGCATAGAAAGCAACCATAGATACTAGAGATAGTGTGGGAGGAGGGAGGGAGATGACAGAGGGTAAGAGATAAGGAATCAAGGATGGGAAAAAAAGCAATATATGTAGGAAACAAGAAATGGGAAATTATTTGTTTACAATAGCATGTATGTTGATGTGCTTGATTGAGCCAATATACAATGTATTCTGGGTGGAAAAATCTCATTTTGTATGCTGTAATGATGTACATTAAATGAATGTAAATAAATAAATTTAAATAAAAATTTAAATTCATAAAAATGAATATAAAAAATACATTAAAATCACTTAATATCTTACCATACAGACATAGCCACTGTTTCATTTGATGTATTTCTATCTAACCTTTTTTCTGTGTTATTATTCATGTTTAGAAATGTATATAGAGAGATACAGAGATATATGTAGATACTATCTGTATAGATATATCTATATAATATCCTATCTATATATGTATATAGAGAAATACATATAAATTTAGAATCCTTAAGTAATTATAGGTTTACCTCCTGTTTAATTCCTATTGTATTGTGAGAATTTTCTCACTTTACATTCCACTGGAGATGTCAAGAAGACTGACTTAGAGTTGGCTGATCATGTGTGAATTGGAGAAAACCTCAACAGGCTCAGATGCCACTCACAGTCTTTGGGACATGGAAGATGTGGACACACATAAACATATGTTCCATTTTGTTAAGAATTAACTCATGAGTTTGTGGGCTGCAGAAATTTGACCACCAGTGACTTTATGTGTGTTAACTTTATTCACTTTTTCTCTCTTCTTCTCTCCTTTTTTTTTGTTGAAAGCTTAGTAAACAGAATACTTTTTCTGGTAAGTTTATTTCTGGTGTTGGGGAGGCACACTCTCAACAAGGTCTTTGTAGTGCGGTCCTCCCCCACTTCTGCAGCAATGCAGGGTCATGAGTGCACATGCTCTATGTGTTGAGATAGACCCAGGATACAAACCTAGATTTTTTTCCATGTGGTCTCCAGCATCACCACAGCAGTGCTCACTACTTGCATCACCACAGCCAACCTTAAATACTTTTATTGACATTTGATTTTACAGAAATGGAAGATCACTTGTACCTAATGAACGTGTCAATTATTATTGTCCAAAATCTAATGTAGTCCCCCTAGAGAAGATGAAAGATAGAGATAAGGATAATATTCCCATTCTAACACAATAATATCCTTCTGAAGCCAGACATCCAGAATGTCCTAAGATTTAAAAGGAGAGGGGTTGCCTCAATCCCATCTCTCCGAACCCCTGTAACTCACCCTCTCCTATACTGTCTCTATTACCTACAGTTGCCCTTCCTGCTATTGTACCTTCATATCTTTCAGTTGTTGATGATAATGTATGTGGTAATATCTTTGACCTGACGGATATGCACTGCATTCATGCTGGGGAAAAAAAAAAACAATAATATTTTGAACACTGTAAAGATACACGCTGATTAAATGTGAATTTAAAAATGTAAAAGAAATAATAAAAAAGTTTTAAAAAAGGAGGGATTGGCCTCAATGCAGCTTGAGAAAAGATACGAAGCAGCATACATATAACTAGCAAAGATCAAATTTCTAGGGGTGAATGAACTATTTCCCTTTGGACAAACATTTATTCTGCCTTCTTATATTCTTATAACTAATACAATTTCAACATTAATATTCTTCCCATTGAATAGTACATCAGACTCAAGAAGAGCAAACTCAACTCTAGGGGAGTTTATGACATCTATCGTATTTACCCTAAAGCTATTATATAAGAAAATATTTGGAATTTTCACCTTGTGAACACATAACCCCAGAGAAGTTTTACACCATTGTTCTATCAAAAAGTAATATAGGTCATGTATATAGTTCCATGAAGGAAACTATGACACCCAGTACAGACACTGAGATAGTGGATGTCTTCAATGGGCTGTCTAGAGAAGGAGAACCTACTCTAGGACTTCAAGGTCGAATTAATTATTAATTATTTGTAAATATAATAGAAGGCTAAGAATTTACTTTTGAATCAGACTGATTGGATTGAATACAAAGTGTGATATTTACTAAATAAATAAATAAATAAATAAATAAATAAATAAATAAAAGTGACCTGGATGAAATCATGTAACTTTCTGTCCACCCTTTAAAATGCTACTAACAACATGAAGTTATCATGGAGTTCTGTGAGAAATATATGTAATAAAATATGCCAATGATCTTGTACAGTTTTTTTGGCCAAGACAAATATCCCCTACATGTAATCCAATTTACCAAAGTGCCAAATAGATACTAAGTGGTATTTGCAAAATTATCTGAAATCCTGAAACAGCTGGGAATTTAACATTTACTTTAACATTTTTTGAAGACTTTGACAAATTTTCTAAACATACATAGAAAAATAAAATTTTCACAAAGACCTAAGTCAATTTTGCAGAAGAGCAAAGAACAAGGATTGTTTCCATTGGTTATGAAGGCAAAATCAAAGTCATAAAAATGATGTATTTAAACAGCAATGGACAGACTAGTGGATGAAAAGAATGTGAAGACTCTTGATAATGAGCATATGGATCCTAAAACCTACCATATGTGTAAGTGGCAACTTAGTATGTGAATAATACGGTATTGCAAACCAATAAGGGCAGGACAAATCACTTAATGAGAAAACTGGATTATAATAGTGAGGAAAATAATGTTGAACTTCCGCCTGACTTGGGATGGATCAAGGGCTTATATATTATAGAAAAAGAATACTATCAAATCAATAGATTCTAATAACAGACTCATAGCCTTGCAGTAGAGATATTCTTGTTAAATATGACTCCAAATTTATAAATCATAAGGTTTCAGGAAAGTGTGAATTCCTAAACATTAAAATTATAGACTTTCATTTAAAAATTGACACTATAGACAAGGCTAACAGATGAACTGTATTTTGATATATGGTATTAATATTTGCAGTGGTAATCCATCACAGTCTTAATCTTAGAGAAGTGATGACAGTAAGATGGCAGATTAGCAGGCTCTGACATGCATCTCTTCCCACCAAAAACAACATAAGCCATAAATAAACATCTAAGTACCAATGAAAATAGCCATGAGAGCACTCCAGAGTATAGCAAAGAGGGAGCAAAAACCTTGTGGAGCACAGAACCCAAGGCTGACTCCATAGGAAAAGATAAGAATATCAATTTTCCTGAACGTCCCATTTCCATCAGTAGCAGCTTGGAGCAGAATATATCCCGTAACAGGGATTTCTCTCTGCGGAGAAAAGCTGAGTAGGAGACTTCCAGTGACCCTTGACACTGTTATGGTGCCTAGAGACTTCACCACTGGGGTCCCCCACAGTCTGCACCAATGCCATGTTCAACTAAAAGAGGTGCCTGGATCCCACGCCACCACTTATGGTCAGAGAAGGAGCCACTGCTGTGCTTACTCCTCATGGTCAGGGCTTCTGATGTTCCCTAACATTCCAGAGGCCAAAGTGACTTTCACATACATCCTGACCTGAGTAAAGTTGTAACTCATCATTCCTGGGTTCCTTATTTTTTCATTCATTTTATTTTTACTCTGACTAAATAATTTCAAGAGATTTTTTTTATCTTTTTGTATAACTTTTGAACAAGTTTGGTAATATTTATAAACTATCTTACTGAGATTTTGAATAGGCATGCAGTAAATCTGTAAATTAGGTTGAGAATAATTTTCATCATAGTAATAGTCTTCCTATCCGTGAACAATGAATAAATATTTATTTATAGCTCCTTTGATTTATTTAATCAGTTTTGTAGTTTTCCACATAAAAATACTGTATATATTTTATAAAGTTATTGTTAAGCTTTTTGTGCATGTGTGATATCTATACATACACATGTATGCATATGTTTGTATATGTTATGTATATAGATGTGTATATATGTGTGTATATATATACACACACATATATAAACACACACACCTAATATGTATATATGTGTGTGTGTGTGTGTGTGTGTATATATACATATATATACACACCCTATACCTCACACACACATATGTATATAGGGAAGAGAGACATTAGCAGAATTAAAGTACAAGGTTTTTTTGGTACAAAAAATGTTTGCGATCTCTGAGTAGCCTTTTCATAATACAACTTTTCCATGAACTTTTTGAAAGCTTCTAATATATATTTCAAGTATTTATTTCAAATTAGAACTGTCCATTCCTGTCATATAGGGAAGTGATTGATTTCTGCGTATTAACCTTCTGTTCTATAACCTTACTATGCTTACTAATAATGTCCGAGAGGCTTTTCATTCACCTTTTGGGACTTTTCACCATGGACAATTAAATCATCTGTGAAGAAGAACAATATTATTTGTTCCTTCCCAATACTCACACAACTTCTAACATTTTAAAAATTATCATACTAGGTAGAAATTGCAGTATGGTGTTTAACAGAAAGGGTGAGAGAGAACATCCTTGGGTTGTTCCTGTTCTTTTGGGAAAAGTGTCATTTCTGACAATAAAGTGTGATATGAGATATAGTCTTCTTTGTTTCATAGAAATTTTTTAACTGGAAGATTCTCCTCTCTATTCTTATTTTGCTGAGAGATTTTTTTATCATGATTATTATATAATTGTCAATTAGATCAAGTTGACTGATTATGCTGTCCAGGTCAATTATATCCTTACTGATTTTCTGCCTGCTTGATCTACCAATTACTGAGATAAAGCAGTGTTGAATTTTTGAATTATAATAATGGGTATTACTCTTACTCCTTTCACTACAATCAGTTTTGCTTCATGTATTTTGACTTTTATATGCACTTGACTCTGTTGTTAGGTGCACGCATGTCTAATATTGTTGTTTCTTTTGGGACAATTAACCTTCTTATTTTATGTAATATCTCTTATTTTCATGTATATCCATGGTCTTTATTTCATTCGCATTAGTGTAATATATTGGTCTTCATCCTTTTCCTTGAAGTATAAGTCATAATTTTTGTAGTGCGGGTCTTAGAAACAGCATAGAGTTGGATATTGCTTTTTCACTCCATATGATGAGCTAATTAGTTGGTATAATTAGACTATTCATATTAAACTGTTTACTGACAAAATTGGATTAATCTATACCATCATTGCATTTTCTCTATTGTTGACATTTTCTTTGCCCCTTCCCCCTTTTTCCCTTCTTTATGTTTATTAAGCTTTTTATACCATTTCATTTTATCTTCTCTCTTTTCAAATGGATCATAGTTCTCCAAAACATAATAATTTTTCAAAAGTATTCAATATAGAGACCAGCAGGTGGCGTGGTGGTTGGACACACTGCACTCCCACATGGATGACCATGGTTCAAGTCCCAGACCTGGTGGCTGCTTTCTCACGTTCTCTCTCTCTCTCCCTCTCTGTCCCTCTCTGGTCAAATTTAAATAAATAAATAAATAAATAAATTTCAATAAAAATAATTTTTAAAGTATTCAATATACATTTCTACCTAGTATAAATCCATATTTCAATAACACTATACCATGTCATATATAGTTTATACTATATCAGAGTAGTCTACAGTCCTTCATCCCATCCCCTTATGCTATTGCTGTCATATATTTCACTAACTCATAAGTTAAATATCCATATAAAACTTAATGTTGTTATTATTATTTTAAGTAAATAATTATTTTTAGATCGAATAATATGAAAAGTAAAATATTTCATTTTCTTTTCATTAGTTTCTACTCCAATATTCATATATTTAAAAATGTGAATCCAGGTTTGTGACTTATATTTAGTCTTCTCCTTGATGAATGTCTTTGAATGTATTTTATAAAGCTACTCTACTGGGGTGAATTGCCTCAACTTTTATTTGTCTGAAGAAATTTTTATTTCTTCTTCATATTTTACAGGATGATGCTGCCCATTCAACGTAGAATTTTAGGTTTATGTTGTTTTTCCTTTTGAAACTTTAATATTGTACCACACTTGTTTTTAAGGCCTCTATAAGAAGTCTGCTATAACTGGGACCAGCAGTTAGCATAATGACTATGTCTCTGGACTCCCATGTAGTCGACCGCGGTTCAAGTCCCGGACCCGGTGGCTTAAAACTTATGGGCGCGTGTGTGTGCATGCCCAAGATCCCAAGAGGAGAATGGAGGAGAAGGGATTGCAGCGTGGCTAGCCCCCCTGGGGGGTGATTTCTCGCTTTCTGTCTCTCTGTCTCTCTCTGTCTGGTGAGCACACGTGCCCTATAGCAAAAAAAAAAAAAAAAAAAAAAAAAAAAAAACTTTCAAAAAAGAAAGAAGTCTACTATAACTATTATTGTGTTTTTTTGTATGCAAGTTCCCTTAACCTCCTAAGTAAGACTTTTTTCATTATTTTTTATTTTTCAATGTTTAGCTATAAGATTGAATATAATACATCAAGGGGTAGATAATAATAATAATAATGCACATTGTTATTTATTTATCTTACTTTTCTTTTAGAATCTCTTGATTATGGTATCTTGTTAATTTTAGAAAATTATCAGTCATTAGTAGTTTTTCAAAACTATTTCTTCTGCTCCTTTCTTTCTTCCCTTCTGATACATACTTTGACATTATGCCATAGTTCTTTGATGTTTTGTTCTGTTTGTTTGGTGGTGGTAGTGGTGGTTTTTTTCCCCAGATACTTTCGGTATTTCAGTTTGATAAGTTTCCATTGACCTATTTTCAAGTTTACTGCTATTTTTCTCAGCCATGTTCTGTCTAAGCATGAGCCCAATAAAGGCATTTTATTTGAGAGATTTTTGCTATAGAGCATGTGTGCTTGCCAGAGACGCAGAGAGAGACAAAGAGACAGAAGTGCAAGAAATTACTCCTCGGGGGGATGGCCGTGCCACAATCCTTTCTCCTTCATTCTCTTCTCAGTATCTTGGGTACACATACACATACATATGAGCCCAGTGTGATTTTCAAACCTCTGGGTCCAGGACTTGAGCTACAGTTTACCATGTGGTAGTCCAGCGATGTAACCATTACACCATCTGCTGGTCCCTAAAGGCATTTTTTAATTGCTGTTATAATGGTTTAGATATCTAGCATTTACACTGAATTCTTTCTTAGTTACTTTCTCTATGCATAAATTACTGTCTACATTACTGTCTTAATCTATTTTGAGCTGCAATAGAATACCCGAGACTGAAAATCAGCAGGATGGAGTAATGATGACATCACTGGACTCCCACACTGTTAACCATGGCTCGAGTCATGACCCAGCGACTTGAAATTCATTTCGGGGGCATGTGCATGCATGCCCAAAGTCCTGAGAGGAGAATGGAGGAGAAGAGATTGCAATGTGGCCATCCTCCCTGGGGGGTGATTTCTTGCTTTCTGTCTCTCTTGTGAGTACAGGCACCCTATAGCAAAAATCTCTCTACAGGAAAAAGAAAAAAAAAAAGAATGCCTCAGACTAAATAATTTATAAAACGAACAAAAATTTATCCTCATAGTTTTAGAGGCTAGAATGTCTAAGACTAAAGCAGTGATATCTGGTCTAGTCTTCAAGGCCTAGTCTTTACCTCCAGGATGGCACCTTGAATGCTGCACCCCACAGTGAAGCACAGTGAAGCACAGTGAAGCACTGTGGTAAAGAGTGGAAAAGGGAGAATCTTCTCTAGCAGAGCCCTCATGACTTTAACTCCTACCCAAAGGTCACACATCCCAATACAGACAGAGCATCTCTATACACTATGTCAGGATTCAAAGACTGTTGTCTCACTTTGTAGCAGTTGAGTTAAGAGGTATATATGGGCTAAAACCAAGACATTCTCAGTCTCTAACTGTGTGATGTTGAAATTTTATTAAACTTTGGTTTCATCAGTTTTATACATCTAAATATTATATAATTACATACTTCTTATCAAACTAAGCTGCAAGGCAATTGAATGAGCTGCTTCACTAGAGTTAGTGTTCCCTGGATCAGTTTCCATTGAAACTCAGACAAAGCAAATATTAGCCTGGGATGTCTTTATTGTAATGAATGCATGGCATAGGGTATACCAGATGATCTCCAAAGTAATTTTCAACCTAAAGGGTGTATGGTCCTTTGATTGCCAAGTTCTAGCATGTTTTAATGGTCAGTGCTCCTAAGACTCCACAATACACGTAATATTTATGTTGATGATTAACAATAGGTTGGTATGATCATCTCTCAAGTGTTCAGAGAAACATAACAAAATAAATAGGTAAAGTGTATCTTTCCATTTACCAATTCCTTTACATAGTTCCAGTCATTAAATGTTTTACTTAGTTTAATTCCCACAACAACTTCTTGGAAAGCTTATTTTATAATCTTTTTATAAGAGAGAGAGAATAACCTGAGTTGCACAGAGGCTGTGTTTCTCTAAGTTCACAAAGCCGCTAGGTAGCAGAAGAGAAATTGGAACTCAGATCTGTCCACCTCCAAAGCTTTACTTCCTAACATTCAATTATACCACTTCCCTCTTCATGGTAAGATTTTGTCTATTATTGATGAGAAAACTGAGGTTTAGATTAAAAGAGATTTCCTATGGGCCAACAGTTTTCAAGCTGCCTGGTATTCTCATTGTACCTAAGATATCTCATCTGGTACTCTCAACAGTCTTGTAGTTGGTTATTACTCTTGTTTAATAAATACAACACTGAGAAGCAAAGGGACTGAGTACACTTGCCTTTATCTTCATGTACTGACTAGAAGGAATAAAATATCTTAGCAAAGTTCTGTGTCTTTGCAGTGGACCACTCTAGCTTGAAATGGTAAGATTGGCCACATCCCCAGTGATGAGGCTAACTCATTTGCTTGAAGGTTGAATCTTTGAGGAATAAAAACATAATATCCACTTTCCTTTTTTAAAAAAATCACTTGAGTTAGGGGCCAGTTGGTAGCATGGTTGTTAAGGTGGCTGGATCCTACATGGATGACTGAGCAGTTGGAGTCCCAAAACCATTGGCTTAAAAAACACGTTAAGTACTTGTGCATATGTGCCCAAAATCCCAAGAAGAGAATGGAGAAAAAGAGACTGTGTGGTATGGCCATACCTTGGGGGTGATTTCTCACTTCTCATCTGTCTCTCCCTTCCTCCCAGCAAGCTCATGTGCCCTGTAGCAAAATATGAGCAAACAAAACACCTGAGTTGATTTTATGTTTTTTTTTTTCCTCACCAAAAATGTTGATCATGGAGAGTCAATAAACTTGTGTGGCTTTCTTTTATGGCTAACACTTCAGACCTGGTTTTCTCATTTATTTGTACTCTATAAACAAATATAATAAGTTTTTGCTATTTCTGTTACAGAAGTTGCTAATATAAAGCAGTTTTAGACAAAGCTAAGAGAAAGAAGAACCTTTGAATAGACTCTGACATAAGTAAAATGATACTCAAGGCCAAAGAAAATCCTTTCACAACAATAGTAGGAAAAAACATGGCAGCAAATATGACTTTCTTCTGTTGTGATCAGATTAGGCTCTTGAACTCTGCAAAAGAAAATGAGAAAAATGAATTTATTTCTGAAGCATGTTTTAAAAGGAGAGCAATCTTCCTTCCCTGGATTCTTTTTAGTATTTTTTTTTAGAGGTTTTTTACCTTAGGGCGCATGTCCTGAAAGGGGGAAGGGGAGACAGAGACAGTGACAGGGAAGGTGAGAAATCACCCCCTAGGGTGGATGGCCACGTGGCAATCCCTTCTCCTCCATTCTCCTGCCTGGACCTTGGGCACCCATGCACACATGCTTGGCATGAGTTTCAAGTCACTGCGTCTGGGATCCAAACCGCAGTAGGTCATGGGGGAGTCTAGTGATGTAATTGCTACACCGTCTGCTACCCCTCCCCTGCATTCCTTTTTAAGCATCAAAAAAATTCTTAGACTTATAGAGAAGACATGGTTAATCTTCAAATTCCCATGTTTTGTTCTACTCTCCTGGATATCACATAGTAAGTAATTTCTCTCAGAAACCACAGTAGAGTATCAAGCAAACTCAACAGTGCAATGATCTGTCATTGCAGGGGAGTTAGCTTTATCCTCATAGAACACCAACTGAGAACACTATTTTCCCTTTCATGATGATGTACGGAATGCGGAAGGTCAGGAAATCTGGGTGCTTTTCATATTCCAGCACACCAAAAGGTGATTTTGTAAGCTTTGATTTTGGTGTTCTCCCCATAATTGCATGAAATACTTATGATGATTAAAAGAATTTTCTCAAGTCTTAAAAGGGTTCTTAAAGATTGTGGGTGGTATACAATTCCAGCACTAAGAAAAAGTGAGTTATATGATGAGAAAAAAAAAAAATACTTTCAATTTTCTTCTAATCCTTTAGATTAATTCAAGAAAAAACTCCCAGTTTGGGGATAATAGGTCCTTAACACATAGTTTTACCCCCACCCCTTTAAAAAAAAAGAAAAAAGAAAAAGAAAAAAATAGGCCTCATTCAAACAGCCTTGGGCCAGTAATCAAGTTTAATTGTTTTTATTGAATTTAATTTTAAAGCTACAGTGATTTTCATTATCTGAAGATTTTGTGAATTCACCTCCTTACTAAAATTTGTTTACAACCCCGAAATCAATACTCAACAGAGTTCCCAGAGTAATTCACACATGTTCAAAGTAGTGAACAATTCAAGTTACTCCATAGCATGTTTCCAGCTGAGGTTCAACAAGGCAATACTTAGCTTCTTGTTTCAGGTCTCATACTGTACACAGGTGTCCTATTCATGGTCTCTTTAGTGCCACCTTTTTCAAATTATTATGTTTTTCTTTTATTAGTGATTTTACTACTTAAAAGGGCTCCTAAGGAACCAGGCAGTGATGCAACAGTAATACAATTGGATCTGCCTAAGAAGGTCCTTGGTTTGTTTCCTGGGACAGTACACTCCGTTCTGAGTGTCTGTGCATACCACTATGGTCTGAGTCAGCTGAGACTAAGGGTGGGTCATGATGTGAAGATCTTGGTGGGCTCCTGTTTCTCTCTCTCCCTCCCTCCTTCTCCCTCTCTCTCAAAATAAATAAATAAACTTAAAAGAAAGAATGGAAACAGGTAGGAAGGTCATCCACATCATAGTAGACATGCTTTAAAATAAATAAGGTGACTCTGCAACACAGTGCTTAAAGGCCATATAGTGTTCTGAAACACTAGAATGCTGTCACATGTCTTAGGGGGCAGAAATGTCATGTAAGCTTTGTTTAGGTAAGCGTTAAAATGCTGTTGACTCTCAGTTTAATTTTAATGAATCAACACAATACACTAAATGTTAAAACATATCTTAAAATATTGAGTTGACAGGGACCAGCAGTTAGCATAATGGCTATGTCCCTGGACTCCCATGTAGTCGACCATGGTTCAAGTCCCAGACCCAGTGGCTTAAACTCACGCCAGGTGCGTGTGCGTGCGTGCCCAAGATCCCAAGAGGAGAATGAAGGAGAAGGGATTGCGGCGTGGCCGTCCCCCCGGGGGTGATTTCTCACATTCTGTCTCTCTGTCTCTCTCTGTCTTTCTGGCGAGCACATGCACCCTAAAGCAAAAACTTCTCCAAAAAAACCAAAAATATATATTGGGTTGACAGAAAAGTCATGATGTATTTTTCTAAAATTTGCTATAACTTTTTCAATGACCCAATAGAAACATACATAAAAACAAAGTTACAGGTTGATTAGTTAGTGACAATGTGTGACAGAGACTCACAGGAACCTAACCCCATATTCTTGTTTGGCATCATGAATTAGTATTTCCTAATTCTGTGTTTGGAAAGACTTTATAAAACATAAAGTTTCAACTATAGTTGATATGAGGCTCAACTATACCTTTATTTAAGGCGAGTGATTTAAACCTTCCCCATAATGGTGTATTTAAAGTATCTTTTAAAATAAATGCATTTATATACAAAAGTTACTTTAAATACAGACTCTTTAAAAAATTACAGGGTGTTTGCTCTTACACACAAAAGCCAAAAGCAAAAATGGAAAGTCTGAAGGCCATGGGTCACTGCTATAGCAAAAGCTTTTTGAGTAACCTTGCCAAAATACTAAATCTTTTTTTTAAGTTGACACAGGGCATATGCATTGCCAGAGAGAGACCAGAAGACAGGAAGAGACACAGAAAAAGAAAGAAAAGGCACGCCCTACAGGGTCATGGTCATGACTCACTCTTTTCTCCATTTCTTTACCCTATCAGAATTTTGGGCATGCACACACACACATACCTGGCCTGCTTTCCAAGCTGCCAGGGTTAGAATTTGAACAATAGTTGGCCATGTGGGAGCTCGCTTTCCTTAACTATGAAGCTATGGGACTGACTGACCCTTAGTTACGGCGCTGCAATATTCTTATCTCTAAAAGGACTATACCTTCTCTCTTAGTGAGGTGCTTCTGATGAAACAAGCAGAAGAGCGCTTTGAGTCCTATGAAGAACGTTAGCAATTTGAATGAGGAATCACCACAATCATTGCTATTGCCTCTTGCTGACAAATTGGGAGGATTACCCATTATCCTGGGCTCCTCTGCTACTGCAGTTCCATCTGTCAAGAAAAAAAAAAAAAGTACACATTTAATATGCCTCTCCCCACCCCCATTAACCACTAATAATGAAAAAATAATGACCTTTTTCCCATGTTGGTGAATATTTTCCCTGTCAACTCTGATATGCTCATAATGTGGGCAGACAGATTATTTATGACCAGGGAAATTAAATATTATTTCATTTCTCCTAATACAATCTGTGGTGTCTCCCAGCTCCCAATTCCTTCCCATTAAGGTTATTGTCTTTTCTGCTCCAATTGGCCGCGTGCTGTTGGGTTGTAACAGCCCTGGCAGAATGCTCGGAGCGTAATGGAGGTGGGAGAAATGGTGTAATTTGCAAGACTGCCTTCTCCGTCTCATTTAAATGAAGACATTTGGTCCCTGCAAGTCAAAACCCATTTTGATGAGTCTACATGCATTTGAACTAATAGAAAAGGACAGCCACAGTTGTAACGGGTTTCCTGAATTGGGTTTTCTTACTCAGAATCACAGAGTTTCAGAATTGGGAGGCTGATTCAAGGCCACCTGCTTCAATCTTCTCATTTTGCATAGGGGGAAACTCAGCAGCAGAGAGGGACACTCATGTAAGGAGGCTTCTGGTGAGAGAGCACTGTTTTCACTTCCAACCTCTGTTCCATGTATTTTTTACTTATACTCTTCCTTTTAGTTTTTGACTTAGATACTTTTCAGGAGCCCATGCTATTGTTTTTTTTAATTGTATATATTTTTTATAATTTTACATTTATGTTTAATTGTTGTATATCTTTGCGGATTTTTCAAGGCATGTGTGCAGCATGCCTCAATTAAATCAAAGATATGACCACATTTGTCATGTTCAATAAAGAACACCACATTGTGATGTGAATTTTTAATTCTTGGTCTACTAAGTTTTTGTTTTCATTTTTCTTTTTTTCCCAGGCATACATGTATAAGATTGACAATGTCTCTTTTTTCACCCTGTTGTAATATGTCCTTCCACAACCCATTTGCCCCTGAGCACTCAGAGATATGAATCCCTTTAATAAAGTCCAAAGGGGGGAATCATTTCTGTATTTGGAATGTACCTTCGTGCCCTTGTGCCTTTACAGACATCTGTCAGGTGATTTGGGCTGCAGTCCTCTTGAAGGAGCAGACTGGGGTTTTGTTCCATCCACACAACAGTTCAACTCAGCTTCTGTTCAGTCCTGCTTCCTCCCTTCCTCTCTAGCGTTTTGGTTCCAAAAATCAAAACTTCTCTCCTCAAACGCAATCTCAATACCAGCTTCAGAAGAACTCAGCCTGTGGCACAGGAAAGGTGACATGTAAGAATAATTTCTGCCTTCTCTATTCTTTTATTTATTTCATACTTCAAGGTGCTGGGATTAGGATTCAAATTGTAGTCAGCCAGGTGAGATCTGGTTCCCTTAACCACTAGACCATGGGGCCTTGGGTCAGCCCAATAACTCGTTTCATTTGTCATTTCCTCAAAGCTGTTGCATAAAGTTTTGTTAGTTACAAACTGCAAATCCTAAGGGGTGCCATTAACATTATTAGTCATCTGTGATTTGTGTTTTGATAATTTCATGGCAGCTATCAATAGGAATCTTAAGCGAGGGTTGGCTTTTTCTAATTTAAATAATGATCCAAAGAGGCATAATAAAAAGGTAAGGGGGTCTCCTTCTCAGCCACCTGCTTAAACCACTGAATTCAGTTATTTCCCTCATCGTACATATTGTTACTTTAATCATATATTCATTTACCTATTTGGTGTTTTATCCCCCATTAGATAATATGTTCCACATATTGGAAATATATATATATATATATATATATATATATATATATATTTTTTTTTTTTTTTCATTCTTCATTCACAATTATATTGTGTACCTTGCAGAGTTCCTAACAAATAAAAAGTGCTCAATGAATATTGCCAAGTAGATCAGTGAAAGTGAATGGGTGATATATTAAAGCTGGACATTGAAGTAAGCATAGGATTTTAATATTGCTTTGTGAAAGAGAAGCACTTTCTTTTCAAAGAACCAGCTTTTACTTTCATTTTTTTTCTGTTTATTTTCTATTTCATTTATTTCTGCATGTATCTTTATTATTTCCTTTCTCCTGGAGTTTTTTTGATCTTTTTGCTGTTGCTTTTCCAATTCTCTGAGGCCTGATGTTAGGTGATCCATTAGCCATCTTTCCATCTTCCTCTTAGGTGCACTAAATGCTATGAACTTCCCTCTTATGGAAAAGATTATGGAAACTCGTGTCCTCGTTGTCATTGGCTTTCATGAATCTTTTGATTTCAGACTTTATTTCATCAGTAGTTGTGGAGTCATTCAGGAGTAGGTTATTTAGTTTCCATGTATTTTAGTATTTTTGAGGATTTCTCTCTTGAAATTAAACTCAAGTTTAATTCCATCATGGTCAGAGAAGATGCTGGATATAGTTTCTATGCCTCTGAATCTGTAGAAGCTTGCTTTGTGCCCTATGATGTGGTCAATCTTCAAGAAGGTTCCATGTCGGAGTGAGAAAAAAGTGTATATCATGGTTTTTAGGTGGAAAGTTCTATAGATGTCTGTTAAATCCATTTGATTTATGGTATCATTTAGATCCTTTATCTCTTTACCTGTTTTTTGTCTAAATGATCTGTCCAGAGGGAATAGTGTAGTGTTGAGATCTCCAACAACTAGCGTATTGCAGTCTATCTCCACTTTTAGATCTAACAGTCTGCGCTCTATGACTGAAACTGACTGACTAAAGAATATAGAAACACAGTATATAGATGTAAATACCAGATATAGTGTGTGTGAAAGAGTAAGGTCTGAGGAAGGTCATTTAGAAGAAAAATAGGGAGGCAAAGCATTAATGGGACAAAGAAATGTTGTTTTATCTGTTAAAGATATTTTATGTATTTTATCAACTGTACTAGGGAGAAATGTTCACCTCTTGAAATACCCATTTTGTAAGCCAAATAATGTGACTGAATGTATAAAAGAAAATGAAATAAAGAAAAAAGAAAAAAAAAAAGAAAGAAAGAGAAGCACTTTTTGGTGGAGAGGGGACAAGTCTTTATCAAGTAAATGAGAAAAAAGCATCCATCTTAAAGGAATGCGCTCACAGACATGCAGTGCTAGCACAATGCCTGTCATTACATCACTCACCAGCACCTCTTAGCAATACTAGCATTACTGTCACTCTCACTGCAGTGAACACACAACAGAACACTACCCTCGCACATTGATCAGGAGGTATACTACTGAGAAATAATATAACATCAAAGCTTAGAATTAGTACACAGGATCTGGGGAAATCTCTGGAGGAATTTGAATTTTGTAGTTGAGACAGTGGGAAAAACAGATTTCACCAAAAAAAAAAAAAAAAAAAAAAAAGCATATCACATAGCCCATGCTGGGACAGTGATTGAAATAGAACCCATGTTTCTCTTTCTTATAAAATGTTGGTGTCCTCATTATTGCCATGATCTGTTGAATGAATGCCCCAGGAGGCCAAGGAAGATGGACAGTGTCTACATTGTCGACTTCTGTTGCTTCCTCTTAGTTGCACACATGGAAGAAGGAGCACTCAATGGCACGTTTTCAACAACCCCCCCTTAATATCTCCAGGGCTAGGAAATCATTGGTAACTCTTCTCAAAAACACTTTTAAAAACTTTCTGTGTTAAGAAAAAAAAAGTTATCAACTTTTGAAGTTCCAAGTTTAGAGGCCAGCAGATTGCATAATGGTTACTTTGCTGGACTCCCACATGGCTAACTGTATTCGAGTCCCAGACTCAGTGACTTCAAACTCATGCCATGTGTGTGTGTGCATGTGTGTTCAAAATACAGAGAGAATGGAGGAAAAGGAATTTCAGTGTGGCCATCCCCCCAGTGGGCGATTTCTTGCTTTCTGTCTCTCTGTCTCTCTCTCAGACAGAGTACACACACATTATAGCAAAAATCTCTCTCTAAAAAAAAAAGTAAAAGAGGTCCATGTTTATGGATTTATAATAAAAATTCGAAGCTGAGGTCACTTTATATTTTTTCAGGTAGTTGATCTCTCTTCTATTTCACACTTTTTTTTTTTTTTTTTTAGGTCAGTCAGTATTTCTTCCCCACCTTCCTTGTTCAGTGTATTCTTTTAATTCATTGTACATTCCAAAATAAAAAACAAAACAAAACAAATATGAGAGATAGGACCAACTTCCACTTTTCCACAAGAAAATAAAATACTATTGACACAGCTTTTGGTTGCTAAATGATTTTAGGATTAGAGAAAATGTGGGTGGTAAAATGAAAAACAAAGATGTAAAAGTTATTCAATCACCTTCCCTTTTCATTAGATTGTACTTATATATTTATTTTCTTATGATTAGACTATATCTTATTTTATATGTTTAAAACATACATTACCTTTGCACTTAGGAAAAATTTTATAATATGTTTGAATATACCTTCATCCATAGGTAGATTTCTATCTTTGTTTTCCTGGGACTTTTTCAGTATTCTAACAAGAAATCATTCCGCCTGGAAGGATAGTGTTCCCCATAGCAACACTGGTTCTGCTAGGTCATAAGTGCCAATTAGGAAGCTATTCTAGTTATGGCTGAAATTATCCTTCTCTTCTTCCAATGTCCATGCAAAGTGAGTCTAATTCCCTGAATCTGAGTGCACAAAGTGAGCTCCAGACAGTAAGTGGGTTGTTCGTCACATCACAGAACTGAGATGAAGTCACGTAGTCTGACTCAAGACCGTATTCCTCACCATTATACTGTTTGACCGGCTCAAGGTAAGAGAACAATTAAGAACAGAGACAGTTTGCAACAAATTGATGACTTGTTTTACCTAAGAGAACTGTAAAGATGTTATTCAGTAAGTTTTAATTTGACATCTCATAACCTGAGATATTTGGTTGTCACCTACTTTATTTATGTGTTAAAATATTTATTCATTTAGCCTGTGAGCGATAGGGACAGAGGGAGCCTGAGACAGAGTGAGAGCACTGCTAACAGGGTCAGTCACCACACCCCTTTCCAACTCAGATTATAGGCACACATATGCCCAGTGTAGTCCAGAAAGTGTCTAGATTTGAACAGGATACCATCCCATGTGCGTCTGTCTCCCATTTTACTGCTGTGTCACTGTAGGGTCACAGTCGTCACCTACTTTAGTCTTATCGCTACAGAAAAGTTCTTTTAAGGATTACCTTTTTTTTAAAATTTATTTCTCTCTCATTTTTTAAATTACTTTATTTATTTATTTATTTATTACATTCAACTACTGTATATCATTACAGCTCATAAAATAAATTCCTAGCATGAATACATTGTGTATTAGTACAGTTAAAGGTATTATCATACATGTTATCATCAACAAATAATTTTCCATTTTTATGTCCCTTAAATATTTTGCTTCTTTTTTCTTTGATTCCCTCCCTTAAGCAATAGAAAATCCCTAGATGTTAGCTCATGTTTAGAGCTTGGAATTTAGAGGTTTTTTTTAGTTAGTTTGTTTGTTTTTATTTTCTAGATTTCAGCCATAGGGCATGTGTGCTCTTTGGAGAGAGACAGAGAGAGGGATAGTGAGAAATCACTCCTCGGGCAGATGGCCATGCCGAAAGCCCTTCTCCTCTATTCTCCTCTAGGGATTCTGGGTATGTATACACACGCTCCTGGCATGATTTTTGATCAGCCAGGTCTGAGCTCAAACCACACAGTCGGCCATGTGGCAGTCTGGCACCTTAGCCACTATGCCACCTGCTGGCCCAGAATTTAGAGATTTTTTAATCTTTATTATTTGCTTTATGGTTTTCAAATGCTATTAAGAGTAGATGCCCCTCTCTACCACTCCTGCCTATCATATTGCTTTATTTCAGTGACAACGTAGCTCCCAAATCTTTGAGTTTCATGGCGCTTCACTCCAGACACACACACAGTTGATATTTCAATGAACTCTTTCACTGTTGCATGTCATGGCCAGTCACATTCCCTTCCTTGTATGGTAACAGAACTACTACTGCCTTCAGCCTCTACTGGGTTGGTTAATCTATTACAAATTCCTTCTTTCTTCTTGGACATATTATCCCTGGTACCAGTCTCATTATCAATCATATTCATTGGTTGAAAGCAATAGAAAAAAATGGATATTTTGATGAGAAAAAAAATTATTGGAAGGATACTGGGTACCTTAGAAATTAAGAATAGATTAATCATCAGATTCCAGATTCCAAAATTTTATGAGAGGCTAGGCAGTCAAAAAAGCAGCTATGTGCTGTATACACTGGAAATTCACTGCTGAAAATAGTGGAGGGACTTAGGGTATGGCCTTTTTTCACAAGAACCTCACCAGAAATGGAACGTTGGTGTTTCCATTCCTGATTCTCTGGCTCAGTCCTTCAAGAGTTAAAGTTATGGGTGGAGCCATCTAATTGTCCTATCTTAGGCCACATGCCTGTACCCACCCATTATCTCAGATAAAACTTAACTAGCAGGTGGACTTTTCCCTACTTTTCTCCAAAATTAAAGTGAGAATTGAAAATTGGATAGTTGGGGCCAGCAAAGGGTTTAACAGTTATGTCACTGGACTTCCGCATGGCTGACCATGGCTCAAGTCTTGGATCATGTGGCTTGAAAATCATACCAGGCATGTGTGCATGCAAGTCCAAGATCTCAGGAGAGGAAAAGAGGAGAAGGGATTGCAGTGTAGCCATTCCCCTGAGGGGTGGTTTCTTGTTTTCCCTCTCATTGTCTCTCTCTCTCTCTCTCTCTGGCAAGTGCATGCACTCTAAGGCAAAAACCTCTTAAAAAAAAAAGAAAAAATTGAGATAGTTAAATATACATACTTCAGTGTCAGAAAGCAAGTACTAACTAAATTTCAAAACTTGACCACTAAACCACATACTTTAATGAAACCCTCCTCTATGGGCAAAATTTAGAGATGAATAAAAGGAAAGGTTCTTCTAAGAGAAGTTAATGAAGATACTAGAGCATCTGTTCACAAAATGTCACTGGATGATTTCCCATAATCCATGACAAACCTTAGACAAACCTAAAATAAAAGTTTCATTCATTCCTTAAGAAGTATTTATTAAGGACCAGTTATGTAAGTAGTGCTGTATTAGGCACTGTTTTGGCAGTTCTTATCCTCAAGAAATCTACCACATAGTATAGTATTGTCAATGAAGTCACTGACCACCACACACACACATACACACATATAGTTATGATAAAACTCTGTCATTTTCTACTGTATGCTGGCAAGGTAAAACTGTATACTTGCATACATACTTGTGTTATCCTTCACATTCAAATACCAACAGGAAAGCTTTGAGCAAGAGAGATAGGCAAAAGAAAAAACGAAAACAAAACCGAAAAAAAAAAAAAAACAGTAATTGGAAAGAAAAAAGCCTGAGTGTAGAAATTTGGGTCTTAGGTCTTCTGCCAGATCTTGTGTCCTTCAGTAGATCCCTGAATCACAGCTTCAATCCCTGACGCATTATGTCTTGGCAAAATTAAGATGATACTATCTACTTTGGCTGGGCTTAATTTTCATTCATTATAATAAATAAAGAAACATACTTTTCAGGCCACTAAGTGACAGATATTGACTGGCAAAGTATTTTTCAGTTATACTTAATTCTCTGCTATAAAACCTCCAGATAACATATAAGATTTGGCCCCTTTGTTTTGTTTACATGGTTTCATCTCTTTGCTAAAATGTCACTTTTTAAAGAAACAAAGTCTTACAGCTATTCCTACTATCTAAACATATTTTTTTAAGAGAATTTTGCCTTAGGGCCTGTGCACTTGCAGGAGAGACACACACACACACACACACACACACACACACATATACTCACACACACAAAGACAGTTTGAGGGAAAGTGAGAAATAACCCCACAGGGGGATAGCCACACTATAATCCCTTCTCCTCCATACTCCTTGTAGGATCTTGGGCATGTATGTAGATGCACTCAGTGTGATGTTCAAGCCACCTGGTCTGGGACTTGAACTGTGGTTGGCCATGTAGGAGTCCAGAGATGTCACTACTACATCATTAGCTGGCCCCCTTATACATATATGTCTTAGGTATTAGGTGACCATACACAAAGTTCTATTACACCAGGACAGCTAATTATTAATCAGGAAGTTTTATCTCCTTTTTTAATAATCTCTTTTATAGGCAATGAATAGTGAGTTCTGATAAAGGCTAATTTTATTCTCTTTGCTAGCAAAGAACACATATCTCTCATTTCTTACATCTTCACAGATGAGAGGAATTTTTTTCCTTTTCTAAGGAATAGATTTGGGAGATACTTCTTATTTCTCTTGACCCAATTTCTCTTTCATTATCGAGAGAGAAGGCAATCCTCTAATTGGGAGGATTAAGAGAAAGAATTCAGCATGATCATCTCAGGACCTTCATAGAGCTCTTTGAGAGTGTCAGGCATAGCTTTCTTTGTTAATTTGTGTCCTAAACTGTAGGAGATTGGATGATGGATTCCTGTACCTCCAAGAAGATGATACACATTTTAGAGATGAATTCTCAGAAAACCCAGCTGTGGTTGCAGATGAGGTTGCTTATGCTAAGGCAATTTTATTTATAAGAACAAGGATATTTTGATGTCTATCTGACAATTGCCACACTCAGGAAAATAATATCTGAATATTATTTATGAGATCCCTGAAAAGTCCAACCTATTCCATCCATGGGAGCAGGTTTATCGAGAAAGTTTCTCTCTACTCTCTAATAGCCGCAGTAACAGCAAGTAAACATAATTTCTTGAAAGACGGTGTTCTTACAGGAACTTGGTAAGCATCACACGTTCTTTTTTTCTTTTTCAAAATACTGTATGTACAATTTAGTGTTTTAGGATAGGCAAACAGATTGTTCTGCCTTTCCCATTTGGCACATCTCGTCTCAGTTTTCTTCCCAATAAGGAACCGGCTTTAATTTTAAGCCAAGTATCCATGAGATCTTTAGGCAAAATACAGGAAGAGAGTTAACAAAACTTCCCAAAGAATCCTATGTTTGGGGTTTTGAGAGAGAAATTAGATATAGCAAAATACCAGATTTTACTGATAGGTGTCACAAAGATAATACTTTTTCTGTGATTTGGGTCCTCCAACCCAATGATACTTTGAAATAGATTTTCTCCCTGTGGTCACTACACTGTTCTGAAAATACAGTTAACCTATAGATACTTTACTATATACAATATGATATTATTTTGTGGTACCACAGTGTTTTGAATTCCATCTCCTATGCTTGAATAATGAGAGGGAAAGTAGGTTTTAGTGATCTTACTTAAGATTGATTAATTACTTATATATTGATAGTTTTTTTTCCAGGTTGTCCTTTCTGAGAACAAACCACATCAAATTAACCTCATTCATTCATTGACAAAAGTTGATTGACAGTGGTTTAACTTCAGGAATTATTTTAAGAACTGGTGACACACAAGTCAAGAAAACATAAAGGAATCTTAAATACTGGTTGGAGAGATTAGCAGTACAAAATTCATAAGTAAATCACTTAGTAATTTGAAGTCAATAAGCTCTAGAAAACAAAATAAAGCAAAACAAAAAAAAAGAGGTGGGTAGCCTATAGGGGCAGCAAACGGAGTTTTAAACTTTTAAATAGAATGGCCCAATAAATTCACATTGAACAGAAGAAAACATCTGGACAGAGATTTTTTATTAAATTTAGTTATTTTTGTTTTTGAGAGAGAGATAGAGTGAGAGTGTATGTGCATGCCTGCACATGATATAGAGTTAAGGTCAGGTACCCTTAAGAGAGTCTTGTGACCCTGTAATTACCTTCCTTCCCCCCTCCATTCTGGATACATGTGGACTTGGGATCTGAATGCATGGTCTATCATGTGGCTTCTAGCTCTGCAGTTCAGTATGCACCTGCCTAAGCCACCAAAACTTAAACATGAACATGCATGTGGGAAGTAGAAAAGAAAGTCATGCATATACACAGGACGAGCCATTCCAAGAAGAAAAAACACGCTTAAAGGTTCTCAGTGAAAGGATCCAACACCATGGCCCAGTGGTTAAGGGAGCTAGAATCTGCATGGCTGACTGAGGTTTAAATTCAAACCCTCGTAGCTTTAAAAATATCCCAGATGGATGAATGTGCATGCCCCAAATCTCAGAAGGATAAAGAAATAGAAGAGAAAGGACTGCAGCATTACCATATTCCACTGGGTGAGGCTTACTTTTTCTCCCTCCCTTCCTCTCTCTCACTCTCTCTGATGAGTACATGTGCCCCCGGCAATGTAATAAATAAACAAATAAATAGAAAGATTCTGATCAAGAATTGCATCTTGAATTTAATAGTCAGAGGCTGGTATGACTGGAGTTGATTTAGTATAGAGAAGGTCAGAGAGATTCTTGGAGTACATGTGTTTAGGACCTTAGACCCATTATCTGGAATTTCAAAAACTGAGATGGAAAGTCCCTGTAGGATTCTGTGCTTTAACTTTTGTTGATGTGAAAGAATAGACTGAATTGAGTAGTTCAATGAAGAACAGAAGTAGGAAGATCAATTAGGGTACCAGTGTAACAGTACAAATATGGTGGGCTAGACCAGTTTGCTACCAGTGGATGGGGCAAAACACTGGATATATTGTGACTATTAAGACAACAAGGTATGGGCCATCCTTATGGCCCAATGATTAAGGGAGCCTAATCTCACATATCCAACAGTGGTTAAAATCTTGGCCCCAGCAACTTGAAAAACACATGGTCACACAAATGCCCCAAATTCAAACAAGATGGAGAAATGGATGAGAAAAGATTATGGCATGGCCACACCCTATGGGGGAGATGATTTCTCCCTTTCTGTTTTCTTTCTTTTTCTCTCTGGCAAGTGAGCAAGTGCGTGTACCCTTTGGCAAGCAGGAAAAAAAGAAAAAAAAAAAAACAGCAAAGTTTATTGAAAAGAATGGAAAGTAATATAGGAGCATATTTGCTCTTGAATATTTAAAGTTTTAGTTAAAACATACATTAGAGAAATCAAATACAGAAGTGACAATAGAAAGTCTGTTTTTGGGAGAAAAGCCAAGGTTGTTGAAATAGATATATGTATATATATATATATATATATATATACACACACATATATATATATACACACACACACACACACATAAATATCTGTCTACCTATATATATATTTATATTTATATTTAATTTTCCATGAGAGAGAGAGAGACAAACACACAGACACTCCAACAAGACCTTTGTGCTATGATCTACCCTCAGCCTCAGTCAGCTCAGATCACAGGCACATACATACATACTTGTACTACGAGTGCTCAGGGACATCTCAGGACAAGAACCCAGGACTTTTCCATGTGGGTCCAGTCGTGTTATTACTGTACCACTGTCTGGCCTTGTTAATCCACAATTGAGAGTGGTGACCACATAAATGAGATTTAAGACCAGAACACTGGATGTGATCACCAAGTGAATGAGTTTAGATAGAAAAAATCTATTGATAATGAAGACTAAGAGATGAGAAAGAGATGCCAGCAGTGGCATGGTGGTTAAGGTATCAGACTTCCACATGGCCAATTCTGCAGTTTGAGTCCTGGACCCGGTGGCTTGAAAATCCCATTGGGAGTGTGTACGTACATGCCCAAGATTTTGGGAAGAGAATGGAGGAAAAGAAACTGTAGCGTGACCATTCTTCCCCACCCTGGGGGGGGGGGCAATTTCTTTCTTTCCTATGTCTCCCTCTCTCCAGTGAGTGCACGTGAGGCAAAAACTTCTAAAATAAAACCATGCTGTGTGTGTATGCCCAAAATCTTAGAAGGAGAATGGGGAAGAAGAGACCGTATACCATAGGGGTTGATTTTTTACTTTCTCTCTCAATGTCATTGTCTAACTCCAGTGAACACACACTCTATGACAAAAGCAATAAAAAAACAAATAAATAAAACAAGGTGAGGACAATAAGAATATATAAGAGAGACCACTAAAACACCAGCAAGCTCGATGGTAGGAAAACAACAACAAAAAAACAAAAATAGAAGAATGTGCTCTCCTAGAATTAAGGTAAATAAGGAAGTAGGAGAAATAGATTTTGCTATAAATTGTTTATAGATGAACTGAGATGACTACTGAGAGTGGCTATGGATTTAGCAATGTGAAAGTTGTTGGTGACTATGACAAGGACAGTTTTGCTGGAGTTGTGTTGGAGAAAACCTTTATAAAGTAGGTGCAAGAACAGTGGTAGACATTCTAGGAATTGTGGCTAATTTGAGTTTTGGCAGGTAAACCTTCACTAACACTTAAGTCACAGTCCTTGTAGACATCAGTTTACTCACCAATAAATCTGATGAAATGCCTCTTCAAGTACCCAAGAGGACCACCTCTCCTCTGTGTCTTGAAATTACGTATGACTATTGGTCTGTCTTTGGCAAATGAGCTGTCAGCAGAAGTGACACTTATCAGTTTCAAGCAGAAGCATTGAAATTGGGTGTAATTATCCATCTCTTCTTTCTGCTGCTATTGGTAATATTCTGTATGGTAAAATCTATGTCAGCCTTGACCCAATGTGGATGAGACTTCCCACGTAAATGTATGATGTTCATATGGTATGAGTGAAATAACATACTTTGTTGTTTCAAACCACTGAATTATTGGGATTATTGTTTACTGCAGCCTGACCTAGCCTAACCTGATTAGTACACATCTGTGCTCTCCGTTGCACCTGTTGGAATTGCTGTTCCTATACTGGAAAGTCAAAAGCTCTGGAGGAAATGACCAGTATCTGCTTTCCTCATTAGCATCAACAGAATTAGAATGATAAGGTAGCTTTTATTCTTCCCTAGACATGAGGCCTCTTCACACCAGTAGGTGCTGAGAGATGACTATAGCATGCTTTAGTTTTACACACCTGGGAGATAGAGAGGGCCTATACAGTCACTGGAACAATCTGGACGAATGAAAAAAAAGAACATACTCTCAGATCACATTCGGAATTTCCATTGTTGCTATTATAATTACTATTAATATTATCAAAGTAAAAATATTTTTAGCACCACAGATTAATTTCCAGTGTTGCAGAAGAAAATAAATACTTATGTTTTTAAAAATGGGTTTATTCCCTATAGATATGTTCATTGTCCAAGTGAATGCATGATTCTTATAATACATTGAATTTAAGCAATTACAGTAATACAAGGGAATTGAAACTGGTGGAAAACCTGAACAGCATTCCAAATGACTTTGAGTTCATTTCTGTCTCTCTTTTTCTTCCTCAAACTGCACCCAGCCAGACCATTCAATTCAGCAAGTCACAGAAGATGGTGAGATATTACACCATTATAATGCTGTATATATAATTCATTCACCACATCAATGAAATGGTGATAAATGTAGGACTTACTCACAAGGATCATTTCACATATTTCATCTCAAGCCTTTTTCAATAATTTTTATTTTTTAAATTCCCATTATAACTCTCATCAGCTGATCACCCACATCATCATCAAAATTTTATTCCGCTTCCAAAAGTGATGTGGAATAGTGAAATCTGGGTGTGAACTGGTACATGGGCAACATTCGTTGAGTCTCCTCGAACTGAAGAGCGCAACCTTACCTTACAACATATCTAAGAGACAGATTGAATATTAAATGTAATACTTTATTTCCCAAGTTAGGTCTCACTCTCATAAAACTGGTACACTTTTTATTTTTATTTTATTTATTTATTTTTTCCATTCAGCAAGCATATGTTGAAGGACTCTAAGGGAACTTTGTAAAGTTCATGAAAAAATAAAAGTAGGAGTTTGTTTTGATGCAAAACATTTGGAAATCCGTGAACAGCTTTTTCATAATAAGCATTAACTTCTTTATTTTTTTAAATGTATGTTTTTATTTTATATTCTTTCATGGAACATCATCACAGCATACAGATTGTGATTTTCCATCCAGAATATACTGTATAGTGGCTTAATCATACATGTTATCATCAACAAGTAATTTTCCATTTCTTTTTCTTGTATATATATTTTTCCCCTTATTCCTCACCCTCTGCCATTTCCCACCCTCCTCCCATACTGTCTCTGGTATCTGCAGTTACTTTTCATTCCTTTTTTATTTTTTTTCCACATTTTATTGATTCACAAAATATCTTAATTAATCTAACTACTTTCAATAGTAAGTTCAGCTGATATATACATATCTGTGAACACATGTTGTCTTTAGGCATGAAACTCAGTGAGTAGAATGAATATACTATAAAGTAGCACCTAACTGAGGCTATATAGATTATTGTGGCTACTAAATAGATATTTTTAATATATTTTTTAATTTCAAGAAAGACAGTTTTAGCTTTAATAAATTAGAATAAAAATGTTAAGAGAACTATGCTTAAGACTTAAAGCCAGGAAACAGGTTAGGATTCTGTTCAGAGAGTATAGGGATTATGGCATGGCCATACCCCATGGGGAGTGATGGACCTGTCGATAACTCAAGAGAAGACAAAAATCCTTAGCTCTGGAAAATAAAGCATAGAAAAAGATCAGTAATGTTTTAGACAAAAGTCACAATTCTGTTTCACCAGTTCAGACTCAAGAACTTAATCTATCTTCTGTTGTGGTCCTATCTTTCTGTTTAAATTCTGGAAAACAATGTCAACTCTGGACTCATCCCTACCATCAAGCTGCCCATTTTCTTAGTTGTTTTTGAACTCTTATTTCTGTGTGTCTGCCTTTAGTTTTCCTGATCTAGCACTCCAAGGCGTTCTGAAGGGAGTGCTATGGCATTAACTTTTTGAAGAGCCCCTCATACATGCCATAATCCCTGCTCTTAAGAAGTTTTCCTTCCAGTGACAGAGACAACAGGAAAATCATAACTGAACAGCTCAGTATGAGAAGTCTTGTAACAGAGACCAGAATATTTTTGGTGAGAAAAACAGAATGCAAAAGCAAATGTGGTCTGAGGCTTTCCTAGAAAGTTTCTCTGAACATGTGGTTTACTTGCTGTGTCCTCTTACAAGTTTAAAGAAATTTCCAGTTTGGGCAAAAGAGAGCAGCTTGTTCAAAATTACGAATCATGGAAGGGGATGGGCATATTCATTGTATTAGCTTCCTAGGATTATCATAATGACAGAAACACATTGTGTCACAGTTCTGGAGGCTAGAAATCCAAAATCAAGAGGCAGGCCACACTCCTTCCAAAAAATCCTTCCTTGCCTCTTCCAGCTTCTGGTATCACCAATCATCCTTTCTTGCAACAGCATAATTCTGATCTTTGTCTCCTGCTTCACTTGATCTGCTTCTCCTTGTACAGCTCTGCTCTCACATGGTGTTTCCCTCTGTGCCTGTGTTTGTCTATATCCAGATTTTTCTCTTTTTACAATGACAAGTCATATTAAATTAGGGCTCCAAGCTGATCATCTTATCCTCACCTAGTTACAGTGATAGAGACCTTCTTTCCGAATAAGGTCACATTCACAGGTACTAGGGGCTAGGACTTCCTCACATCTTACATTTTTTCAGGTGTTGCTGAGGTGGTGGCACAATTCAACTCCTCGCACTCATGGAAAGCTAAGGGTGGCAGAAATATAGAGAAAAGTTTGGGAAAAGAGGAGGATGCTGGAGCCAGATTGTGAGGCACAGAAAATACCATGTGGAGAAGCCCTGAGGCGTGTTTTAGCAGGAGAGTGAATCAAGCAGCTCTCTTTTTATAAAGATAATTCTTATGGCAACACAAAAAATGGACCAAATGGAAGTTCTAGTTGTATATGAAGACCATAACAATTGACCAGATAATAGTAGGGGGAGCTCAAGAGAGGCCAGAGCTAAGGAAATTTCTCAGATGTGATGACTGTTAACCCCCTGTGGGAGAATCACAGAGGAAACAGAGAATGACCTGCGTTTCCAGCACTGGGTATTGGGCAGCAGATGAGACAGCGAACCAAGAGATGAGCCATATGTAGTAAGCTGATTGGCAACTGGAAGAAAGGAAAGGAAACTGAAATGCTTAATTTAGAATATGTTAAGTTGATTTAGGGGGAAAAAAGGAATATAAGCAACATCTTGAGAAATACAAATGAGTTTCTTTTACACTGGGTTAGTTCTTACATATTTACAAATGTTAGAAATGGTTATATTCTCAACTGTTTTAGTAGTGAGGAAAAAAGAGTAATGATTATCGAAGGTGTGTGAGTTTTCGATTGTTACATAAAAATTTACCAGAAACAAGTATCTTAAAACAGGAACTAAAGGGACCTGCAGATGACATAGTGGTTATGTCTCTGGAAACCCACATCGTTGACCACAGTTGAGTACCACTTGGTGGCTTGAAACTCATGTTAGGCATGTGTGCATCCATGCCCAAAATCCCTGGAGGAGAATGGAGGAGAAGGGATTGTATGACGATCCCCTGAGGGGTGATTTCTCACTTTCCCTTTCACTGTCTCTGCCACTCAGTCTCTGGGAGCACATGGCCCTAAGGCAAAAACCAGGACATAAGTATTTTCTCACAGCTTCTCTCAATTAGGAGTCTGTGTGTGGATTATCTGGTCTTCTATTCAGGGTCTGAAAGACTAAAATCAATTAGAATTCAGTCTTAACTGAGGCATAAGGTCCTTTTACATGGTTACTTACTATAGGATGAATTCAGTTGCTTCCTGTTGTAGTAGTGAGGGTCTCAGCTCCAGAAGATGGTCATAATTATCTGACGTGTGGACTGTTCCATTACAGGACACTTTGTTACTTCAAAGCCAGAAGGAGCATCTATTACCTTAACTCTTTCAGATTTCCAACTTCTATTAAAAGGCTCAACTGATTAGGTCAGGCCCATTCAGACTAATCTCCCTTAAGGTTAACAGAGTGAGTTGCTTAGGGACATTGTCTGCAGCTGAAAAATTCCTTCTTCTTTGTCACATAAGGTAACTTAATCATGAGAGTATCTCATCATAATCACAGATACATCCACCCATAATTTATACAGGGTATGTACACCACAGGATAGAGATCTGAGATTTGGTAGAACAAGGGCTACCCTTCATATTTTTTTACTTCAATTTAAATGTTATTTTCTAATATGCCATTTTGCTTCCAGTGATTCCACATGTCGAATTCTGTTTAGGTGACGAAATGTTTTATGTGGGGCCACGATTCTGGCTTAGCACAATCTTCTGTCCTCCTGAGCAAAAATAATGAACATTTTTTTTTTTTTTTTTTGAGAGGTTTATGCTATAGGGCACGTGCGCTCGCCAGAAAGACAGAGAGAGACAGAGAGACAGAACGTGAGAAATCACCCCCCAGGGGGCATGGTCACGCTGCAATCCTCTTTCTTTCATTCTCCTCTCAGGATCTTGGGCACACATGCACACACGCCTGGAATGAGTTTAAGCCACCGGGTCTGGGACTCAAACTGTGCTCAACTACATGGGAGTCCAGCGAAATAGCCATTACATTAACTGCTGGTCCCTGAACATTCTTTTTTTTTTTTTTTTTTTAAGAATTATACTTTAAAAAATGTTTTTTTACTGTTATTTTTTTAAAATTTGACCAGAGAGAGAAAGACAGACAGAGAGAGAAAGTGAGAAAGTAAGCCACCAAATCTGGGACTTGAAACTGTGGTTGGCTATATGGGAATCCAGAGCCTTAACCACCAAGCTGTCTGCTGGCCCCCTGTAAGCATTCTTAACCATGACCCTGAGTTTCTGTCACATACTTAACCAGAAATAAAGATTCATTTTTCTATCAATCAGTATAAACTAACAAAAACCAAAACCAAAAATTACATGTATTTTAGAAATGTTCACTGAAAATAAATTTTCTAGGTATTCTCAAATACTTTCAGTTACCAGTAAAAGTCAATCTCACAGTTGTAGCTATTAATAACAGTGATGATATCTACCCAGATTTTACAGCCATATATATATATATATAAATATGTTCATGCATTTTCTCAAGTCAGTCTTAAAATTAACCTATAAATTCTATTCCATAAACATGTATTTATCCTTCACCATGTGCATTGTAAGAGGCTCTTTGTAAACAAAAATCAGTAAATTACAGCCTTTATTCTTACCTAGTTCAAAGTTTAGTTGGGTGAAATATATAGACGTCATTTTATTAAAAAGAGACCAGGGTCAGAGAGAAGAGATACTGATAAAAACAAACAAACGAAAATCCCGTTATTAAAATAGAAAATCTCACTTGTTCCAACATCGTAATAAGCAGTTTCCTATGATCTCATATCAGTGTATGTTTTAGTGACATAATATTCAAATGATTCATATACATCCACTTACATGTCAGAATATTAATTTAAAGTAATGATGAGTGGTGGAAGGAGAAAAAACTCTGAATGCTAAACTCTAGTGGGTTGGTTGATGGATGCTATTTTCTCTAAGTGTCTGAAACTGAACAAACCTCGACAAAAAGGCATCTGACACTGGCCAATGTGTTGTGTGGCTGTCTTTATTGTTTCTCACCATCTGGAGCAATATCTGAAAATGAGACAAGAGTAACCTTTTCTCTGATGCCATAGATTAGATTATGTCTCAAATCTCAGAAGACATTTTCCAGGAAATCACAGCTGGAAATAGGACTAGGTTAACTAATTGCCTTCATGATTCAGGGTAGGGATTGGGAGACTGAAATCATTGAAAGGGAAGTGATTTTTTTTTTTTTTTTTTTTTTTTTTTTTTTTTTTTTTTTTTTTTTTTTTTTTTAGGTCAAGGCAAAGAAAATAGAAATCTAGATTATTCACTGAGAGTTTCCAAAGAATGACAACAATATAGAAACAGATGCCGCAGAAATGGCTAAATAGTTTTGAAAATTGCTTACCTAGTATTTAGAGAGAAAAACAATATTCCAGAATGAATTGAACAGCTTTGTGGCACAAACAACTGTGTTGTTAGATAAGCTCCTTGGTTTTCTTTTTTTAGAACAACTTTTAAAATCCTTATTATATTCCATTGTATTTTAGTATCTCTGACTTCTGATTGGTTTGGATTTCCATTGCCTGATCCTTCCTCACAGTAAGTTGAAGAGGTAAAATAATAAGCAAAGAAAGAAAAAAATAAGAAGTTGAAGTTCTCTATTCTGTATGCAGCATGTGAGAAAGTTTCTCCTTTTCCCTTTTCATCAAGTTATTCAACTTTGCTAATGATTAGGCAAAAGGAATAAATTGCTGCCTAATTAAATTTGCAGATGGTATTCAATAGTGAGGGTATGTGAGGATAAGGGAATAATACAAGAGGACTCAAAAGCTTTGCATTCTATGCATGAAAGAATGGAAGGGCATGAGTCAGTGTGTGCAATTACATTTGGCAGATGGAAAAAGGGCAGATGGAGGCTACTGGACAAAAGAGCTATTGGATAGCCAGAGACAGGGCATTTGGAGGAGGAGTAAGAGATGGATTCAAATAGCTGTAAAGTATCAGTGAACGATGATTCCTGTAGGGGTTAACACCTGGATTAGTGCATAACAGATCTCCCATGTGTGTAATTCAAGAGAGAAGCCCCTAACCGCATACCCAAATGAGTTTTCGATATTTGGCAGACCACTAACCCCGTCGCATATCTCTAGGCACACCATGGCTCCCGAACTAACCACTGGGATTTCATTCACTCCCTAAGTGGAATAAGCTTATTGACCACATGCCAGAAGAGTAGGTGGCCATGTTTCAGAAAGTGCAATACCAGATGACCTATGTGGTACATATTTCTTAATTTTTTTTTTAAGAGAGGTTTTTACTATAGGGAACATGCACTTGCCAGAAAGACAGAGAGAGACAGGGAGACAGAAAGTGAGAAATCACCCCTCAGGGGAGATGGCCACACCAGAACAGTCCCTTCTCCTCCATTTTCCTATTGGGACCTTGGGCACGCACGCACACACACCCAGCGTGAGTTTAAGCCACCAGGTCCAGGACTCGAACTGCGGCTGGCTACATGGGAGTCTAGAGACATAGCCATTATGCCAACTGCTGATCCCAGTATTTTTTAATTATAAGTTCTGCTGATGGCAAGTCATTTAAAGCTTTTTTTTTAGTTCAAGACAGATGCACTGTGGTATAAAATAGAAGCATTGTGTGCGTTTTGGGATGTAACTCAATATTGCAAAAGATTTCTCCCTTACAGTGTGCTATCTTGGTTTATGTGTCCAGATCTTCTTGGGGTTACATGTTTTCTCTTCCTTAAGGTTAGAGGCATTTACATGGAAAGAATTGATAAACATACTATATTCCAAATGTGTGCAAGCATGACACAAAATACCTATTTATCTTGAAAGTGTATTAATTTATTAAATATTAATGAAGCACCTACCCTGGGCGAGATGCTTTTTTCAGGAAAGGAGGGGTGGCTGGGAAAACACTTTTCAAGAAACAAGTCTCTACTCAAGAACATACATTCCAAGTTTATACCACATTTATGAATCCTTCATATACAGTAATTTAACACAATGTTATGTAAAGTATTATTGATAGTCTTTTTAGTTTGCAAATATTTATAGGGCACTTCCATATTCTGACAGTGTGTTAGGCAATAGAGATACAGAGGTGAACATTTCAGACCTGCTTTCTGCCCTAACCTAGCTTGAATTCTAACCAAGATGACTGTTAATTAAGAAATCAATCCTAATGCAATTTCATGAGTTTTGTGCAAGAGGAGAAGAATTTGATATAGAATAATCTGGCAAGGAAGTATCATCTGCATTGGGTTGCATAAAATTCAGAGAAAATGCACTTAAGCCAAATAGATACATAGTTGGTCAGATGGACAGAGTAGAAAGTTATGATTTGGGTGGAAGGTAAGAGTGAGGTTGAGAAGGTGAGAGGAAGCATAACTTACTCAAGGGCATGAACGTGCTAATGATGATTAGAATGAGGCTGTCACCACAAAGCTGGTCTCAGAGATCCTCATAGGGCATCCTAATGTATATATACATTATCAAGGGTGATGGAAAGGGGAAGGAAAGTTTTAAGTGACACCAAAGCATGACCAAAGTTTTATATATATAAATATATATAATATAATATATATAAGTTATATATATACATATACATATGTATATATGCACACACATATATAATGTATATACATGTATATATATATATGTATATGTATATATATTGGAGAAGTTTTTGCTGTAGGGTGCGTGTGCTCATAGAAAAACAGAAAGAGACAGAGAGACAGAAAGAAAGAAATCATTCCCCAGGGGGAATGGCCACTGCAGTCCCTTCTCCTCCAGTCTCCTCTTGGGATCTTGGGCATGCACGCACACGAGCCTGGCATGAGTTTAAGTCACCAAGTCCGGGATCCGAACCACAGTTGACTACTTGGGAGTCGAGTGACATAGCCATTACACCAACTGTTGGTCCCCAAAGTTATATTTTTTAAATGGTTGATCTGGCTTCAGTATAGAGAATGGATAGTAGAGAGGCAGAACTGTCGTTAGGGAGAGCCTTCAGGATGTCATTGCAAAATTCAGGAGAAAGAAGATGCTCGTTAGGATGGAGCCAGGAAGTGGCAGTGAAGACAAACTAAAGTGATCTTTGGATGTGAGGATAGAGGATCATTGGTTAGAGACAAGTCACAGACAAGGAGGTGAGGGGCTACTCTTGGGTTTGCAGTGGATAAATGTTTGCATGTGTTTTCCATAGCAGTTTGGGGAAGAGATAGATGAGTATACTTTTGGATACTTAAATGCATATTAACTTTAAAGATCCACATGTGTAGTAGAACAGGAATCTAGAAAGCTGGAAAGGACTGGAACTTGGTCTTTCCAAACAGCATTTGGTTAGTCTCGGGCTGTAAATTCTGTAGAGGCAAACAATACCATAACATATTCTACTTATTGGACTTTATTTCCTCCCATGAAATGAAGCTGAGATTCTTCTCAATATCCTAGAATGGGGCCAGACCCTATTCTATCATTATTTTGGGAATAAATCCAAACTTGTTCTGAGATTCTTTTAAAGTGACTTATACAAAGACTTGCAGCCCAGCAGTAGAATGAAAACTTGAGTCTAGGTCTCTATACCATCCAGCTAGGTTGCTTTTATTTATTCCACATCCCCACCCTCTGGACTATAAAAGCCCACACAATACTCAAATGTCCATAGCGATTCTCAATGTCTTACTCTACCTTCCACTGATCAGAAGCATCCATGTTCTTTTTTTTTCTTTTTCTTCTGAGTAATGGCACAAGTCCCCATGTGGGAGCTCCTTCTCACTGCTAAAGAGAGCCAAAGGCCTCTTTGAACATGAGCCCAATTTCCTCCCTACCAACAATCACTGTCACAAACTGACCACTTTGGCAGTGCTGCCAGCTAAGAGCAGACAGGTTGACTGACAGGAAGCACGGATCTGCCGCTCACACAAATCTAGGTAGGCAAGGGATGGAAAATAGGTGTGCTGGGCCTGTCTGGCACCGACAGCTTCCACCACACCAACATTTCAATCAGTACCATGTTCAGCCAGCCTATGTGTCACTCAAAAATAGCTCCAGGGGTGGCTTCCAGGGAGCCAGTCAAGTCCCTGGGCTGCTGCAGGGAGAGGGGTTACTAGGTCCGTCAGCGGCATCTGCCACACCTCCTTCTCTTGCCAGATAATTAGGATACAGTCCAGTTGGGTGACTTTATCCTGCCCGAGGAAGTGACAGCTAACACTGGGCTGGCAGAGGGGAGCACTCCATGGTTCAGAATGACAGTCCAAACCAGCAGGAACTGTCCAGAGCTTCCAAGAAAGCTGAGTTTTGTTTATTCTTTCTTGGGGGAGGAGGAGAAACAGCAAGTCTAGCTGTGCTTTAGGATGCCAGTCTAACTACATAGGCACTTAATTTCTGGCACAAACGTACACTTGTTTTTATAGATAAACGAACCTGTTCACATACCTAGGCACAACCCTACCTGTTCATATGTAGGACGATTTAGGCATAAACTACATACATACAAATATGCATGTATGTTTTCAAAACACTCCTACGCTATTATGTGTGCTTATAAGCACAGATTTGCAAGGTTATACTTGGACATGTGCATATCGAAAACGCACACATAAGGAAATGCTGCATGTGAGGTACACAAACACATAGATATTAATGCACATCGCCATAGACATAGATACACAAAAGCACATGTATAATAGATTCACATCTTCCTATCAACACAAGGAAACATATATATGACTACATGTAAAAGGATAACTGTACAGACGTACTTTATACACCCCCCCACTCACATTCTTTTCTCAGAAACAAATTTAAAAAGAAAAGGAGAAAGGGTGAAAAACATTTATCCATTGGAGTCTCTACGTGTCATCACTCAAATCACTTTCAAGCTATAAAACAGAAGAGAGGAAAAAATCAATTCCTGATTGGAAAGGTTCAAGGGCTGTGAAATCAAGTTTTATTTTATTTCCAAATATCATTCAGAAAAGTTTACACGTTTTCAGAAAAGTCTGGTCTCGCCGGGGGCAAAGGCCCAGCTAGAAATGGTAATGGGAAAAGGCCCTGCAAAGTTCAAGGCAAAGTTCAGTGCAGAGGTCTGAAACGGCACTTTCATCTTTGCTGCAGGAAAAGGGGGGCTGGGAATGTTTCAAGTGCCCTGATTCAAATAATGGCCACAAGGGCTATCTGAGGTGACACTAGTCACCTCATTGATTGCTAAGTTTGACTTGGTCAATTCGCATTATAAAATAAATGCATGTGAGAGCTGTAAAGAGCCTTAGAAAGCTCCTTTTATTTCCTCTCTTTTCTTTTTGAATATATAGAGAAAAAGAAGTTGAAAGGAGATGCCTGGCTTGCCCAAAACCACCCAGAGAGAAGGTGTAGAGTAGGGACTGAGCTGAACCAACTGGTTCCCCAGGTCCAAACTTTCTGCCTTTTCCCATTAGACATCTGCCTTTGGAGCATCTTCCCCACTGGGCGGAACATTATTGTCTCAAAGATAAACATGCAACAAATTAACTCATGCCATATTGGGGGTGTTTAATTGCAGACTACTGGCTGAGGGCTGGTAGCTGGCCAGAGGTATCACCAGGGCCAAACCCAGGTGGTACCTGCAGAAGAGTAGTAGCATAGTTTTCTACTTGAGTGGTCTCCTTGCCTGTAGGCTCACTTTAATTCTTAATATATGCTAAAGTTGCCAGGTCTTTGATGACCAGGGCTGGACTCTGGATAACCTAGCAGGTTGCTGTGGAAAAACCCAGCACACTCTGAAAAGCAGAAATCTTAATAAGCTAATAAGCTCAGCAGGAAGTGAAAGGATCCAGGAGGAGGAGACAGAGAAGGTGACATTGATAAAGTCAGATGCTACCATTGTAAGATTCACTTTTCTCATTGAAATGATAATAATAAAAAATAAGAGTACAAAGAAAAATTATAGATTGTGGAGGTGTTTAAATTAGTGAATGTGTTGGAAAATACATTGTGAGCTTCCTGTAAAGTATTTTAGTGTCTATAGAGTTAGTGAAGGGAAAACATCCCAGAGCTTTCTTTCCAGCTTTTATCCCCCACTGTGAATGCCTTTGTTATTCACCAAGTTGAACTTGAGCCATCCTTTTAAAGATTGGCCAACTGAGCTGACTTGAGCTGCCCTGTCTAGAAGAGTCCTCAGATGTCCTCAGCATTTCCAGTATTTTCCATATCAGTTCTGGGACATTATTCTAAGAGGTGTCACTCAGTGCCCTATAATGCTAGCTATTGTAGTAAATGACACAATATTCTACAAATAAAATTTCCCTCTTGTAGCTTCAAAATAAAAAATACACAGAAGCATCTTTAAAGCTCTGAGAGGTTATTCAGGAAAGAAATCGGCTCGATTTTCTTGAATATGATGTTTTTAAAATATTTTGTCTTATATCCCAACACACTGTTTTATTCATGACTTTTAATGATGTGTACCTATTAACATCCTAAAGAATTTTCCTCAGCATGCAATTATGGGGTGTCCTCATTCATCTTAATGCCTTCATTTTATAGATGAGGAAGCAAAGTGAGGAAGAGGGAAGGGCATTGACATAGATCACACAGCAAATTCATGACAGAGCTGTAATTATTCCTGGTGTTCTCTCTCTCTTTTTTTTTTTTCCCTCAGAATTCCTATTGGACACAGTTTAAAATCTGATTATACTGTGTCAGATCATGCTATCTTTTTGGTTATTAGCTTGTGTGTATTTGAAATAATATGTGTAAAGTCACCCAACCTGGTTTCTGGAAATCTCAATCATTCAACAAATGTTGGATATGAACTTACCTATTATTGTGGTTTTTCACATGGATCATGAGCTCCTGGGAGGGTCTGCATCTTACATCTTCTGGATATCCCTGTAGCTCATATAGCCCTTCTAAATGTACCTGAGGCACTCAATACGTGCTTTCTCATACTGCTCGAAAATCAGGTGCAACATCATTCCTATGCTCATTGGAAAAGAGGAGAAAGCTTGGCATTAAAACAATGAAATGGGCTATTTTCCCTACAGAGTTAGTCTAACTTTAATAAAAGTTTCATGTTGCACTATTATCCCCTCCCCTCGTTATTCTCATACATTTCATGCTGGATATAAATGCCAAAATGCTTTATCTATCTGCATTTTCATGAGATTCATTGCTGCTGAAGAAACAGGCACTGTGACTTCCGGTAAGCAAAAGCTTGTCCTCAGTAGCCTTTCCTTTCCACCCTGCCCAAGTTCCCTCAGTGACCACAGCACAATAGTAATGGGAAAAGGAGCACTGCGTTTATTGTCATAGGTCAGAGTTAAAGACGTGGTTCTATTATTTCCCCATTCTGAGGTTTTGTACAGCTGCTTTCACTCTCTGGACTACAGGGTAGCAGAAATGATGATCTTGAAGCATCTGCTATTTCACCCCATCACACCTAAGTCTCCTTAACAGAATCATGATTTTGTTCAGATAGTTATCTATCCTTTTCATGATCAAATGATTTAGAGGAGAAAATTCTTTCCCCCAAAACAGAAATATATTCTGATCAATCTAAAGCAGTGATTTTAAAATTTACCAGACATCAAGTCTTCTGGAGACATTGTTAAAACATAGATTGCTGCTCCATTTCCAGACATTCTGATCCCACCAGCCTTGGGAGAGATCTTAAATGTGCATTTCTAGCAAAGTTCCTTCCTTACTGAGGTTGTAGCTGATGGTCTGGGGTTTATGCATTTTGAACCACCCTTCTAAGTCAGTTGGGGTATTCACATTTCTCTACTAGTCTGGGTATGCTGCTGTTAACTCATTCTCCCACACACAGAACCCAGGACAAGATGGGGTGCAAATAGTTTATTGAGACATAATCCTAAAACGACTGAGGAGTCATAATAAGAGACAGAGAAGCAAAGAAAGCTACTAAGAGCAAATTACTGGGCCAGTCTCCTCCCCTGTGTGGCATGGGGCTTTTTTGCTGCTAGAGGGTCTCTGCAGGACTCAGAATTTACTCTTTAGGGACAAGGACACCAGGATTTTAGTTCCCATCCAGACGTGGCCTCCAAGTTCATAGACACAGTATTCTAGGGTAGAAATCAGAGAGATGGGGTTGGCAGGTAGCATGGTGGTTCAGAGCACTGAAATCCCACATGGCCGAGTGTGGTTTGAGTCCCGAACCTGGTGGCTTGCTTTCTCATTTTCTCTCTCTCTTGCTCTCTCTCTCATTCTGTCCCTCTCTGGTCAAATTAAAATAAAAAAAATAAATAAAGTTAAAAACTAATCCTTTAAAAAAAGAAATCAGGGAGTTAAATAAGATTTGCTCAATAAATTGCTGGAAGTTTGGGGAGGGCCAAGTGCATAAGGAAGAGTACTGACAGTAGACAACACAGTATGCATATACAACTGATAACATAAGAGAGATACCTGAGAGGCTAAGAAAGATTTCTTTGTTCTTAAAATGATACCGATGGCAGAAAAATGGTTTGCTCTGGATATTGTTTGTCTGAATAGAACACTGGTATCATTGCTCTCTCCATATTGTAAATAGGAAAGTTAGCCTTGGAGTCACTGCCAAAGAGAACAGAACAGAGAGATGATGATGAAATTATTGAAGTACTAGCATAACCTAGGAGGAGGTAGCATCCTGCCAGACTTACTGCTGTGAGAGATGACAGATGGTATTGTTATTTACAACAGTTGGAATTGGGTTTTCTTTTCTTTCTTTTTTTTTGTTAAGAATTATTTATTTGATTTTATTCATTCATTTGTTTTATTTTTTTTAATTTGACCAGAGAGAGAGAAGTGAGAAAGCAAGCCACAAAGTCCAGGACTCAAACCATGGTTGGCCATATGGGAATGTCCAGCACCTTAACCACCACGCCACCTGCTGGTCCCTGGAATCGGGTTTTCTATCACCAGTTGCTGAAGCTCATGATGCACTGATTCCTTGAAACACAAAAGTTAGATGACATATAATCCCTAAATGTGGCTCTAGGTTAGAAGCATTTCTATCACTGGTTCTCATGATACTCTGATTTCCTGAAACTCAAAATTGAGAATTGAGGAGCCATGTAAACCCAAGTGTGGTCCTAGGCTAATAGCCTCACCTGGGAACTCATTACAAGTGCAGAATCTCAGGCCCCACCCAGACCTACTGAATCAAGATCTTCATTCTGCCAGGTCTCCGAGTAACCCATGTGCACATTATAGCATAAGGAGCCCTCGGCTCTTTGGTGCAGTGGTAATGTGCTCCTCAAGAGAAGCTGTATCCCACGTTGGTGACTGGTTCAAAGCCCCAGCCTGGTCAGCCTGAAACATGCTGGGCACCTGCACGAGTGCCCACGATCCAACAGATTGGGGGACGAGAGGAAGGGGATCCTAGTGTGATCAGACTGTGTGGAGGGTGCTAATCTCTCTCTCTCTAGGGTACACACACACAAACTTTATAATAATAAAAATTAAAAAATAAATAATTTTATAAAAGCAAAGTTAAAAATAAAATGATAATAAAGTGTGAGGAGCCCTGCCTTATTGTAGTGATTAAAAGGGCTTAGGAGTGGGAATTTTATTGGTATTTTATTATTGACACTTCGGTGCCCCCTTCTTGCTCCCCTATTCTTCATTCCTTATTTAAAAATAAGATTACATCAGCCTATGGAAATGTACCCAAATCTGTAATTCATTGCTGTCTAATTAGTCTGAAAGGCAATTTTTATGTAGGAGTTAGTTTTCCTAAATATTAATGAGCAATTAGAATTCTATTCTGAAAAGAAACGACTTTGTGAATTGAGGGTAAGTAGAGGGAGGTGACGAATAAAAGGATATGCAAGTAAACATGGTTATATATTGAGGTTACAACGTGGGCTTATATTTTCTTAAGCTTGACACCTGGAAATTTGAATGAAGGTAAACCAGCCGGCAGCAGGGTGACCCTCATAAACAAATGAATCCCCTACTGGGAAAAGAAAACAAACAAATAAAACTCTTCAAAGCAGAAAGTAAGCAAATGGCAGGCTCTGTTATCACTGGGAAAAGGTCTGGAATGTGACTGTAGCCTGCAATATCCCAAAACAGCATTTCTTAAGATATATTCTTCAGAATTTTAATGAGGCAAAAAAGGTAAATAAAACTCTTATGGTCAGATGAACTTGGAAAATGTTGGACAACAATCATAAAGAGGTTAGTGGTTTGATGTATGATTGTTTTTTACAAAGGGTCAACATTCGACAGGCCATCTTCTCACTCCAGATCTTGGCAAAATTTCCTGGCAAGTGCCTCTGCTTGCCCCTTGCCCCCAACTAGATTGTCTATAGAGCAGCAGGTACGCCACCTCCACCTTCCAAACACGGAGGAAGGCAGGTCACTCTCCTGCTGACAGTGCAGTAATGGATTTTATATTCAAATTTATATATTATTTTTTCTAATTTTGCCATCGGATCTGTTTTTCAGCTGTTTTGTGTTCTTCTCAGGGCCATGGGTTATAACCCTCCCTCATTCTTTCATTTTATTGAATATGGTTAAGGTATTTTTCTGAGCTTTCATACATGCATAAATATCCTTTTCTCAGATAAAACCTTTTCTTTTTCACTTCTCCTATCTCTAAATGTCCTTCAGAGCAAGACACAATTTATAGCGATCTTTTTTTTTTGGGGGGGGGGGGGGCAGCTAGAGGATAGGTGTATTTGCCAGAGACAGAGAAGGAGGGAGAGGGAGAAAGCACCCCCAATGAGGAATAGTCAAGTTGTAATCCCTGGCTCCACCCCGTCAGTGTTCAGGGAACACACACACATGTACCTCACATGTTTCTCAAGTTGCCAGGATCAAGGTTCTAATTACACAGTTGACCATGTGAAATCCAGTTCCCTTAACCACTAGACCTCAGATAAAATAATAAAGTGATACTTTTATTTAGGAAATTAGATAATTTTGTGTCTCTTAACCTAAACAAAAATCAAACAGGAAAAAAATCTCTGTCTTATTCGCCCTCGTGTCATTCCACCTAGTACAGCGTCTGAAGCATAGGGGATAATTGATAAACACGGAATGACCGAATAAGTTCTCAATCACTGACATGGTGACACATGGAGTTTTTTCAATGCATTGATTATGGGGATTTTATTTCTTTCCTTCATGGAAGTAATATTCTATGGGATAAACTTTGAGAAATGCTTTTCTTAAGTCAGTGCTACTTCTCCTAAGTGTGAAAAGGGAAATATAAGTTATACCTACATTTTGAACTCTGACTAGCTGTATGACCATGGGCAAAGTTATTTCAAGCTTGAGACTCACTTGTGGAATGATGAGACTGGAAGAGATAATCTCTACAATCCTTTTTTAGCTTTCAAATTCTAAAGTTCTCATCATAGAGAAAGAGCACCACTTTCACTTTGGTCATAGCAAGAGCTCTCAAAGAGTAAGGCAAATAGACTGACCTTATTTCACTCTAGGGTATTTATCGGCTAAGATGGTCAATCAGGGAAAGAAACTCTACACAGCATATCTCGTTTTCCATGACCTATTTCATGAAAACTTCTCTGATGTCTTTGTAGAAAAGAGTCAGAATTGGGGGCTTGGTGGAGGTGTGATGAAGGCATTCTGTAACTGGTTAAGAGATGGTTCTCAGGAGTGCTAATTAATTAATCAATGGCAAATTGGGGACAGGGACTGACAACAGCCCACAGGCTTTGTCCTTTATTCTGTCCTGTTCAGCATCTCTATCGATGTCTTAGATAAAGAGTGAGAGCTCTTGACCATCAAATATGTAGGTGACATGACAGTAGGCATATGTCAGATGACAGAATCAGAATATAAAGTGATCTGGACAGCCGGAAGACATGAAACTGTTTCCAAAATTGGAAATACAGTAATGTAAAAGAAATGGCCTAGAAACAGAAGCTGTAATGAATTGCACAACTTTATGATTACAAAAGTGTATGTGGTATGTGTATGCACATGCATTACTTAGAATTTTAGTTGATGGTAAGATCCAAATAATAATGTAAAATAGCTACCCAACATGAATGTTTTCTACAAATTGAAATTTTATAAATAGAAGCCTGGCATGTAAGAAGAAGCAGGTAATAATACTCCCTATTTAGGTAGGTTTCATGGAACCATTTCCAATTTTTAAAAAAAGAGAAATTATGAATACAGAAATGAGAACAAGATATTGAGGATGGAAGGGAAGTGAGGATATAATGGAAGAAATTAGGATTTAGTCTGAAGTGACAAAATAATTTTGGAGGCCATTATACCACCCTCACCAAATCAGGATTGAATACTCCTCTGATGCAATACCTCAGTGCCTAAAAACTCCCATGCATGCACCCCTCAAAATGTGTTTTTATTGCTTGCTTGAGTCCCTGATGAGACCAAAAATCCTGTAAGAGCAGGGTTTGAATCTGATCACCATTCACCTCAGGGTAATTAATTCAGAATCTAAAACATAGAAGAAATGAGTTGACAAATAAATAAATGACTTGTTTTCCTTAAATATTTGGGATGGCCATGCTGCAATCCCTTCTACTCCATTCTCCTCTTGGAATTTTGGGCTCTCATTCACACACACCTGGAGTGATTTTCAAGCTGCTGGGTTCAGGACTTAAACCATACTGTCGACCTGTGGGAGTCCAGTGCCTTAACCACTATATCACTGCAGGTCTTGACTTTTGTATTCTTTAAAACTTTATTTTAATTCAGAGGTTTCTTTCCACCAAGTTTGTTCTGACCCAACAGAACAACAAATTGTTTCCTGAATATTGTCTGCCCTTTTGTGCCTCTGGACCTTCAGTCTGGCTTTTCTGCCAATCCATAGCCCACCCATATCTTGTGCGTAAGGAATCCTACCCATTCTTTATAAAACCTCTCATGTTTGGTTTTGGTTAATACAGTTAGTGTTAGAACTCACCCAAACTAACTCTTTCCTACTCTACATTTCTGTAGAATATTTGGCTCTCTCTTATCCTTCACCACTTTCTGCTTTGAATTATAGAGGTCACTATCTGTCTGAGTTACCACTAATTCAAAATATAGGGGAAGTTTATGTGTGGAGATTAATGCATATTCTGCCAATCAAGGGACTTTCTACCTAAAACAGGAAGATTAGATCCAACATTCAAATCTTTTAAATATGCAATTATCTATCTGTTAACACTAGAAGTCCTCCTGGTATTATTTTTTCCTTCCTACATAAATATATGTAGAAACACATAGAGCCCAGTTTTTCATCTATAGTGCAATTAAAGAACAAAATCTACCTGCCCTCAAGGGTTGTTAACATGGGAGGAGGGGAGAGAAAGGAAATTATAGACAAAGGAGAGGGAGGGAAAAACTGAGTGAAAGTGACTGAAATGCAGATTTAGACTGTAGGATTGGACCAGCAGGTGGTTTAGTGGTGAAGGGTGCTAGATCCCATATGGCCAACTACACAGTCCCAGTCCTGGCCCTGGTGGTTTGAGAAAAATGTGTGGTGTGCATGAGTGCATGCCCCAAATCTCAAAAGGACAGATGGAGGAGAAGGTATGGCGTGACCTTCTCCACTAGGAGTCTTTCCTCATGTTGCCTGTCTCTCTGCCTCTCTCTCTCTAGCAACTGTATGCACCCCCCCCCCAAAAAAAAAAGAAAGAAAAAGAAGAAACAAACAAAAACAAACCCAAAATACTCTATGGTGTAAGAAAAGCAGGATGGCAATATCTGTCACTTGATTTGGTTGACAGGTTTGTTTATAAACATGTAATTTCTTGTCTGGCAGAAAAGAGCATATTGAAAAGTCATGTTGTGATTCTCTCATATTTTTCTTTGGACATCACATAGTTTCAGCCAATAATATTTGGATGATTTAAGACTAAATCATTAAATGAGAAGCATATGGGTTAAATTCTCCTTGGAGTGCGCTTGGGTTTCAGAAGAGAGGATGAGTTGGTACTGGATGCCTTGCCAGGTGTGTGCTTGATTTCAGGAATGCTAGACATCTTCTAAAATCACATTAATGATGGGCTATCGCCCTGTATTCCCAGCACTAGCTCTTGTACTTATTTGTTTGTTTACTTAACAGTGTTTGTTACAATTGCTTTGTCCACGGCCCTGGGCTCCATGTCACTGAGAACCAGAAGAGCTCCCTGTCCTCAGAAAGCTAGGACATATTGGGACCAGCAGTTAGCGTAATGGCTATGTCGCTGGACTTCTACATAGTCGACCGTGGTTCGAGTCCCGGACCCGGTGGCTTAAACTCATGCCGGGCGCGTTTGCGTGCGTGCCCAAGATCCTGAGAGGAGAATGGAGGAGAAGGGATTGTGGTGTGGCCATCCCCTCTGGGGGGGTGATTTCTCGTTTTCTATCTCTCTGTCTGTCTGGTGAGCGCATGTGCCCTATAGCAAAAAGCTCTCCAAAAAAAAAAAAAAAAGAAAAGAAAGAAAGCTAGGACATATTAAACACAACGATGGAAGTCATTGCCAGGCCACGTTCTAAGCCCTTTGCAGATACTGTGATATTTAATGTTTTCATGACCTAATGTATAAAGCATCATGAAATTTTCATTTTATGCAATAGCATTCTCATTTGTGCCATGCTATTTCTATTTGTCTTCATGATATTCCCATTTGGCTGATGAAGAAACAGAGGCAAAAGGAGTTTAAGAAACTCACTCAACTTTCTGGAAAAAGAAATGTAATTCACTATAAAGTTATATGAGAGTCAATGTAATACAAACAAGATTATGATGATAATAAATAAATAAAATAAAAAAATAAAAGAGCACATTAATGCTGCATGTGGCACAATTAAAAAAAAAAAAAGAAAGAAAAGAAAGAAAGAAAGAAAGAAAGAAATTCACTCAAGTGACCAGCAGATGGCAAAATGGTTATGTCATTGGACTCCCATGTATTCGACTCTGGTTTGAGTCCTGGACCCATCAGCTTAAAATTCACACTGGGTACATGTGTGAGTCTGCCCAAAATTCCAAGAAGAGAATGGGAGAAGGAATTGCAGCCTGCAGCCATCCCCCCCAGGAGATATTTCTTACTTTCTGTCTCACTGTCTCTGTCTCTCTGACGAGTGCACATACCCTGTAGCAAAAAATCTCTCCAAAAAAAAAAAAAAGAAAGGAAAGAAATGTACCCAAAATAAAATAGCTAATCAACATATCAACCAGGATTTGAAAACAGAAAACCAGAATTTTAAAACAGTCTAAATTGAGCACTTTTTATTTTTTCTTTAAGATTTTGCTATAAGGCATGTGCGCTTGCTGTGGAGAAGCAGATAATGAGAGATCACCCCGCAAGGGGGATGACCTCGTTGCAATCCCTTCTCCTCCATTCTCCTTCTGGGGTTTTGGGCACTCATGCGCATGCATCTGGGATGACTTTCAAGCCCCTAGGCCTGAGGGCCATTTTCAGAGTCCAGGACCTTAACCACCACGCCACCTGCTTGCCCTGAGTTCAGCCCTTTTACATCTCTCTGCTTCCCTACTCCTATTCCTATCCTATCACTTGCGCTCGAACAGGAGTTAATAGAGTGTCTCATTTTACCCTCAAATATGGCAAATATTCTACCCCTCGTTTCTTAGATGATACAACTGGGTCTCAGAAGAAGTTTGACAAAATGCATAAAATTCACAGAACTAGTGAATCGCAGGATCCAGGACTTAACTCGGGTGCCACATTTCCTTCAGGCTATTCTGTGCTCAAAGAGAGGGACCTCAACTAGCTGTCAGAATTGCCTGTGGAGGGGTAGGGGACTATGCTGGTTAAAAAAGTCCCAATTTCAGAACACTCTACTAACTACTGGATCAGCCTCTCTGAGAAAGGAGAGTGTAGGAAGTTCATATTTTATTTTATTTTATTTTATTTTATTTTATTTTATTTTATTTTGTTACAAGGCATGTGTGCTTGCCAGAGAGAGATGAAGAGAGAGGGAAAGTGAGAAAGCACTCCCTGGGAGGATGGCCATACCACAGTCCCCTCTCCTCCACTCTTTTCTCAGGGTTTTGGGCATGCTCACACACTTGTCGGGGGTGTTTTATTTAAGCCACAAGGTCGGGACCTTCAACTGCAGAGTTACTCATATGGGATCCAGTGCCTTAACTGCCATGCCACTCGCCGGCCCCAGGATGTCCATATTTATTTTATTTTTCATTTTATTTTTTATTATTTTTCTAATTTATTTTATACTCAATCATTGGACATCACTATAGCTTGTAAAATGGATTACCCGACATGAATATACTTCACACCAGTACAGCTGAAGATATCACACACATTATCAACAGATAATCCTCCATTTCTGTGTCCCCTAAAAATGATCAGGTAACTCTTGACTCACAAAACTGAACGCTTCATGCTGCTTCCCAAAACTTCCTGTGAGAAGGAGCCACCCATGAGCTAACATTATTAGGGAGTTGAAAAGGAGACAGATAATGAAAAGATATTGAGTGTGGCTGGACAAAGAAATGAAGCAGCTCGAAGCTGCTAATTGGAAATGCAGATGATGAGTAAATAGTCTGTTTCTATATCCATTCTCAAGGCTGTGGTTAACAATCGATTCTGGGGTCCTCTTGGGACCTGGGGACATGGGAAGGAGGGGTAAGCATGGTAGAACAGAAAGAACATGGCTCTGCGATCTGTCTCTGCCTCTGCCTCTTAATTGTCATTTTTATTTTGGGTGAGTTATATATTCTCATTGTAAATTTTCTATCTGCAAGATAGTTTGTTCTTTGATCTTATACAAGTTAAGCAAGTGATACATCTAAAGCTGAAAACACACCATAAGCATTCCATGGTCTCTTGCTTTTATGTTTATGATAGTTCACAATTCATCAAATTTTTCAGGTAGTTTCTATTGCCAACTCGCTCCCCATTTGGGTGTACACTATACTAGTTGCTATAAATCTTCAGTTTGTTGGGGCCAGCAGGTGGCATGATGGTTAAGGCACTGGACTCCCACATGGCCGTCTGCAGTTCGAGTCCTGGATCTAGTGGCTTTCTCTCTCCTCTCTCTCTCTCATGAGCATAAATGCTCTATAGCAAATTAAATAATAAGAAGAAAAATGAAATAAATCATTCTTAATTTTTTTCTAGTTTGTCAGTTATTTCCTTTCCTTTCATAAGCTTTCTCTCTAAAAAAGCACGTCCCGGTTAGAGTGGTGCTCGTTAGTGGCAGGGGTGACTTCCTATCCATTTGCACTTTCTTCAGAGAAAGATGAAAGCATGAAGAATATACCAAAGAAATGAATGTCTTATGGGTAAAATTCAAAGATCATTTTAGTTTAGCAATATACATACTTGGGGCAAGAAATACCATTCAAATTCCAAATGTCATTAAGAATCTCATTTAAAAATATCATTCTAAATTTTATTACTTTCTCTCTCTATTTTGAACCTTAGTTCAGAAATTAATTTTTTGGGGGGACAGAAGGGAAATTGAATTGCCAAGTTGCAAATGACTTGGAAGCCATTAATAGCAGCTCTTCAGCCATGCTTTTCTTTGCAATAAAGACTTGCTTATGTTATGGATTCTGAAAGACTTCATATTTATTACCCCATGAGATAGAAATGTAGGCACCATTTTGCAGATGAGAAATCTGAGGCTCAGAGAAACAGAGATATTTGCCAAGGTCCTTTGTATCACGCAAGACCAGTTCAAGAACCCTGATTCTGAACTCTAGTCCTTCACTCCTCTTCCTAAACCCCAGAGTTTCCTGATTCTAGGCAGGCAACATATTATGGATGAATCCTTTCTGTATCTCTTGTAATCTCTTTTTTCAGAAACTTTTAATTAGTCCCTGGCTCTCTGCCATTATTAGTATTTGTTATTAAGTATTAAGAGCCATCCCTGTTTCCTTCTCCTCCCCTGAGCCCCTCCCCAAGCCTTCATTTCCAAGGCTTCTGGTTTTAATTGTTATATTTTTTCACCACTGATCAGTGGAGCTTCCCTAATGATCTCAACTCATTTGGAGGGTTTATAGCTTCAGCACAGAACTCCAATAAAAAGAAAAGAGGAGCTTAGCTGGGAAGCCCCTGAGGGTTGTGCTTCTTCCAAGAACAAAACTCTTTTGCTGCTCACTACCACACCTTCCACCTAAGTTTTATTTATTTATTTATTTTCTTCTGTAGAAAGACTCCCTCCCCTATGTGAGGAAGTTGTCGTCTTCCTCTTATTTCCGTCACTGACACCTTCCTCCTCACTTTTCCCAGCATATTGTCTGAAGTTCTTGCCCACAGTATGTATATGCTTGATCTGAATGTATTGAAAGGTGTTATAAATATGTGTATTAACCATAGAGAGGAGGAAGGAGAGATAGATGAACCACTTTGGATGCCCAGAATCCTTAGAGTCAAGCATTCACACACGGAAGTAGTTTTGTACATGAGGAGAAAGGCGCAGAGTTCTATTGAGATTCTCTTCATCGCCAGTTGCAGAGATGTGCTCACTAAGCATTCACTAAGTGCTGTGTCTGGTTTTAAATGATTATGTGCATTCACTCTTGTAAGCCTTATTACAGCACTATCACACAATTGCTCTTATTTTCCTCATTTTTTAAAAAAAGTGTATTTCTTCCATGAGAAAAAGACACACACAACGCAAGAGGAATAAGCATCCCCAATAGGGTCTCGATGCAGTGATCCTGCCCTAGCCTCAGCCAGCCAAGATCACAGCCATGTGCTGGTTTAATCGCACATACAGGGAGACCTCAGGACATGAACACAGGGCCTTCTCATGTGGCTTAGCATCATGGAATGTTGCGTGACTGCTGCACCCCTATGGCTGGACTCACTAACCTCATTTAGAAAGTGGAGAAATAAGCAGGAGAGCCAGGATTCTAACTGAGATGGTCCAACTCCAGAGTGTACATCCTTAAGGTTCACCCCTTGGAAGCGCTGTGATGCATAGACATTTCCGAAGGAATAAGCTTTGTTATTATACATCTAAGCCTTTCAAACTGTCTGTTTGTTATTCAATTTAATCACTATAAATAAAAGCAGTAACTTAAGAGAAAATAATGTTCTTATTCATCTTCAATTTGGAGAGAACAAAGGGTTGCCTACTCACTCAATAATCTGCAAGGGTAGACGTGGGACCAGAACTCAAGTCTGTCAGCAGTGAAAGGTGACATATACAAAATGATTGGGAGAAGTTACATATCAATTCCACCCCTGGCGGTGTCATGTGCTGGCCACTTCATGAGGTTTAGACGACTTAGCTTCTCTGAGCCCTGCTTTGTTAAGGTTTTAGGAAAGAACATTACTAGAGATCTTCCTGTTAGAATATGGCAGATATGCTATCTATTTGACTTTCCTTCCTAGGCTCATGGGAAATAATTTGTGACCAGGTGAGTCTCTCAAACAATCTGGCATAGGAAGATCCTCAGCACATATAAATGAGATTGCAGATTCTTATTCCACTGTTCTATTTTGCTCATTCACCAAGGAAAGTAGCCAGGAAAATCATCATATATATTATGAACTGGCTGAATTCTCTTTGCGGACTTACAGCTGTCCTAACTTTCTTGCTTTTGGATACAAATACAATGAGGTGCCAATCAAAACAGTGATGATATTCTTCTAACTTTGCAAGCTTCTGGGACGCCTATCTTGGCAAGGACTCATCTAAAGTAAGAACGGAAAACAGATGCATAGATAGAAGGATCATCTGCTGTCACATGGCTTGAAATGACAGAACTGGGACTTAAACTCAAGTTTGGTTAAAACTGTACCTTTTTGGCTTATACAGCTGTAGTGTACACTTTACTTAAAGAGGAAACGTTGCCATGGTTTCTAAGTCAAGGAGACCCAGGCCAAAGAGTTCTTAGGTAAATGATAAAGTGTTTATTCCAAGAGTAAAGGCATCAGGTTTCCAGGGAATCCCCCAAGCAGACAGCAATGGAACCCATCAGGTCAGCAACTGATGAATGAAGGACATCTCGTCAATATCAGGAGAAAGAACAGGGATTCTAATGCTTAATTACCTACCCAAAGACTGAGAGTCTATTTTCATTTTTCTGTGCTTGTTTGTGAAATCTTCCATATTTTTCTGCAAGAAAAATCTTCAGCCTTTAGGGATTTAATGTAGGTGAATTTGTTAAGGTGCTTATCAATCTGTACATTCTACTAGTTTGATATTAAATCAATTTCAGACTCCTCTCAATCCTGGACTTAGAACCAGAAAACTGAGAAAACTTAATTTTATAAAATTTTCACTGTCCATCAGATTTAATAATATACTTATTGATCATCGAGTATAATCCCAATAATTTATTTATTTTATTTTGCTTCATTCTATTTTGTTTTAGCTTTAGATACCATGACCTTATAGTTAACATGGAACTATGAAAGGACAAGGACTTATATTTTGGGTAATATCGCAGACAGATACCTCAGTCAGCACACAAAGCTGACACACTATTTTATTTTATATAGAGTATATGCTCTTTCTGGTTAGAGACAGAGAGGGAAAGTGAGAAATCACTCCCCAGGGGGTTTAATCATGGCACAATCCCTTCTTCTCCATTTTCCTTTGGGGACTTTAGACCTGTGCACTTATGTACCCAACACAATTTTTAAAATCACTTGGCCTTGAACTGCAGTTGACCATATGGGAATCCATTGCTTTCATCTCCAAATTACCTACTGCCTCCTACACATTGAATTTTTTAAATTCAAAAAAAATAGGAGAAAATAAAATCAGAGGCTGGAGCCTATGAGAAAGTGTAAAAGAGTGAGAGCAGATTTCTATTAAGAGTCTCTGGCAGTTAATAGGGTCCTAAGTTTTAAGGGAACTTATGAGACTGAAGAAGGTAGAAAGTCTAGGGCCTACGCCTACTCCTATAATGTCAGATTACCTGCAGTAAGCCAAAAATACACAATCACTGGAAGAACTAGGAAAAAAGACCATAAAGGTCTTTCTGAGGCTCAGAAACACAAGTCTTATGTGGATGTCAATTTCTATCCATCCAAATATAAGCAGAATGGTTGTGACCAGAATTAATATTTATTAATATACTTCAGGGATTTTTTCCAGAGCAGTAAATATGTTGATTAGTTTCATATTTTATTAACTGAAATATACATGTGATAATTTCTATTTTACTACTAAAAATAAAATCCCAGAAAAGTGCATAACTTCCAAACTATTATTGAAAAATAAGTTAACTGATTTCAAAAGAAGGAGAAAGTGAAATAAAATACAGAAAAATTGAAATAAATAGAAAACACAATAAAAGAGTTATGAGTACAACTCTTTCAGTTATTATATCAAAATAAATTATTCTCTGCTTAAAACATTAAATGTTTACAATACACAAAGAATAACAGGCGCTGGCAAAGTTGTTGAAGAAAAGGTACCCTTATGCACTGCTGCTGAGAATGTAAATTAGCCTAGGCAATATGCAAAACATAATAAAGGTCCTCAACATTTAAAAACTAGAACTACCCTAGGACCCAATAATCCTACTCTTAGGTATTAATCCACAGGACAGGAAATTACTCTTTGCAGAGAGTCATCTACATATCTATTTGTATTGCAGCATTATTCATAAGAACAAAGACACAGAAGCAGCCTAAATGTCCAACAATTGATAAACGGATTAAAAAATATAGCACATATACACAATGGAATACTATTTGCTTATAAAGAATAATATCTTTTGACCCAAAATGAATGAATCTAGAAAATAAAATGCTAAGGGAAATAAGCCAAGCTATGAAAGACCAACACTGCATGTCCCCACTTAATATATACTAAATGTCTACAATCGATGATGGAAATAGAAAGACTTGATTGCATAAAAGGAGAAAGAGCAATGGTAGATGTCAAAGACTCTACAGTGTGGAGGTGAGGTGGAAGAACTAGGGGGAGAAACTAATTTGGAAAAAAAATGATCAACAGATGTGAAAATGTATCTAAACAAAATAATTAGATTATGAAATGGTCTACCACCACTGAGTAAAAAGTGCTTTATCAATCTAATATATATACAAAAAATGAAAAATACCTAATAGAATGAATATCAAAGGTATAAAACATAATGTAGCATTTTTTATTAAAGATGATGAACATGTTAATAACCTGGATTTGATTATCACACACTTTATGCATACTTTGGAAAACCATACTGTTACCACAAAGACATACAAGCATTACATGTGAATAAGAAATAATCATTAAAAAAATGAAATGAACCTCACTTACACACTGTTTACAAGGAAACTTAAAGCTCAAGTGTATCTACAATTTAAAACGCCACAATAGAAACACATAACAGGAAAACTTAGTCTTAGAGCTCACGTGACTGGTAAATTTTAAGATAACATGAAGGTTAGGAAAAAAAAGATTTTTTAAGAAGAGATAAAGAGGATTATTCCTTAGAGAAAATAGATTCAATTTACAAAGCAAATATAAAACATTTTAAACTGGGGGCTGGCAGGTGACATGATGGTTAGGAGTGCTGGATTGCCACATGGCTGACCACAGTTCAGGTACTGGACCTGGCGCTTGCTTTCTCTCTCTCTTGCTCTGTCCGTATCTGTCAAATTGAAATAAATAAATAAAGGGATAAATGAAGTTAAATAAAATTATTCTTTAAGAAAAAAAATTAAACTTAAGCACCTAACAATACAGTGTCTAGTAATAAAAAGTAAAAAAATAAAGATAACATCGTAAGAAAAAGTGACAAACTTACACCATATTGAACAATTTTAATATATTTCTCAGTAATTGAGAGAAAATAAATAAGCAACATATGTAACAAATTTGGTTATAGGAACAGCACCAACAATTATTTTCTAGAAAATTTTAAATAATGACCATTTTTTGTGGCAAAAACATTTTTCATTAAGTTTTGCAAAATGACTATTACATTGCCAAATTCTATAACCAAAGTGAAACTAGGTTAGATCTCAATATAAAAAAATAACTAAATATAAATAAATAAATATGCACACATGTGCTCATACACATACAAACACATACACAAAAATGCACACACATTCCAGGAAAAAAGTCACATATGTTTAGAAACTTAAATAAAATTACATTCTCAATTACTCATGGGTCAAAGAAGAAATCGTAATGAATATTAGACAGCATTTAAATCTGAATGACTATGGAAATTGAGCCATCAACTTTTATCTTGCATGAAAGTGATACCTAAAAGCAGTTTATAGTTTCAAAATCATTATATTCCAAATCAAAATGGGTAAAATGAACTAACTTCAAAAACTTGTAAGAGAATAGAAGAAAAAAAATCTAAAGAAAAGGATTTAATTGTAGAAACAATTAAATTAAACAATTAAACCATATGTATGCATATGGTTGATAGAAAAACAGAGATGGTGACAGAAATAGAAAAAAGAAATAGGTAAATATGTTAAGGAAGAAAAGAGGACACAGCTATAATTTCAACAACGATTAATAAAAATAAGAGGCGGTGTGCATAATAAACAAATTTTCCAATATATTGAAAAGTATTTACATGGATGGAGTCCTCACAAATATAGTTTCCTAGCATTGACTCAATAAGAGGTAAGAGATCTGAACCACTCTTATAAACATTCATAACATTGGAACAATGTTTTAATATATTCCCAGAAACAAAACAACAGACCTAGTTAATTTTAAAGCTAAGTTGTATAAAATATCTAAGACATTAATAATTCCAATATCATGAAATGTTTTTCAGAGAATAAAATAAAGGGAAGTCACTTCCCAACTTACCTGTTTATTTTTGAAGATAGTATGACCTTACATTCAAAATCATGCAAAAGGAGTACATGATAAAAAAATAGCAAACCATTCATGATATGCAAAGTTTCTATGCAAAATATTAGCAAACTGCATTCACTAATTCATTGTTTTATAAAGCACAATACAGGGACCAGCAGATAGCATAATGGCTATGTCACTGGACTCCCATTGTAGTCGACAACGGTTTGAGTCCAGGACTCAGTGGCTTAAACTCACGCTGGTCGCATGTGCGAGCATGCCCAAGATCCCAAGAGGAGAATGGAGGAGAAGGGATTGTGGCGTGGCCATCCCCCGGGGGATGGGGTGGGAGGGGTGATTTCTCGCTTTCTGTCGCTCTGTTTCTCTCCGTCTTTCTGGTGAGTGCATGCACCCTATAGCAAAAACCTCTCCAATAAACAAATAAATAAAGTAAAACACAATACACAGTGACCAATGCAACATTGTTCTAGAACTGAATATTAGAAAATATCTAAATTTATTGAATAATACTGGCTGACCATAGGTAAGATACATTTAACTGGCTGCAGTAAAAGCATTCAATCAAACTTGACAATCATTTATAATAAAAACTCATTGTGTACTATAAAAACAAAATTTACTTAACTGGATAAAGGATAATTTTAAAAATAAACCAGAGAAATATATCAGAGAGAGACTTCCACATATGTGAGAACCAGCTATACAACAAAAGTGCAAAGAGGATTAGGAGGAAATAAATAGTCTGTTTAATAAACTCTCTGAAAAGTAGTTGCCCAAATGAGGAAGAAGATTAAAAAAGATGATGCCTATCTTGCACTTTAAACTAAAAGGTTTTTTCCCAGATAAATGAAAAACTTAAATATAATAGCTAAGTCAATAAAACGTTTCCCTCCAAAATTAGATAATATTTTTATGTCTTCAGGAAGGAAGGATTTATTAAACAAAACACAAAATAACAAAACATAAACAAATGCATAAATTTGACTAAACCTTTGAAACATTTATTTATACTCACACCACATAAAGAGATTAAGAAGAAAACCTACAAACTGGGACAAGACATTCACAACCTCATAAATGACAAAAGGTTTACCATGCAGATAGTATAAATAGTTCTCACAAATCAATGAGGAAAATACAAACCTCAAATTTAAAAGAGAAGAAAACAGGCAAACGACATGATACTATATTCCACTACAAATAAAATGTAATTGACCTATGACATCTGACAAGATATTCCCCACATCAAAAATAAATTACAAGTACAATGAGCTACATTTCACATCCATTAGCTTAACGTCTAAGTCTAGCAAATTAAGAATGAATAGGATGCAGAACAAAAAGAATTCTTACTGATTAGTGGGTTTATAAACTTGGTCCTTCTGTTGCAGAAGATAATTTGGCCTTTTTGGGCAATAATAAAATATATGCACATCCACAAATGTAGCAATTCCACTAAAACTTTGAAAACAAATAAAGCACGTGTCCAGTTAACAAGAAATTAAAAATAGTGATGCTGGGAGTTGGCCAGAAATTCCAGCTAAAGAGGAAGTAGAAGGCATCTTATCAAAGGTAATATTCTATTCCTAAACTTGTAGGTCTGAATGCTGATTTTTGACTTTTGTTGTACTGCATACAAATTTTGTGCTCTTGTGTATAAAATGTATTTTACCATCGAAATTGAGTATATGTTTTGAGAGAAAAAAATAACCTGTAAGATCAAAGAAATATATAAACAGAGTAGTTCAGAGTGATGGGTCTTACCAAAGAGGAGAAAATAATATACAGTCAGTGTGAATAAATCAACATGGTGATGTCATAGTCATGAATAAATGGTTTAGCAGACCGGAACATAGATGTTTTATGAGAACTCAATATAGACTAAATGTTGTATTTTAATTTGTTAGTAAAATGATGACTTATTTAATAAATAGGGCCAACACAACTCTTTCTATATGGAAGAATAAAAACAA